>JAWNKX010000251.1:622883-1245767 GCA_035041755.1 Cacoxenus indagator
TTTAGTTTCTTAATCGCATCTAACGAGCAGCTTTGGCCATCCTTGGCGTTTTTTTCTTTATGGTCCTTCTGCGTTTGCATTCTGTTTAACGATCACATTCAACCGAAAGAGCTTTCTTTCCGGTGAGACACCCCGCACAAATGCAGCTCCATAAGTTTTCAGTTTTAATTTTCGATTCCTTTGGGTAATGCCGTTCTCAATTAATTTGCACTTTAGTAAAGACGAAAGAAGAAATTAAGATCGGCTCATGTCGGTTCTAGAAGAGGAGCAACAACTTTCCAATGACAATTCTTAAAAGAACAACATGAGTATTTGTTATATGGGTCGCAGCACTTAGGATATCCTGAAGCAGTTCTCAAAGTTAGTTTTTAGTTATAAAAGTAAGACAAGAGATACATGTGTTGTAGATGACTTGCCATTGTAAAAAAAAAACGTTCGGGTTGTTAAGGTGAATATCTGAAATGCGAATGTCCCCAACATTCTGTTCTCAGTCTAGTGTATTAAATTTTTGAGCAGTACTTGGCCCCTTTCGCTTTATTTTTCAAGGCTGCAATTTCAACGATCCCTCACCATGAACAAGGCCATGAACAAAACTGTGCGTCCGCCAACAGTCTCCATAAAAATTCAGTACTCAACTACGAAACGTAGTCAAAATGAGGTGCGACATTCAATATCTTTATAAAGTATAATTTATTCGATATCCATATAGCTCTTGTACAATGTGCGACGTGGAACGAACACTCGTTGAATTCGTTGAATTCGAAATTACAAGAGGCGATGTCGAATCTGGTAAAAAATGAAAAACGAACACAATCAGACACCCAGCGCACCCAGAAATTTAAATTAAAAAAAAGTATTCTCCAACTTTTCCGAGGGATCTCAGACTTGGAGTAGGGTAGCGCTTCAGACATTTTTATATGGAATGACAACGGCAAATACGCAAACAAATGAATGAGCGAGCGAGCAGCAGGGCTGGTGATGGAGATGGAAAATGGGAGGCAAACGGGAGGCAAAATATTGTTATTGCCCATGCGACATGCATAGCAAAAAGCTGCAATAAGTATAAAGTTGCAACTTGTGTGGATGTCATCAACGGCGCTGGATGGTACGAATGATGACAGCAGATTGGCTGCCGGCCTGGGGAGAGGGGGCCGTCTGAGGCGGCCAACACATGCAAGCAACGACATTAACATGTTTGCGCTAAATGTCGCTTCGCCATGCCACGATATGCCACATCACGTTGTGTCGTGCCCAAGCGGCAAACCGAACAACTAAGCCAAATCCAACCAAACACCGACGTGGTCACGCGCCTCCCTCGCCGACAGCACCGCTAGTTCAGCACTTGTGTGCTTAATCCCAACCAACGAAAATGGCAAATGTTGAGAAAAACAAATTTTTATTCTCGTTTTACTCGTCGTCGTATTTTTCTTCTGTTTTTACATTTTATTTTGTGTGTTGATGGGTCCCCAGTCCGCCTCACGCAACGCGCAACACATGCTTTGCCGTGTGCTCACGTAGAGGAAGCGGGAGGAAGTGTTGCTGCTTTTCACATTGGTTCTCGAAGATGTTCCGGGATATTAGTCATAAAGCGAGCAAGGAATATGTATATAAATTCATTTGAGCCTGATACCGCACTCGCTTATTGCACCACTAAAGCGTCTCCTTATCCTGATGCTTTGAGGTAGTTGGAGTCTCTTCCTAGTAAGCCACCAGGTCGAACTTTCGTTTATACGCTTCCAAAACACGTGCGAACGAAATGGAAACCTAATTTTCTAGGGTAATCTTCCACAAAGTTGATGTGCCTACATAAATTATGCAAAGCCGGGGTACGTGCTTGGAGGATTATTTTCCAGTTGGTGGCTAGAGTTAGCATCGCCATCGTGGATAAGCTCCTTGATGGATGCGTGAATAGTTTCGTTTTTCTATTAGAGATGCGGCATTTAACTAGAGGATTGCTGCGTACCGACGACGACGTCCTCTGCTTCTGCTCTCTGACATTTTCATTTATAGTCGTCTTAGCAGTCAGGCATCCAACGTTTTGTTTATTCTTGATGGAACTAATCCAGAACCTGACTGCTCCATTTTTATATTTTAGCTCACAAAACTTTTGAACAATTTTTTACGACTTAATTCACCCGATTCGGAAGCGCAGAAGCACATCGAGCAGTGCACATTTTACGTTGGGATAGGGGGCGACCAAGCAAGAATAATAAGTCGGCAGCCAAAGAGCTTCTCTTTATAGTGGGCGTTGTCCTGAAACGTTGTCCTCTGCTATAATGCCATCTTCGACTTGCATTTGATTTTCTTATTTTCCTAATTTCGTCCTGCTCATTTTATTGCCACTACTCTAGGGCTGGGTGTTGGCTGCAGCTTGCTGTCTCTCAGTCTGTATCTTGAAATGTCGCTCTTTTACACTCTCCCATTCCGCTTGCAAAACGATTTCGAGCAAACTCCACCTCAATCCTGCTAAACTCTCTATGTGCGCTTAGTCGGGCTCACACCCACTCCCCACTGCCTGCATTGCTGTACTTTTGCATTGACTCGACGGATAATACATTGCATCCATTGGCTTGGACTGCCTCATAAAAAGCAAAAAATTGCTGCCGCTTTGCTGTGAAGAAGTGCATTCCATTTCTTTCATGTCGTGGCCAAGATATCGGGCACAGAAGGGAAGTGACACTAAAAACTTTGCCAGAAGGGAAGTGACACTAAAAGAAGCCATCAGTTTCAAAAAATGCCAGTACTAAACAAAAATAGCAAAGTCCTTTTACAAACACAATTAATTTCCTTTTTAAGAAAATAGAATTCGAAAATTGTATCACGTTTAAGAAAAACCCATTTCGCGGAAGGACCATTTACACACCTATAATTTTATCAATACCTTCGGTAGATCAGATTTACAATTAAATTATGGAGTACACAATTTAAACGACAAATAGTGAGAAAGCTTAAATAGGGGCGAAGTGGCAATTTGTGGCTTAAGTTATTTCATAACTTTCAACTATTTCCTGGCAAACAAGATCCTAATATACGAGTCCTTGAATTTTTGCTGACAACGTGTGATGCCCTCTTAAAGAGGTTTTCAAATTCTGCAGAACTCAGTGGCCAGTATACTAAGCTGACACGAATTGAGAGCCAACGAATGGGCTCACCATCGGCCCATTCATTTAGGCTTGAACTCCTAAAAATAGCATATACTTTTGTCGCATGCCACAAAAAGTTGGCGTACCTACAAATTGATTTTTCGTCACAAATTTTACTCAAGCTCTTTCAGTACCTTTTTCCCAACCCCACCTAAATATGCCTGAATGCCTTAATGCTAATAATGGCACAAGCTTCAATGCGTCGGTTGACCCGTCATAACTAAAAACAGTGCGTTCGTTGACGCTCAGGCGAACACAGATAGATGTAGATAATTGGCCGAGAGCAGAGACAGCTGAGAGTTATATAATCATAATACACTATAACATATAATATATAAAAACACATATACATATAACGTAAATACAGAGTGGGCCATATTAGGGGAGATGCAATTAAAGTTGGTTGAAGCAGATTTGATTACACAAGTTTTTGAATATGATATCTGGCAAATGGCCATCGAATGGCTCGTTTGGCCATTTGTAATTGCCAATGATTCGGACGACATGGCGGCTATTCCCAGTCAAAATCTCCATTTTTTTATATCAAGCGACCGGCTTCAATAAAGACTGGCGCTTTAAATAGGTGCTGTCATTAGTCGATCAGGTATTTATTTGTGTAATTAGTCCAACTAATATGGCTCGCCCCATATATACATATATTTATTTCCAACGATTTCAAATGTTATGTCTCAGCACCGTAGCTCTCAACTGGTTCTAGAATCCAACGAAGCATGATGATTAAGTTGAGCGAAATGGCATGTTTACAAAGGCTGCAGTAAAATACGAGCTGAACTAGTAAACAAACAAACAAATAAATACATAAATAAATAAACAGGCCAAATACTCTTGACAAGCACAATTCAATAAATTCAATGAGTAAGGCAGCCGCCAGTAATGTATGTAACTATCTGTCCGAACTTAGCGCCAGGCGCGAAGGACTTGGCGTCCTCCTTTCAATTGATTTTTCGCAGGGTCTCCACTTCCATTGGCGATTGACTTATTCCACCCTTAGTAGCAATAGAAGCCGTACCCATCGTGCATCGCCGTCAAACGTCGTTAGCAATATAAGACATTTTATTTAATGAAATACTCGTTAGAAACATTTTAGATGAGTGGTTGTGGGACGGAATGAATTTGAAAACAACAAGCCAACGCCAAAACAAACTCTACTCCCGCGCCTAAATCGCTTTAACAGACACAAGGCTTTCTTAACATATTAGCCCTTTTCTTAAAGTAAACCTATATTGCGAAGGAGTCTAAGGATACCATTTCCTCCTTACTGCAAAAACACAAACAAGTTACCTTATAATACGGTTAAAACTTAAAATTATAGTTAGAGTACCGACACACACGATTTCATCCAGATAACTTTCATCTGTTAGTATGGCGTAGAATCGACGCTCGAGCCGAAGAACTAGGTTTCACACTCGAAGGCGACTACCTCACGCTTACATCTGACAGCTCTTCATTGAGCGTTTGAAGTGTTGCGGCAAAACGCTGTGTATATTGTTTGTGAGCTTGATTAAAGAAGTTTAAGACATGTATCTTCCTCTATCTATATCTAAAAAATGAATTTTATTCCTTCGGGTCGAGTGCTGACACACTCGACTTCTTTTCCGTGTTTGTGCCGGCAACGGTCACTGGCTTGGAGACTGTAAAAAGCAAACCGGGTGCGCACAAAAATATTCAGTACACAACTTTTGCGCCACAAACCCGTCAATTTACCTGGTATGCCACATTTTGAAATGTTATTTTATTTTCCCAGTTTTATGTGAACACAACTTTCAAATGTCTTCCTGCCTTTTACAGCTTCACATTGCACGGCGAAACGTACACGACTACACTGGCAAAATTTGTTTTTAATAACTAAATATACCTTTATGAAATAAAGAAATATATCATTATATAAAGATAAAAAATAACTAAAAAGTTTGCTATTAAATGAGCGTATTCCAACACAAGCGTTATTTCCTAGCTACCCTGCACTGCAAACAAAAAATAGCTCGAAAATCGTTTTCATTCGTTGCAATGATTTCTCCCAGTGAGTATTGTAAGACGATGAGAAATAAGAAATAATATATTCTATACGAGTTTTTCACGCCCTTGCCTTACATGGTAAGACGACATCAGTGCCGTCTCCTTCTACTATGCCGCCATCACCGCCGTCATGCTGCCTAAATCCACTTGGAAAGTCAACCCAAGCATAAAATAGGATTTCTAAAAAGCAACCGACCTATGGTGATGTGTGTCTTTAGAGGCGCGTTTAGTTATAGACCGGAAGAACTAATGAAACTCCGACTTTTCTCGGCTTACACTCTGGTGTGGCGTTTGTAGCGATTCTCGTTTCTTTAATTATTCCAGAAAGGAATATTTTTGAAGTCCCGAAATTCTACGCTGCTCCGTCCGAGCCTTGTGAAAAATAACTCCATCTCGACTTTCAATTTCAATGGCTTTCTTTCTCTCCTGTTCATTGCTATTATGCTGCCCTATTATAATTGTCGATTCCCTTTGTCGCTCTGTTCATGGCAGTTATGATGGGCGTCATAAAAAATCACTACAGCGAAATCGCACAAGTTGCTGGTATTTGTTGTTGCCGCTGCACCAAATACGCAACGGGCGAATTACGCCCGGGCGACCTCGAAGCGAATACCGAGCATCCTGGTCTGCCTGTTGCAGGCCGTGAACGGCGTTTGTTATGGTCATTAGTATATTTATTGGTTTACTGCTCTGTCGAATCCTTTACCCACGCAGCTCGACAATTGTTGTGATACACTTTTTTAACGCTTGCAGAGCGACCGCTAAAAGCAGAAGTAAATACGAAATGGTCTCTCGTTGTGCTCGGTTACACTGGAACTCGCACTCCCTACTTCAGGCACAGGACAGCTAGTTTCGTGTTAAGTGGTATAGAACGCAACGGGGCAACTGTTCGAGAAAATCAATGCTCTAATCCAACTTTAAAGCGGTTGACATTTTTTATGCAACCATGTTTTTCATTCTGCTTTCTTATACGAGTATGATCTCTGCAAGAGGCTTTTCGACATGTATTCGAATGTCACAAACCGCCACGAAAAGCTACAAGCCACTCACGCTTTGTACGTAGGGTGCATTTAAGTTGCCCATTTCTGTGCATGAAATATTGCAATTGCGGCGTATTCTTATTCGAAGGTCACTTGATAAGAACTCTTTTTTATTTATTATTATATCTGGAGCGTTTTCTAGTCCTTGAACAGCCGCTATTCGTCGTTCGAAGGACACAGAACTGACGTCGTAGAAATGGTTTATCCTGCTCAATTCACGTTGAAATAACTGTTTTAATTTGAATTCTGAGCATGCATCGAACTCTGAACTCATCATCATAAAACAGAAACTAGTTGACTCATGTCATAAGCAGCCATCGCATCCAATCTTCAGAAACGAATACCGAATGAGCAACAAAAACTGCAATCGATTCGAAAAGTCTAGCAATCGACAAAACCGTCCTCATCATTTCGACTAAATGAATGTTGTCTAACGTGGGTGAGTACGGCATGGGGATAACGAACATAGCCCGATGATGACAATGATCCAAAGAATCGTGGCGAAGTACGAAATAAAAAGGCTGGATGGTGATACCGAATCGTAACGGGGGCAGTTGATGTTGGGCACAAATTAAATGCTGCTGAAATGTCAACGATACGTAAAACTAATTCCGGCATTTGGGTCGTCGGTATCCCTCCACATTGGGTTACAACCGATGGACGACCTCACTATCGCTTTCACCCATCACAGCGCCGCCGGCTCTGGCCGACCCGAAAGCGATTTCGATGGAAGATGAGATAAACGCTTTTCGACAAAAATGTTTCAGTTCGCCTGCTCGACGATACTGGGCTCTAATCCCTCATCCTCATATTCTCCAGAATAGCACGCGTTTCTTTATTAGTGTTTTTTAGGCGGCTTCAAGTGTCGGTGTTGTTGGAATCCTGTATTGTTGCGCCGTTGTTCTGTACGTAAACGAGTGTGGGTGTTTGTCTGTGGATTTGGGTGTGCTTGTGAAGTGTGAGTGCCTAAGTATAAAATCATGAAGCAATCATGTACCATATTAAAATGCGTAACGTACACGTAGGTCCTCACCCACAGGCCAGTCTGCTAAATCAGTCTGCCCTACGCCTCCCACCGTCATTTCCTACTGCCACATGACTCTAACACAGTTTCCCGTGCGTTTGACTAAAAGGCAGCGTATTCATTTTTTATACTTATTTTTAGTTGTCGCAACAAACGTGCTCCAACCCTGTAATGGCCGCATAACGTTTGATGCTGACGGCGTCGGTTGGGCTAAGAGCTCTGGCCGTTCAAGTGGTGGAAGAATAGGTGTAAAGCTAGGACGTTTTTCTCGTAAATGGTATTTTATTTATTTTTATTGGCAACGTCATTGAGGCGTTCAATCAATGCACCCTTAGCTGCCTAATGAACGGGGCCGCTATACGAACTGTGGGTTCAGTCTTGTAACAGGTCGACTGAGATCGTTTAGCCCAAAAACCACTTACGCAGATTTCTCCTATGCCCGCTGCCTACACTCTCGTGTCTTCGTTGTCATAATTAACATTTCGCAGCTCACTCATTACACTCACTCCTTATCTTTCCGCCTTTATAATGGAATTTAGAAATTGGATCTAGCATTTCTTATTCATTTTGAAATGGCACAGAACAGTTCGCTGTGCTTATCATTTGGCTCAAATGAGATAAAAAGCCCAAAAGAAAGAATCTCTTTGAACTCAGGACGATGGGTTGAGTTCGTGAGAAATTGAAAATATCCTTGAAACTTTAATTTCCGATTCATTAAAAGTCATAATTCCAAGGAATGACCAAATATGGTCATCTGAGTCATGTAACAACCAACCCAAGCACGACAAAAGTATCCTTGTCTAGCTGCTTTTTCATTTGATTGTTCATAGACTGTTACTAATGAATTTTGGCTAGTCAAGTTATGTGATTATAATTACATAATAATAATAATAAAATAATAATAATAATAATAATAATAATAATAATAATAATAATAATAATAATAATAATAATAATAATAATAATAATAATAATAATAATAATAATACTAATAATAATAATAATACTAATAATAATAATAATAATAATAATAATAATAATAATATTAATAGTAATAATAATAATAATAATAATAATAATAATAATAATAATAATAATAATAATAATAATAATAATAATAATAATAATAATAATAATAATATTAATAGTAATAATAATAATAATAATAATAATAGTAATACTAATACTAATACTAATAATAATAATAATAATACTAATAATAATAATAATAATAATAATAATAATAATAATACTAATAATAATAATAATAATAATAATAATAATAATACTAATAATAATAATATTAATAATAATAATAATAATAATAATAATAATAATAATAATAATAATAATAATAATAATAATAATAATAATAATAATAATAATAATAATAATAATAATAATAATAATAATAATATTAATAGTAATAATAATAATAATAATAATAATAGTAATACTAATACTAATACTAATAATAATAATAATAATACTAATAATAATAATAATAATAATAATAATAATAATAATAATACTAATAATAATAATAATAATAATAATAATACTAATAATAATAATATTAATAATAATAATAATAATAATAATAATAATAATAATAATAATAATAATAATAATATTAATAATAATAATAATAATAATAATAGGATTGGAACAATAAAATCTGAAAGTTACTCTGAATTTATTTTGCCTCATTAGTTATTAGTTCTGCTCCACAGCATAGTCATGTGGTCACAGAGAATGTTTTGATTTAGACTGTATAATATAAAATTAGCACTTAATTATTTATGAAGGAGAACAGAACATTGGCATTAGGACATGAGGGGTAAAAGTCTGCATCACACGGTTGGGAATTAATCTCGTTTCATATCCCACAACCGACTAGTTGTGATGTCAGACGTTGAACGTTGAGCTTATTTCTTATTTTATGTGTGAACGGTGATTTCCCATTCACCACTTCTAAGACGCATTGCGGTAAGACGAAGACGCGAACTGGCACATGTTATTAGGGGTCTCCAGGGCGGGTCCAGTTAAATTCCTTGACAACAAAAATTTGAATTTTCTTTTGAATAGAGTCAATGCAATGCTGGGGTCAAGACGTATGAACAGTATTCAAGCGTAGGACGCATGAATATAAAGTTTTTGTACGTGTTATATCGGGTTTCATGGCAATGTGGGTATATATTGGAATTTATGATATAAACAGTAACCTTCTTGGGTTTAACTCATATACACAATATTATTTTGTCCTAAAGATGGTTAACTGGATAAAGACATTAGTGTACATATAATAGACGATGATATATATAATACCGTATGCACACTAAAAATGCACATTTCCAATTCAATTTAATTTCAGTTGGTTTAAATGCCGTCGGCTAGACACAATCGATATGGGAATAGACTTCGAATCAACCGAGTCCGAAATCTGAGATGCCAACGACGCATTCGAAAAGCGATGCCAGCTAAGCAAAGCAAAACCAACAACAACAAAATGCAGCATTGGAATATGGAATTTTGTTGGAATGTTAAGCAAAGGAAGGCAGCCATGAGCAACATCTTATGTGCTTGTGTTAGTGTGAGCCAGTATATTTCACTGTGTCGGCCATCATTGTAAATGCTGTGAGGGGTGTGTGCAAAAGAGAGAGCTAAACCGAGAGGGCAGGCATTCTCTCTCGTTTTTGCTTTTTGGGCAGCGCCTAGCCAACAGTGCTTGTATTCATCAAGTTACGGGCACTCACCTGCGTCTACGGTTGACGTCAAGTTGTGTGACTGGAATTTTGACACTTTCCGGTGACGGCGGTGATTCTCAGCGCGCAACTACGGCAGTTTTTGGCCATTCAATTTGGAATTAAATATATTAAAACGGATACAAACTGAGACTGCGCAGATCGGCTGACTCTTGAGCTTTCTCAATGGCAGTGGTTTTAGGGATGTTGCTACTGCTGAAGCTGCTGTCAACGAGAAATGGTGAGTATTCGATGACAATGTATTTTTATTTTACTGGAGTCATTGAGCTCGATTGAAACACGAAACACGTGTGAAATTGCTATATACAACAACTGAGCCGGGTTAGTGCTGTATGAGTGAAAAGGAATGTGTACTATGACAAAACGTGAGAGTCACTGGCGCTGATTCGATAAGATTAAGCGAGACGAAGACAGGCGCTGGCGCATTTAGTACTCAAACCATAATGTTCATGTCTCGACTAAACTTATGCTTCGCAAGAAGAGCATAGAAATGTTTTTGTTTGCGCATTATATATTGCGTGCTTTTATAGAAATATAAAGTACTTTAATACTGACGACTCGTTTACAGACACACAGTAAATAATAACTTATTTTATATTTATTTCGCATATTAATTTACTTTTATTATTATTATTATTATTATTATTATTATTATTATTATTATTATTATTATTATTATTATTATTATTATTATTATTATTATTATTATTATTATTATTATTATTATTGTTATTGTTATTATTATTATAATTATTATTATTATTATAATTATTATTATAATTATTATTATTATTATTATTATTATTATTATTATTATTATTATTAGTATTATTATTATTAATCTTATAATTTTTCTTTTTGGTATTCTTGTTATTTCGTCGCCATACACATATCTATGATCAATTAAGAACTTAAATATGCACCCAGCCATACAAATTGATTGGAGCAGCAATTTCTCTTTCAACTCGATGCTCTTAAACCTACGCACCAACACATCGACACCCACATGGTTCTCTTCGAAGTCGTCTCTGTAAGTGTATGAGTGCGATTACTCTTAAAGGTGCTCTCTTCGAAATAGCATTGTATGTGTATTAGTGTGGTACTCTTTGCTTTTGGCTCTCTTCTGTGCACCTGTTTGCATACGTTTGTACGTGCAGGAAAGAATGACTTTTTAGGTTACAATCAAAGCACTGAGCACTGGGCAGAGCAGAGCAAAACAGCAGTAGAGCGTCTCGCTTTACCACGGTGTATCAGCGGCCACTACGGAATTGTGGGTGGACCTTTTCTTTTCACTTACCATATTGCTACTCTCTGAACACATTTAGTTTTTTTTGTTCTCATTTACCTTTCGGTGGTGGACCCCTGCATTGCGTTATGCCATTGTATGAGTTTTCTGCATAAAACTGCATTATTTTCTACCTTCTCTTCATCGGTTACCAAATTCCATAGCTATAAACAAACACCCGATTTGTCGATTTTCCTCAGAGACCTTGTTGTGGCTTATTCGAATTTCAGGCAAGTCTTTGGCGAATTCCACTTGGAAAATGCAATTTACTTTTTATGTCTCCCCCATTCTGCTTCGTATTCTCGTATCTTTGCGATAACTCTTGCCATTGCACTGCAAAATTCGCAGTCGTAGTAATCAGTAATCAGTTTCATAACAACAATGTACCGGACGTAAATGTGAAATAGATGGATTAGCCGAAACCGAAATCCGCTTATACGAAGTGGCGATGGTTCTGATTAGAGAAGCTTTGCCCGAGGTTTGGGTATATGATAACTGATTACAAAACTATTCTCAATCGAAAAATTTCTACAACAACAACCGTTACATAGATATGTAATCTAGATATCTAGATTGACATGGTGTATACAGTGTAGATTTAGTTTGGGGTTCTCTGTCCTTGTCTTGCTCGTTGATTTGCTTTAATGTTTAGAATTTTTCATCTCTTTCTATCGTTGTGTGGTGTTCGTACTCGTACTTCTAATCGTGCACACATTCATTCAGTTTGAATGATTATAAGATAGGGCAGATCCATTCAACTCGTCTTTAATTAATGAAATTATTTTAATTCAGTTTGGGAGCTGTATCGGACTTGAGCGCTGAGTGATTGAGAGATGGAGATTCACAGCTCTCACAGCTTTGGCAATCGTAGTGGTGAATTGACTGCTATGTGCCTACGGATGTTCTATGTAGCTAAAATAGGGTACATCTTAACTATACAGTTTTGTTCAATTAAAATTAGGGATGAAAGAATCGAATCGTTCCGGCTGCTGAATTATGGACAATGTTAATGTTAGTGTGAGTCGTAAATCAATTGAATGACCTCAAAACATACATAAATCAAAGCGCCACAAGACAACTGCCCTGATTAAAATGAGGACACTTGTACAAACTCATATTAGCCTCTTACCTCAACTGAAGCAAATATTCAGGGTAGACACTTGGCAGAGGAGGCAGCGGTGAATGTGGGGCCGATGGTGGCACAAGTTTAGAACGGACGTCGTCATAATCGTTTCAGTGACAGACCATTATACTCCGACGAGAGTGAGTTTTACGACATGGCCGGGCTATAAAGAAGCCAATTAGTGTCAGAGGAACACGAAAGCACCACGCGTACAACAAAGGCGCAGTTCGTCGAGTTTCGGACAGGGGCGGCCGGCTGAACGTCAACGAAGGTGTTAGACTGAAGATGTAGACTGAAGATGTGTGTATGCGTACGTATGAGTGAGAGTGCGCTGGAGCGAAAGCGCTGCGGGGGAAAGGGGAAGCGATTAAAAGTTTAATTGTTTTATGATTGATTTGACAGATCATTAAAGCAAAGCAGTTAGATGTATTCGTATGTTGGGAGGACGTCGCGCCCGAGGAAGTCATTGTTAGTCGCAGTCGCTCGTAGTTGTTGCTGTTGCGTTGCGGTTTTTGTTCTTGTGCTTATTATTATTGGCTTGCTCAGCTTGAGTGTTGGAGGCTCCTTTTGATGATGTATTACTTCCTATGCGTCGTTATGGTGGGCCATAAAAGCAAAGTTTTCTTTATTACAGTGGCGAAATCCTATGGCTAAAGTGAGAGTGAGCAAGACGAATGAGTGGGAAGTTCAACACTTGAGTAAATTTGATGTAAGCAGAGTCATTTACGTGCTCAACGCAATAGTTGTCATTGTATTGTTTGTTATTGTTTGTGATCGCTTTGCTGCTGACATTGTTTTAGGGGCGTTGAGCCAGAGTGATAAGAGGGGCTCAATAAATCACATAAAGAGAGAGGTCGACAGTGTTCCTTTCATTTTCTTAGGGTATATCTTTCTGATTTTGTCATTAATTATTCATTCTATCATTCAGCCAGTTAATAATTTATTTGACGCTTGTGTTGGGAGTTTATTGTTTTTGGTGCAATAATTTTGAAAACATGCAACGCAGAGGCGCGACACTTAACGAACTTCATTGCCACTGCAATGGAACAGAACGCGGCAGTCAGCTGCTCTGAATCAAATTCAATTCAACTGAACTAAAATGAACTTAACTGAACCGAATTGAATCAATATTGGAGCGAGTCGAATTAAGTTAATGAAATCGATCAATCGATCGATCTACAGGTCGTGCATCACTGACTGTAGTTGTCGCTAGGCTGCCGTGCTGTTCATTTGAAATGGTGGCTTCCTCAAAAGAGCGAGCACCAACATTACGATTGCCGTGTCTGTACCAACGAAGCCATCTCGAGCGGCAACAAAGAGTTCAGAAGTGTTTAGAATTGTTGCTTATTCTTCATTTTCATACAACACGGAAAGAGGACCGGGACTGTGCTGCTTGAGTAAGTAAAAATTAGATCTTTGGTTGGCTAATTACAGCAAATTTAACGAAAGAGCGAGCGAAGAATCAAAGAACAGAAGGCACCCGTGGTGAGTAAACAAAATGAAGAATTTCCGCTGATTGATATTATCCAGATCAGCGCCATTAAATTAGGCTTAGGCTAAACGAAAAGTATTTTGATTTCTCTAGTTTAGTTGTTTACCAAATCAAAATTAGGAAAGAACAAGTACTCCGTCCAAATAGAAGGTCGCAAATCAATTCTAAATTAACACTCAAGACACTATTCCGGTAGATTGAAAACGAACACTTTTCCAAGAAAGTTACATTGAAGTGATGGTAAGATGGCCGGGGCTGTATTTGCGGAATCTACCTTACTCCGGTGCCCTTAATGACACACGGCTGTCTGATTGCGCTACAACTTACTCAGTAGAGACAGTCGATAGGATAAACACGTATATATCAATCTGAAGTCTTGTTAAAGTTTCTCAGTTGGTCGTTAATGTATTGCTTGGGATGTTCCTTTTTGTGATATGAAATTCCTTTTTTGCGAGCTTCCATTCACGCCAAGACTTTGACCATTGAGGCGCGCAACATTCCAATTTTCTTAAAAGCTTTCAACCAAACGAAAACTCGAACAAGAAAGTGGAAAACAATCTTGGCAGCTGACGTACCTACCAACTGTTTTGGATGAGAGATAGAACGAGCGAACAAGCAAACGTCTTGTCGAACGGGAGGGTGTGAGAGGAGCGGAGCGGAGTAGCAGACTCGTGTAGTTCGCACGCGGGCCAAGTTGTTTTGAACTTCCTGAGTATCTAAATAGCTAAAACGATTTAGTTTCGTTTTCTGCTTTTATTTTCGACTCACTTCCGTTCTTCTTCTAGTTGTTGTTTTTCTTGTTTGACTGCTACATTTGCAACCACTCCCACTCTCTGAATATATTCCTCGTCACTCGTATTCGCTCAATTTCATCTAATCGGAGCAGACTTTGCTTTTGCATGTTTTAGATATTCCTGCCACTTCTTCGTCGCGTTCGGTCTTTTACCATTTACCATATTTGCGAATCTGCACAGCTCTAAGCGTCTATGTGTGAGTATGTGTTAGCCCTGGAATGTATTTTATACCTTCCTGACATCTCCGTATTTTCCTTTCCTTTAATATATTTTTCTATCACAATGCTACAAACAAAAACAAAAGCAAATCGGGCATTGATATCTCAGTATTTGCTTATCCCTGTTGTTCGTTTAGAATGTTATGCAAAACCTTTTTTGCCAAACACTTACCGCCCCTTCTACACAAGCCAAAAACCAACCCACAATTTCCACCGTACCCATAAATGCCCAACCAACTGCCGTCACCGATCCCACCTGCAAATCATGTCACCCTGCAGTTACGAGTCTAATGAAGTGTAAGTAAAAGCGAGTGTCAAGTCGTGAATACCTGAAGGTTTTTATGGAATAATTACATTGCACTCTATGCAGTTACCAGTTAGCGGAATTTCCCGGAAACTAATTCATTCTGATCGCCGTCATCAGTTTCATATACAGACCACTGCATTTAGCCTTCAATCAAGACGAAGGCGAAAAGACGGCCTGACACATCATTATGTGCTAACTTATAGAATTGCAGTTCCATATTTTAGGGTATCTCATTTAAACAGAGAAATAATAAATGTATTTCGTTGTTGCTGCAATAAACTTTTCAATATTCAATAGGTCAGAAGCTCTACAAATTAAAATCAATTCCCATCATTATGTCAGGTGTTTATTTGTTTGAGAACTTTTTATTGCTTAATTTCCGAGTTCATAGACAACGAGCAACAAATTAATAAATCATTTAATTCAGCCAATTTCTCGCATTCCTGCAAAGAAAATGTTTGGAGAAGTCACAGTCATGCTTACCTGTCGCTCGGTGCTGTAAACCGCCAGTAGAGCTTGGCCTGGCTTCTCTCTCAAACAGCTACAACAAGCGTACTCCGCACTTCCTCATTCAATCTAACTATATCTCTCCCTCTATCTCTCTCTCTCTCTCTCTCTAAGATTCTATCTCTCTTGTTCACGCTTAACCACTTGCCTGGCTGAGTTCAGTTTTCGCACCACGGCGGCCGTCAAATGTCGTTGCAGCCATGACTTTTTCGCCTTTGAAAGCGCCGACGGCACCGACCTGGGTGGGGCAAATGCACGAATTTCAACTATTTTAGCCTTGTGGAAGAGTCAGCATTTCAAACTTTGTTTGTGTTAAATTTTGGCAAATTGCATAATGCGCGCTCACTGGAGCCAGACCTGCACATGCGCAGAATGGTTGCGACATGAATTACCTGCAACTTGCAAGAATGGGTGGCACTAGCTGGCGAGGTCTGAAATTTACTTTTTTTATTCACCCATATTAGCTCTATTTAAATCGAGTCCAACAACTTATTTGGTTTGCCATTCACTCGGGTCTTCGTCGAGGCAAGTGGCAAGTCTTTGATTCTCGCCACTTAAATGTGCAAAACAGATATAATTGAGTATAGAATAAAGCAGGGTAGGCTAGACTAGAGTAGGGTGCAACTTAAGCTTTGGAGAGGTCTACTGTCATCGTTATAATATCATAGCAAATCTTCTGGGCTCGCTTAAATATTGATATTTATTGCAGCTGAAGATAAGTTGCTGAAAAAGGAATGCCTCGTAGTTCTGGGTTCCCAACGAAACACAATTATTTCGCGTATAAAATATCATAATTTACTGCACAGAGCTTCTTCGGGTCGGCGCCTTGTAATTTTGCATGGCCGTCGCTGCCCCTCGAAACGGGTTTGGTGCAGTGAGCAGTGGGCCTCGGAAGATGGCTAGCGCACTGTCGGATGGTCCCGTCGGCAGTGAGGCCAGCGGCCATTGGCGGGGGCTTAGCGTAAATTGAAATTTATGAATTTAATATTCGAAATGGATTCTGGTTCGCCTTCAGAAGGGGACATTGGCTCTACGACGGGTATTGGTGGGACTAGCTAGCTCGATCAGCGGGAGGCGGAGAGGCACAAATCGCCCTGCCCCAGCGTCCAAGGCGGAGAGTTCCGTTTGATGGGCGTTCTTGATCCCAGTTTGCCATTTACTCCTTATTTCTGCCTGCTTACCTTACTTCGTAGATGCTCGTGTACAGACAAGTGTGTATGCGTTCATGTGTGTGTGCGACTTTTAAAGACTCTGATTATCATTTCTCGATTATGTCAAATGTCTCCATTTACTTTCAGTCAATCTGAAGTCCGCTGTTCTGCAAAATACTAGTGATCGAACAGCGTATAAAAAAGCAGGATACCTAAAAAGTTATTGCCAGAAGATCAGCGACCACTGTTGTTGCGACCACTAATGTTGAATAAAATAAAGATTAGGAAATATTGTCATTCTATATACTTCACAACCAGCAAAATGTGATTATAACGACCCTTCATCGAAATTCGGCCACTAGGTCTATGAACATTGATTGTTTAAAGTGCTTAAAGACTGATGTCGAATAGACTTGTTTAACCTACTTCATCCGAGTTTGACTGATAAACTATCACATCACCACATCAGCATCACCATTACCATACACAGCGAACTTAGACGCTTGCAAGGAAAACTTGATCATTCCACTGAAAATACAGATTCCTCACTCAATGCTTGGCGACATACCTTGCATGTGACCAACTTAGCGAAAATGATTCTCAGTTATTTTATAAGAATTTCAGCCAAAAAAAAAAAAAAAACCGCCAGGAAATCTCGGTGCAGATCGTTTTCTGAGTTCAAATATTTATGCTTCTTCTCAGTATGTGTTTTATTGCGGTAGCGGAAATTTTCAGGTCAATCCTTTCGTTCAGGCCAGCGAACAGGCTAAAGCGGTGTGGCCTTGGATAGTTGTAAAAAGTGCAACTGCTCACTGGTCATAAATTAAAGGGAACTCGTTTTCATTTCATTTCCTTTCACTTAAGAAAATGTCCACGCTTCGTTTTTAACCAAAATCTGTGGAAATTATGTGTGATTCCATTCAGAGCAGACCCCTTTTTCTAGGGAAGCGAACCCTTTTCGCGGCATGTGTCCCCCTTTGTGTTTTGCATTGCAGGGCATTTCTCATCTGAAGACGTTCCAGTTCCGCAGTGGGTGGTGAACAAGCAGATTCAGATAAAAGGCGACAATAGCTTCAAACTGACGAATAGAATTATGCATTTTTTATTGACCAGACTTTACCCTTTCCCGATGTACGTGATATATCTCACCAAATATTCGTACCCAAATAAGCTTTGAATTACCACTGGACACTACTCATCTACATGACAAATATTGATGTTTTAACCCTTATTCATTAATCAATGTTTTATAACCGTCAACTCGGCGGTAAATCTTGCTCAATTGAAATATAAAAAAAAAAAACAAATAAAAAAATAAGAAATTACTTTATTCATAGGAAGGTAAGACATTAAAAAATTGGGATATTTTGGGCTAGCCGACTTGAGATTAGGAAAGATTCTTATTTAAAGGTTGGAAGAGTACTCAGATTCAGTTCAGTGGCTGCAATGTGTGTGTAATTGCAATAAAAAGTTGAGGATGGTTTCACTGTAAAACTCAAAAGGGCGTGAATTATAGTGTAATTCAGAGTATTTGTTGTTGTCGTTTAGTTCGCCTGTCGGACCATGCTTTCGATGCGTGGATTCGGAAATAAAATGCCAACAAAATTATATGAAGTGGACAAATCAGTCGCGTGCTCAAGCAGAAGATTCAAATTTATGCAATGCAAACGCATTACTCGTAGATTTGCTCTAATGAGATCAGAAGAGGGGGCAATTGCACGCAGTTTTACGATTTATGCCCAAACACGCTCCTCATTATTTTTCACGCTTATCATTTCTTTTCGCTTCGAACACTGCTCTCCTCCGCGGCAATCCTTCGAGTTCAGTATATCATTTTTCCTTTTTCTTATTCAAAAGTACTTTTTCGTGTCAAGACAAAACAAAACAAACAAGAAAAAGAAAAATATGATAATAAATATAGTTGGACTAACAATCCGTAAGGTTGAGAGCAACAGACATGTTCGGCTTGCACCGCGCCAATGGCAATGGCTGAGCGTCGGACGGACAGCATGCCAGCAGAGCATCCATAATATTGCCAAATATGTTCGTTGATATGGGTCCACTAGCAGGCATGCATATACTCGTACATCGGGTTACGAAGGATGGGTAGGACACACTCGCTTATTCCACTGGGTCCAGTTGCATAACGAGAAACGCTGTCGGCGTTGAGCAGCCAACACACCTCGTCCTTCTCGCCTTGCTCCCCCAACATCAAGCGACTCTTGTCGCTGCTGTCGGTAGTCGTCGGTCCATTAAGCGCACCATGCCTTGCAGAATTCGATTATGTTTTTGAAATGTGTTCGACAAATGGCTCTGGAAGACAACAACATTGGCGATGCCCGGTGGCTGAGCTGGTGAAGGTTGGTTGGTGGTTGGTGCAAACTGGCGTCATGGCACGCGCAGCAATGACATACATCAGGGACTTTACAGCCACGTTCCTACACTTACACTCGCAAGCTCTCAAGCCGTTCGTTCGAGGTACGCCTCTTTCGCTTCGGTTTCAGAGTTTCGGTAGCAGCCTCAAAATCTGTCAGATGCACGTACACTCGTCATCCATAATATTTTCGTTGTTTGTCATCGCTTGAGTGCTCCTTGCTCGCTGCCCTTGTTTACCTCCTTTTTTGGTTCTTCCTCGTCCGTTGCGCCTTTATACTCTTGGCAATTTATATTGTGTTCATAACTTGTGGCATACTAATGGAAACAGTTGTTTTCGCCATATCTCTCTGTCTATATGTATCATATCACATTATATATTGACCCGTCGGATCCGCGAACAAGAAAAAGTACCTCCCATATACGCCGTACAGGCGCCGATTTAGGCGCCCCCGAGGCACGAGCTTTTCTACAACTCTAATGGAGCTGCTTAACATGAAATTGGCTGCATTTTAATTATGCAGTTTTTAAGCAATATTAGCTTGCAGATGCTTCCAATAAAATTCAGAGCTACCCCATGTGGCGTGAATGGCAGGGAAGAACTCTGAAAACAAAAACGTTGTCTACTTCATTTGATACCGAGTCACGCAAAGGACTCCCTGAGGGAAACTATTCAATATAATCTCGAATATAAAGCTGGTATTCGAAGACGAAATTCGTCCACACACACAAAAACAAATTTTTGTTGTTTTGAACAACAACAAAAATGTAACATCAAATAATAGCAATAAGCAGAACGAAGTTATGTAGTTTATTTCTAAGATTTGAACAGAAACAAAACGATTACATATAGAATGGAAGTCGAAAAAGGTAGTGAATGGCAATGATGTGGGAGTGACTCTGCAAGTTTATCTGCATTACTTTGATAAACCTGTAGCGCCAATATCCATATTGAAAAAGTAAGAAAACGCGTATTCAACATATGTCCATTCAAAGACAAGAAAGGAAAGTCGCAAGTTGAATGAGTAGCGGAGCTGACTGCAATTGCGACTGAGAAATGTAACCAATAAGCGTACGGGGAAACTAGTTCGACAGTGTGGTGTACAAGGTGTATTGGGCGCCCGCTTTGGGCGAGATGAACACGTATGAGCTGCCACCCTCGTAACAGTGTACTAGGGCTGCTGAGTTGGGTTCTGCTGCAGTGAGCTGAACGTGACTTGGCGACATGCCTCAGTAGATAACTCAGGTGCTTGCTCAAGGAATACAATTTAAGCGAACACAGGGAGTATAGCTGCTCCACAAGTCGCTTGAATCGATTGCCAATGGCGAAACTAATGAAGAACATTACATTTGACGTGAGCTCGCGTGCGACAGCCAGGAAGTGTGCTAAATCGAAAGCACCTTCCCAGCGTCGGCCATTCCATCGTCGTCATGGCGCACAACCTCGAATGCCAGTTCGCAAACAGATAAACCGAAAAATTTAATAAACACGAAAGTGTACGGAAGTAAATTACGCTGACTGTCAGTTTTATTCATATCCCCGCTCCAATACGAGCCATTACAGGATACACATCATGGCGCAATACTTGTGCTTCCCTTTTGTCTATGAGTGAGCGTTGGGGCGGGCGCCTTTAACCTTTGTCACCATTTAATCAGGCGTCGACCTGTTTAATTATATCCGAGGTTTGGATTATATCGTTGTGGTTGCGGTTACAAACCGATTCGTTTATGCTTGGAATTTGCAACAACTTTCTGTTTTTAACCAATGATACTCTGCGAAACCCACAACAGGTTCATAAGAAACAAATTGTACACCACTCAAGTACCCACTAAATTTCAATGTGACTTCAATTATTCTATTCTATTCGGTTCTGTTCTGTTCTGTTCTGTTCTGTCCTGACTTATCTATATATATATATATATGAAATCATTTGTGCGTTTGTTGGAAACGAGTGTACTCCGGATCTATCAGAGCTATCGAGCTAAAATTTGTACCTTGGGTTCGATTCGAAGTCTTATGAGTTTCTTTTTTATTTGGATGTGTATTTGTAGAGATGATGATTGAGGGTAACCCCGTTTAAAGCGCTAAATTCGTGACTTGAAATGTGCGAGCTAAAACCGGGCAAACCGAAATTAATGTTAAGAACGCCAAAGCAATAGATGGTTTTATATTTATTTATTTTTTTCATTTTCTTAATATATTACAAAGAACTTTTATTTTTAATTGCTTGAATTCCGAATTTCCCACCCGCTTGGCCTCATCAGAAAGCACAATTTTTGTATTGAGCGAACTAAAGAGTGAACAATTTGACCGACAAAGGTTACGGTTGTCTCTGTATCAACGTACTATATGTGAGGGTATACCTGAACTAGTAAGGTGTATTTGATTCTGTAGAGATTCTGAGCACTTGATTTCCATTGCTAGGCAACGCTTAAGAAGCAATAGAGGAATTGCATCATCCAGCAAAACTGCTTGTCAGTCCTATAAATTTGTGGCAGTTAGTGGGCTAACTAACCGGGCATCATCAGAAGTAAAGGCTAAATAAGTACTAACGGAGTATGCTTGTTAATTTTGATAATAAAAATGTATATATTCGCAGGACATCGAGACACCTGCTTTGATAAGGCTTTTATTCCGCTGGTAACAAAAAGAGGTCAGAGTAATACGACGGCAGTTTTGTAATTAATTAGCTTATGAATTTCACGTAGTAACACGTAGTAACACGAAATGCAACGGCTCCAGTAACCTACAATGTGTTAATAGACTGCTGTCAAATTTTGAGCATGCCGAGTCATTTAGTTTGTGTTTGACAACCCTTGAAAATAGACCAGCTCCTGACTTTCAACGAAAATGCAACAAAGTGGATTTTATGGTCTCAACAAGCATTGCTTTTGATTAAAAAAACATCACCAAAACTAAAGAAAAGTTTGATAGTTTAAATATTATAGGAACTATGTGGAAATTTGGAAAAATTGGAAAAACATTTTTCAAAAAAAAAGTCTTTTATTCAAACAGTTCTCTTATTGCTTAACATACTGTGTATTTCAAGAATTGGGTTCATTGAACTCTTATTCTTATAGCTGTCAACGGGCGTGAATCTGGTCTCGCGAGTGGCACTTGATTGTGAAGACCAAAGTCTTTCCACTATATCACTCTTTTTCAGTTTACTAACTTTTTAAATGTCCAGGTGTAGCACAGATGACACTGAAAACATTTTTACTAATAGTAAAAATATGCTGGCTTCCATGTACAAATAAAATTTTTTCTTGACTTGTGTACATTGAACGGATCATGCAAAAATTAGTTCATTCGATTATCACTGCGTTGTAGAATTGCCTGAAATAATAGATAAATAAAAACACATCTTGTTATAAGAATATCAAGGCCAGTCGATCTACTAGATTAAGATTAAATCAAATTTTCTTCTGTCCGCAAAAAAAAAAAAAAAATTAACACAGACTTGTTCTTTATTTGTTTTCCCATTCTTAGATTAAATTGGACAACCACCGTTAAGTCGGCAGTTTTTCCGAACTTTCGAAAACGTCTCATTTCCGAATGGCCCTTAACTGATCGCTTCATTTTAATTGATGTGCTAACTAGATAGATGTGATGGATAGATAGCTAGATTATTAAAATTGTAGGAATATTCTTTGCAGGTTAGTATCTATGCTTGGAACCTGCTTTCTCTACCGCACTATATTCCGTAAAAAACAACCTAATATAATTTTTTTATATTGTCGTCCTTATAGTATGCCTCAAGGGTCACGTTTTACTGAGTTCCACTGAACTGAGGGTATAAAGCCCGTCGTTCTTTGTTATCACCCTTCTGGCTGTCGTTTCGTTTTCATCACTCACTTCGTCGCTACTATGGCCTGCCGAAAGTGTATAAGGCAGCGTTCACTAAAAGTCGAATTGTTTACTCAGAAATTTTATCATTCACAACTTTTTTTTATTTCTTTAAAAATATCTCTGCACATCAGAACACCCAAGGGAACCACTTAGTTGTTATACACACATTCAAACTTATAACCAATTGCATTGAGAAGAGAAATTCTTTAAGATAGAGAAACCAGAAGTGGTGGTTAGCATGTATACTAATTTTTGTCTGTAGTATTGTTGAAACGGGGCAATATTTTGCTGCATAAGGAAGACTTTTGATTTGAAGAAACGAGTGCAGTCGAAATTATGTACAGATTTTACTACCAACTATTTTTTTCCCCATTAATATTCATATGTAGAATAATAAATAGAATAATAATAGTAAGCGATCACTTGTTTACGTAAAAAGAACCTCTCAGCTGTTTTTAAAGTCATTTAAAAATGTGTATTTTCGCTATTTCACCAAGCGCAGATGCTAAATTTTTGTGCACGAACTAGACAAATATGCATATGCTGGATCAGCATGGTCGACGTTATAAATAAATAATGGAATTGCGTCTGCCGACTAGGTGGGTTACACTGGTGCTGACTGATGGAGCAGTAAAATGTCTGTGAGGAAAAATGCTGTTGAATTTTCTTGAATAAAAATGTTCGGCACTCATACGGCGCTTGAAATTTTTATCAGAACCCACGTTGAGTCGCAACGATTTCCTCCGTCTGACGACTGACAATCTGCATAGACAGTTGGATTAATTTAACTAATTTCGCAGTAAACTTTCATTGGAGGATAGACAACCCAGTTGGCTAGTTATGTAATCAAGCTCAAAAATATGCGGCATCGGACTGGGCCATGTTCTGTGCCTGATGCGATGTTGCCATACAATCCAGTTAATTACTGACAAGATGCGTAATTGACTGCTGAATGAACCAATTCTGATGCTGTCCGCACAGAGTTCGCATATTCGTGTCGAGCTCTTCCGCGTTAAGTGCGCCGTTAAGCTTTTCAGTTCATTAGATGCTGAAGGCTTAATGCCGCATCGCAGCCTATGGAGTGGATCTGGTCGCATTGACCCGCAGGGGGCAATTTACGCGAAGCAGCACTAAAATAAACGAAATAAAATATTAAAAACACGAGCTCATTAAGACCTGTGGAATTGTGCTGGAATTCCACACGGCTTGGATTGTTCATCTAATTCAAGTTTGCCGAAAATCATTTATAATCGTCTGCAGCAAGCATTTCAAAGAAATATCAAGTTTGGTTAGAAATTGAATTTCAGCCGTCCGACTTTTGTGTAGGTGATCGTCAGTAGATCACCTACTAGATTCGACGCATCGTATTCGGTTAACGTAATCATTTCGCAGAGCCACAAAAAGTTCTATACCAAAGGGTTAAACCAGTACACAAAGCGGCCACTAATGGTAGCGTACATCACCGCTATTTGTATACCGTTATATCAGAAGCGAGTTCTCATAGTCAACCATCCCATTCGGGCACACTACGATTGCCTGCCTCACTGTCACATTGCCTATCAACAATCGGCAACTACTGTCGTCGAGAGAGAGGGAAAGCGCCCGCATCACTTATCTCACTCACTCACGGCACATACGAACTTGCTTGCTCGCGGACTACGTCTCTTGAGACGTGGCCGGCGGCCATTGAAGACTCGTGCAGCCATTCGAAAAACTCAACTAGCCAAGTGAGCTGGCTGCACAGCAAAATCATCAGCCAGCAATAGAATGTTGGAAGGGTTGCTGGGGCGGGGTAGGACGAGCATGTCTGCGCACTTTGAAATGTTGATGCCATCATCTACATACATACATCTGCGTATGTGTAACGTGTGTGTGCGTTTGTGTTGGAATGCGAATAAAGCGCTTTATTTGAAGTGAAGCTGTTGTACAGAAATGACTACCTACACGCCGCCGCATGCTTCTGTCAATCACTTCGGCACACATACACACCTATACACACCATGTATGTATATTTTTCGATTTGTATATTTCATTTTCTTCTTATTGAAAACTTGAGGCAGAATATATTTTACCAATTGCACCGACTACTGTAGTGCCAACGTCACAAAGTCGTACACAATTTATTAGTCAAATATTTATGGAAACTTAATTAGATTCCACAAATTTGTGACAACAAGTCAAAGTAGGTTATGTCCATTTTTAGAGATATAGTCCATTCAATTTTTCAAATCTCAGATACATTAAACCGATTTTTTCAAGGAAATAAATAAAAAATAAAACACTACAGTGACTTCTTCCCTCATAAACATAGTATCTAACCAATCACATTGAATGGAACTACATGCAAGTGCTTATAAATGTTTAATTTTGTTATGAAGTGAAGGCACTATGTCCACCCACCCTTTGAAAAACAAGCTATATTGAAAAACAAGCTAGTGGTAGTGCGTTGACCTCTATTAAATGCGTATTTTCCCGAGCTGATAACTTATAATTTAAAGGGAGTTATCACTGAATAACAGCGGGTGCGAAATATGTATGGTTTCCCAACTACAGTGGAGTTTGGCTCAAATGGACAACTACTTGAAAGAACACTCAAAGTCAACTAATGAACTTTCAATTCAATATTGTCGTAAATCTATATGTATAAAAGTATGTATGCCGCTATGTACGAATGTAAGTATGGTGACTATAGACTCCGAGGACGCTGGACGGAGTTATTAAGAAATATTCAGAACGACGTTAGAATAGTCTGGAGAGTAATTGAGTGAAGGTTGGTGTAAAAATCTACTTGGCAAGTCGAAAAATTCTATCGAACAACAACAGCTTATGTTTCAAGCCAACTTTAGTAACATAAAGCAGTTTGTTAATAATAATAATAATAATAATAATAATAATAATAATAATAATAATAATAATAATAATAATAATAATAATAATAATAATAATAATAATAATAATAATAATAATAATAATAATAATAATAATAATAATAATAATAATAATAATAATAATAATAATAATAATAATAATAATAATAATAATACTAATAATAATAATAATAATAATAATAATAATAATAATAATAATAATAATAATAATAATAATAATAATAATAATAATAATAATAATAATAATAATAATAATAATAATAATAATAATAATAATAATAATAATAATAATAATAATAATAATAATAAGAATTATAATAAGAATTATAATAAGAATTATAATAATATTAATATTAATAATAATAAAAATAATAATAATAGCAGCATGATATGTGGGTTCCATGCCGTGTGCATATCAATACTACACAAACCCCGATCAATGCCGGGCCCCTTGTTAGGTCATTGACTTATATTAAGTATTTATGGACGATTGAGTCGTGAACGATTTTGTACCTACTTTTGTATATTTATTTTGGAAAACGTTGATAGGTTTTCTAAGTGCCTGTCTCGCTGGATATAAGAGTTTAGGATATTAAAAATGTTTTCTGGTCGCAGAGCTCACTTTCTCTTCAAAAGATATGCTGCAACCAGTTATTTTGACTTAGAGCCCTAATCTTGAATCGCGTATTTTAGGGGACTACTTACGTGATTGTATTTCAATATGTTAAAATGTTAATTGTTCACACAGAGTGTAAAAATAGCGTATTCGAGCTTGCTTCCGAAGAGGATATTATGGAAAGAGGGACAAAAGTATAACGGAACCATTTTACAGTAATGAGCTTCCATTACTAAAGTCTTAAACACCACTATAGTAAGTTATACTTTATACAACACCTGTGATTACAACAACAAGTTGCTCTTACAAAAATTTCACGATAATTACTAGAAAGAAAAACCTTCACTTTGTTTCCAAGTAAAATACGAAAAGACTGGATACAGTACGTATAGGCCGAACAGAAATCAATTCACTTTACACAGAGCCCACTGTAACTAACTTCTGCGAAAGAAGAATAGCTTACATATGTTGTACCTTCTGAACAATCCTTTGGTGCAGTTTACTCGGCGCTCAACTAGTGTCGTCTCTTGCCAAACGTTGCGACGAATCTCTTGTTTTGTCCCGGGGACTTATTCGAAATCCTGGCAGATTGCCAGTTGCAGTTTGTACCGAACACACATATTCACGCAGACCAAGATACTCCTACGCCAACTTTCAATAAGTACAGACACGAAGGGGATTTTCGTCTTTTATGCAATTTTCTCTACGAGTTATTTTTATATCAATGAAGAACAAGAAAAAAACAAAAAAACAACAACAATAAAAACCAGAACGCTGAACCAGTGAGGGATAATCAGCTGCGGTTCATCAATATTCGAGGCCATAGTGGCAACCGGACCGACAGCACCGCGATCTCCTCTTGCTTTTGGTGACTGCCTGCCACTGGCGAGGACGTTTGAGTTTTCTGTCTGCCTGTTTCCCCTCACGAAAACGAACCCCGAAAGCCACAAACAAATTTTGAATAAATTGAAAGAAACTCAATTGACTAGCTTCGTAATCGCCTCTTTCTATCTGTTTTGCCGGTTTTTCTTTTTTTTTATTATTTCTGTCTGTTTTGGTTGATTTGTGAGCTCAATTATTGTGGGTTTGTGCAGCGCGTCAGTGTGATGGCTGGCCTCACCCCATGGCCTGGCTGCCTTATTTTGTTGTAGCTTCGAGCTTAATGAGTCCGTTCATCTTAATTTATCTACGCCGAGTGCGGGGCATTCGGATGCTAATGACTGCAATGCAACCAATAAATTTAGTTAGCTTCAAGCTTTATCTTCGACGACTCGTACGTTTGCGTTTCGGATTTTTTCTATGGCTGTGCGTGTAAGGGTCATGAATCCCCATGTTAACACCACTGATTACAAATTAGCATTCGAGCTTGGTAGATTCAACTGCACAAATAAAGTCTGATATGTCTGTTCAACCGTAACAGCGAAATAATCACACATTTTCAGGTCCCCTAAGTAAATGGTAGAAGTTGCGTTGGCCGTGATTGTTTCATCTCTCTAAATGAAGTCCGTTTCAATTTCTCGAATTGTAAGCATGGTCAAGTCATATGACTTAAATAATCGTAATTCCATTCCTGATAAATTGCTGATAAAATAACCCTTGTAAGAGAATTCTCGGATAATTGATGGACGATTATTTATAAAAGGAATGGCAAGACTCAATTAAAAAGGTTTCGCGAAGCTGTTATGAAGCATAGCAGATTGAGTTTACCAGGCAATTGGTAAAGGCACAAAAGCTTAAAACTCCTTGCGGATTGGAAGAATTCAATATTTGAGGGGATTATGCCAAGACTAAAGGCCCAAATATACTCTACAAATCATGAATTGTGAGCTCAAGAATTGATTGCTTATAATTTCCTGTATGCTCAAAACTCACCTACACCTTATTTTAGATCCGCTGTTATTTTTCGCATCCAAAATAAAAAGGAATAATTTTTGTTCTTAATTTCTTTTTTGGAAGCTCACTTACTACTTGCATAAGCCAGTCCTTGTCGTCGAAATTTTTAATCCAACACACTTGGGACTTGAAGAACCAAATGAAGTAACTGTTTAAATATTGTAAGAACTTGTATGGTTTTCAGAGGTTATCACAGCTCTCATTCTTGTTAAGTAACCGTCAACCCAAATGCCAATGCCAATCCTTCTACTGTAGTTAAAAACCCTGCGGAATGACACAATACACGTTGGTGCGCAGACAAGGGAGTAAGTGAAGTGATCGCATCGACACAACTTTGTCACTTAGGAGGCTAAAATGACACCACTTAAAATTTGTATTTTTACAGTTATTTATTACCACATAAATGTCCACCGTTACCCTTATACCCTTAGGTAAATAAGCTACATCATTTCTATAAAGACAGCGGACTTTTACGGAAAATCCATAATGGCACATTTCAAGGCGTTGTTGTTGGTATACTAAATTGTAACTAAAGTTGTTGTTTATCTGTAACTACCAGCTGACTGGTACAGTTGGGAAATTAGGGAAGACAACTATATACGACATGTAGTTTAGAACGACACTGATTAACAACAGCGTTTATCGAAGGGTGGAGAGTTTTCAGGGATCGAGTTTGTGTGCTGTTGTCCAACAAGTTGACGGCTAACTGTTGTTGTGCACTTCAGGCCCTGAGGAACGAGCCATGAGGAACGAGCCGTGAGGAACGAGCCGTGAGGAACGAGCCGTGATCGTTGACATCTGAATTCATTCTTTTCTTGGGTTCAGATACGAGAAACTACTTATTTATGATTCAATTTTATTTAATCACGAAATTTCAGTTACATTTTTTTAAATTAGGAAAGAAAGAAAAATTCTTTCGTCAAAGTCGGCGGCATACAAACAACCCATCCTGGATGCAGTGTTTCATGAACTCTTACCAACATCCATCGCTCGATCATACAAAAGTTTTCACATTTGGTACAGGTTAAACGAACTCAGCAGCAGCTGGAGACTCTTGTGATCGAGATACATCACTATCCTTTGAGGCCACATATTAGGCGAATTTGTTTTAGAAGAAAATTTAAAATGAGAGGAAGCCTACCGGCTAAAAAATGAACTAGGTCATCCTCGTCTTAGATGCTATGGATATGAACATAATTCCTTTAGGCGAGAGCATCAAGTCCAATACGCCGATGCTCAGCTAAGATAAACCCAACCACACCCACACACACACACACACTTTACTACGCATTTTCCCAACAGATGTCGCTCATATTCCATCTGACAAGGCTGCAGTGGATGTTCAACTCGCAAGCAACTATAACTGAGACGCCATAGAGAATTTATCTGAAACTGAAAAGTATCTACGAATTGAATATCCGCACACCCCAAACGCACACAACGAAATTGACCAAAAGGCGTGGTCGGTTGTGTTGTATTGAACGCACAATGCTGCCTTAGTAGTTGACTCACGCACACAAATGCAAACAGCGAGTCTCATGGCCGTCTCTTCGCGTCACCATGGCAACTCATCAGCTTGCTACGCCCTGAGCTGAGTAACACTTTGGATTCCAACAGTACGGGTGTCGCGACTCATTTTAAGTTTTACATTCTCTGCGCGCACACTGCGAATTGTGTCCCAAATGCACCTCATAACTCTCAGTTAGTGCTTAGGACGTTTCTACGAGACCGGCCAACCATCGCATTGTCTGTAGACGCTTTGTCTATTTGGGCGGCTTTTGGGTGTTAACTGCCGTCGGCACAAGTTCATAACCTCGCCGGTCCCACTATCGAGGGATTCTTGTTTCGCTCGCTTTGGTACCGCATTCTACGGCAACGGTGGCAGCTTGGCTTTCCAAACTTTATAATGTCCAATTGGCCTTTAACTAAAACACAACTTTTGTAGGGCCCATAGTCAAAACTAGTGTAAGCTAATCCGAGACGGGCTTTAATCGATTGACTGGTTTGAATGGTTGGTTAACTTCTTCTGTATCAAATTAATTCAACAACAGGCCAATTTGTCTAGTTTATTCTCTCTTGGTATTTCCAAATTCCAATTGTTCTAATAAGAACTTGAATTTGAAAGCTCCTCCTAATGGATAGTGTCTATTTCAAAGCAGAGGGACTGGTTTGGATATATATACAACCGACAGACGTGCATGGCTATACCAACTCATGATGTCGAGCTGATCAAGAATACGTCATACGACTATTCACAGAACGTGTATAAAGTATAAAGACTGATTATTGAATTCTTATTAATAGGAACCAATAGCACACCTCTTTGTAATCGTAATCTAGTGGTTAATAAAACCATAGGTGACTGAGTAATTTTGGTTAATTTGCTCTTGTCTTTGGTGCGTTTTCCCTTTTTGTTTGCTATTTGGATATAATTTTAAACCATCAACAGTGCATCCTTACTACAAATTATCTGGGTGGCCACTGCTATATTGTGCCCAGACTTATTTATTTTGTTCTTTGAAGCGATTAATAACGCGTAAGGCTCATCTCTTCCGCATGAATAATAAGATAATGTAATGTGAATTATTTTGAAACTCTTGTGTAAGAAAATCTTGAAGTGATGATGCATGACTTCTGACGGTCCAGAAGTAATAGTTCAAGGGTTGGAAGCAATCGAATTAGTCATAGTTAATTTGTTTAATTGAAAATAATGTCTGCTCAGTTTGTTGTTGTCATTATGAGGTACACAAAAAGGAAGAACTTCTTGATTTGGTTGAATTACATTTAATTTCATAGATAGAAACATTTGCGCATAAAAACGGTGGCAGGAAACTTTTAATGATAACTGTCGGGTACACTAAGCAAAACTTATTTATTTATAAAATACGAGTTCGCATTGTTGCCCCGGAGTGGCGTCGCAAATGTCTTGCGATGATAAGTTGCAAGAATGTGAAAAGTTTTTTTCCACATATCAGCTATAAAGAAAAATAAAAAAAAGGAAGAAGAAAAACAAAGCAAACAAAAATAATCCAGAAAACAAGGGATGACACACAGACAACTTCAGTTGTGTCGTCGTTCTCGTTGTCGCCGCCTACGTTGACGTTGACGTCGGCGTCTAACAACTCCCGCCAAAGCACTCCACATGGGCCATAAGTTGCCAAAAGTAAATCTGTTTTGAGTGGTATTCATTCTGGATTGGCCGCATACCCCACAGACGCGACGCCGGAGTCGTGCGGAGTTGCTTTTTTGGAGCTACAAATTTCATTTCATGACTTTCTCTACTATTATTTGCACAAGTTGCAGGAAACTTTGTCGAGTCGCTGCTAAAATTCGTTCACCATGGCTCTTTTGGCCTTCCCGTCCGCCCATCCGCCAATCCGCCCGTGCGCCCTAGCAAATAACGTGGTCGAGAATCCAAACAACGAAAACATTACAGTGGGACAACAATAATAAACTAACAGTTGTGCGGGATTATTTAGAGGCAGGCGATGCACAAGTGGGTGGCAGTGGTAGGGCCACTGCCTCATTAGGGCTGGTGTGGAGCTACAATTTATATATGTGTGTGTCTTTTGGAAATTGTGGAAAAACTACTACGAACTAAGCCACTAAAACTATTCGTATTTTCTTGTGTGCCTTAGATCCGAAAACCCGTCACGATTACAAATATGGTGTTCAACGAAAATGGAGAGATGAACATAAACTATGGAATTGTAGAACGAATATTTTAATATTATTCCTCTTATTCAGTACTGATTAAAATAAGATTGTGTCTTGTAGTTAGCTTCTATGGCAGTTTATAGCAATTAACTCGCCTTTCCCTTTGAAGTCACTGCTGCGCTGTAGTTCCTTCAGCGAAGTGCGCTGACTCTTTTAGTAACTTCCTCTCTCACTGTAGGATTGCTAAGGTCTCAGCGTCTGTAACATACCATCCCGCTTTATTTCGTATGCGGATGATTTTTGACTGCTATGATATCCTATCATATCCTATCATATCATATCATATTATATCATATCATATCATGTCATATTATATCATATTATATCATATCATATCATATCATATCATATCATATGTTCATTAAATATTTATGGTTCAGTATATTAGTTTATTTTCAAGCGATACTTAGACACTTATATAATTGTCTAGTCTTCAGCCTTTATTAATTTTAATATTCCAATTAGGAAACCATTTCAAAATATTGCCCAGATTTCGTTGCGGTATTGATGTTACTACTTCGATGTGTAAGTATTATTGGATCGTCGGCAATGATTGCTAATATTGAAGAGTACTAATTTGGAGTTGGTATGTATGTTGTGAAGACTGTGTCCAACAGCGGACCTAGTACGCTTGACGAACTCCTGTTTTTATTTTCCCTAATGTTGAGTAATCATCCGAGAACTTTACGAAGAAGTACATATTGGTAAATAGTACCTTGAATTTGTACAACATTGTAAGGAAATAAACTTCTCAGCTTGTTGATTAGTCCATTGTGCCAAACGAAAGTTTTGCGCTTATAGAAAGTTTTCTTATGTCTAAGAATACTCCAACGCATCATTCTTTGTCGTCAAAATCGTTAAATAATTTGTGCGTAATCCGATATACTTGCTGACTTACTGACTTTGAGAAGTAGTTGAATCTGAAAATCTGGCATTCGGTTCGCAAAATAATAACATGTCTAGATCGCGACAGCATCACCTATTATGTTTAAAACTATCTTCTTATAGAATGGGGGTTTGAGCCAAATGAAAATATTAAAAAAGAGTGGTAAAAACCTGCATATATCTCAAAAACCACGCTACTTGCCGAAACCAAACGTGAATGTAAACCATCAAGCACACACAACAAATTAAATTATTAATTAATTATTTAATTGTTTTATATTTTATCTTATTTTATTTTAGTTGATGTGTGTTAAAAGCATAAGAAATTAATAATCTTATTGCACTCAGCTAGGAGATGGTTTAAAAGTTCAACCGAGTGTGCACCATTTTGAGAAACTCTAAAACCAAAACACCATTCCTTGCGATGGTTCGGAAGAGATATCCCTTTGTAATGTAATGTAATGTTAAAAGCAGTGACTAAGCATAAAACAGGCTCAGGAGCAGGCAACGTTTTATAGCTACTCGTGTGAAAGCACTGATTTCGTGAGTGCCACTAATGTGATCAAGGGAAAAGTTTCAATTATCAAGTCATAAATTTCCAGTTGTCGGAATGCATGGCTGCACATTTATTGGGAGGAGCAGACGTCCCGACGAAGTTCTCGATGCTTGATGAAGTTTGCCTCCAAATCGCAAATCGCTCAGTGCTCATGTATGCGATAAATCAAGAGAGTTTATGCCCACTGTGGACGGTTTCATATAAATCCAATAGTTAATGTATCCCTTCATCAGATTGGCAACAGTTCTGTGTAAGCCAGACATTGGCTCAAATGCATCACGAGCCTCATCCGCAGTGCGTCCAAGAGCTTCGATTGGCTCCTTTGAGCTCGATAGGTCCCCGTAACCCATGTAGGCTCGCCCATATTCGTTTTCCCTCGTGTATCGAGGTACGCGCACCCCAAACACTTCTCGTTTTTTGATCGTCAGGCTAATAAATATCCATGTGTTATGAACACGAAATAAGTTAAAAACTTTATACCTGAATTAAACGACAAATGAATTAACGTGACTGAAATACGCTAATCCGCAATCGGACCTTTGGCTTTGTATTTACCCTCGCCTGGCCAGCTGAACATTGAGGGCCGCATAAGCCAAATAACAATTCATGCTATGCTTGTTGTTGTTATTCTCACTGAAAAATGGCAAACATACATAAATGACCACTCAACTTATAAAATATTCTGAGTTTCTTTGATGCAATCTACAGGCCCCCTTTAAAGGGAGAGGCAGCAGCTCGCTGCTAACCTGTGCCAATACCTTAGACATTTGGTATTGCACTTAGGGCAACACACAATGTTTTTACGTGTCCTTAGTTCACTCCCTCACTTTTGCTTGCCGCACTCATTGTTTGTCCCGCATTTAGGAAAGTTGGGAGCGGCCTTCATATAATTTTTCCACTTTCTTTAACGGGTTATTAGCCAAAAGCAACAAAACAGAAACAACCTCGAAATGAATTGAACAATTAAAAAGCAGAAGGCCTTGAAGCCAAATTGTGTCGAATTTGACTCATTGCGGGTTTTTTGAAATGTATTTTAAAACGGAAATGTGGCTTCTTCTTCCTCTTAAAAAAAGAGTTAGGCACAGGAGCGGACTGCGCTGCCAAGCCCAACGGCACGTCACTCTTGCAGAAGAGATGCAGCCTGTAATCATTTTTGACGTTATGGGTAATTATCGCGAATGTCTTCGCTAAAGCAAACCCTTTCTTCCTCGACACGAATTCGTCATCGGACAAAATGCTAAGCGACCATCATAAAACAATAAAAAACAAGGAATGCTGGCACACCAGCCAGACCTTGAAGGGTAAAGCAAGCAAGGAGAAGTCGTCAGGAAGAGTTACACAGATAAAATAAACAAAAAAAAGTACAAGTAAAACAAGAAAATCTTCGAGATTTTAATACCCTTCACACAGTGTTTTTGAAGGGGTCTGCCGATAAATCGGAAGAGTTCGTATAGCCAAATGAGGCTTACTTTGGCGCGGAAGAAAGCACTCAACAAACTAACCAAGAGTTATATACCCTACTATATCCCAATTATAGCCCCACTTAATAAAGACCTCATCACGAGTTCGAAGACTATTTGCGGCATTAAATTAGTGTTTGGCCGGTCATCTGCTCTGCGTTTTTCTCTTCTGCCAGCGTTCATCGACCACCACCAAGCTGGTGGTTGTGCTGGTTGTGCTGATGCTGCTCGACTTGAATTTGTCACAGTTCGAATTTTTTCAGTACTAGGTGTTCGACGTCGCAGGCCATAAAAAGTGAGAGTCATTAAAAAATTTTATTGCTTCTCAAGGCCGTCTGAGAGTGTTCTATTTCCATTCGTATGTTTATGCGAGTTTTTTATGGCTGTGCTCTTGTTGTTGTTGAGTTGGTTTTGCTGCTTATTTTCTCGATTCGCGCTTTTGTAGTCTTCCTCGCATGACGTAGGCGCTTTTAACCCAATTTGAGGTCAGTGGCTTTGGCCCAGACACTTCTGCTTATAGACGCGTTCGGATTGTCTTTTTCGGCTAGTGTCGCACTCAATACAATTACTCTGCTTCTAAATCAGTTCATTTCGCTTGGATGTCCCTTGATTAGATTTGAAAACTTCCAAACACATATTCTATGTGCCAATTTTGTTTACGCGTGGCGAAATCTTTCATCTACTAAAACATTCATGAGCTGAAATTGAACACGTTTCGTTTGGCTGAGTGGAGTTCGTTGGATTATATTGGCGAGTGAACTCAACTGGACTGGCCGGAGAGGCGATTGGCGAGGTAGCGGTGGGTCGACCATTTAAGTTCGTCTGGCCAACCGCGCATTTGAAGAAACTAACAAACGGGGTAGAACTTGTTGGCACTCTTTCCCAGTCACATGGATTGCTGGGGCTCGATTGCCCCACTCGTTTCATTGCCATTTTTGCTGCTGAATGATCATAAATTGTCTACACCTTTTGCCAGCGGTTGAAGCAAATCGAATCATTTTGATTACTTGCACTCGAGATGGGAAGTTCACACTTTCTGAGTGTGGAAAGTTCTGTCGGTGAGTTCGTGTGGGTCAGCTGTGGGCGGCAGTGCTTCAGCAACTGGTATGGGCATGGGCGTGGATGGATTTTGATTGTGTGTGTATTTTATTTAATATTCTCCAATCTTCGCAATTCAGCATAATTGAAGTGAAAGAAAGCATTGGTTCGCGTGGCAAATAGATTTAAATAATGTCAGGAAGATTGAACTCACAGAACTTTAAAAAGGAGAAATGAAAATCTGTAATTTATTGTATATACATCGCAAGTATAAAGAAATGAAAGTTCCCTCTTGTTACAGAAAAATATATTTTTGAAGTCGAAAGAAACGCAAGAAGTACTTGCACTTACATTCAATGAAGCATTGTGTACCATTCCTGCGCAATAAGTGGCCAAATGTACTCAACAATAACAGGAACAAAACCGCAAACATATATTGGCAGTCCATCTATGAAATTAAAGTGAGGTAACCAACTATTCGCTAATATTTGTCAATGGTAATTCCAATTATTATAGCCATTTGAAGGCAATTGTCAGAAAACAGAAGAAGATAACCCAGCCGTTCATTAGGTGAAAGAATCTCACGCATTTTCTAAATACTATAATTCAAGAAAATTATTTACACATTTTTACATATAATTATTTACGAATATCCAAGTATCTAAACTCCCAGGTTTTATAAGAGATTTAGAGGGGCTCTCTATGTTAGTGCTCCGGGTATAACAGTATAACAAGGCCGACACATATTCGAATTACTATAAATTGAACTTATTACCGTTTTGGCTTACATTGTGGTGCAGCCAAGCCAAATTATAAGCTTGTTCTTTAATTTACTCAGTCTTAGGCGTTTCACGTGAATTCTAGTTGGTTTGAGGAAGACCGATGTAACCAGTCACAGTTGGCATCATAATTAGGGAGAGTCCGCCAGTGATATTGCTGAAGCCCTTCATAACTTTAACCATGTCCGTGCCTCGTTTTGCCAAAATCTGTCATTGGCCGAGTCTAAAGTTCACAAACTTGATACCCTGCATGCGTTATCAAGAGAAACTTTTTGTCAGAGAGGCGTTGAAGAGACTAGAAATGAGATTAAAGAGCGACGCCGTTGAACTTGGGCTCTCTTTGATGACGTCGGTTCGCTCACAGGGTGACTTAAAGAAAATCGTTTCCATAAGCAAAATGCCCTCATGGCAGAGATGAAATATTATATTTTTAGTATATTCGTATACGAAATGCCCATTCGCTTACTATTTGACAGAGAATAATTTATGTTTATATTCCTTAAGCTCTGTGAATAACATTATACAGCTCGAGGAAGCGAATTCGGTTATCAATACCTGCAGGGAAGTGTGCTTGGAGTTAGTCCATTATTTTCCTTGGAATTTGTTATTTTTTTTTTTTTGTTCTTTACTGTAGCTTGGTCGATTATAGCTGAATAGCGAGGCAAGCTGCTTACTTTTGATATAATGGACTCTATCATTGGCTGCTATGTGTATTTAGTCAGACTCGACCACCCCGAAAACCTTTAAACACGGAAGCCAGTAAAGTTGTCGAGCCAATAAAGACCCAGACTGCGTGACTTAATTAGCACAAATCTTATGCCGAAAACAGAAACATTCATGAACAAGCTTTCTATACGTTTCGATACGGTTACATAAATACGTTTAACATGCTATAAAATTGGCGAATTATGATGCAGTAGGAAAGCACACTGCGATGGCGACTGCATACGGGGCTCGACGAGTGAGTTGCTCAGTTAGTTGGTTACCCAGGGGGTCAGAGAGGCGGCCTTACATCCTCAAACGAGCTCAAGCAGTTATATTTTTGCAGCAGCGCCATAAATATTGTCGCTCAAATGGAACTGTCGACAGCGAGAACGGTAACTTCGGTGTCGTCGCAGGCGGAAGCTGCTGCTGCAGTGGTAACCACTTAAATCGGAATAAGAGCAAAACCGTCTGGCCATTATGATGATGGTAATGATAACAGCAATCATGATGAAGGTGATGTTGGTCATGCTGACGTTGCTGAGGTGATGGTGGCTGCTACATCTTTCTTGCCGCTTTCGTATGTGGTTGGTGCTTCATATCTAAGCCCATCTCACTCAGCAAGTGCGCTGATCCAAGCGAATCGTGTTTGGCATAAATAAAGGAAGAGGTGCGAACCAAAAAGAATATATATAAATAAATGAATAAATAAAAATCAGAAAAAAAAAATGGAAGAGCAGAAAATTAATGGAAAAGTTTCTCGCGGTTGACACTAAGTGCATTTTTGGCGTCACTCCACCCCACCTAGCACTCGCTTGTGTTGGCAATTTCGTGTCCCCGTCCCCCTTTTTGTTTTTGTTTAAATGCAAATTCGGTGTAATGACTGTATCGCTTGAGAAGGAAAGCTGGTGGTTGCATGTGACACGATTCGGGTGGTTGCACAAGGCTGTACCTGTTAGGTGGAAACTTTTTCGCTAAAACTAATACCAGTTTCAGCGCCTTTACTCAACGCCACCACCCGACTGATGCGTTTTTGGTAATAATGATTCGCTTCGTAAACTTTTTGCTTAAAATTGTAATATGGTCGGGTGGCATTACACCAGGATTTACGTAGCTTGTCACTCGTACATTATTGCCACCTCTACCGCCGCCGCCACGACCCTGCCAGACACAACTGTCGCAATCGCAAATATCCAAGGGATGAGAACGCAAACAGCGTCGAACTGCCAGCGTGAATTGTATGTATGTATGTATATGTATATGCGTGTGTGTGTTTGACTTGTTTAATGTCTGTTCATCTGGTTTCAACTCAACTTTCGGCTCTCCTACAATGCTGCTGCAACCACCTTTCGGCCACAATCATCACGAGCTTGCAACCGTTATTTACACGTTCCTTTTGTCTGCGTCTGACACTCCCTCCAACTCTTTCCCCTCCATTTAACGGTAGTTCCACTCCTTTCGTTTCGTTTTGTTACGTGTCGTTTCATTTCAATTGACCCCTTGGTCTCGTCCTGACTGCTTCGCTCAGTCGTCGGACAGCTAAAACAGAACCGCCATTCGCCCAATTTCAGCAATGGTTTCTCGTCTCTGGCAAATTGCGTCTGTGTGTGTTATTAATTTTGTAATCTTTTTTCTTCTATTTCATTCCCATTTTCTGCTGAGCGTTTGGCTCTGTTTTTCTTTTTTTCCCTTGCCTTTTTGCCTTGTGACATGTGCGTTATCATGCTTCTTCTTCTTCATCGACATCATCTCCTACTTTTCGTCTAGCTCGTTCGACAGCACTTTCATCGTTCTTCATTCTTGACTCCCCGCTGCTGACGCCATCGCTGTTCCCATTGGACGCGTTTAATTAATTAACCGAAATGGTCCCGGCGAGGTTTGCACGTTACAACAATGAATAATTTATATTAAATTTTTTCATGAGACTGAACTGCACTGATTTGGCCATCGTCAATAATCGTCACTAAGACGACGAAACATGCCATCGCGTCCATCGCTGTGTCGCTATGTCGCTATGTCACAGCTTTTCTGTTCTGTACCGCCTAATTTCAACAAAGAAGTTACAGTCAAACTGTTGTGTACTCGGCCAGCAGGTGAATGTATCTGAGCACGTAGGCGGTTGGGATGCCATAGCCAAAGAAACCGCAGTTGACCCCACTTGTTGTTAAGGCCGTCCTCCACCATGAAAAGCCCAGCTGCACCCGTGAGGTCGAACTGCTACAAAACTTTCAATCCGAAGTTTTCACTAATGCAATAAAACGATTCCTATGACCCAAGTCGTTTCCCAGTGTGGCTAGCTCTTCGACGTCAGTTGGTTTGGAAGCACTTGGTTTTGCTCTCAGAGGTCGAACGAAGTGCGCACTTTGCTCTGCTGAGAGGGGTCCTGCAACAAGAATTCGCCCTGCGTTCGTTTCGAGTGCATTAAACCCAGACTAGCATTCACGTTCGTTGCTTGCTAATGGCGTTTTACCAGACTTTTGAATTATTTCGCCGAGTAAATGGCTTTTCTTGTTTGCGTCTGCTTGGCTGGGTGAAAGGGTTTGTTAATTAAGGAGTTCTTATGCGATAAAGAAGTAATCCCACCATTTAGTGACATTAGAAAGGCACCAGCTGTGCATGTATTAAGAGTAGGACAGTGTCCGGTATATGTAAAGCTTACCTTTGTGGGATGGAACAAGTAGTACTTTTGGATAAACAAAACTTGAGTGCCTCTATTACCTTAACCACAGTTAATGAGAGGGGTAGGTAATTTGATCTGCTGTGGAATTCGACTCATAATTGTCTCGTGTACCGAACTCACGTTGTTTAAACTTAATCAACATCAGCTGCTTGGCCCTGCATTGGATGGTATCAGTTCTGATCTGTGCACTGGAATGGTTTCCATCTTTAAGACTAATTCCAAATTCAAGCAAATCAAGAAAATTTGTGTTTATGGAAATTACTAACAATCAGTCGGAAACCATATTGAATTCAGATAACCCCTACCTGTGAATGAGTGTGTGTGAGTGTGTGTGTATGCATGAGGTACAATCGTACATTTTCTAAAGTATCAAACTACAAGTAAAATAACATACATCCCATCAATATAAATGACAATAATGGCAGCCGCGTCAATCTCCGCTCCGCCGACAACTCAGACGGCTTGAGACACAACAACAAATACACGATTCACATTTCGAACGACGCAAATCGCACAAGGAATTTGATCGGAGAAGCATTGTAGCACAACCGAAGTGACAGATGGACAGACAAACTGTCGAATGGAGGCGCGCAAACAAAAATGAACCTAAACCCAAAAGCAACAAATCAACAGAAAGCGATTAGAGCCATTTGGCTTACAACAACGAGTGTAGAAACAACAACAAAAAAACGCAACAACAACAATATCAAGAAATAAGGTAAAAACGATTTAAAAGTTTAGTCGACTCCGGCCAATACATTTGTTAAACCCAAATACCAAAATACCTCATAAGAATTGAATATAAATGAGCTTCTGCTGCCCAACCCGAACGTGCCGCCCAACGCCGGCAAGCGGGCCCTGAAGGAAGCCGGAGAGACAGGGGGACATACAGACGAATGGCTGAGAAGGCTCGACTCTCATTGCAAAGAGACCCGTCAGGCGTTTTGTGAAACGGTATTGAATCCAAGAATAATAGAGTTCATCAGAGGTTTTCAAACATGTATGTGTGATGTTGCTCCAAGGAAACACTAAGCACACATAGACATACAGAGAGACGAACATGCACTCAGACGTTTATCATATTTTCGTGCATCAATTAGCCTCAATTAGGTCGGCTATCAATTAAGTGTCAAGCTTCATAAAGAGCTTGGAGAGTGTAAACGGACGTTACAATACAACCACAGACATCTCAATTGTAGTAAATGAGCTCTCCTTGGCACACAACGTACGTCTTGTATGTGTGATCAACTTATATGCCGTCGCTTACAACTACTGCTTACTAATACACAATAATACGACTCTAAGTGGCAGTAGGATAAATGATAACAGGAGGCTGAGCCCTCTTCAGTACATTCCTAATATGCGCACATATTTCAAATACTGGACATTTGTGGTGTTTCGAGGTACCCAACTTACGATATGACGTGTCACATCTGGAAGTACCGGTGGAGTTTTCTTTTGTCAAACGTAGTCAAATAATTTCAATCCTATTATTTCTTATCTCCGCGCTGGATGGTGACAAATTTATTGATGGACAGCAAAGACTTTCAAAATAAACCAAGGCAAGGGAACCCCAATTTAAAGAATCCAAAGGACATTTGGGTTGCCAACTACCAATAAGTATATGTGACAAAGCTTCAGGAACCCATGAATCAGAAAATTGTTGGTGGAAATGCGTTTGAGCCCACAGCACGAGAACTGGTTAAACTTTTGGCTATTAGTTATGTGCGCCACCCACATCAAATTGTTGCTACTTAGACATACATTTTGATTAAACAATCAAAGGGAATGCGAGGTATACCCGACCCGGATAAGTCGTCGAGAACAATCAGTAGTAAACGAGCACACTCGCAAGCATTGCGGTTGTCTACCGATACATGCTGAGGTATTCCTACTTTGAGTGCGTTTAAGTAGAAGCGTTGAGGTGTCAAAGTAATGGGCAGTTAAATATTTAATGGCGCAACCAGACAGGAACGCCTCGCACCCCTTGTGCATTAGTGCAGTGAGGGGGATAAGCGACAAGACCCGCTTGAGTAGTCGGCAATAAGAAACGTAGTTAGCCGCCGCCAACAAGCAAACAAATGCAAAACAACAACAATAAAACCATAATAAACAAATAAACAAAACGCATTGCAAAAAAAAACTACGCGGCATACAGAGCACTGGGAAAGTGGATCCTCTGTGACAGTCAGCCAGTCAGTCAGTCGAGCGGGGCCCTGATCCACCGGAGTGCTTGCGACAAACGGTAGCAGCAGCTAAAATGAGCTAATGGGCCCATTTATTGCCAAAGTGCTATAATAAACAATTCGTTAAGCATTTAACGAATTTACTGCCGCAAGTCGGCAAAGCGGCGAGTGAACGAGCGCGTTGACTAGAGCAGCAAAAGGCCGATGAAGTGGAGTAGCTTGGAGTGGGGTAAAGACTCGTTCGACTGCCCATAAAAGTGTTTTATGATGGATTATGGTGCATAGCATAGATTGTTCAGTCGTGCAACGACTCAGCTGATTCTCTCTCACACGCTCGCTTGCTCATCAGCATATTCTTCCGCTCGCATTGTTGTGGTTGTTGTTGTTGTTTGTTTATCTTTTTTTAATGAGAGTTTCCACTACCGGCGCACATGTGTCAAATATGGGTGAGTGGGCTTTTGGGGCAGGTTATGGTCTTCAGTGGCGACGCTGTCATTGCCCCCGAAACAATAACCCAACGGCGTCCGAGCGGAATTTAGCGGCGCATGGCATTTTCATTGCGCCTTAGCGTACTCTCAATGCCAAGGTGACACGGCACCACAAACGCTCATAAAATCGTCATAAAGTCATTGCGAATAGCTTTCGAATTGATTTAGATGGTGACGCACGCACATACACTCGTATCTGCAATAGCATCCTGCAATGCGGCTAACGTCGTTCGCACATCCTCGCCCCGGCGCCTGGCGAAGACTTTTTATTTTCAACTCGGCGTTGCGGCTCATCGCGGTCGAAGCGGCGCGACGGCTGCTGTGTTCTTCTTCCGCGTTTGATTTTATGGAAGAAATAATATTTTATTGACATTTTACTGCGCTTTCACGTGCCGTTTTTCTCCTATAAGTGTGTCAGTGGACCCTACGGCAACGCAGCTCGTCGCTCACCGCACGCCATTTTCCGAAAACTTTTTACGAACAAATTTCCAATGCCAATCCACAATGACTTGGCTTTGGCGCAGAGCACTTCACCTGGACTGAGTCCGGAAAAACACTTGCATAAGAATTCCCTGAAATTCCCCGGCTTGGTATGCCTAAGACGTATCTGGAGCCCGCTTAGATTTCGGCTTAACGAATTCGGCGAGTGAATTGCAAACTTCCTTCTTTACTCCTAGACAAACTGACTTTTGTCAAGAGCTCATTTGTAAGTTATGCCAGAACACGTCCAACTTCAGAATTCTTTGCCACCCCGCTATGCCCGCTATGTCTGCGCAGTCGTTTGCATACTAACTAAAAGATGAGCGGACACGCCTAACCTATCGAATTGAGTTGTGTCGCGGTAGTAACAGCGCCGTCTTGATTGATTGTGATTGATTTATTTGACAATTTTCGACAACATTTACTCGAACGTGCTGGGCATTCCTCTTTTCTTTCTTCAACTGATCATTGCGTTTGGCGCTGTTAATCTTTTCCATTGACCCCCGCGTAAGGTCAACAAATCATTTTTCATTTCTGGCGTCTTGCCAAAGCATTTGCCTATTGTATTTTTCCTCATGGAATGAACTCATTGCTTTGTCATCGCATAGTACGCCAGCGGCAGCATTAAGTACAGCCCCATTGCAGAAGTGTTCGACATAGAAGTAGTAAAGTCCAGTGCCCAATCGCGGAAACAATGTCAACTGATAAAGTCAGCCTTTCCATTCATTGTTAATTCGTGTTAATTTTTGTAAAAGCAGCGAATTATGAGTGGGCTAGCTAATTTTGAGTCTTAGACTTGTAGTAAATTAAGAATTATTCTATATGCTCGGAAGCCTAGTGGGATGATACTCTTGTCACGAGGTGTCTATTACTACTAAAAGATATTTTCCATTCTTCACAACACTAAGAGCTACGAATAAGACCGACAACTCTTAGAAATAATGTAAAATATGACGGTCTTAGTTGGTGACCGTATTTGGGATGCTTTCCACCTGAAAATACTCCTTTCATAATTGGTTGTGATACAAGTTTTTAAACTCAAAAACACTTAGATGAGCAACGGCAGTAAAGGCTATGTTGCTCTATTGGATAACGACTTCAATTTCTCCAGAGTGTGTTAAATATATCAAGAAGAATTCGACTTGAAAGCTGATTTTGTGACAATACTAATCTGACGGTCTCTGAATGACCTCAACGAAGCATATTAAATGTTCTTTGGCCTTCGTTCAGAAAACAGCAAAAGAGAATTGCGACGATTGCAGATAAAACCGAATGAGTGAAATCAGCAGCGACACTCGAATCGCAGTGCGCATGCCTTACCAAAAGAACCCACACAAATGCAGATTCAACATGGCGCACGTACACACTCGCAATCTCCGGCCATAAACACTCACGCGGGAACACACACCCGCAGAAAACTGGTTTGATAACTTTGCGCCGTTGTCATGACGACGACCAATGGCTGCTATCTTGCCTGCCAGTGTGTGTTCCAGCAATCTGGCTAGTACAATAAGGCGCATACGCGAAGTGAGTGAGTATGAGTGCTTCAATGGCGTGTGTGTTCGTAGTTTGTAGCAGAGAGCATTTGGCTGATGGGATATTATTGTTGTACTGTTGAGTAAAATGCAAATTTGCTCGAGCCCATGACGAAATTACAGTGCGGCGAAATTACGAATTAGTAGTGCACTCATCGAGCGGTAGGTGGCGGATAATACATATAGAAGGAAACCGAATGATCATCGCTCAATGCTTCAATTCTATCTGCACTATGTATGTGTGATTACAATAGAAACTTAAAGCACTAATTATTAGTGACACATCTTACAGTAAAAAGGAAAAACTCTTTCCATACATTTTATTAAGTTTTTCCGTAATTATTTCATTATGATGTAATGTCATTATTGGGTATTATTTAAAAATTGGCTTGGTAAACTTAGCGACAAACGAAATTCTAGAAACTACCCTAGTTCAAAATGCAACTATGTGTTACCGAAAAGCTTGAGAACTTCATTTGGAGAGTGTGGTTATATTTTGGGAAATTTGCTTAATTTCGAATTTTTACTATTTCTGCAAGAACTTTTTCGAGATGAAAGCTCGCGTTTTGGGCGTTCCTTATATAAAACATGTGCAGAAAAGGTTGCAGAGCAGCTGGCCGGCCTCCTACTAAGTACTGACGTATACATGTACAATGATTACATAGTGTCTCTCGGCCGCGGGATGCTTTTGGCTAGCTACCAGGAATGAGGTCGCTCTATCCCAGGTTTGGCTGGAACACTCACACTTGAAGCAATTAAATAAACGAGATAAAAATCAATAAACATACTTAATGGTGAGTTCATGTCCTTTGCAAAGGATTCTGACGCAGATAACATTATGAATTGCATTTCATATTCGCAATAAAACGCGAGAATTTACAGAACCAAATTTGCATATTTTTCGAAATGAGAACGGCGGCCAGCAAGTAGCGCCAAAATCAACCCACTGGCGACCACCGCTAGGAAGGGGTTCACAGCGAACGATGTCCTCTTGTATTTATGTATATGGTCATACATTTGAATATCATTATGTAGTAGGTACGTGACTCGCTTCTTCCTTCGTAATCATCCCTCCATTCAATAATTCATTCTTTCAGGCTTTCGCTCTTATTGTAATTCTTCTTTTCTTTCTTCCTTTTTTCCTTTTTTTTGTTCTGCATGCCACATGCAATTTTAGTGCCGTGCATTTTGATGACAACAAATGCTTTTTTAATTTCAATTTGATATAAAATTTTGACTTTACGGCCTTACGGCAGCCATTAGCAAGCTACCACTCGCATCCGCGCTCCTTCCTTCCCAGCAAACTCGTTCGAATACGTTGAACGCTTCGCTCTAAGTCAAGTGCCTCAGCGTCAAGTGCCTCTTAATGGCGATCGGCAATTCACGACTACATCTTTTTTTTCGCTGTTGCTTCTGTTGTTGGTGGTATTGGACAACTGGTTCTCTTCATTCACTCACTTAAAAGGACAATTTTATATTCATTCAATACTTTATTCCGGCGATCATAAATTTCATGCTAATTTGGTCTTCTTTGCGTGGCAGTGCTTGTCGTTTTTCCTTACAAAGTTTCGATGATATCTCTTATTTTGTATTATTTATTAGACAAAAGATGTAAAACAGTCCATGGTACCTACGAAGCTAATAAGCGGACGATACAAGAAAATCTTTAGAGTCATCCAACTTCCTACTTTGGTACCATTCGAAGGTGTTAGTCGCTTCAACTTCTTCTCTTCTAAACATAGACTTGTAGGTTACCAAAATGCCGCCGCAGAAATGCGCTTCCTAGATATATAATTCTAATTACATACTATGGCTTCAGTCTTCATTGAAACTCGATTTCCGTTTACTCTTTGAAATGAGGTACTTTTCAGTAAACTGGCAATGTGTGCTTCAAAAATACTACAATTACCACAAAGCACACGAAGAAGATGTGTCGTCATGTGAGAGAAGTTGTAACACCCTTCCCCCTCGAACGATTTGACATCTAATCAAAGATGGGAACTTTATTGTATGGTGGTCCAAGGCCTTCAATTGTGACTGTGAACCATTTTATACTAAGTGTTGCTGAGCCCCGGAGCAAAAATATATATATATAACTAATACCCACAAACATATTGACCCACTTTTTGTAAGGAAACTAATTTCAAGGCAATCGTGTGAATGGAAAAGGTGTTTAAAAGTTCCCAAAATTGGACTTTTCATGGATTTTCATTTAGAGTAGATCATGGATTATCCGGGCTGGCGATTCTTTCGGTTAATTTCGGAAAATTAACATAAAGGCTTTGCAAGAGATGTATGTATATGAATAATCACTAACCGATGCCAAATGCAAATGCACTCAAATCTCCGAGAGTTCTGCCCCGACTGCGTTGAAATTTTGACACAAAATTGTATTATATATTTCGGCTACAGAAAGATTATTAACGCTTGTAGTGGGAACTTCATAGTTTCTTTTGAATTTATTGATTTAGTGAAATATTTCCATTCCTCTCAACGGGGGAAGACAGGGCTACAGCGGACTAGCGAATGGGACAAAGAACGGTGGAAAAGTGTATTTTTTCTAATACTCTTCATTAGGCTAGGCTGGGTACGCTGGTAGCGCTATAAACTTCCATAAACAATTTATTAAATGTGGTTTGGGTAGAACTAAATTGTGGACAGGGTAGATTTAAATTTTATCTGGTTTATTTGAATCTTACAAACGCGTTTAAGGCATCTTGCAGTGTGGTTTTTATAACAATTATATAACTTTCAACAGATTGCTCACGTTGTACATCTATTCTAAGGATTTCATCAAAATGAGCTGCAGACCGGCAACTGCGTTACTCCAGTTTTACACCCCGGTCACAATTCAGCCAAGAAAACTCTCCTGGCCTTTACAGTTTCATCAGCCAAAAATTTGAAACGAGGGAACGTCTTTAACACAGTGAAGCCAGGTTTTTGCATTCACATTGGCTATTGGTTACGTAATTTCGTAAGCACAAACCATAATCGAGGACAGATTTGGTTACTGCATTCCATGCGTTCAATGCGTTCCAAGAATTTGCAATGTCTCACATATTAAATTCCTTCTTAAGACCGGCTAGTTTTTGCATTTGGTTTTTGCGAGCGTGGCTCCTAAAGCTCCACGTTTTGCACCCTGATCCATCGGCTGAATCAAAGATGTGAAATTTGGTCGTAAATACCAAACAACAACACTTTGAGCCCTTAGTTACTCCACATCTGGATGCGCCGGACGATTAGCCAATACTAGAAATATTTTCCTTTTTTATTTTGAGCCGATTTTTTAAAATGCTCATTCACTTCAGATAAGATATTTTTTGAAGCATTCTAAGAAATGTTCATAATGGTAACTCAAACTGTTTTCAGGGAAACCCTTTCAAAAGGTTTTGTTTCTTCTCCATTGTAGACTTGCTCATTTGTAAGGTTTTTCTTTGAATGGATTCCTCCAACTCACTCACACAATGTGTTTGTCTTCCAATTCTATATTTTTATATTTTTATTTTAGGGGGCTTCCCCTATTTCACTTTATACACAACCACACAAACCCAAAAACAGCAGAACAAGTCAAGTTAACATAGGCAGGCAATTTCGTTCGAACCGGAGACTAGATTCTAATTCTCAGACTAGAATTCGGAGACTAGATTCTAAGTGAGACTCCGTCGCCACACAAGTCTGTCCTTTATTCACATTCCCGAGGCTCATTTCCATTACATTTTCTCTGGGAATTGGCTATGCGTTGAGTCGTGGATTTACTTAACTATTAGCCACTGGTGTTATTTCTGTACCCAAAGCAAGACATTAACACCGAAGTTATACTCTGCACTTCTAGAGAATTTGGCTATTTTTCTGAGTTTTTTGTCATTTGATAATGAAACCTCAGAGAGTAATATATCGTCGAAGAGTGAAAACAGAATAAAAAAAATTTAACTGGATGACAAAGGGAAGGTTTAGGTGTATATGTGTGTGTGTGTGTGTGCGTATGTGTGTGTGGGACAAATCAAAGATTCACAATCCGAAATGCTTCAAGAATTTTAATTGATTTCTTGGTTGCAAACGGATTGAAAGCAGACATTTTGTTGCCCTGCTCATTCCACGTATCGAGATGAAACATCGTCGAGTGTACACGAACACAAGTGTCGATATATTGGGGCTTCAATTAAAATTTTAAAAGTCTCCAGGCATAATTTCATGGCTGTACGATGAAAGAGCGCATTAAAATGGGCGCTGCGTCCCTCGTTTATCAACATTGCACTGGCTGCCTTTGAAATCATTGACTCGCACAGCGGGCATTCGTGTTGTACGCAGTTCCCTGGATCCCTGGCAACCCCTTTCGCCAACCCAACGCATTTTTGATCCACCATTGGTACAAGCACATTTAAACCTGCGCACACCGAATGCGCCATTGAAATTCAACACGCAAATCTTCTAAATTTATCAGCTCCGAATACGAAACTTTTTTCGAAACATATCCCTCCCATTTGCGTTGAACTCTTCAAGTGTTATCGAACACAGCGTTCTACTGACGAATTCCGTCGAGAGACGAGGATCTCACTCAAGTAGCTTCACTTTGCCTCATTTCACATGCAATGTTTTTGTGCCACAATCGGACATTTAAATATTGTATATATTCCCATAAAACGCGAGCACTTTCTCGAAGAGTGACCGACGCCTGTCTCAATTGGGTCGCTTGCACATGTTTTAAGACTCATTTTCCACAGCCGAAACGTTCTCGAGCGCGCAGGCCAACCCGGCAGACTCGAGAATGTCAAGTGCCCACAATATTGCTGTAGTCATTTTCATATTTTCCATTTCACCACATACACCCGTCCATTTTGGGTACCATATTTTGTTTTATTTGTTTCACTCGTACATCTTGTTCAAGCTAATTTCTTTGCGGGAACATTCGTCATCAACAATGCCGTTCCACAGAACGCCGTTCGCCTGAAGCGATCCAGTTTTCTCTGCAAGAAATGAACACAATTTTTTTTAAATTTAATTTTTTTATTTTTTTATTTTTATTTATTTTGTACATTTTGTTTATTTTTATTTTTATCAGTGGTTGGGTGATGATGGGTCTTGTTTTGTTTTTAATTTTTTGACTTTTTATTATTTTTCGACTATCTGAACGCATATTTTACAGGGTCCAACTTGTCTTGCAATTGCCATTGTCTCAGGGGCTTAATGCTTAAGGCCGCGGATGGTGTTCGTGTTCCAACAGATTTGAGTTGCTCAGCCCGACTCGAGGTTCAGTGCTCTTTGTTTTCACTTAATTTTGAGTTGGCTTCTAATGCGATGGCGCATTGAAAAGCAATATGCGTTTCCACACTTAACGGCAACACTTCCATAAATGCATTTTGGTAAAATGGAAAACACTTTCTTTTCTTTTCATTTCTGTTTTTTTAGGATAATATTTTTCGTAGCGGTTCATTTGATGTAATCAAAGGGAACTCATGTTACATTGAACTTGGGTAGGTTATTGAACTGTTGTTGAGTAAGTAGTGTGTTGAAATGAAAGAACTGAATTGTAGTGAAATGGACACTTTTAGCAAAAACAGAGCAATTGGTAGCCATTAGGTGGGGGATAAGTTTAAAAAGTTGAAAACCCCTGGGTATAGTTTCATTTTATTTATTTTACTTTTTGTTTTTAACTTGCCACCTGTGAGTTAAAAATTTTAGAAGTAGAACAATTATTCATTGTTAGGTTATACAAACTACAGACGAGATTACCGATTTAAGATTGTAGACTTAGTGAGTTCCGATATAATGGCTCAATTTCTTATGGGATAAGGGTTCGTGTTATTGAATAAGTTAAAGGCGGATAATCTAAAGTTTCGGGCTATAGCCGTCACCACATAATTATTAAGATGCGAATACATTAATCCCACCACTCAAGAGGTGACCAAAATTGGTTAAAGATGCTGAATTTCTGACTTGGTGCACACAAATTGTCAGCAAGAGATCATTCCGGACGTAAATAAAAACATTCTTCGGGGTTGTAGGTGCTTCTTTGTCATTTAGCAAGGAATTAAGCTCAAGTTTACGGGTTACAAGATAAAAATAAAGCGAATTCTCTTATCTCAACGAATTTCTGATCAATTGTAGTTCGCTTACTGAAAATGTGTCCAAATTCAATGCAGTCTTCGAGTTTTGGGTTCCCGCAATTGATGATGACATCAATAGATTGTTCCGCAAAACTATATTCTTATTTATCTTTCTGAAGTACAACTTTTGAAGTGTTGAGGACAATCTTATTCGTTCAAAGCAAAGGCGAGTATTAAGAGAACCCAGTTTTCCAGCGGCTTACGGATATTTTGCACATCAATATTTATTACTTGTGGGTGCTGCCTGGAAAACCACTCTGTAATTAGCCGAGACGAACGATACATTTCAAGATTTAAATGGGATTGAGAAACTTAATCATGCACAGGGGCAATCGAGCGAATTCTCCGCCATCGACTTAATTGAATGGAAAACCAAGTAAAAGCACCATTACCCCAAACACTAACTATTGTAATTGCACGGACATATGGCAGGACAGCTGGTTAAGGGGTACGGGATACACACTTGCACCTAGGACTCACCGAGAGCGTCCTGCCCGCGCGATTACTCATTTAAAATTCTGTGCTCTAAACGCACATTCGACAGGCCAAATGCGGCTGTCGATGCTGTCTCCAAAGCGTTCCTCATAAATTCGCGTTGAAATACGAGAATAACAACGATGGCGACGTCGACGCCATGGTAATAGAGACGGTGGCTCTGAGGTTGATGTCGGTGTCAGTGAGACTGAACCTGAAGCTAGCGTTGATGCTGGGACTGTAAGCGAGCGTGCTAAGTACTGGGGTGAGCAGGTTTCACCCTCTCTGCCCTTTTGGTTCGAACGATTTTGCCAAAATGGAAATGTATTCTAGACACGCATCAAGCCATTTTGCAAACGTGCTACTAAACAATTCCCCCCTCTTGCCGTCGCATCAGCGTCGGTCGTCGCAAGAGCAAAGACAGCGGCGAGCACCACACTATTCACGTATTCATTTGATTTTGTTGGGTTTGGGCTTGGGCTTGGTTAGGTCTCTGAAGCTGGCGCTGGTCTTTACAGTTACAACAACAATAGCAATGTATATAAAAGTCCTATAGGTGGCTTTCAGGTTGCGATGGCAAAAAAGTTAGAAAGAAAAAAAATACAAATGGCAAATATCAGCATCAGAACAGCAGCCGCAAGGTTGCCTGCCCTCGGAAAGAGTCGAACAACAAACTTTGCGAAGCATGTAAACTTTGAATTTGGAAGCCATAAATTATTCCTTGAAATTGCAAGCTGCGCTCTGCTCTTCGCCATGCTACTCCGCCCCATTCGCTAGCTCACAGGTTGGCAATGGTTGCCACACCTTCCGTTCGTACGACAAGATCTGCCGAACGAACTTTTTACCCCCATAATGTACTCGTCGTATAACATAACACGATTACAAAAGATTGGAAGAATATACTCCTCGAAGCAGTTCCACCGTAAATAATTTTACCACCAAGGCAATCTCTGGCTCCCTGCTCTTCAGGAAATTAGAGAGCTTTCTCATCGCAGGGGTTAATTAGCGTACCCTATCCATGTACCTTCCTATGAGACAGTTTGTCAGTGACATTTGGTAATTAAGGTACTCAATGAACTTTCTGTTGCAGCGAAAAGTCATTGGTAAAAGTATACCAGCTTCGAATGTCTGAAAAGTTATATCCATACATTTCGATAACCGAAGCCACAACCATCTCAGTGCGCAATTAGCGCTATCGAAGTGACAAGACCAGCTAAAGGAGCAAACGCCCTTTTTCGTCTTATTGCACTTGTTTCGTAGTTGTTGCGCATCTTTTAATATGATGATAATATATCTTTGTAGCGACGTGACGACTAAGTGAGGGAATTCAATGCGGGTTGTGGTCTCGGTATATGAGAGTTTGTTTAGGTGGTGCTTCTAATGTTGAAAGTCCTTCATGACTTCAACCAGTTACTGCCACATATGCCTATTGACTGCAAAACTTGCGGTTATGCAATCAATATGGCTTGAAATTACTTTGGCTGTACGCGTAAATAGGTAAGGTGGATGCTTGGTGTGTCTGCGTTCGTATGTGTGGTAGATGCTATGTACGAGTATATGTACTCACATGGAGCACATACTTGTGTGTATTCGATACCATATAATCAATTCTACTGCGCAGCTGCGCTCCGGGTGGGTGCGCTGGCCATGGGTGGTGGTGGCAATGGCAGCAGCAAGAACTTCATCAACGAGAAGATAAGCAGCCGCAGCATGAAAGTGAAGCAACAAGGAGTCTGTGGTTGTTATCAACTTTGGTGAGCAGAGGAATTTCAACAAAATTGCACAATATCCAGCTAAAGACACTTTTCGTGTAATTTACGATGATGGCTGACAGAAACGATATCCACCAGATAGTTGGATAAAATGATATTATTTTATCCCGTCAGGGCACCGGCTTGCCCTTGTGCTGCCATTGGGCTGACATTGGGCTTGATTAGCCAAGCAAGGTGACATCAAAATTCCCCACCCCGATACTTATTGATGTTGCCCATAATTTATGGACTCAAATACGAGTAACAGGGAAGAACAAGCGGTCAATCGGGATCCATTAAAGCGGCGTTTTACTCAGCTTAACATCAGCCAATTGATCGATTTTTCGCCCGGGGCAATTGTGCCTCTTGCGGTCGTCATCGTCGTCATTATCGTCGTCGATGTCCTTGTTCCTCTACCCAGAATAAACTAAGAATAACCAGGCAAGTGTTCACAGTCGGAAGCCAATTGGTTAATGTAATTGAATCATTGACACCGACAATCCAGATAATTGGAACGCGCAACTCATCACGCGTATCGAATTTCCTCGAAGCCTTTCTAAAGTCTTGGCGAAGGTAGGACACGCCGCCCGCTCCAGCAAATTAAGTTAATTGGGCAACGAGTTAATGGCGGTCGATGGGTTGTTTTGGGGTCTATATAACTACTTTGAGCACGAGTTCACTTTAATTTACATATGTCTTGATGCGTAGTTGGTAGCCGAGTTGCAGCAGTTGCTGCTATCCGAATGTGATTCGCTGGGCTGCTGTTGATGGGACTGGAGAATCTTTATTTCATTTTACGACTTTTACCCACAAAGACAAAGTGAAAGTTGTTTGTCAAAGCAGCACGGAGTGAAATGGGTTGAGAGAAGCAGCGGGAAGCTGCAGGTCATCTGCCAAAATCCCACACTTTTTCAGGCGTCTCAAGTGTTAGAGCGCAAGGGAAGTCCTGGCGTAAAGGTGTATAGCGTGTCAGGTAACTTCATGCACTGGTCACGCTCGGTGCTGCCGTGAACGGGTTGTACATACTTCTCAGTCTCAGCTTCCTTGACCCTCGTAGCGAAAACACAAAATTTGCACGGACTCGGCTGCGGCCAGTCACTTTTTATTTTATATTTTTTTTTTACTATTTCTAATCTTTTTTGTTGTATTTTTGTGCGATTATTTTATGTTATGCGGCGTAAATGTATTCTGAAATTTCTAAGCACGCAATTGCAGATGAGCGGCGAGCTCTGTGCCCTTTTACGCCTTTCAATTTCTGCTAGCTGACTGCGCTTATCCCTTAAAATGTTGCATTTTCCACGGAAATTTCAAGTCGGCTCGGCTCGACAGTTCGGCAGGTTGCGCTACAAAGGGTTGTGTTTGTGCTCAGAAACAATTGTTGCGATTTTATGAGCGAGAGTCGTAAAAACGTGAATCCTAAAAAGTCGCATCAGCAGTAAATCATTCGCCGAAACCAAGTTGCATCCCTAAACGAAAAACCAACAAAACGAAGAAAGTGAAAATAATTTGAAGCGATTGCAGGCTTGTTGTTTCTGGCAGCGGTTCAGTCCGCAACGTAATTCTCGGGTTGCTTAATGGCTTGCCTGAGATTCGCAGCTCGAGGCTCCCATCTTCATACAATGCATAATTTCTGCCAATTCAAACAAAGCCTCCGAATTCATCCTCTGATTGTCTGCTTTGATTACTTTTATGGCTGCTACAATTTATAACCATGTGCGCCATATTGTCGGCCCCACCCTCCATTTAAGTACCAAAATTCTAAGAAGGGCTCAGCTTATCGAAGGGTTGAATGAGGTTCTATTGTTCTTCTTTCTGTTATTTGTTTCGGTTTCGCTTTCTATAAATGGCGGCAGCTGATTTCCCTCCCATGAAAAATCGTGGGCACAAAATTTGTAGGAATATTTTGAAGTGAGATTCGGTTTCGTTTTTTTTATTTATTTATTTTTTATTGCTCGAATAAGTATTCCATGTCAAAGGGGCGTGTAAAAAAACCAAGTTTACGTTGTTTTGTTGTTGATATTAAAAATAAAATGGAAAACAAAATAGATCTCCCCCAAGCAAAGCCAAATTGATATATTTGAGGTTAAACCTCTACGGAAAGTCGTCTCGAAGTAAGATTGAGGAAACGGCGCTCAAGACTACACTACGGCAAGACGCACTAATTCCAAGGGCCCAGAATTTCCTACTATTCAAGGCTTTACGCTTTACCATGAACTTCCTTGAGACCTGAGCAGTTGTTACGTACTTGTAGGAAGCTTGAAACTCTAGCTCAAGTTGCCTACGGAGATACATACCTGTTAGAAGGAATGTTCTTTATACATTTATTTTCTTCGTGTTAGAAAGTGGTAAATGCTTAGAATTAATGCTATCATTCCTCTTCTTCTTTCCTGCTGGTAATCTGTAGCGCTGCTGCGTTCATTCAAAGCTAAAAATGATAATGAAATTCATAAATTCAAATAACTGAAATTTGATCCCGTTAAATATACAATTTCGGTCTTTCAGAAAGTTGTTCAACACAAAGGTTTTTAATGGAGTTTCAGTTAAATAAACCGTAGATTTACGACCCGCCATATTTGTACGGCATTGTTCGCGCTTACTGAGTTGGCGACGAGTATATGTGCATCGTGGTTAATCCAGGTAGGGAACACGTCTAGAGCCATGCCCGGAACGCCTCCCCACTTCGGCAAATAAGAGTACAGTACACAGAAACCCCTAAAGTGGTCATTTGATTGTTGTATTAATGGATGCGCAAGGGTGCCAGAAGCAGACGATCATCTGTACTTGAGTCTACTTCAGTACTTGCCAATTTTTCACTTTTATTATATGCACAATAGTCTATCTCCGCGAGCGGAGGGAGCTTAGCGAAGCGACTCGTGCAGGTGCAGTGGACTTACGCATCCATTAGGGCGCAAGTCCACTGGTCCGCTGGCAGCTCGGCCAACGCCTTAAAAATTTCAAACGAGCACTTTGAATCAAATTTTGTTCGATTCTCCTGGCCTTCTTACTCGGTGGGTTTAACGCGGAAAATTATTGACAATACAACCAACATTTTATGATGCTTAAGTTGACAGTTTTTAATGTGGTCTGCGCGGTCGCCTTCTCCGTTCGTTCCGACGTTGCGCGGCGTATTATTAAATATTCTTACCTCATCCCAAGTATGCAGAAACATCATATTTTATGTACTTTTATCACGGAATTTCGAGAAATTAACGACCAAATTCAATCATCTATATATCTGCCCTGGTTTCCTATGGCACAACAACGACTCTTGAACAATGAAAGTAATTAATTCTCATGCCATAAACTTTCAAGTCGTAAAATTTGCAATCAGAAAATCATGTAATTACCGACCAGGGCCAATTCTTGTGTCTAACGAACACAAATATTATTAATGTAATTCGTAATGGTCGAAATGAATTACTATCACGTCGGTGGTTTTGGTTTTATTAGTGTTCACTCTATCACCGACATTGGTCGGAAAATTTCTCTCTCTCTCTCTAGTGGCGCACATTAAATACAATTGATATCCAGGGACTCCGACTGGAGTTGGTTGCCTTATAGAGACATGTAGGTTTCCATCTTTCTATCTTTGGGTTACTTCTCGATGCCTAGCTAGATAGAAGCGATTCTTCAACATATCGACTGCCGCAACCGAGCCTTTTCAATTCCTTGACTTAATAAAAGTTCTTGGTTATAGTCTTCCATCAAGGCTATAAATTAGTCACACATTGTCTATAGTTGGAACTGCATTGACTATCTAAAAAAACCATTTGACTTTCAACTCTAAAATTACCGCCGTAAAAAACAGTTTGTTGCAACATGTTAAAAATAATTCAAGCTGGTCATTAGCGAGGCATGCTCCGCTTTCAAAGGTTTCCTTTTTGGTAGAGCAGAAAAAAGACTCTCATTTTCTTCGGAAGATCATAAAACAGATTTAATGTGCGGATATGTATGACGGCGCACTCGCAATGCCAGCGCACGCACACTCATTCCGGTGGAAAACTCAAGGCATTGCCGTAAGTGCTCAACGAGTTGCAATTAAAATTTTAATGGCTCGGTATGTTCAACGAAAGCAAAAGTAATTTGCAAAGGAAGGGTTGGAGCGATTAGTGAGCATTTTAACTGGCGTGAAATTTTACTATTATTTCCGAGGTCAAAAAAAACCAGATCGGGTCAACATAGTCTGAAGATTTCACCCTTGACCACTCTCCATTTTCCATATGACGAGAATTGAGAGTTTTTTATGAAGAATTCTTCGACTCTAAAAGAGAGACCTACGGTCCTCGATTCTGGGCTCGCTTTCAGGCGTAGCAGTCGCAGTACTTGCGATAAGTTTTCTCATAAATAATTTCAATTATTTAAATTATTGAGTCAACTGAAACGATTGGTCGTCTCACGTTCGCCGCAGTCGTCTCGGCTATCATGCACGTCTCAGATTACCCATTGACGCAGTCCTTTGCCTGCGTTTGGCTGCGTCAGTTGGTCGGACATACGCATATGCCCAATCGCATTGGAATGATGCACGAGTTGCATCGTCAAGTGGTCAATTGCCTTTAGTCGTGATATTTCACCCCCTCAGACTCCTCTGCGTGAACCATACGAATTGAAAATGTCATCTGCAATCTCCGAGTTTTTATTTATTACACTCGTCGAATCAAGTCTGACCGGTGCCCGTCTGGAATTGTCGTTGCAATCGTGCCCAAAATGAATTTAAATGCAAAATATAAGAAAATATCTTTTCTTTTTTTTTAAATCACACGACTTGAAACCCAAATCAGTTCCATATGCATAAATTACCACTGCTCCTCCAAACACGAAAATACATTTCTCTGCCATGTATGGATTATTTAAATTGCTTGGCTCCCCGACTTGCTCGCGCCCTGAGCGCTACACCAGGGTTATGACCAATCATTTAAAGAAATTGGAAAAATTTAAAGACGCGAGTGCCTTTTGGTGCTGCTGCGTGCTTTGTCAGTGTTTATGCCATTTGCTGCATTGCGACGTCCACCTATTCTCATTTTTCTGAGCAATTCTTCGGCTCATTATATGAATTTGTAATCGTGAGCAATTTTACACTATCACATTAATCACGGTCTTTATATGCTTTTCAGAATGGATTACGGATTGGAGTGTACAGCCTACGTGAGTATTACGAATCAAAGTGTTTGACTTATTTTATTTCATGAATTCAACATTATGAGTAATCTCTTTCGTCCGCCCATTTCTTTGCTATGTACAAAATTCCTGTAAAGAAACTTAACTAAACCTAAAGATTATAACATGGTGGAACAAAAACAAAGTCAGCGCTCAAATGCAGAATTACAAATATAATAATAATATAAGAACTACAACCCAGACATACTCTTCCTAAATATACTGGTGCATCTACTCAGGTGCAATTCTATCATTGCAAAAATGCCATAGCTTACGTATTATATGCCGCATGCCCAACTGCATGTGTAACAACTCATGCAACCACATGCATAGCCTTACAGTCTTTTCCGTAAAAATCTTTGGTATAGACATTAACAAGAATATAGACATTACAAGTGGGACAACCACATGAAAACGCTTGTATTGCCTTAAGTAAAAAAACTTTGTGTAATAAATTGTTGGATATCAATAAACTCAACAGCAACACACATGACTCAACATAACCGAAGCCATATTAATCAGAATATCTATTTCTAATAAACTAGAACCCCCACTCAATAGGGTAATCCGAATTTCCTTAAGCGCACTCCGCTCAACACTCATCAACTATATGATGCTATATGAAACACCTATTAATGAAATCAAAGGATACTACATTCTATCTAAAAAGTACAAAGCATTACTAATCCACGGACTCCCTTATTACAAATACATAAAACAACACAAATAACATGGAACTGCTAGACTCACACCAGCCATAGCAAGAATAATAAATATTCGAGAGCACAATAACATACCTCCCCCAAAAAACTCTAGACACCAAACCACCCTTCGGCTTCTCACCGATTCCTTCGACTCTACCGTAAAACTATTACTTCCCCCCGCACCTTCTCAAGAAATAAAACTTATTGTATGTGCTCTCGAGAGTAGATGCATCTCCAACATCATAAACCACAAAAGTAGCGCTAGACTATAGATCCTTTCTAATGAAATCTGCCCACTAATTAAAATTCTATGGGTCCCAGGTCACTCCAATATATAAAACCAAAAACAAAACAGCCAAATATTCTTAAAATTCTAACTCAGAACACCAAGAGACATTAACAGATATTTCAGATTTTAATAACAATATAAACAAGCTTCCTTTACGGATGATTACCTAAAGAGACTAACGCGAGAAAATGTTAACCGAAACGACCAAATTAAAATTCGTAGACTGTGATTAGGACACACCAAGCTAACCCACCTACACTACATTAACGCCAATGCAATACCCCGTTGCCATAACTGCCACTCAATCACAAGCACCAAAAACAATCTTCCAAAACAATAACCCTAAAACCGCACTCACAAATCCCACACAAGAAACCATTATCAAAACATTAACACATTTAAAACACGTACCCCAAAATCAACACCGAACGATATGTACGCATTGTATACACGTATAAATTATATTTTTCCCCTATAGTACGAAAGCTACCTTCAGTTGTAACACACACACTTTATATAAACGACGCTACACCGCCATTCGCCTGCTGACCGCTGTAGCCGCTGCCCCCTACAGTGAAGCTTAGTTTGTAAGCTTTATTAATTTAATAATCGGTCGAAGGTGTTCGCATGTATATGTAATACACGGCTGAAGGTCCACAGTACTATCATCGCTTAACTTGTTTTATCAGCATTGTAAGCATTTATCAGAATATATTAACCGCTCTTATAAGCCCCTTAGAAAACCAAGCCTCCGGTAAACAAAACCCAAAAAATCGGCTTTAGCATTCATATATATACTAACAAAAGAATGTTAACCTCCTAATACTCTGCGCACCAAAAACCGTCTCGATGACGGGACAAGGCGAAAAAACCTCGTATACGATATGGCACAATAGTCCAGCAAGCCTAATACTTTAGAGATTACATGAATAGGCATTAATAAAAATTTCAATTCGATAGGTCAACAAAAAAATAATAACGTTTTTCTAAAAATAAGTTGAATTTTAACCTTGGAATAGAGAGGATAGCTCCCCTAGTGGTTGGACCCGGCCGGTTCCGACAAATTTCAGCTCTCTCAAACTTTTAGCTCCCTAGAATTTATTATCGAACTAATCATTAGAATATATATTCTGGGTACTTTATGGGCCTTTATTCACATTACTGCAGCAATTAAAAAATACTCTAACAGCAATTTATAATGGTATCTTTAGGCTCAGCCCCTTTCCCACTTGGCGGGAATCTACTAAGGTTATTTTGATTGACAAGACTGGAAAACTTGAACACATCGGCAGAGTTGCTTACTAATTACTTTCCCCAAGTCATCGAGGGTGTTTAGCACCGAAACCTCACTATCTTGTATTTCGGCCTACATTCAACATCAAAATCGTTTGATCCTGACACTCGTTTGAGATGACACTGCCTCCTTGGTTAGTGATAGTGGATCTTATTGAAACTCGGTTGAAAAGATTAAGCATCTGTGTCAATGCAGAAACACGCACCGTTTTCATTCATGCAGCACATAACATTCCCCACATAAATACATATACGTAAAATTGCTATATTATTACAGAAATGAGAAATATTGCTTAAACTCATTGATTGATTGTAGTAATTGACTACACTTCGATATCTGATCATTGCTCCAAAGTCGGGCTATGTTCTGAATGAATTTCATTTTATTTAGATTATTAATCGGCCGAGTGACAAGTCGTTGAACCCTCCAAGTTGTATTCTTGTAGCGGGTCATACTCCTCCGCTACTATAAGGACAAGAGAATATGTGATATACAAAGTTATATTTCTTCAAGTAACAAATGTTATAATTTCTGGTCAGAGATACCTACATACATATCTACATTTAGACTTAAATGGATATCATCGAACTTTACCAAGACGGTAGAAATTTGCGCGTTCCAAAGATTTTGGCTTAACTTTAAGAAGTCCTCGGAGGTAAGACATGGCTAAGTTTATATTCGAAACTCACACCCGGCGGGTTATGGCACAATAATTTTATAGCGCCCATAAAAATATGTTTTTATTGTTAATCAGCCATTTGGAGTCATTAAGCGCCGTTGAATATTAATGCTTTGGGCGAGAGAATACGGGGTGATTTATTTCTTTTTAAATACGTGTTTAGAGCTTCACAACTTTAATTGCGATATCGTAAAAATCTTTTACTGTCGAACGTATTGAATGATTACTGCGTTCAATTGCATGAAGTATCAATAAAAAATAAAAAATAAATTGTAATAATTTTGTAGTTCTGTTGGTCGTCTACCCTCTATGTAACTAATTGTTTGTCTTTTGAAGATTGGTGTTTATTTTTACCTACAATTAAACAAAGATAAACAAGAAAAACGCGATAGAAAGAGGAAAGAAAGAACGAAGCGACGATTGTAGGAATCCAAACATTCACAAATCCACCCCGAAAGTCAAATGAAAGCAACAACAAAGCAGCACATCGGAAATTAAATATGGCCGAATTTAATTCTCTACTCTCGCTGTGCTCTTCATACGCAGGCCGGCCATAGTTGCCATGGCAACCTGCCATATCGGGGAAGCCAACTTCATCAACGGCGAGCCGTATTCATGAATTTAATTTTGGCTGGCTCTGGCTGTGTATGACACAGTTGCTATTGTGCGTTCAGGGTGGAACGTGTTTTGTTGTCTCTCGCACACGGCATTCTCTGCTCTCTGCTTATATCATAAACATCGTTTATGATATAATATATTTTCATATGAATTAACGGTGTTTGTTGGTACCGTTCAAACTGCTGTACTTCTTAAACCAGTTGATATCTATTGGCGACTCACTGCATTGCAGGGTATTTTTCAGTCGCACTATTGAACTGCCGTCTTCTTCCAGAATAAATAAAGAATAAACTTCGGTTCCAACAAATTGAACCGAAGTTGAACGATGGGCCTTTTCTCTCGCTCGCACACATTGTTCAAAACTTTGTTTTGGCTATTGATCAATAGATGGCGCTCATCAGAAACTAGGCATCGTTTTAACGTACATATTTTGTTGATGGCCAATTTTAAGGCCTTTCCATTAGAATGTATTGGCGAATTCGCTGAAGCTGAGAGGCTGAAACTGCTGCTGCTAGATCTGAGATACTCGAGAATTGTTAACTGCTCCAGTTCCACCACATCCCAAATCAAAAATTCAAATGTTGTTCTCTCTTTTGGCTTTGGCGAAGACCAACAATTTACATGCAAATTGAATCAGATAAAATTTGATGTTTGTATTTTGCCACGAAGTACACTTCAGAGACTTTGTATCGTTTGCCGTGAGCTGTTGATGCACACATTCACACCTTCCGACCATAGTTCTATTTGCCATAATGCCACCTGAAGTCTGCGCACATTTCGTGGCCAAACGAATACGCCTTCGGTTAAACACTAGTTGGAATAGAATAATACAGATCATACTGTTAAACCCAAACCTACAGTTGTATTGCCGGGCGCACTTAAAATTGAATATGAGACTTTAATAGTTTTATTTATTTATTTTTATTTTTTAATTCTTATTCATTTATTTTTTAGTTGTCTTACAAATATGGTGAATATATACAGTACTATGATTAAGGTGTACTTATTGTCTCGAAGGCTTCAAGGCATTGTTGACTTAACCGTGATTTTTACTTATATCGTATTTGGATATCACAGTCAATTTTAATTAAAAACGTTGTTTATACTGTTTCAAGTTGAGACTTTCTTAGTTTTATGTTGTATTGATTCCCTTGTTAAGTCCTTAAACTGCTCATTAAAATTCAATTGTAATTATGAAAAGTTACAGCGTTTTATATATACCTGCTCTGCACAAAAAAGAAAAAAAAATCAACTAATTAATTTAAGGTAAACTCTACTTAAAGTATTCATGTAACCATAGTCCCAGGCTCGCGTTAATAGAGAACTCAGCAGACCCTGCGAAATATACATTTTTGAGCTCTTACAAATTGTTCGAACACTTCGAGTTCTAACCTAAGCAGGAGAAGTCCTTAGAAGGCTGCGATTTTTAATTGGCATCTCTAGAGCACTGGGTGGGGAAGTTTGCCAATGACATAAGCTGGTCTCAAAGCTTTCGACGTCAGTGCCTTGATTCAGGGCACAGTAACCAACAAAGTGATAATGGTTTTTTTATATATTTTTTCTAATCCCAAGCATGACATTGGTAATGACATTACATTAGAGTTGGCCATTTGATGCTGCTTTATTCTGATTGTATTGATTTGATTACAATAATTGAATGCCTTCACCTTATATAAGAAGCATTATCTAAATTACAACCATGCAAATCTGTGATCTTTTCCAATAGATCCATTGGCGCGAAGTTATTCTTCTTCAGTCGTATTGCCATAGTCTGGCTTACCAGTCAACTATAGCCCTCTACCCTTTGTCAGTCATGAAATATCCCAATAAATTAAATGCAACAAGTATCACTCAAGCGGCAATTTATTTATTGATCAGCACATTCTATTCGCGCCCTGACAAACAACGATAACAACAACAACAACACCAACGGTTGCCCAATTCATGCTTAATATGTATTTTAGTTTTGTACGTCTTTAAGTGAGGTGAAGAACAAGTGAAGTGCAGTGAGCAGCAGTTTTAAACACTTTTTTCTTTGTTTTCTTTTCGATTCGCGCGCGCAGTTCTTTCGAATATCCCACGACGATTGTGTGTCCTCGTGTTACGTATACTGAAGGTATACCGGATAGGATACACTCAGGATACATTCAGTATACGTATACGAAGGTGCACATTGCAGCTGTCAATAACGTCGGATTTATCGTATCAGACGAATCAAAACAATGAAGGCCACCTTTTGCGTGTCGTGTATATCCGTTTGTCCGTGCTCGTGTTCCTGCTCGTGCTCGTGCCCGTGCCCGTGCCGGTGCCGGTGTCGGTAGTCGTGTTCGTGAATGTCGTGACGAAATATTTGAAATTTAATTATGGCTAAAACGAGATAGAAAAAGGAATCGTTATGAAACTTACTATAAAATTGAAGCGAAATCGACTCGCTCGGTGTTCGAGATGCTCGAGAAGACTTCAGGACGAGGAAGACTGCACGGACGAGAGCAGTGCGTTGTTATCCCGACGATGGAACAGCCACAACTGAGGGTGCGACGCTCACGCAGGAAAAACTCAGCTCTTCGTAATCGTCATTTCCCTTATATTCGTGTGCAGTCTTTTTCCTTCCCCTTCTTGCCCAGCTCTTTCGGTTTTTCGCTGCCACTGACGCAGCCGTTACCACTGCCGCTACTGTTGTTGCTGCTGTTGCTGTGTTCCTGCATTTACTCACACGGTTCCACGTTTGCTGTTGTCTTTTCTACAAAGGGAAGGTGTGCGTTGCGAGCATGACTGTGTGTTTGTCTGTCCATTCGTATGTGCTAGTACAACATACCAGCAAACGGGATACGCAAGGACAAACGTAGAGCTTCCGGCATTCCTTGCGGCAAGCAGACACATTTATTACTATGTGCGTGTGCGTACGTCTCGCTATATATACATGTGTGTGTGTGTGGGTGTGTGTCATTGTCTGTTGCTCTGCCCCTCTCTTCATTTAACTCTAACGACGATGGTGCTATTGTGGCTGGGTGGTGGACGTTTGCCGGTGTCGATGCAATTACGGACGTAGCGACATAGCTGGCGGTGGTGGGATTAGACATCGTGCGAAAATTGTTGCAAAAAAATGCCAAAGAAGACGAATATCGCAACGAACAAAGCCCCTTATGACAATGGCTCCGTTGCTTCCCTGGTGCTTTGCGTGTGTATATGGTTGTCGATATGCCCGCTTTGGGTGCGAGTGTGCCCAAGAGACGATGATGGGTTTTGCATAAAACGTCCGACCTGCTCTGTTTGTTGTCGCGGGCGAAGGACCGCATATGTCTAGCGATCATTTAAACTCAAGTTGACACACACACACACTCATACACATTACCCGCCTTGCATTGGCAGCAGCTGTTGCTCAACACCGGAGACACATCGCTGGGCAGATACCTTTGTACTTCATTCCGCATCCTTTGCGGCTTCCGTATTGTGTTTTCGTTGGCTCCTTTCGTTGCTTCTTATCTGATTAAGTCGGTCCAGTCCAATTGACGGCGCTCTACTCTGCATGAATTTTCTAAATAAGCAGAAAAGAAATCAAACCAATTTCATCAAATGATTATAATTTCAATTTTTTTATTATTTCTTTTTAATTACAGTCTCTAATACTCTAATATCTATATAACTTGACTAAAAGAATTGACGCATCGTTCCTTAAGTCGAATTGTCGGGGAAGTCACAGACTAAAGGGAATATTATTTATGTATGCTGCTGTGCTGTCTCGCTGAAACTGATATAACTTATTCTTCAACTGGATATATTTATTTTTCGGGGAAGTTCTGCCTATGAAACGAATCCTTCTATTATCGATTTTGCTTTGTGTGAATAAAGTCGCTATAGTTAGTTGGGAGCAGGAGCTGGCTCAACAGCCCTTCAAAAATGTTGTGCCGGATTCCGTGTCAAATTTAATTAAAATTTTACACACAATTTGAATATAATTGACGATCACTATAAACACTAAGGAAACCCTTTTCAGAAACTTAACAAAAAATAAGTTCCGAGTTGTGCAAATTCGACTGTACTATTGCTGGACTATTGCAGGGATTTGGGGCTACATTGTTTTTTTTATTTCTGAAAACCTATATGATTAGATTAATAATACGAGTGCAATATAAGTTAAATGTCTTAAAAACCCTATGAAAGCTTTCACTTTGCCATAGCAATAAAAAAACTGTATATCCCGGTTAATTGAAAATTGTGGCGTGAAAGTTATTTGAAAAAAGTGGTCATGGTATTCGAGCTCTCTGATGAGAATATTGTCCATATTAAACCTTGTGTCTACGCCCTTGGCTCAAATAATTGAGATAATCATCCGTTATGCCCCTTTTGTTCTCTTCCCTCCTAAAAGAGACAAACGAGGCAACTAGAAAAGCACTCACGTCTTTGCATTTAATCCGTAATGCTTCCAGAAGACGCCGTGTCAGTGCCTGCTTTGGCAACAACGGCCACAGCAACAACTTCAGCAACACTGCCAATGTAATGTCTGAGATAAAATTCAAAATTTATACAACACAGTTTGCTCGATATAAAACCTAAACTTATGGCTTCGAGGAGTACGTGCCATATTCCCAAACTGTGTGTTTGTGTGTGTGCTTAGGTGCTCACCCCTTGCAAAACCTCGTTAGGCTTGCGAGATTTGCTTTCAGTCAGCTATGGGAGCCACTTCTTTGTTTTGTCGTCTGCGGCGGCGGGGGTTGGCACACAGCCATTACAACCATAAATATCATTTTTTTATTGGCACAACCCTAAATGGCGGCATTTTGCAAAGCAAATTACAATGCAAAAATGTAAGCCGCAAAGAGGTAAGTGCGCGGGGTTGTCGGGGTGGCCTCGGTGCTTGGCGTGCGCCATGGGGTAAGTCATTGGCATTACTTAGGGCACTTTCGGGCGTCTGGTCCGCACCTCTGATACGTTCGGCAATTTGCAAAGTCAACGAGCTGTTCTGTATCAGTATATATGTATGGCATGGTGTGGTATATATGTGTGTGCGTGTGTGAGTTGCTGTGTTAGTCGCTTTGGTGTATCCTGGGAACCTCATAGGCGATTTCCGTAAAATCTCTTTTGGAAATTGTCAAATGATCAAACGTGACTTTACGGAAAAGCGCATCGCCGGCTTTTCAGGTTTGCGAGAACAAAATTTAAGTTGAATTATTTTTGAGTTCGGCTTACTCATGGAGAGTAAGTACATCGACAAGTTGGAGTGGTTTCGCTTCCACGTTGACCCGCCCCATATGGATCCACAGTTATACCGAACATCAAACGATTATTATTGGCATTTTTGCGGGCTTCTAATTGTAACCAGTGCTTATCCGCCTCTCTGCTCCACCTACCCACTGCTTGACCAAGCAAATATTCATCTGACGTGCCGAGCTTCATCTCCTTTCACGCACTATGGAACGCACTGAGGTTGGCAAATGAAAAAGAAAAAAGGAAGAACTAATCGGAATCGATTTAACAAGATTAATTGGACGTTAAAAAACGAAAAAATTTTCCGCTACTCCTGTCTCATGGTCTGCTCGACGGCGCCTATTCAACTCCGCTTTCCACATCTCGAATCTAATCTCTAAAAGCTCTGAGGGCAGTGGACGTGGAATCGATGGAGCAAAGAGGTTTAACTTCTGATTGGTGTCTGTTTTCACCTTTGAGTGACTTTGGTTGAAACAAAGCGTCGCACAAACGGAGCGACACTTGAAAAAGTATATTTTCTTTGCTTATGCAATAAAAGTAATTTCGTTTTAAATGAGAAAGAATGCTCGTAAAAATGTTCACTCTCTAGGGAGTAGTTGCGGCTGAGGGCGTGGGTGTGGGTGTGGGTGTGGGTGTGCATGTGGATGCGTGTTGTGTGTGGATGTGTGTGGTTTTTCCAATTTCGCTGTGGCCCAGGGAAGCACACACAAAAGTTAGTTGAGCGGAAAGGACAGAACCACTGACTGTGAGATCTCGATTGTGGGTGTTGTCACGGGCGCGGGAGGAGGAGCTTCCAGCTCGGGTAGCATGTGGTTTTGAGTGCGCTAACAACTGAAATTGAGTTGCAGCGTAAACTTTTCAAATTAGTTTTCACACTCGGACGCCAAGAATGAATGAGCAGGCAGCTTGACAAAGGAGGAATGGGCCAGCCGAGAGGAGGCCATTCACAGCAGAAATATTCGTCTCGCCATTATACAGTTTGAGTCTTTATTCTATTTCATTCTATTGTACTCTATTCTATTTTATAGAGCAGTTTAATGACTACCCCGCTCGACGTCCGCCTTTCTTCTCTGCAGTTTTTTCTCAAGGGTTTGATGTGATTGGTCTGGCAAACCGACAAGCCGGCAAGACGGGCGTATGCGCAACTCAGCAGCTGCAAAGGGCTGTTTTCAATGACAATGCGACTGCGGCAGAAAAACTGCAACTAATTTTCGCAGAAACCCCCATGCAAATGGTTTGTCTGTTCTTCTGCCTGAATATGACAGACAGGGCCCATGTCGCGAAGACTGAGTTTCATTTGCTTCAGCTTCTTGAAGTAAAGTCGTAGCGCTTTCAGGTTCGCCGTTAAACCCTGAATTGACATATGGTATGTCCATTGGCCATTGACAATTTGTGCAGAACGGAGGTCCAAAAAAGCGGTTTTCTTCAGTCCGAGGAGAAAACATCTGATTTTTGCATCGAAGCAGGAGGTCACTGTTACCTGTCCAATGTTGTTGCTGTTGTCGTTCAACCTGGATTTGTTGTAGGCACTAAGTCGTCAGCTGAGTTGGTTCAGCTGCTTTTACCGCTGGAGCCGTCGGGGGATTTCGTTCGGTAGTCGGCACGACGTCATTAAATCATTTGCTTCGTTTTGTTTCATTCATAGGCCCATAGATGTGAAAAATTGTTTGAGAGGAGAGTCTTTGCTCGCAGAGCGGCAGAGCAGCAGAAACCAAAGAGTAAACCAACGACAAGACAAAACGAAAGTGCACACAAATGAGCTTCTGGGCCTATTTGATGTTCGTGAGCGTGTGTGTGTGTGCCTTTGAATAAATAGTGGTACACAGATGCGTAGCGAAGGGCCAGAACGACTATTGACGGGAGTCAGCTTTGTTATGAAAAGCCAGCCCCTCAGAATTATTTTTCAGCCACGCCGCTGATGTGATATATCTGACGTCTTTGGGTGAGTGTGTGCGTGAGTAAGTGTTCACTGATTAGTGACGAACGGCGCACAAAAGCGAATAAAACAATGAATATGCACAGACGAGAGAAATAAAAAATAAGAAATCAAAGTTTGGAGTGAGAGGGGACTAAAACAACGCTTTTTTCGCCGCCCTTGTTGTCGTCATTGTTTCTCGTGCTTCTGTTTTCTGTTTTGTCTTTACTCTTCGTTCGTCACAAGTCCAATGTCAATGGCACACTTAACTGAATAGTAGAATAAAAAAGAATAAAAAAAATAACGACAAGAAAAGAAGAAAGAAATTTTTGCGTGCAGACGGCAATACGGCAATTGCTATTTAAATTAAGTGTAACTAGATTTCATCTAATTTGTAATATAGTAATTTATAATAAAGTAATGGCAAGCGGGATTTACCTCTTATGAAGTTAACCGTACGTGTGTATCGAGAACTGAAGTTTAATTATTTAAGGAGTACGCCTTTTCAGCCTTAAACTTCTCTCAATGCAATTTTGTGATTTTCATATTTTCCACACAGGCACGCCACAGCATCTGGAAAGACAAAAATCACTGTAGAATATTATTAGGTTGATATATGTATGTATAAAAAAGAGTCTGTGTCATATTTCGAAAATATTTTATTAACTTAAAGGAATCTAAGGAACTGTTAGAAGAGGAAAGTTGAAAATTTCTTGAAACAACCAATGGACAGCAATTCGTGTTCAGTTCAAATAAATGAGTACTTTAAAATTGTTAGTGGAGACTTCGATAATAATTAACTCAAGAGGTTCACAAATTTGGGAGCTTCACTGTACTTGGGAGCTTGAATCTGGTTAACGGTTCCTTCAATAATGGAGAAAACTCGTTCTGGTCGACTGCAAGTGAGTCGGCTCAAATTAAAGAACTCTTCTGAGACGACCCCACACACACCGAGAGCTGAACCTGTTTAACAAGAAAGTTGCACCGTTACGCTGCAGGCCAACATCTCTTCCGTGGCGGACGTAGCAGTGCGTACAGGCGGCATGTTCAAGACGATTGGGTTTGATTTAAAAGAATCAATCAAGGCGGGAAAAATGAAAATTTGATCAAGTAAAAACGACTCTTTTTCTTTGAATTGTCCTCAGTCAACTTGCCAATGTAATATGGACCAAATGCTCTTCTCACTTTTCAACGTCTCACATTGAGTCCTTATTTTCATTTAACACTTTCACATTTCTACAATTCTTTATATATATTTTTTCTTTTTTAAATTTTTTTATCACGATTTTCACTACAAATGAATGAAGTTACTCAAAAAATTCATTGCGACAAGGTTTACGCTTATTTTTAGTGGATTTTGCAGATGTTCGCTTTTCGACGTTTTGCGTTCATTTGAAGCCGCTCAGCGATTGCCTAAAAATTGTTTGTGACCATGCCGAGCCGAGTCGGTCTGTGCGTGTGCCAGTAACTGTGTGAGAGTCTCATGTACTTGGGAGCAGTGTGTGCGTGTGGGTAGCATTTGTGTAGCGTGTACGTGCACGTAACTGTGTGTTCATGCACATATGCCGCTCTCGCTGTGTGGCTGTGTGAGTGAGTACGTGTACATGCCGCAGTGCGGTCGTGTGCACGTGCCCATCGAACAATACTCGACAAGCATTTTTTCAGTTCTTTCAGTTCCCCTCTCTTTTCGCTTTTATTTTGGGATTTTGTTCTGTTGCGCGAAGCAAGGTTGAATTCGAAACAATTTCCCTACGCTATGAAATTTCCCTTCTGTGGCAGCCGCTGTCGCCACTCCACCGAATGCGTTGCATTTTTTGTGCTTTTCCTGCTTTGCAGCAAAAAGTTCCAAGTACTTTCAGCTTTCGGAGAGACATAGACGCGTAAAAATAACTGTAGAAGCATTAAAATCGCGGAGGTACCTAAGCTCGGGCCCGGCGGTTTTAATATGCGAGTACGAGCGTGTATAGCTTGCCATTTCAGGCATTCCATTCATTCGCCCCGCTACTTTCAAAAATTTGCTGGTATCGTTTATGGGCATTTTTAGCTGTCTGCGACGCACTCGAAGATAGTTTCCGCCATTGTGTCTGTCTTCTTCTTTGTCGTTGGCTTTATTGTTGTTGTAATTAATAGGCATTTGAATTGTATTTGCGCTCGTAAAGTTTACAACATTATATATTTGGAATTTGCTTGTCCCTACATGCTCTCTACACTTCGCTGACCCGCGCCGCCTTTGTAAACATGTGAGATGCTGGAGTGAACGACAGTCCTCAGAGTTGGTATACCAAACGTTCATAAAGACAGTTCCCGTAAATTCTTAGACTCGAGGCTATTGGATTATTTGGTTGGAATTTCATGGAGCTTACCCACGTCGGCAAGAGTTGTTGGAATTTAGAAACAAAATTTCACAAGAATTTTCAAACAATTATCTGTGTATATATCATAATTCACCTAAATATAAAAACTATATGTAATTAGTCTTTTATCTTGTTAAGAGAATTCAAAATAATGCAAATAACTCGTGCATTCGATTAATAAAATAATATAATATTTATTATATTTTAATATAAGTAGAAACTCCAAGGCCAATCTTGTTTTTGGAGTTAATACCACTTCTTCGTTTTCTTCTCTTTTTTTTCCTATAGGCAACTTATCCTTATTTTATTATTATTACATTATAATTATTATTATTATATATACACCACTTATAACTCAAAAACGCCTGGGCCGATTTTAATGATCGCTGATGTGTTGGATTCGTCTCTACCCCGAATAGAAGAATAACTATTAATTTATAGAATAGTTCCGCGAAAGTCGGGAAATTCCATGCAATATTTTTGCTAACACACCATTGAAATTGCTAATACCGGAACGGACAGAGTAAAGTCTGGCGGGCTACGCAAGTTTATAATAATGATAAGATTATAGATATTATGTACCAGCAAGTTACCAGACGTTGATCATTATTTGTGTATGATGAAGAGGTAAGCGGCAAATGAAAATTTCCTAAGTCGCGTTGGGTGATTTTTGGTATGGCGAAATCTTATGGGCGGGCATATGCTATTGTTAATTTCTTTTTGTGTTCATTCGCTCACCTTCTTCGTGTTTTATATTAATACTCGCCTTTCTTTCTATGATTTCTTTGTACTGCATACAAAGTAATGGACTTCTTTAATTTACCAAGTTTATTAATTTTTCTATTTTTTCCATTATTATTGGATGGAATTTTCTGACTTTCGGTAGACTTTCGGAACAAGTCGATTACCCTCCAGACAACACTAGAGTTTCCCTGAAAATTTTATTAAACTAGTCCAGCGACTTCCGAGTCTATAGGTACATACATACAATTTTATACATATATAGAGATAAAAATTAGTGATTGGAGAACATTAGAAAAATCGTATAAGGCGGGCAAACCGTTTCACCCTTAATACCGGTTGTTGCGAGAGTGTACGTATTCATATATCTATGGGACTAAATGCAGTTGTATTATCTGCATATATATTTTGCATGAGGCTCTGTGTGTTTTCGCTCACCCCTAATTGAAAAACAATGAAATGCAGTTTCAGTGAAGGATATCGAAAGTGCACAGCATCACATGACAACCCAAGGGTGCAACATAGAAAATGAGCTGGGGAAACTCCTCTAATATTTTCCGAACATATCAAACGCATTCGACGGTGAATATGATTGAGCTAAGCGAAAAAGCGTAAACGATGAAGGAGAGCAGAAGAGCCGAAAGTGATTCCAGGTGCATTATCCTGCTGCATGTTTCGCTCCAGCTATTTGCACCGTAAGGACGCCAGTCGACAGCAGCTGGCTGCCCTTAATCAGCGGCATTGATGCATTCACAAGAAGCGAAAACAAGCAATGAGTTCGCACACAGGATGCCACCCCAAACATGGAGACTGAATTAAAAGATAACGAAAAATAATAAAACTCAGTGAAAATAGACAAATTATTTTGACAACTGGAAGAAAAAATATGATGTGGTCTGTTTTAATACTCAAAGCGATAAAAAAATACGATACTCTAAAGAACGAACAGCGATGGACAACCATCCAAGATAACAATTTCGGGGAATTTTCCTTTTCAAACTTTTCTCATTTCAATTTCATCGCAACCCATTCTTGTATTGAACGCCACGTTTCCATGCACCATTGCCAGCTGATGCAAATATCTCGAGAAAATCAACAACAAAAAACAAAAAATCTTTAGATATGCAGCCAATCAACTGAAAATCGCCAAGAGCAAAACTAAAGCGGGAATAAAACCCACTGAAAGCGAAACGCGCCTTTCAACTATTGATAACAGAACTTAGTGAGTGAGGCGAACACAAGCACACCGAACCAAATTGCGTCGGCACTGCGAAACCGGAGCAACGAGTCGTCATCCACTCGGGCCAGCGACTCGATGGTGATATTTAGCGGCATGGTTGCGTTTGTTTTCGGTGGGCGTGGCAACGCAGGAAAGATGGTGGTATACTATAGTGCACTCTGTTTGTCGCAGGCTGGGCCGGAAAACTAGTTGCACCACACTAAAAATCCATAATTAATATACAAAGGAGATGGTCTTATAACAGCTATTAGCGTGTAAGCGAGAAAGCGGCTGTGCGCTGGTAGCCATTTTGGTGGGAGTGAGAGCGCTATAGCAATCGTACTAACGCTGGCTCGCCCAGCTGTTGCGTGGCCGCTGCTACGCTGGCAGCGCTGGCAACGCAGGCAGAATTCCTGAACACAAGTTCAGGAATTTCTCGGTCCACATCAGCAGCGCTTAATTGCAAATTTCTTGAGCTTCGCGCCAGCTTTGAGTCCAATTTTTGAGTTGGCCATCGAGTCCGCTCCAATTCGGAGCGGCCGCAGCGATAAGTGCCATAGAGTCTCGCCTGGCTGGCGTATTACAAAAGCGCTCAAAAGTGTCTGAGGAACGATAGCGCCAGAAGCATAATTTACATCTGGCTAGCACTTAACAACTAGCGGCATTCGAAGAAGACCTCGTTGTGAGCCATTCCAACAAAAGTCTGCGAATTTCGAAACTTTAAATTAATTTGCTTAGAAATATTTCCCTCCCGCCAACGCCTCCCGCCATGTGTGCTTAGGTCTCGTTCGCATAATTGTGGTACGCGTAATTCAAATTTTCAGACGCAAACTGATTTTCAAAGCCAAATTGGTCTCAGCTGGCATTATTTGCACCTGCTCATGAAAACTTCTCAGGATTATTGTATCCTGCTGTTTCGCGTCGACTTGAACATATCGTGCTTAAAAGTAAAATTGAATTCAGTAAATTAGGGATTTGAGAGCCGTCCATAAAAATTGTTCTGCAATGTCTGTTGCCCGGCGAATTATTGACACGTCAGAAGTTAATTGAAAATCGAAGAAACCATTTCATTGTCCTTGATTAGAAACAAAAACTTGTATTAAAAAAGATGGCAATGACCTACGCAGTTGCTTATCAGCTGGTCCCAGAGTGGTGATGAGATTCGACTCAATAGGGAAAAATCCCAATTCTTCTAAGATTAAAAACTTTGCGGAATAGCAGAAAGTGGGTTAGTGACATTTCTTTGGCTATTCAGTTAATCTGAGAACCTAAATGTTAACTTAGAGGTCCCAAGACAACAGAAGATTCACCTCAGTTTTATTCCCTATATATACTATATTCAAGCTATTGGAGAAAAATATACAATATTTATAGTTTTACGAAAATATTGATAACATACTTCATAAACAAGTTTATTGTAATTTCCTATGGATTACGATGTAGGTATTAGCCGCTAAAAATCTCTAAAGCCCATAAACCAAAGACGTCGAAAATTGACTAACGGCGTTATTCAAATATCCTCGGGCCACCTCAGTTTCCCACTTCAATAAGACGGCAATTAGACTTTTGCCCTGGAGCCTCTGTAAGAACCCAGAAAGCAGACAGAATTGAGATCAACCTGCCGACGGTTAACAATTATTGTTGAAGCAACCTAAAATTAATCACATCTGCTGAATATAGAGCAAATATACATACTCTTCGAGTGTTTCGAGTGCACCTTGTTGAAAGAATTGTAATTTGGTTATTTTTAGTCGTAGAAACGAGGTATGCTTGAGGTTTCCCTTTAGGCGGCAAGGTGCGTTAGCAATCACGCATAAAGTGGATTTTAATTGGTTTTTGCCCCGTCGCCAAAAAGGATGAACAAAAAGAGCGCATTTTTTCTTGGTATCAATATAATTTGGACTCGGTTGGACCCAATGTGAATCGAATAGAGTTGGGCGGAAAATGTCTTCTTAATAATTTATTGCTCGATAAAATATATGCATTATTGCTATTATTATTCCCTCGTAAATAACCAGATAAACATCCGCGCATTCACGCCACCGCCATCATAGCCGCCATTGATGCTTCGCGCTTGGCACTTTGCACAAGCGCAGCGTTGCCATTCCAGTCCAGTTCATTCATTGGCACCGTGCCGAAGACGAGGCGAAAAAAAAGACGTTATTCCGGTTCTTAACCTTTGTTTTGCTTTGATCGCCTTTTTGCGAGAGTTTGCAATTAAAATATTGTTTCAAATGCTCATAATTAATCGTGTTTACGGCTGCCCAGCGGACAGATGGGCAATATTTCGCCCACTTGCGATGGGTGTGGCAGTGGCTTGATAACAAAGTTTCTCGAATTATGCCAACCGCCTTCGAGTCTCGTTGTTTACCGTGCAACTCTGTGCGTTTGTGTACTGCCAGTCCACCTATTTTCATGGACTGTTTGCAATAAAAGCGAGCTCCACCTTATCAACGGCTTTATGTATTGCATATTGTTATTGTCACTTAAGTACATATTTAAATAATTTAATGGCTTCATTTATTGTCTGTACTCGATGCTTCGACTCTGAGCTGGCTGGCTGTCTATCGAGCTCTGCTTCGAAAATAATAAAAAGCAAAAGTCATCAATAAACGATGACTTTTTCACCCGCATATGTCTTAATTAAGAACGAAAATTACAAGATGATAATTCAGAACAGTATTGACCAAAGCGATAATCAGTGGGACTCCATTAAACAGTCAGAAGAAACAAAAATTCTGTATTACATTGGGATCTTAAAGGCCATCATAGACTTACAATTTTAGCACATTGTATGAGAGAGCTTATCACACACAGTGCGCCCCTGGGACCCCCTACCATATTTATAATAAAACCATATATATAAATTCACAATGGAAGCTATAGGGACTTTTGGGTCGGTAATGTACTATTGCTTTCGGAATTCAAGAATTAAAAAGGCCTAGAAAAATTATATCAGGCTATATCAGCTCTTTAGCTATATCAGCTATATCGTTACATCTGGTGCCTTTCTTTGCTGAATGTTCTGTGCACAGCGAATCTCGTTGTACAGGACCATAACCATTGGTCCTCCTGGTTTTCTCCTGTTTTTAACCCTAAATTATAACCATTTTGAGGGTATATGTAGAATGCAGAAAAACAATTTTTCAGACTACTTTTGTGAATTGCTCAGAAAACTAATTTTTCGTTCGTTCAAATTCGTCCGCTTCCTGTGCGTCACGATATGAGTGTCGATTGTCGTCCCAAAATTTTATTTAAAACAACAAATTTATGAAGAAGTTGTGATATTCTTCTACATCTGATATCTATCTACAGTGATATCTATCCTACAGCTGCTCAGATGGTCAGCTTATCTGACCACCTTAAATGACCACCTACCAAGGCAGGCCTTAAGTCTTATTTGTACTTAGAAATTTTAGATGTGCATAACTTTTTGAATCAATTTCAGGTTTAATCGTCAAGACACAAACGGTCGGAGAATGTAGGTTTGCAGGATGTGTAAAGCACGTCTCTCCCAACCCATATATGTACAAGAATCGCAATACACAACCTCACCTAAGCAGGAGTTATAATTGTGTACAATATATGTAGGTACTTAAGATAATTAATAGTGGTTCTGGTGTACATGTATGTTGCTCCGCCTTCATTACGACATGTCTTCACTCCACATTTTCAATATGAACATAGAGAAGGTTTTTTTATTTTGATATTTTTTTACATCTTAAACACTAAACGAGAAGCACTGAACATTTTACAACTATTCATGCATCCAGACATGAAGACAATTAGGACACCAGGCCGCTCATCAATGAACCAGGCCAATAAATGAAGCATGTGTGCTTGCCAAGCCACCACTTAAGCACACTATAAGCTCATTACACTCGACTGAATAATTATTTCAATAAACAATCAGAAACCTCTGCGGATTATGAACTGTTTCTGAAACACATAATATAATATTTCAAATTTCAATTAGGACCATGTGCTGAGAGAGTCGGGCTGATTTGAGTGGGTGATCTCCGGCGAGCACTTCACTGTATTCCATTCCACTTCAGTTTCATTCAGCGCAGATCTACTGAATTCACATCGGTGATGTTTTGGTGTGCTCCTTTCGAAATGGCAGATATTTTGTAGTTAATCATTTATGAAATACTTCAGGCAGACATATTTCCAGAATGAAATGATTACGAGAATGCGTGCGATTGTTTCGAACGTTCTGACCTTCTTCTTCTCATATTTGACTTCTGACTTTTCGTATATAAACATTCTGCTTTATGGCATTCACTTGATTTCGATGATCGTTAAATCGGCTGAAATGAAAAAGTAAAGGCTCAAGTGCGCGTTCCGATTGCGGTTGGGCCTTCGAAAAGCTCAACGATAGTCTGCAATACTTGGGAGACCTTCATGAAGTGCAGTGGTGAATATTTGGCCAGCCGCGTGGCTTCTGGTCAATGGTCAATGGACGCCAAACCCAGTCCTCTCGAAAATTGACACTCTAATGGAAAACGAGTTTGGGTGGCAATCTTAGTATCAATTAAATGTCCGAAATGCCTTTAAATAGCCAATCGCATACTCATTTAATAAACTTCTGAAATGTTTCTAAAGTGTCATACTCCGAGCTTACTGTCAAATAAATTTCAATACCTTAATACAAATTCCGTTAATGGGAACCTGAGCTAAGAATAACGTTTTTGTGTGGCATTAGGCATTGGCCATCCCTCGCTCTGAGCTTTGATTTAGAATAAATAACAAATACTAACAACGCTGCATATAAAAGCGTTGGACGCGAGCTGATTCGACAACGACTCTCGATGGCAGCCGACGTCGAGGCTGAAACAGAAACTGAATAAAGTCGAATGAAAGCCGTGACGAAGAAGTCGTCACTTTAATTCGTCGTCTTCCATTTTCTATAGAGGAGCGTACAGTTTTTAAAGAAATCAGCATTAAATTAACATAAACTCGTGTGACTAGAGCTGACTGAACTCGGCGAGCATAGTGAGCTGGGCGAGCGACACAAACGAGTTGTGGGACCAGAGACGTGCCTGCATCTGAAAGAGTTCTTTGTCGTTTGTCCGGTCCGCCATGGTTTGGCATTCATTTTCTCCACGCAGTCGTTTCTTGCAGCACCAGAGCTGATAGAAATCTTATAATAATCCAAAAGATTTTGTTATTGACTTGGGAAAGTGTTTGCTGTTGCGTTGTTGGCTGCTCCTGCTGCTAAAATGCGAGAAGCCCTTGTGTATGTTCCGGTGAAGTGGTACGCTGCCACGGCCGAAAGCAGAGACCAGTCGACCTGCGTCAGCTAAATACCGAGTCACATACTCACACACATACTCATATAATATTTTAAATATTTTATTGATTTTTCGTACACACATTGACTGCGCATAATGAGCATATATGAGGCGAAATGCGCACACGGCTGTGCTGGGGTGAAGGTCCCACATGAGTGTTTTGCACTTCTTATTTTTATCGACGACTTGGGCGTATTTTCACCTCTCGGGCTCCGTGTCTTATGACCCTTTGACAAAACAGCAAGCGCGTCTTCAAGTGACAACTCATCCGCCAAAGTGACCGTAGCAAGGTGATTTTGGTACTTGGTCAGCACTTGCGGTCAATCTGACAGCGACGCTGTCTGCGATTGCAATCCAATGAAGATGAACCTACTGAGCACTTATACTGCACAAGCTATGGCAGAGCACTCACGGGTTTGTCTGTCCAAAACGAATTCGTTTTCTTTGTTTTTGGTCATTCGGGTCGCGTGAATATGTCACTGTCAGCTTTTGACTTTCATAACTTACAACTCTGCTTTAATGGCGAGCTAGCCAGAGTAACTCGTTATGCCTGAGATGTACTCACGATTGTCTACTGGATGCTAAATCTTTTAGATTAACACTTCAGTTGTTACAACTAAATGGTAGAATTATGGGCTTCTCTTTTTGTTTAGTAAAATACAATTAAATTGAGTCACCATAGATAGATTACAAAGCCTGTGTATATGGTCAATTCAATTAAAGAAAAATTTGGTTTTCTATGATAGACATAAATGAAAATATTATACATACATATATACACACATAAGCGTAGAAAGATTACTAAAATTTGGTTACAGACTTGGCAACTCTTTCGTGAGTTTTCGACTCGAAAGCCACTTGCGGCTCGAATGAACGATGAACAGTTAATAATCCCACGAAATGTTCACACCTACTCATCTTAACGGCGAATTATTTTTGAGACCAACTCAGAAATAGTATTGAAATTGGTATCGCGTTTGAAGAGCGCCGGGTATTGTCGCACAGCGGAATTTTTCGCCGGCGCTCCTCACATGAATTCCGCAAATACTCGTACAATAAATCTGAAATTATTTTAATGATAATTTGATTGTGCTTTTATTGATAGTAAAAGCATTTTATGCCCCATGCGTAATGAATTATGAATGAACATGACATCTGTGCAAAGCGAAAAGTTGGGCCATGTTGATGATTGGTAGCTTACGACTTACGGTTTACGGCTTCAAAACGAGACGGAAACAGCCACCGCAATGTTATTTACGATTTTTGTTGTATTTTTTACTTACGAGAACAATTTGCATGGAATATTAGGGCTGACACAGTCCGCTGATATCGCTTCAGGGTGTCATTTTAGCCAAAGTGAAAATTATTTTTTACGCCTACGCTTGCCGTGCTACTAGTCAAGGCCTTGATCCGAACCATTGTTTTTGATTGTATCGTTTCGGTGAAAGGTGCATCAACGGCTTCAAGGGTTGTAACGCGAGGTCGAACTCTTCCTTAGTGTCAAGTAAGCAAATCTTCCCTTTAACCTTGGATTGCGTATTTGTATCCAGGCAAGCATTCGTTTTTTATGCGCTGCAATTAGGTAAATGCGTTTTGTAGCATTTCTTACCTGTTCCGCGACATTGACCAGGTTCTTTGTATGAGTCATTAAGCAAATATTTTTTGAGCAGGCGTTTATTTTTTATTTGGGAATGCCCTTGAGACTGACCGGTTACAGTCGCCTACGCAGGCAAGGCAGAACACAATGACTCTTTCTACAAGAAATTATTTTCTCTGCATTGCGATTTTTATTTACCTTTTTAATTATTATCTATCCGGATGGAGTGTCTACTCTTTTTGCTGGTAGTGCGTACCTGTTCGTCACATTTCAATTCACTTTTACAAGGTAAAAAGTGCCTCCAATTAACCTTGGAGGCATTTCAGCACAGAGCCAACTGGGTGTAAGTTCACTCCTTTTGATTTTTCCTGAACTGATAATGGATCAGATGTGTTCTAACGTAAACATTCTTTAGTAATCAATCAACTTTAATACTAAATCTAGTTACAGATATTATATTAAGTAATTATTCACGCAAACGCATCTGAAAAGTGAAGCAGTTAAGCGAAACAAACAGATGTGAGGCTCGGCAGCAATAAATTCCGTACAAAAAAGGCTTGCGCGACCATAACACGCGACAACATGGTGTGCCGGCTACGGCTTCCTTTCACACTTCTTCTTGATTTCTATGCAGAGGCAATATGGAGGCAATGACATGGAAACCCTAACACGTTGAAGAACAACGACGAAACTGGTTGTCGCATATGCGCGTCCTGTTTCTTGCGATTTTATTGTCTTTAGGTCCTCGACGTTTTTTAAGAAAAAAACCCTACGATTTATGGCACTCATTGTTGGTCAGTTTAACCCTTCAATGGTTGACATCAGAAGCCAGCAACGACGACGAGAGTATTCAGAATGAAAAGAATCACTCGACGTGAAAACTCACTGCGAAATATGTCTGACAGGGCTATGGGAGTGCGCTCAGTACAGTTCCTATTATTCTTCCAGATCCATCTGCATGCCGTGTTTTCGTTGTGCGAAAGTAAAATGCGTACAATTTTCAGACACTTTTTTTGATTTATGGGACCAGAAAAACCAGATCATTTTCTATTTAAACGCTTTCCTTAAGCTGAGGGAGCGAGAATAAGGTATGTGTCCATTGTTGTTCTACTATATGTTTTCATGCCCCTATTGCACCCAATGAGATTACAGCCCAACTCAGCCAATACTCACTCTGTAGCTAATCCACAGAAATTTAATTCCAGGTCATTTTCATTTTCAGCCGTTACAAGCTAAAGACGCGTAACTCAGCTCCATCGCTTTGACAAGTCGCCTCCAAAGAATATCTAAATATTATTTAACAGCTTTCCTTGCACGCATCCAACAACAAAGGTAACTCGGAAACTGAAGGCGCTCCCTATTCAAAACGTGCACTTATAATGAGCCTAGAGCTGCTAGCTGTCCGTCCGTCCGTCCACTTTTAATTCGAATTTCTGTGGTGAAAATGCCTTCTATTCCACTAAAACTTACTTTTAATATCCGTTTGCGAAGATAAGCTCGGACAGTTTATGCCTTCAGATAGCAAGTGTCGGTGTCACGTTAATTCGCTGGGGCAGGCAATATTAAAGGCTTTCCGCTGCACTGGCGATTATACAACAAAAAGCGAGTGCGACATTCGATTGTGACCATTGTGACTTTTAGCTATTGATCAGGCCTACCGACCGAACAAGCCCCTCGCTGGCAGAATGCTCCATCGTTCACACATGTGTGAGTGAATGTTGTGGACTTTGTAACAAGCTGAAAGAGACATCGTAGACCCGCCAAAGTTTCTTGGAATATTCGTCAGCTCGACAATGCGAGTTGATTATCTATGTCTCACTGTCCGTACAATTTTGAAATTATTGAAATCGGAGATAAAAATATGGGTTAATGAAAAGGTTCTTTAGTTTCCTTTTTCTAATTGAATCGTTTTACCAAAGAAACTGCATAATTTATATTTTATGAGTGCTCCGGCATCCTAGAGAAGGTTTGCTACGGCTGCCGACCAAGACGTCGGGGTTTGAAGCCCAGTCGAGGTAAGGTCATGGTAAGTGCTTCCAATGCTGTTCCTTAGTGACGGCAGATGGCACTCCCATTAGCCTATCAGACAAGAAAAAATCCCATTCGCATTACGTAACCAGCATAACTATAGATTAGTAAAACGAAAATGACCTAATCTTTCCTATCCCATCGTCGGTGTGACGGTAAGAAGTGTAATTTTTTTTTCAGTGACTTATCAGGTTCGCAATGACCACACACTGATCTTATATGGTGCAGACATAAGTGGAATCAAAATTCACCCAGTTACACCCAACTGATCCTAATTGCTAATTTCTTTGGTGAACATGCGATACCAAAGCTAATGTCTACGAACCACATATTTGGCTACGGACAAAAACATCATTAGCCTCTAACAAATCTGCATGCAAGATGAACTAAAGCTAAGATTCAACTTAGAGTTCATTACATACCATAACAAAGATTTAAACAAGTAAAGCTAGCATTAATTCAACGGCGCTAATTAAGACGACGTTACATGTGTGAGAACTGTAAGTTCATTGAAGAGAACATTAGTTATTATGTGTTGAGATAAGACAATGACTAGATTTTAAATTATCAGAATATTTAGCGATGGATACGCGATTTAGCGATGGTTATAGTGCAAATTGTATGATTGACATGAGACTCGAAATGGATCATGCAGCAGATAAGTAGTTCTACAGAAACCGATAGATATTGGAGTATAACCTCTAGCAACCCTAGAAGGACCGTTAAAGTTTATGCTACTAAGCAAAAAGGAGAATAGATACGAAAACAATTAAATTATGTAGGAACATCAAGCAGAGAGTTGTTCTACGGCTGGCCAATGTAAGTAGTAGGATAAGCTTTAGGCGGCATGGGCAGGATGGAAGGTGGACATTAGGAAAGCAGTGCATATTACGCAGTGCAAACAGTAAGAACTTTTTTTGTACTGATCCAATGCGATCGCTATACATTCTAAACTGGGAGTGCTATTGCACTCCATAATAATCATATTCTGAAATAGGTTTAACTAATGATGTGAACAGCAATTTAGTGGTATAAGTTCAGTTTGTTTCCAACATCCTTCTATGCTACAATCCAGAATTAATCGTGCAGGATGGAATAAAAAGTATAGTATTCCATCGTAGACCCACCCTGAGCAGAGCGCCTTTTGTGTAAAATACGAGGTATGTTCAAAAAATTGGTTGATTTCTCATCGTGTTATCTATTTTTATTTATTTTTTTATTTTTTTATATTAGTACAATGTTGCTAACATATATCATTGCCAGCCATCCTGCATTTTCAGTTTAATTGTGACAGACATAAATATTACAAGTGTGGTGTGTTTTGGCGATTTGTTGCAATCTTAAAATTTACAAGAATTAAAAAGGAACCTAAGAGTGTTTAGGTGTGCCACAATTAATGAAATGCAGACCGCATAGCTAGAAGAGCTAAACGCCACATCAAGAGTGCCTCGAAGTTTGGAAAAACCGCCTGCACAAGTGTATATATTAGGGGGAATACTTGGAAGGGCGCAAAATAGACACTGATGAATAAATAATATTTTGAATTAATAATTGTCTTGAACACAACTCGTATGCGGATTTAATTTGGGTTAGGAGGCATGACGCACACCAAAACCCGTTTCACTAAGCTTGTCAATTTAACTTGCTCTATATCCATATATCACATAGACTCTCCTGTTAAGGCAAATGTCATCCAACAACGAAATGGTCTCAACTATTCTATACGTTCTCGTTAACAGTTTCTCCTTCGAGTCATTGTTGAAAGGGTTCATTAAATTGGAAAATCTTTGGTCGGTATTCCTTTTTTTAATACTAGTTTAAGGAAAACGAAAATAATTATTTTTATCCTAAGCTCTTGGGTCGTACTTCGGCTGCTGACGTGCCGGTCTGCTTCAATTATATCCAGGATTTTATGGCAATGTTCTACGTCGCGTCCAATAAAATACACATTTTTTCTTATTAGTAGGCATGTTTAACAATTTATAATAGAAATTAGGTAAAGAATCAGAAATTGGTGTAGACTTCTTTATTTAGAGGGGAAGCCCACATTTCCAATAAACCAAAGAGTGAATCAGTAACTAACTAACACATAATGGATCCTTTTTTACCTAACCTATTGTGTTTTTTCCTTTGTTTTTCTCTATATCCTTTATTTGCTACTATCGTCAGACGATATCCTGCGAATTCAATCAAACTTTGTTATCTGGCCTTTACGTTATTTTGGGTGTTGTCTCTCCAGAATGTTACAAATCTAGCTCAAAATTCGATAGGTGACATTGAATGGGCTGAGGTTGAAACGTGGTAAATTCACAATAACTTTCACCTTGTGAATTTTATCAAACCAATACTTTTTTTGCGATATATTCGCAACCAATTCGCACCCAATAAGCCACCTTTTTAATTACTTGATAAAAGCTGGAGTATAACTAGTACTACTTATAAGAATTATGCATCTCAAACATCATCCTATGAAGAATAACCTCGATTATCAACATAAAATGTTTTCTACGTTTCTACGTTTTTCTACGTCTAACTCACAACTATCTTCGTGAGCTGGGTGGTAATGTAGTGTATTGCAAAAAGAGTGGGAAACTACCAGCATTTCTCAGGCATGAAATACCTCGTGTGCAATTTTTGGCACAATGAAAGGGTTTCTCAATGATATTTCGGATAGACACGTAGATCAGTATTAAAAGGTAGGGTATTGATATTTAATCATTTCCCCCCACATACAAACATTGGAAACGAATTAGAAGTACATTTTATAATATTGAGAAGCTCTAACTGGTCAGATAGGTAAGCCCTTGACGATTATCAGTGACATAATTTTCTGAATTTATGCAAATGGATGGACTAGCATACATACAAACATACAAACATACAAACATATATGAAAAGACCCCTTCCAAAGCCTACTTCATCGATAACAAAGTCATATTTAGAGATATTTTGCCTTTGTTCCAGTATTGATTTGAGGAATTCTTGTAAACAAATGACTTAAAATGAGTAGTTTCATTCGAAGAACTAAAATTAACAAAGATTAACCCGCGACTAGCTTGAGACGCAAAAACGAATTGAAACGTGAGCATTGAAACGACATGTTCGAACTTGTTTGCTGCGATTTGTAAGTGCGGTCACGTAGGAACTATGTTTTAAACCTGAGCAAATGACACATGTCTGGTGACAACGACTTGACGGCTTCATTAGACGCGGACATATTTCACAATGTCCATTTAATGGCCGATGAGATTTACTTACGAAAGGATTTCCTACAATTTCAAGTACTTCCCCAAACGACTTCTTAGATAAATCAAAACTTCACTTGATGTGAATTCGAGGATGAGGACGGGATGACAAACGAGAGGGTAAAGAACAGGGGGAGCAAGTAGGTTCATGGAAAGCGAGGAGCAAAGCCATAAATCTTGAAGCAAAAGTCTGGGGAAATAAACTCCGAAGGCATTCAAGAAAGTGCTAGTTAAACATTGCCGTCAGACCGAATCGTTAGAATGCTTGTTAATTATTATTTTTGAGTAACAATTCTTCATTTAAGCGCAGGCATTTCACGACCAGTTTGAATTGGAACTCGTTAAAATGTCTGAAAAAGTGCACAAAAAGTAATAACCTCGGATTCCGATGGGAGTGCCAGTGTGACTATGCCCTGGCACGCATGCTGTAACGAGTGCCCCAAGTGCCCCAAGTGCCCCGCGTGCAAGTAAGGGTGCAGGAGTGTGTGAGAGGCAGCATGTGGTTTCCTGCAGCCACATCAGCAGCAGTTTTCCTAAAAATGGCACGTCTTGCCTGCAATCAAATACAATTTGCAACAATTTACGCAGAACCCGACTCGGGCCCGCTAAACGCCATGGCATTCTCCATTGCCGTCTCCTCCGATTTCGACATATTATTAGGATTCAGAACGCTTCAGTCGAACTTGTGTTTAGCTTACTTGTTTTGCATTAGCGCCAAATCCATTTAAATCGCACGAAATTAGATGCAAACGAACATTGTTTCGAAACAAGTTAATGTGCTCATAAAGCTCTTCAGGCTGCTCGTAAAAATACCGCAATTATGAGTTATAAGACGTCGGATTGCATCGCCTCACATCAAATGAATGAGGGAGGCGGGACTTTTATTAAGCGCGATTCGATGCGCTGGCGCTCTCAGCGAAAACTGATTATGCATATAATATGATCAGAGGGCAATTGAGGCCATCCCCACAACAGGAACGACTCTCTGGTTGAGACTAAGCTCTAACCGAGTAATTATTGAGCAAATAATGCTCCATGAACTTCGTATCGATTCTCTATTATTTTAGGATATCACAGAAACCCGTGCTACCGATAAAGATGTATCTCAAGATATAAAAATCACATATCACTACATCCATCCACGTTAATATCCGAAACTCATTTCAACTCGTTGAAGTGGTTATCGTCACATTTCCAAAGCGACACGTCTGACGTTGTATTGTGCGAAATGAATCCGATGAGTTAGCAAGCAATGGTCTTTGGATTAACGGTCTACAGTTTTTGCTGTTTCTGAATGTAAACGGACAGAAACCAATTGGAAGATTGGTACTGGTAAAGCTCCGGAGCAGCGATGGATTCATTTCGATTTGACATTCTTAAGTCCACAGTTGGTGGAAGCGAAAGTGGTATTAAATAGTATTCAGCATTCAGCTTTATTTATAGATGAAGATTGATTGATTGATTACTCCAAGAAATCGGAGTAACAAAATGATTTGATAGTTTCAGAGCTACGGGGAGGGTTGATTCATATACTGTTCCATTTCCAAACGGTGCCGTTTGCCACTAAGATCGACGGTTAGGACAGCAAAGGCGCAAAAATCATCCCAATTAATTGATTCCAGGCCGAAGTTCCCGATAATTAGAGTTGGCGAAGGCGTACGTCCCTGATGAGATATGAGCATCAATTTAAGGCAACTTTCTTTCTTATCGTGTCTGCGCGAACGTTCAATCCTTCATGCGTACAGGTGTTGTCTTTGGTGGACCTAACCATTTTCATTTTAATGTTCGAGGAAAAAAGCCTGTTAAAATATACTTTTGCTGTTTCCTTTGTTTTATTACCAAGGCTTCGAAGCCTAAACGCACATATCAGATCGGACTTATTTAAGTATCCTAGACTATGATCTTATATATGCAATATAACCCGAGGAGGCGGAAGGGTATTCGAGGTAGTGCTGTCATCCTGATAAGAACAAGTTTTTGTCTCAGCTTTAGTCCAAGCTGCTGTTGTGATGGCAAAAAATCCATTTGGCAATATAATCCTGGCAAAACAAATGTCCCCGGTGGTTTCAGCCATAGATTAGCAGAAGGTGATTTTAATGCTAAGGTGATTTTAATTGGGGGGCTCCCATCCACGCAACTCGAAAGAAGTTAGTCTCTTCGAGAAAAAGTTAGACCTCGAAACTCCTCAGAGCAGCCAACCTACTGGCCCACCGACCTGCAGAAAATCTCTGACATTCTGAAAATTGTGCTGTCTAAAGGCATTGAACCAAAGAAGATTACCGCGGAGAACTGCCTGCATCTCTGTTGGATATTTTATCTTGTTTCAATTCTCATCAATATACCACTGGACGTTGTACGCAGACCATTTAAAATAGTTCGATAATCAACCAATCTGACTTTGTGCTTCTCCTGAATAGAGCACGCCATCATGGAGCCTTGGCTAAAGAGGTGGAACATCTGCGTCAATGCAAAGGAATCTGTACACGTTACCTTCAACCTCAAACACTTGACATACCCTGGCGTTTTAATCCTCATATCATGACCAAGACAAATCAGTTGTACCTGAAACTCCGAAGAATGTGTTGGCTTCTTGGGTCAACTCGCTTTGTTGAACTGCATCCAATTCAGACGTTTAAATTCTTTAGAGGTTTCAGTCCAAACTACTGCGGAGGATCGTAAGTGCACAGTGGTATGTCTGGGACTCTGTTATATATCCAGAATATGCCAAAAATCGAAGGAGAAATTGTCAAGCACAGTTATATATACCACATTGTTGTCATCCACCGAGCAATCAACCTGCTGGACAACAGCAGGGAAACTCTAAACCTGAATCCCCCTACATCCCCCAGTTCCACCATTCCGCATTCGTCTTGTGATTTTTAATCTTTTAATCTAGATATAATGCGATACCCCAAACTGCTCTCTATATAATTACAATACTATCACTCAACACAAAGATATTAATTTTACTTTTATTTATTTATTTTATTAGAGAACAACTTAAATTTAAAAGAAAACAACAAATACGTAAAAAAAAAAACCGAACCCTTTAATTAAAATTTGATTACAAATTGCTGGAATTAATTGTGACTACGTCGTTGACTTTTCGTTTCAATTACAATTTACAAGTCAACTCACTACAAGCGACCTATTGAATGGATAAATCGACCACGGCATTCAATTAGGCAACCCTTTTCATTTTCCAAAAACGAATTCAATTCAAAAAGAACATAAAGGCAAGTTTGCCATATATACAGATTCGTTATCCTCAATAAAAGCCATTGCCAATACCAATAATCATAATTTCTACTCATCATCGATTAGAATCATTATTTCATCCAACAGCCCGAAAATCATAATAATATGGGTTCCTGGCCATTGCAAAATAACATGTAACGAACTAGCTGATAAGACCGCTAAAGAGGCTCACCTATATCCCTTAATTTATTAAGAAAAATTTAGCAGACCTCAAAAAACATCTTAAAAATATTTATAACGAATACGGACAAACACTTCGGCATAACACTACTCTCCACTACAGAACCATCAACAGGAACAAAATATCCATACAACACTATATTCTCCAAGGCAAAAATTATCCTGGTCGTTTCTACATTACTAAATTCCTAAGACTTCGCTTAGGACACTCAAATCTTACCAATAGTCACACCCTTAAAAATCCTCCCCCGCAAACTTGTTAACCTAACGGATAGAGCGTCGGTACAGTAAACAATTCTTCCTGCCTTTTTATAATTGTAAGTGATTTCAGAAGTGCCTCCTTCAAGACAATTAAAAGAAGAAATATATGCAGCAATTGCCTGCTGTATCAGCTCCTAGAATGTATGTGCAATCTGGAGGAAGTAAAACTATGTGCAAGTGATAGCTGGTGATTCCTGGGTAGCCCATTAACAGTATAAAATTAGATTTACAGATACACTGTTTGGCGAGCAGAAGGAACATAAGTTGATCTTGAAACCCTCAGAGATTATAATATAGTTGCTTTTATAGTTCTTACCCGACCAACTTCCAGAAAGTGTTCAGGAAGTTGTTCAGGTTCAGGAGGAAAGAAACTTATGAAGTTCATGTACAGACTCAAGCCGAAACAAAGCATCCAAATCAAGAGCTGAGGAAACGGAAGAACAACGTGAAACGCGACTTGAACAAAAAGTCAAACACTGGAAGATCAACGAGAAAATCGCGGCAGTAGATCTACTGAAACATCCGAAGAGCGAGACGCACGCGAAGGCAGCAACGAGCCGGGTCCCTGTTAGTATCAAATAAAAGGGCTTATTGCGAGGGTCTAAAATATTATTTTTTCATTTCAACACAATTTTTGAAATCAAGCTAACGCTATTATAGACATAACGCAATAATATGAAACATACATCAGTGGAAAGCTATAGTTACGTAGATGTGTACAAAATAGTCTAATTCTTAAAAAGTTATGTCTAAGCACATTGAAAAGACTTTTAAAAGACAGTGAAATTGCAACAACAGAATATCATACATGCGCTGGCAATATAAGAGCTTGGAAATGTAAGAGATAATGTGAGTGTTATGTATAGTGCGAGTGAAGAAGAGTATGGGTGATATAGAATGTAAAGGAGTGTTATTGAGATTATGATTGATTACTCGCCGTAAAGGAGAGTAAGCGCAAAAGAGATCTGCGAAGCTCGCAATATGAGTTCTGGGTGAACATTCTTTTCTGTTTCTCCTTCTTACTTTTTGGCAATATGCTGTTGACGATTCTAATGTGTTTTAAGAAAGAAATCTTCATAACTAAATAACCTTATCAATAAGTTCGGCAATTAGCTCTCTGTGTGGTCGAATTTCGACCACTGGGCGGAAAAGTAGTATATGTAAATTGACCATAGAAAATAGGTGCGAATATGGAAATTATCATTACGAAGGTTTTTAATTGAAGTTTGATACAGAAGTCTACTGGGAAGTTCGGGAAATTGTGCATCCAATTTTTTTACTTCTAGTAGGGCAAAATCTTTTGGGTTCTTGGTCTTGTTTATTTCTTCTGTGTTCATTCGTTGTACTTTTTCGTGTTCTGATGTTACTTTTTTTATATAAATGAACATACCTTACAACCCCTTTTCTTGTGGTAATTACATTGTCTCGAAATGCTGACTATGCTGTTCCTCAGCATCATTGACTCTACTATCATGTTATTGCCTCCGACCAATATTTTGATTTTGACGCCTCCCTGTCATTTTTCCCATACCAAATTTGGAGCACACAAAATTACTTTTATCCTTTTGTATGAGCCAAAAATATTATCACAGGCAATAACACACTAAACTTTCGATTTGAATTTGAGAGTACATTCTGGACTGGATTTGCTGAGAGCAGAAGAAATTCGTAGGCTAATTCATTTGGCCTGCTGTTGTCCAACATATATATTGCTAGATAGGACACATGGATCTCTAACATATGTTAGAGAAATATCTGTTGCTGTGGTATACGATCTCTTCTTTGATTGTTGGGATATTCAAGTTTTGATACATAACAGAGTTACGAACAAACCACTGTGCACCTACGATTCTCCACAATAGTTTGGACTGCAGTCTCAGAAGAATTTCCAGGTTTGAATACTTGTACACCGTAAGTCCATACCGGTTTCACTATGGCCTTGTACAGTCAAAGTTTGTTTCATAGGTTGAGCTTGAAAATTGAGAAGTTCCGCGACAACAAAAACTGCTATAAATGCATGGATGAGGGAGCTGGGGCTATTGGCTAATTACTTGCTGAGGCCTAGTTGTAGTAAGCGTTCTTTTGGAGCTTAAGAAATTACCCCAAAACACCTACAAAGTGAAAAGTGTTCATCTAGCTCTCTACTAATTTTGGCTATAGGTTATGCGGAGAAATAACACAGGAATTCGCCAATCATCTGGAAGCCATCTTCACTCTTCACCTGTACAGCATATTCTCATTACTTTTGAATACTGGTGGTATTGTTCCGCAAACTTTTTATGTGATGCGAGAGGACAAGGAATCCGACATGAATGTTGTTGGATGCGGAGTTCTACAGAGCAGTGATGTGTGACTCAGTTTCAACCTCCCTGTCGTAAGTCAGGAGTGACTGTAGTTATCGCAATTCTCATGCGACCCTGTCTTTCAGTTTTTGATAGTAATCCTGCCGCAGACATAGAGCCCTTGCAATATCAGGTGGATTTCATCGACCTGTATTTGAAAAAATAGCATATCTGTGTCAATGCATACAAATATATACAGGGTGGGACATATTAAGTGGACCTATTTATTTAAAAAAAAACATGAAAAAATCACTTTTATTGCTTTATAATGGAAATCTAATTTAATTTGGTGTAATTAGATTTAATTACATCACTTTTTTAATGTGATATCGAGCAAATGGTCACCCTGAGCTCGAATGGCCTAATAATTTCGCGCCCCGTTTGTTGAAACCAGAAGCGCTCCATAAAATGTTCATACGCACACTGTACACGTCACCTTCACTTTACCTTAGGTCCTCTCTTGTTTATAAACTGACATATTATTTTATAGTACCAAGTACCAAAATATTATGTTTGGTATTGGAAAACATCTTCTTATATGGTTCTTTACCTTCTGCCACCCTATTCTAATAAAATGGGTATAAATCTGTTTTATGGCTGACTGCACTTGGCCGTGCATAAAATCAAAATTCCTGCAGACATGTCCTGCGCTGTTGTAAACAGAGAACTGTTAAATATAACAGAAACGTCGCAGTAAGGATGTTGCACAGTTCGTTAGCGAACTGCATTAGCGACAAGTAACTGGTTTTGCTTTGCTATTAGTTCAACCTTTTTTCTGTAGATGTCGCCAAGAAATCAATCCAGTAAATTGAATCAACTTGGAATGGTGGCTGCTTCAAATATTTATTTATTTATAAAGTTGAAAAAATATTAATGCCGACTGAGAATTTATCTTGTAATATATTGACATTTGTGGAAGAAGTTCACAAATAGAAATTTTGGGGTCCAGGTTCCTGCTTTCTCACAAACGTTGAGACAGTGCCAAATACTCATACTTACTGCCAGAATCCATTAAACAATCGTAAAAATTTTACGACTCCGAGTATGAGATTCTCCTAACACAATTTTTTATTGTATTGGTATATGCGTCGTGGTTATCTCGCTCTCATCCCCTGCTGCCGTTTGATGTGGACCATCTGAGACTCGCAAGTGCTGATTGTGCGCTTTAAGTCGCTTTCGCATGGGAACGTTTTGAGGAAACTTCTATCCTCCATTTGTTCTATGTTTAGTTTAGCAAATCAAGCGGCTTGCAAATATAAGCAGACTCAACATCACAATGTCGGTATGCTCTGTATATGAAATTTTAATTTTGAAAATTTATTTCATTGCTACTCCTTAATTTGATGAATTGAACAACTTGAATAAGGTAGGTATATCTCTGAAACACAATTGCATTCAAAAATATCTATTTACATTAACTGACGATAAATGTACGGGGACAATTTCGCAAGGATATTGTATAAAGAAAATATTATACAATTTGAGGTTTGACTATGGATGTAACACCTTATAAGCGACACCTTATATAACACCTTTTGTCACTCAAAGCAAAACACAGTGAAATACACACTAAATATTCCCTAACCATTTAAAAGTAGGAGAAAGACTGGGCAGTACACGCCTAAAGAAACTTGCGGTCAACCAGGTTCTATTGAAAATATACCCTTTGGACCGGCCGGCTGTTTGACTTAAATGTTGGAAACCCATTCTGAACTCAGTTCGCAGAATTTAGCTGAGATATCTGCAGTGGCGGATTTGCCCTAAGGTCCAGTAGGCCCAGGCGCAGGGTGACGGGACGCTTATAAATAACTTTATAATAAATTTTATTTTTTTTTTTAAATATATTTTTTATATAATATATCAGTTCAAGCGCCAAACACGGACTCAATAATAAAACCACTTTGTGCCTACATTAATATCACCCAATTTTTACAAACATAATTTTTACAATATATAAATGACGAAAAAGAAAACAATTTAAGAGATTACGTGGTTATGTGGACCGTGGAGTACGGTCGATGCGGGTTAGTCTACGGTTCAGGCGCCGCCTACTCCCGTAGAGGAGCCTCCCGTAGTCCTTCCTCTTAAGGCGTGTGACGCATCTTGTAGTGGCTAGCTCTCTGGCCAGACGGTTGCTATGTGACCGCAGCCGGTCATTATACGTGCATGGCAATGGCAATTATATCCTTAACGTATTCTTCACTTCTAGGTCTTTGTGCAATGTGGAGTTCTTCACATACCAGGGGCACCCAGTGATGATGCGTTAGGTTTTATTTTGCAGGGTTTGCACCCTTCTAAATTGAGTCCTGGAAGCAGCACCCCACGTTTGGATTCCGTACCTTGAAGCCGGAGCAACAATTTGTTGATCCACTGTACGTTTGTTGTACACTGTACTGTCAGTTTGCTCTTTTTGTTTAGGAGACAGTGTAGTTTTGCAACCTTGTGTCGGCTGCTCTGAATCGCCCTGGTTATGTGCGCTTGGAAAGACAGCCTTTGGTCCAATACTAGTCACAAGTATTTGGCTACCTTGTGTTGAGGAATGATGTCACCGCAGCAATGTACAGCGGGCGGGAGGATTCTCTTAAGAGTGAAGCACTTTCGAGTTAATTTTAATATTCCACCTTCTGGCCCACTCACGAAAAACGTGGAGGTACTCCTGTTTGCCGTCTCCGGCTCATACTCACATGCAGAGTTGTAAAGGATGCTGACGTCGTCAGCAAACGATGCTACCAGCATTTTATTGGTGTTAATGCCCATCACTTCGGCGTCAGAGACAAGGATGTCGGATGCGTATATAGAGAGGAGCAGGAGCCCCAGTACTCTGAATTGTGGAACACCTGCTAGCACCGGATGGACTTCTGAGAGTGTCGACCGTGACTTGACACAGAAAGTGCGGTCCTTCAGGTAGGACGTAATTAGTCCGAAGTATGTCGATGGAAGAGCGGACTTAATATTGGCTAAGAGACCGGTGTGCCAGACTCTGTCGAACCCTTGTTCGATATTGATGAATACGCCGTCACAGTATTCGTCATCATAGAACGCCTTTAAAATGTGGCTTACCACCCTGTGCAGCTACTCTATAGTGCTGTGACCTAATGATCCGGCATGATGTTGCGAGAGTCAATGTATTTAGTGAGCCTTTCGACAACCAGTCTTTCCCCCACCTAGAGATTGAAGGCAGGAGACTGATTGGTCGGTAAGATGCAGGGTCCGACTTACCAGGGTTACTAATCATTGTGATGACGGCGAACTTACAGGCAGTGGGAAAATACTGCACCCTTAGTATAGCGAATAAATATCAATGTTATTAAGAGCAATGCATTTTCCGGTAGCACCTTAAAAGTTCGGTTGCATATTCGGTCTTGTTATTGTTTAGGCGTTGAATGGTGCAGGCCACCTCGTCTGCAGTGAATAGGCGGATGGGAAGGTCCAATTTTATTACTAAATTGACGAAACAAAGCACGTCGAAGAAAAGGCGAAAGTACTACAAATGCTTTATTCTCCTTACTTCGAAAATTTTTCAGAGGATTGTCTTCATTACCATGCTCACTGCAGTATAAAAAACTGAGATCGGAAAGGTGCTGTCAGGTTGTTGGAATGGCTACGAGCTGAAGATCTTCAAAACATGGAAACAAACGTGGATATCGCTATCCTCATGTGTGTGTGTACTTCCGCCAGTAACTGTTCTGGATAATGATCAGTTTCTGCTTCGAGAAGACTTAAAAATTATTTACGCACAACAATGTACAGACCAAATGTTAAGAGATCTTGATTTGCTCAATTAAGGACTATTGACTGCGAAGATTTAATGAACGATTTTTCTGCGCTTAAGTGTAGACGAGTGTTGTTGAAACACGTACGATAATAAACCTGTAGTTAATGAAACAAAACATAAATCAGTTTCAAACAGTTTCTTTTCATGACAAACAATTTTCATTTCATAATTATTTTGATGTGTTTATATGGAACAATAATTAAACGCACTGTAATTATACAATCCGTTATACACCGACAATGTATAAACCTACAAATGTGAGCAATAAGCAAGAGATCTGGTTAATTTATCACGACATAACTAAATTTCGATACAATTTGCCAAAAGATAGTTGTCGAAACAAGCATTCGATAGGGTATGGATCGATGGACTTCTGCATAAATTAAAAGTACTCCTGCCAGGCAAACAGTTTGTACTAATGCGAAGCTTCCTTCAAGGACGAACCTTCTCTGTGGCGGTAAGAGACAAATGTGTTATGCAGTTTACTGCGATAAATGTTATACTATAATTATAAAAAAAAATATTTAAAAAAAAATAAAATTTGCCAAAAACTACATTTATATGTAGTATCTGAATCCTGGGAGCTGAGAAAGTGGCGGCAGGTACTACACGGCCAATACTGCAAATCCGCCACTGGATATCTGAGTGTATCAATAACTGAAAAAAATGAAGAAGTCGGATGAAAGTGTATTGCAATATTTAACGATACAATATTTAACTATACAATATTAGTAAAATTAATTAGTGTATAATTAGCAGCTGACACATACATACCAGTTCACAAACTCAAAGCAAGATGGTGGCCATTTAGGAGTACCTTGAGATTGCTAAACTATGATATGTTGCAAAGCGAGTTTAGCGGAACAACAGTTCATAATACATTTTTAAGATCGACTTAAGTTTTGTGGGTATTGTTAGAGGTCAAGTTTAGAGTGAGCGTACTGCAAGCTGTACTAGCACAGCAGGGTATAATAAGTAAAGGTTCCTCTTCGTGACTTCATCAGCCCTCATCGGTATTATAAATGACAACACATACTTGTAATTGTTATTTTATAAAAATCAAGATAATTCATGACACGAACTTAGTCTAAGGTAGGAGGTTCCTAAAACTCGTGATCCCATAACTAACAAATATTATTTTCTTCTATTCGCATGTTGGACAATTTCGGATAATAGGATTACACCTAATACAATGCCCAGTCCTGCGAGGTATGTACATATTTTCGACTCATATGTGATCTGCTGCTAGGATTATTTTAAATATTTGACTGGAGCTTCGAAGTTTATAATTTTAATTTGCCAATTTACAAAACGGTGTCACTAATAAGGCAATTAAAGAGCTATAAAAGTGAGTAATTTTGTAACTGAGTTGCCAGTATTGCAAAGATACGCGCTCATTCTGACGGAAGTTAATGTAGATTATGTCCCTGGCGAGGAAAGTTCTCCTGATTGCCCGAGCTACCGATAAATACGGTCGTTGGGGTAGAGGGACGAGCGTGGCAACATAAAACACAAGGTATGCGACGGTGGACAACTACATGAGAAAACAAAGACAGGGAGGAGGAAGGGAAAGGGATTAAAAAAAGTATTGCGTGAGAAGGAATTTTATAATCGTCATTAGAATCACTTAAAATCACTTAAGAAACATTTGTTTCTAGCTTCGAATTGACTCGAGTCGAGTGGCACCTATTCAAGAGTGTATGTCGAATGAAGGGGCGCAACGCACAACAACCGCAAAAACAGCCAAACAAGTCATAAAAGTACGCTATAAAAAGTATGAAATTGATGTAAGCACAGTCTTAACTGCCCGCACACGGCAACACTGGCGCGTTAACAGGCGCACGTTTGTGAGTGGCTTTTGTTCTGAGTGAGTGAATTAACGAAAAGTTTGAGTGCAAATCAGAGCACGAAGTTTTCCGTTTCGGCACTACTCTTAGCAGCGTTTACAACAACAACAAAAAAATATAATAGTGTGCTCAAGTCTGAGACTTAGTGACGTAGTTGTCCTGTTTTTTTTATTTTTATATATAGTTTTTATGGTTAATAACAACGTAAGCGGGCGGCGAAGACGAGAATAGGACAATTCCTGGCTGCGAGACAGTCATTGAACAATAAGCCGAATTTATCGTTTTATTTGTTTGTTCACTTTGTCGTGTTGTCGGAAGGAAATTGAGGAGTTCTAAAGGAGCACAGAAACAGATTTTAAATTTTTACGACTTTCGTTGTGCATTGCAATGGTTTCATTCATTTACTTTGCCAGTTCAACTAGAGTAGAGCCAATAAGGGAGACGAAAAACCACTCAATCGCCTTGGACACAATAATTCGTAACTGGTAAGACACCATGAGTGGAGTGGAATCGGAATTCTAATAGGGTTTTATCATAATTCCAGTTAGGTGACATATCCAGGCTTGACTGCGGCCCAGTTTAAACCTTGCCGGTTTATTATCGCGATTATTATCTTTTAATGACACGCCACCTCGCTTCGTTTAACGATTTCATTGTTTTAGTGTACATGGCTAGAAGAATCGAGTCGAGCTGTTCAACACGAGAAATTTATTACATGCTGCGGTTGTTTTATTATTTGTTTGGGTAATCAAAACCGTCGTTTACATTATTTTCCGGCCGTTGGGGGCACACTGCTGCGCTGGTAGCCATCATCAACCCGCTCGCAATTTCGATATAGCCCCCGTCCCAGCACGAACCGAGCAGCCATAAACCAGACCTGTGAAAGTAATGTGGCAAAATGTTTAATTTGAAATTTATGAGCAATTAATTTTAAACGGTAACCGTTTTTATGTGTTCCGCTCTGAAGTCATGCACTCACACCGGCGAGTTAGTTGTTCTGTCACACCAGCAGACTCTATCTTATAACTAGACCAGAGTCAAATGTAAGTCAAATCGTTTTGCTTAATCAGTGTCCCTGCGATATGTTAATAATAAACTTACTTAGAAACTTAAGGAAGTTACTCGATCAATTGTAGTAGCCAATGAGCGTAGATGGACCCGAAATGAATGGAAATGGAATATCATAATTTTTTGTTAATAGGTAGGCATGTTTAACGCTCTGTACACGCTTAAACAATTGAAAGTAAAAATTAATGTGAGTAGTCGAAAAAAAAAATATAATTAAACAAAATTTTACTTTATTTATTAAATTAATAGCTTTTTATAGTTTGACTGCATGAATGAATGAATGCTGTATTCCCTAAAAACTTACAAGTTTCACTTAAGCTGGTGATTTTACATTATATTTACAGAGTTTAGTAAGTTGTCAGTTATACTTATCTAATGTACATTTATTTATATATGTGTATTTGTTTAAATTTTGCTTAAAATATCGAATGTATATTAAGGAAAAATGCGAAAACCTTAAACAATTTTAATTAACCTAGGAAGAAGTCAGTACTTAATAGTACTAGCAAGTAAATAGTAAATTAAGTACTGAATAGCAATATCATTGTGCAATATGAGAATTCTTAATTAATTAATTAATTCTTAACTTATTTATTTTAATTTACTTTATTTATTTATAAAGACTCAGACAATAATAATAATAATAATAATAATAATAATAATAATAATAATAATAATAATAATAATAATAATAATAATAATAATAATAATAATAATAATAATAATAATAATAATAATAATAATAATAATAATAATAATAATAATAATAACAATAATAATAATAATAATAATAATAATAATAATAGTAATAATAATAATAATAATAATAATAATAATAATAATAATAATAATAATAATAATAATAATAATAATAATAATAATAATAATAATAATAATAATAATAATAATGGCGATTTGTTTCAATACAAAGGAATGGATTAAGCAATTCTGTCGTTTTGTTAAAAATAAAACTATAATCATGCCTCAGCAACCGTATTTACCGGATAGGGAGGAGGTTTGCTAGAGGCCCGAAAGGCCTTACAAGGGATTGCAAAAAGCGCTGGCATAAGGGAGGTTATTTACATTTGGGGGGACAAACTAGACATTGATGAATAAATAAGGGCGTATGTCATTGCGATCAACTTATACAGTATTTTGAAATGTCCGACGCACCAATATTTATACATTGTAATTGATATTATGACATTGCATTGGACTTCCATCGAGGGTTACCTTTGTATCCAGAATTGAAAGATTGTTCATTTTCTTAAACAAACCTCAATTGTTGAAAGCACTATTATCTCACATTTCATAAGCTTTTTAAGTTGATTCTTATAAGAGATGAGAAGAATATATTTAAGTTTGCGGAAATCTCATATTTTCTACAAATTTAAAAAACAACACTAAATACGCATCTCTAGTGCCCCCCAGTTTTTGAGGTTGAGAGCTGAAATGCTGCATAAATTTTTTTTCCAACTTGCTTTTTTTTATAGAAACCTGTTCGACCACTAGGAGGCTTTCCCACGATGCAAACGGCAGATACAATATCATATTATATTTATGTCAAATATTAATGTCATTTGTTCTATCCATTCAAACAAACCTTAGACATTTTTATACCCTATTTTTAATAAAACCCTTAAGAACTATTAAGAGAACGTATTCGTATATGTCTCGAACAGAAAAGACCAAAATTGTCTGCAGTCCCAATACTACAAGAAAATTATAGTTGGAAGAACAACTCAAAATGATCATTTCTAATGCTCTCCCTGTCTACTTCTATCCCAGTCCACCTCAGTCAAGATAATAGCACGATCAGAGGAGGAGTATAGTTAGTAATTAAAACTAAACGCCTCCAGAATGAATAGGTAATTTAAAATGACCTCCTTTTCCAGCTGAATCAAGCCTACTAATATTTACAAAATCTCAGTGGTAACTGGGGTGAAATATGATTGGAAGTTACAAGAGTCCACTCCGTCGGCGAAATGCACTTACATTGCCAATGTTAACATTGAGTATTATTCGCCAAAGAAAGTATCTGAATGGTTACACATAGGAAAAGTTTAAGGAAAAATTTCCAAATTCGATATTACATTTGTTCAAAGTGGGAATTACTCAAAAGACGTCTTCGTATTAGGGTCACTGAAACAAATGCAATAGAGCACTTTCATTAAAAATGGTTACTTCAAATCACAAAGAAATCCACAATCGGGTGACCGCCAGTTGCGCTCTGCGTTCGGCTGATAAACATCTTCAAAAGCATTTCCGCATGAACTGCCACTCAAATAAAAGAAAATTCTTAAAATGGCTCATGGTTTAATCGTAAATTTTGAAATTTCATAAAAATGTCATAACAGCAATTTTGAGTGCAACAAACAACGACGGCAAGAACAGCAACAACGCCAATAAAAGCAGCAACAGCAAAAATGACAAAGTCGGCGTTTTTCATCTCCCTCAAAGTTATAGTTTTTTTTCGCTGGATTGTCGTTTAGGGGTAGCAACATTTTGAGTGAATTCGCGCAACGATTGAGAACTGAGTGAATAGGGCGGAGAGTACTTGTCCAGTGGTCGTTCAAGTCATAACGAAATTATTGGGTGATTTCGAATCAAAAACTGATTTGAAGTCACATTGTCAATTGCAGCATTCGACATTTCAACCCCTTCATTCGATACAAAGCAGTTCTGTAGACGTTCTATGTCCGATGCCAGTATAGGAATTAAACGGTTTGGTTGTTGCGCAATTTCGCATTATTTCTTGAATTTTGTTTGTGAATAACATGAGAAGGATATATAATTTGTCGATAACTGTAATACTTATGACCCGATTACCTCCACCGGTAAGAGATAGAATTTAGAGGATGACTCCAAATCTCGTACATGAATAACACATTGACTCTGAGCAACCGTTGAGCATCGAATTGGAATGTAAAAAGTAAGTATTCCATTTGCATAGACAATGTCGTAATGTCGTTTTAAGTGATGTCAATTGTTGACAAATCGAAAACCAACAAATCAATACAAAGTAATTTATTTTGCCACACAAAACAAAGCAGAACATAATCACTTATGAACGCTTTTCCTCAACCAATCGCTCATTTTAGTAGTTCAAGTGCACTCAAACGTAACTATCTTCACGCCAATGGTTCACTCACTCGCTCGCACGCTGGCACCACTTTCTCAAAGTGGACGCGCATTTCTCACTTTATAAACGTCAAAATTAAGCATCCATAGAGAGTAGTAAAATAATCGCATAAAAACACTATACAACCGTAGCGGGTACACTCAACTGCGGGAGTCACTCAAACGTGAGAAGAGCAGAAATAGAAGCGCTCACTCAATTGCTGAGCGCCACGCGGAAGCCCGACGTCGGCCATAATGTACGCACACACAGCAAACTAGAATGTGTCGACGACGCTGCACAAAGCGACCCGCCGCAACGCAGCTACGAATGTGTGCGTGTGCGAGCGAGACAACTAGCGGTCATTTTGCGCCACCGTTTGCATTTCTTATAGCCATTTCGCTGCCCATTTTTCTTGTTGTTCTGTGTGCGTACGTGTTGGTTTGTGACAGGCGTGCATCGTGACTGCGCCTGTATTTTGTTTCTGCTTTCGAGTGTTCGTTGAAATGAGCGAAGTGTCGCTTAGCCGCTGAAGTAGTGTGTAGTTGCGCCCAACTCAGGCCCGGCAAAACGCAAAAGTTGAGCATTGCACAGAGTTGTGTTGTGGTTTACGGCTCTACGTTGGGAAATTGTCGCTTTGCCTTTAGCCCGATACCGAGTAGCAGTCAAAAGAGCGTGCATGGCTTTTGTATTGTGCCATAAAGGTTTCGCTGCTCGTAACGCCAACAGCCGCGGACCAATTTAAACGCTTGTACGCAAGCAAGCCGAGCGCCCAGCCACAGACATTCGACCTCGCGTACTCGCCGCCAGACCCCAACGAGCGCGCCGGCAAAACCGAACGCTCCAAATCTAATCCGAGCGTTTGCTTGTTCATTCGTCCACTCATTCGATCTACTCAATGCGACAAGGCACTCATTCGTTTGAGCAGGGTCCGTGTTAGCGTTTAACTCACACAATCCGCTGTCTAGTCATAGCGCCGCCGCGTCGCAGCAAGCGGCAACGCTCTGCCACCGTCACCGTCATCGTCGCTCCATCGCCAACGCCTTCATCGTTCGGTTCGCGCAAATCCACAACCGAGGCAGCAGCAGCAAGAATTACCAATTACACGAAATTTTTATACTCTTTAAAAATTTCGTTTTATTATAATATTTATTATCGTAGCGCGCAGTAGTGTCTGCGGAGTGAAATTCTCGTCGTTGGCTCCAAAACTCAACTGAGTTCCACCTAACCGAAGCGAGCACGAACCGAGCTAAATTGAGCTGATTTGAGGTGAACTGAACTTGTCTTGTGTGCGCCGCGTATCTTGTCGGCACACATTCATACGTCATTACAGTGCCGTGCTTGGAAACAAGTCTTATTGTCTTTTAACTGTTTCTGATTATTGCCATTTTCGTCGACTATTGTTCGCGGTTTAGTCTCGTGTGCCCGACTCCAAGTAGTTGCACAGTGCATGAAATTCACTAAAAATTAAATTGCCCATAGAAAAGTAGTAAAAACGTGATCACGCGCGCGCGTGATGTTTATTAATAAAGACAAGAAATAAAATGAAATAATGGTAATAACGACACCAACAAACAAAGTCGCTGTCGATGAATCTACATTGGGTTCATCTCAGTCTCGGTCTCTCCTATCTTTGTAAATGGCAATAACCATAAACACAAAGAAGCTGTCCCAAATTGTTGCCATTCGAATTATTTTAAATTGAAAAGTGCTAAAGTTCAAATCCGGAACTATCGTAATCAGACAAACCAGCAAAAATACAAACAAACAAACAAACAAGCAATCAAACGCATGGGTGCAAATGAGTCAATAAACATAAAAATTAAAAAGTCATAAAGCCATAAAATTTACACATTTCGGGTAATTACTCGCAGTAAAAAATGGTCGCGCTTCGCAAGACGACGGCGTAGTGGATTTTCTACCTGTGCATGCATATTTGAAAACTAAAAACATCGCTTTCTGGCTGAAAGAAGGTCTGACATTCTGAAAGTCGGTGGAAAAGTGCGTTGCTCAGTCGGGATTTTATTGCCATTCAAGTGAATGTGGATAAAGTGTTCGATTGCTCAGACTCACTCGGAAAGTCGTAAACGCCAAGCGCTGAACACCGAGAGCAGACACACGCCCACGCTAGCCAACGTACGCAAGGAGTTGTCAACCAACCACCGACGTCGAGTCCACGCTCATAAATCATAGCCGACGGCACTCACGCTCCACTCTTCCCTTTAGGCAACGGTCGTTTTTCGTTGTACGGTCGATTTGCCCGCTTGGTGTTTGCAGTACCATTAAACCCTACGTTTTTAATTGCTCTCACAACAAACAAACAGACAAACAAACAGATTAATGCCACTAATATCAACAACAACAACATCGCCACAAACGCAACTAACATGATTACACAACACAACAACAGCAAGAACCAAAAAAAGGTTTAACAAATTTCGTTGCGAATTCAAATTGCCTTTCGCATTGTTCGAGGCCTCCCCAGTAGAGTCGGAAGAAAGTAGGCGCAGAACAAGGTAAAGCAATTCAATACGATACCTCCATGATATTTCCGTAATTTTAAAAACCCGGAGACTTTCCCCACCGTAGTTGACACTTATCTACCTTCAATAATTTCTTTAGCCACATTAAACCTACTAACTGTTTCCCACCGTTCTTGATCCTGCAACGCTTAGATCAGCCTTTGCAGCCGTACTAATTTGACTCCCGGCCTACTAACATTTTTGCACGGAAAGGTAACCACTTTCCACGCAGTAAAGTAAAGAAGACGCAGCATTAACGAAAAACATTTGATTGACATAAAGAAAATCCAGAACAGATTTGGCAGCAAAAGCACTCAAACGGCATGGAAATCGGATCTCGCTTCATTCTCAGCTTTGCAGACAGTTTCGCTCGGCACTTTCTTCGAGCTGACTTTGAGCTCAAGTTTTCGCTTAAACGTATTTAAGTAACGATCCTGAAAAGTCCACATGAGTGAAGTCGAACTCCCCTTCAATACAACCTAAAAAGTTCTTCCCGATTAAGAGATAATTCTTCATTGGTGATCCCGTGATCCATGCCCCAAACGTTTTCCGATTGAATCTCCAGAAGATTTGCGAAAGCTTCAGTAGTCCAAAATCAACGCAGAAGTATAGAATAGTATAGACCACAAAGAATATGAATTCGAGCAAAATTTGTTAAAATGTTGTTTTATGGCCACTAAATAGTTTTGTAAAGACAATGAAAAAAAGACTCGGCCCGTTGCGTTAATTCAGAGACACTCCAACAAAGAAAGAACGAAGTAAAGAAGAGAAGGGAGAAAAGAAAGCCTTTTTCCACCAAAGAGAAATAAATTATCCGAGCGACACTAAGCAAAGACAAAGCAAGGCGACAAACTATGAGCAATGTCAAAATTTGTTTTCGATAGTATGCTACCAAAGTACCCACAGTTTCAACCATTTATAAGTTCGCATTTAACTACAACAACACAAAATTCATCATCAGCAGCAGTTGCCGCCGCACTTGCCGCCGCCGCCGCCTCATCCAGCGTCAACAGCAGCCTCAACAGCATCAGCAGCAGCAGCAACAACAACGCCAACAACAACAATAGTGGCAGCAACAACAGCAATCTGAACCACCTCGGCTCGCAGTCAACCTCATTGTCGCCGAGTTTGAGTGCCACCACCGCATTGAACGTTAGCAGCAGCCACCTGAATCAGTCATCGAATTCGCCAGTGTCGTCGTCGTCGCCCACGTCGTCGACACCATTCGGCGCACTTGCCCAGCAGCAACTTAGCCAGCAGCATCAGCAGCAAACCCTGCACCAGCAGCACCAACAACAGCAACAACAGTACTCCACCCTCTCAGCCGCTTTGCAATTGCAGCAGCAGCATCAGCAGCAGCTGCATATCAACAAGCTAGCCGCCGCCGCCGCCGCCGTCAGTTCGCAAAGCAACGTAGCTGGTAGTTCGAGCTTCCACCACCACCACCACCACCATCACCTCCAGCACCAGCAACAGTTGTTGTTGACTCCCCCCTTAGCAGCCAACTCCCAGACCGGCGATAGCAGCTGCTCGCCCTCGCCGTCTGCGTCAGCTTCGTTGCACCGCAGCCTCAACGACAACTCACCCGGCACATCGGCCGCCAACTCCGTCGCCGCAGCCGCAGCCGCAGCCGCAGCCGCCGCTGCAGCATCCTCGACGTTTGCCATACCAACGAGCAAAATGTATCCATACGTGTCAAATCACCCCAGCACACATGGCGGCCTCTCCGGCATGCCGGGATTCTCCGGCCTGGAGGACAAGTCGTGCAGGTGAGTGTCGTAGCCAATGCTAACTCCTCCCTCCCTCTCTTTGGCAATACATCACGCTTCCGATATCACAGCAACCTCATTCAGTGAGTAGCCAATTGCCGGACTCCGCGATCTGTTGCTATGCGGGGGAGAGAATAATTAATACGTACCGTTGGGCACTACTACATTTCTTTGTGACTCATAATTGTCCAATCTTATCTACAAAGGAACCACATGATAAATCGCATTTTATATATGTACATATGTATGTTTGTATGTGTGTGTTGTGTTGTGTTTGGCTTGTGTCTCAAATCATTTCCCTCGTCTGACCCTGAACTCCGCCAATGAACCACACCGAGGTGCTGCATTGAACGGCGATATTTGCAAACAAACGAACCAAAGCCACAAGCCCTCGACGAAGTTGCCTTATTTGCCGCCCAGACTCATTGAAATTCGATAAAACAGAGCACAGCGCCCAGAACCCACAACAAACGTCACTTTCCTTCTGGATGGCTTTACGCCCCATGACATTTCATTCAAAATTAGAGCACACATGCGGTTTTCCGCTCATTGGATTAGCATTAGCATTAACGGCAATTTGTGAAACAGCAGCGGACAATACCGATTAAAGCAAATTGCTCGCAGGACGAAACGCTCTGACAAGACAAAGGCCTATTATGGGCGCTGTTGTGGGCGCTGCGAAGTCGTAAAGTGCCTCATTTATGCCGGGCATGATTCGCACGCACATTGACCTTCACACATTTGCATACCAACAGGGAACCAACTAACGGATATACAGATATACAGTCAGACCTACAGACAGACAAGCAGTCAAACAGACAGAGAAACCTGCCCGAAATGCTAAAACGGACCGAAAATAAATTGACGGCACAGTGGCCTGCCTGACCTGACGAATTAGTTCGTAATGAGCGCTATTACCGCCACAGAAAGACCCGCCCGCCCTGTCGAGTGACCAAAGCCGATGGCGGCGAGCGTATTCGTTGTGAGCGGCCAAACCTCTAATTAGCATTTTGGTTCTGATTCCGCTCGCTTGACCTATGAACGATTAAGAAAGAGCTGCTTGATGGTGAGTCAACGGCCCCATGCTAATTGCACCAAACGTACAAGCACACACACACAAATATATATAGCATATGTATATATACTGATACGATATAACCGAACGATAATACATGTGTCACACGAATACAAATTGTAATCTATCGCTTTGTTTGCTTCTCCCTCTTTCGCCTTTTTGTACAGCAGCAGGTACACGGACAGCGTCATGAACAGCTACCAATCAATGAGTGTGCCTGCCTCGGCCTCCGCCAGCTTTGCACAGTTTTACCAGCACGCCGCGGCAGCGTCAGCCGTTTCGGCGGCCTCCGCCGGTGCAATCGGCGTCGATTCACTTGGAAATGCCTGCACGCAACCGTCATCGGGCGTCGTACCCACAGGCGGCGCTGGACAGAGTATTGCGGATCTACCCAGATACCCCTGGATGACACTAACAGGTGAGTCAAGCTCTCTTGGCCTCTCCCAAAAAACTTTGGCATGCACTTTTTAATGCGACAAACCCCAAACAACAATAAACTAACTTCACTAAGAATAAGCCAGTTAATTAAGTGCTTAGATTCGCACCTAATTAACTGGCCTATTCTGGCCACAACCCCTGGGTTGATACTACGGTACGCTATTGTCTGAGTTATTCAGACACGCAGCAATCAAGCCAAACTATTTAAGCCACAACTTAAAATCGAAATAAATGAAATTTCTTAATTAGTTCCTCGTGATTTAGAAGCACTTCTTCAAAATGTTGACTATATAAACATGATAAGCGTTTCTTGATTACGGAGAAAAATCAGCAAAAAAAAAAACAACAAATCAACAATCACAAATCAAATACACGCAATAAGCTGAGATACTTCCCCATCGGCAGCAATTAAAAGTGTTTTATAGCATCAGAAGATTTGCGCTCAGTGAACAAATGTGTAGTTCGCCCCGTTGTAGTATTTGGGAATTAGCCACGCACCCACGGGCAACGAAACACGTACACTGAATTATGGCATATAAAAATTTGCATAAATAAGCCTCGAAACAGCGACGCCATTCCCCGTGGCGAGCGCCCGCCGTCGGTACCGGGGCCGGTTGCGAGGGTGCCTCGAACAGTGGTTCGTCAATTGAGTTTGGATTTTATTTACACCTTTATGGATCGTTATAGCATATAAACAATAGATAAATGCGATCGTTATGGCAATTCGGCGCTCTTAGAACAATTCATAATGGACGCTTCTGCGGCCAAGCGGCCGGGCTGAGTGGCGCTCAGTTGAGCTGAGCTGCGCTGAGCTGAGCTGAATCAAATTGCGGGCAGCCGAGGCGCGACGCATAATATTTTATCTTAACAGCGTTGGGTCAGGGGTTGGCCGTCGGAGCGCGGAGTGGCGCGCTCAGCGTGGCAAAGTGGGCGCACAATAAATAAAAATGAAAATATATTGTTGTTGTTGTTGTTGTTGTTGTTGTTTAGTTCTTTTGTGGCGATTTATAACTTAAATAGCTTCAAGGTTGTCGAGACCCACACGAATTGCTCGCTCAGCCGCGCGCAGATGTCGAGATAGATTTGCGCGTCTTTTGATATCTCATTGCATGACACTGTGAGTCGAGCACGATTTCTCTATTCGTCGAAGGTACCCATGATGTGAACATTTATATGGGTCAGTCTAATTTACGTGCATTTTCAGCAGCTTCGAGTAGAGGCTTATACATTAGCCTTGGTTAAGATTTAAAGTTTCAGATAAGATAAGGCAAGCGAAAATGAAGAGTTCATTTACTATAATGCATAAAATGGATCAATCAGATATCAATATACGACGGAAACAGGAGCGAACGAGAGACTGTTGGATGTGATGGGAGAGCGAGCACTGCAGTCATTCAAGTCAATTCGCACAATAAAATGTTTTGCATATATTTTCCATTTGGAATACCAACGGCGATAAAATTGTCAACGAGATCATAGACGACGGCGATGAAAGTAAATACGAGCATGACGCCATTACGGCAGCAAAGTGCTCAACGAGATGCACATGCACGCACTTGGCTATAGCAACAATGCAGATACAACATATCTGTCTGTCCTCAGTCTGTCTGTTCTCTCACTTAAATACTTGCCAGGTTTGCCGGCCCAGCCCGCACGCCACTGTCTAGGTTTCGCATACAGTGTGCTTGGTGCACTTGACGTGAACTGCATGCGAACATGCTCGTGTATCTAGAGCGGGTAGGGGAGCGTTTGGTATTGCTGGTGGAGCCAACTGCTTGCCAAATGCAATCTAACTAATGAATTTTAATAATTTACGCCAGAGCGTCTGCATGAATTTTAATTTTCACATCGTTGTATTGAGCCAGACTTTGTATCTACATGTTCATGTGTATCTGTTCATTTGCGCTTGGATCTTCCGCTCGACCGCCAAAGACGGCGACTAGGGCGCTGTCAGTCGTACTGGAGGAACATCTCTGTTTTGATGCTGTGTTGATAAGCAAGGCAGGTTAAATTCGCTTAATTATCAGAGTTGCAAAACAAGCAAGCTGTGTAGCACGTGCTTGTGCTTGGTAAAAAGTCACACCCACCCACGCCGAACAGACGAGAACCGAAAAGGCGGCAATGGTGGAAATGCTTCAGAGTGAACTTTGACATTAACATGTGCCGAACGAGGGGAATTTGCGCATGGTGCGTATATTTCAAATTATTTGCGACTGTGTGTGTGTGTGTGTGTGTGTGTGTGTGTGTGTGTGTGTGTGTGTAGGGGAGTGTAGTTGGAAGCTGTGGACTGCAGTGTCAGCGATAAGAACCCAGTCGCATAAATTCACAACAAACAACGAACGAGCGAATATATATATATATATATATGTATGTATACTCGTCTGTACGAGTACATTGTTGTATGGATGTGCGATGCAAATAGGAGAAGAAGAAATTTGTGTATTTTAATTGAAGCGAAAAACGCCCGCAAAGAATTCTTATTAATTTTCAGCGTCTTGTCTCGACCAGCTCACCGAGCGTGATGGAGAACTGCCTAAGGCACTCTACTAAACAGATCGCAGGCCATTATGATCCCTTGCTGCATTGGGTAACAGTTCTTTAAACTGTAAATTCATTAACTGAGTTAAAAGTATTGAAAGCATCCTGGGGAACCTCACCACTCGTCTGGAGACAGTTTGTCCCTCGGCGTGTGTGTGACACAGGGTTTTTTTTAAGGATAGCATGACCTTGAAGTTTCGCATTAATTGCAAACATATTCGCCACATTCCCGTTCCGCTTTTTTCATTATTCTTTGTTTTTGCTAACTTACCATAATATTGTTTATTAACGTCCTTTACTCTTCTACCTCTTTTTCATTGCAGACTGGATGGGAAGTCCTTTCGAGCGCGTCGTTTGTGGAGATTTCAATGGTAAGTACATTATTTCGAGTAGTGCTTAGGAGTTGAACTCGCCTCGGCCACAGGCCTTGATGAAAGTTAATGTGTCGAATGGCATTGAAACAATCGCAACCAAAGGCGACTGCGGTGGAGTGCATTCTGAAAGAAAAAGTGAGAAATATGAAAATAACCTTTTCATGAAAATGGTCGTAAAATATTATAATTGTCCATTGGACAAGGCAACGACTGCGTTGCAAAGCGACTTCGGACGACCCGCTGAGCCGCCTGGAGGCCGGCTGATATACTCTTTCGCCGCCGAACCGTTCACGGCAAAAATTTTATTGTACTCGTATTCGTCACGTTCCCAGTCTGCTGTCACATTCAGCACTTTTCCTTCGGCTTTCACTCAGGTTGGTGAATCCTTTTCGTTTTCACTTTGTTGTTGTTGTTTTTCTTCTCAATTTTTATTGACGTTATCTCCCGGTTAATGTTTTCGAATTCACTATCTCCAACACTGTCCATCTGAAGAAGTATATCCATCTGAACTGTTTGCGAACGTTTTGAGTATTTGAGTAGACAATACGAAAGTACAAATGAACACCTCCGCCCGTTTGTCTCACTGTAATAAAAATATTATGCTCAATTGAAATTTACTGGCGTTCCGAACGCAACAAAGATTCGAATTAGTATTCCATATGGGGCAAAAAACAGCCGAAATCGTAAATCACTTTGATGGACTCACTCGTCGGCCGTCGGGGTCTCAGGCAGTACCAGTAGCGGCGAGCGCACTGCGCAATGAAATGCGTCGAATATTTTGTCGATAACAGTTGTCTGTGGCATCAAAAGTAAGATTGAATTAAACTGCCAGTGAGAAGCGCGAATACGGTTTCATTGGTTTGCACAGAGAAACGTTTACCCTATACACTTCACTTTTATGTAAAGTGAAGAAAGAGTTGGAGTGTCTTTCAGTCCTATGTATGATATATGGCTATTGTGAATGTACATATCCCCAGGAATTCCTCTCCTTCTATTGTGTAACAAACCTTCTGCAGAAATGGGCGGAGGCCTTTTAGCGTGTTGAATTTAGCACTGGTGCGCGGAGACTCGGCAACTCCAGCGTAGTGAACACGTTGGGGCCGCCGCTGAGGAAATAACGTTGGGTAAGATGTTCTATTCAACTGGCACGACTTCACGTTACTCAACTCGACTTGGCTTGGCTTGGCTTGGCTTGATTTGGTTTTATTGGACAATTGGGCAGGCGGGGCGCCGGCAGAAGTGTGGTTGACGCCGCATCTGGGTGCGTATTTGAATATTAATTTCTTCCAGATCATAATAGTAGTGAATTAGAGTGGGGTGGATTGGCAGAGTCTCTCTCAAATTCGAGCTCCCATACTAGGCATTCGGGCACTCTCGGCCACTCTCTCTTTTCAAAACGTTCGACGACGTTAAATTACTTTTACGACCGTTTTATGACCTCTTTACGATTTAAGGCGCCTGGTTCCACTCCAAAAACTCTTAATTTTGATAATCACGATCATCATTAGAACTATCATGGTCATCGTTGTTGTCATAATCATTACAACAATGATAATACTTATTTGCGGGGACTCTGACTTTAGTTGTCCAACATCGCCAACATTTTCTCCAATTACAATTGACATGGTAAATGCAAGATTTCAGGGGCAATGATTCTGTGGGAAACATGGCGAGGTGCGTTGTAGTCGATAACTCCATAAAGCTAGCCCAACCTACTCGACTTGACTCTGTCAGAGCGTGTAACCGGAGTCGCCGCACGTTCCTCTGCCCTTGACGCCGGGGGCAATAGTACAGTGACAGAGAGAGTGCAGTGTACTGTCTGGAAACATGAAAGCCGAGTACGTGCCTTCGAGTGGCTCCACGTTCGAGTTCGCGTTCGTCACAGTCCGTCTGAAATTTCAGTTTCAGCATTTTGAGTTCCAATTCCACAGCCGTTTGGCTTCGTTCGTCAGAATATGTTTGTTTTGCCAGTAAATCAACCAGCGAGTGTCGTTTGAGCAATTTACAGCTCTTACGGAGCTGTTTGACAAGCAATTACCTCCAAGCTTATTTTTCACTGCGTTTTTCTATACACATTTTTATTTTATTTTATTTTCATTTTGTTTCTAATTTTCTATTTTCATTTTTGTCACTTTGGCGTTTTAGTTTCGGAGTGAATTTGTTGGCTCAAAAATGCAAATGTGGATTTTCACGTTCTCCAGTTATGTTCACAGCCTAAGACTCTGAAAAGTTGCAAATAAATTTATTATTTGACATTATTGAGATTTTCAAATTGGCGTTGGTCATTATTGACGGATTCGGAGCAAATTTATTTAAAGTTGGGCTACGAAAAAATGATCACTGCACATTCAACGAAAGCAACGCCAGTTAATACTCCATAAGTTGGGGAATGGCTGACTGATATCACCTAGAATATCGTTCGCTGTGTAAGAGAAAGTGAAGGGCGGGTGAGATTTTTGCACATTGAGCATATTGCTTGGTAATACTCAATAGCGTAGGACAACCGTAAGCTCTTAGGAATCGAACCCACTATCTCTAAGATTATCTCGCTGCCCACTGTGTTAGAGTAGAACTATTGAGTTGGTTCAGTTTACTTATATATGTCTTTATCAAAGCTGAGGTTACCGGCCTAATATCTGCTATGGTAGAACGCAGAATAACGTGTGTTCCATGGTGACTAACATCTCTTAAACCTGTTTGGCAATTTATGCATCTAAGTACAAGAACTCATGTTGAATAACACTTCCAAATCAGAGCGGATTTGTGCACCTTGAAAAGTGTTTGCAATAAGTATAACTCATAACGACGCGTTCCACATTTTAAACGGTAATACAGCTTAAAACGCAAATTAAAGCCAAATAAACAATTACGAAGTGCAGTAGCTTACTCCTCACCAGAGACCCATGTGAACAATGGCGCAGTTAAATTAATATTAATGAGTACGTAAACTAATTAAAAGAACTCCAAACGTGTCCCGGGCCCGGAAATACGGAAAACTCGGCGAGGAAAATGCGATGAAACACGCGAGGCCCGAAAACGCACGCAAAGTAAAAGATACATTAATGAACAACACAAGTGCACGAATTTTAAACGAAACCCCTTTTTGGGTGGTACCCATCGCCAAATCAGGCTGAGACGGCTGTCCTGAAAATCGGCCTTTCGGGGCATTGACTCTTAATGGCCAGGAGCAGTGCGAAAATGTGTCTGTGGCAATAGCAATAGCAATGGAATGGTAATGATGCTGACAACGGCAATCATTGCGGTGAACGAGGCTTTCACATAGATGTATGTATGTATCTATGTATGTCGAGTATGTGCACGGGAGACCAAACACGTTTGTGAGTAGCGGATTCATTTTAATTTGATGGTGTCTGCCAGCGTGCAACCGCCCACAAAATTCCAACGCCTCTCAACGCCTCCGACCAGGGCACACCACGTGCTGCAATGCCTGTTGGTGTCTGCCATTTTGACGATGCGTAATAATTGAGGGAAAGTCGGCTTTTGCAACGTGCACCAGTTGAGCACATTAAAACCGCAGATTAGCGATACCGAATGCGACGCTTTATCTGCGGCCCGTCGCATGACCCGAAGCGGGGTGGATGTCTGCTCTGCACCAATAAACGAAAACGTGTCAATTCGAGTTTTCCGTAGCCGCGAAAGCGTCACGAAACGTGCCGATAATACGGTGTGGCACATTCTTTTTAAAAACGATTCGATGGCGACGCGCAAAAAGTGCCCAGCCACACTCGAAGTGTGCCTAAAAAACACACACCAGTTAAGTGTCGAGGAAGGAGAAAGATATTTAACAAAAGAAAATAGAGAAATCGGAAATTAAACAAAACCGAAAACGAAATGGGTCTGCTTATCGCGCCTCATAAATTAACCCTTCTTCTGCCTGCCCTTCCGCCTGTCCGCTGGTCCGACTATCAGCCTAACCACGTATCTACCAATGCACGCCTCACTTTACATATTCACACCCTCCCTCCTTCCTTTTTCCATCTCTTGGTCACTGACAAGCTGAGGAAAAGTATTTGTTCTGAAGTGGTAGCTGAGTCAGGCAACGAGGCAGGCACTTTGCTGCCAGTGCACTCGCAGGTTATCACTGCTGACCGCTCGTACGCTCGTACTCGTCACCCTTTTCGATCACCCGCAACAACGCCTGTCGCTGCAGACAGATCTTCTCTTCACGACTTTGCATCTATCACATGCAGTTCTCGCCAACGCCATACATTAGTTACTGAGTTGTTGCTCTTAGGGCGCAGCATGTCAGCAGCAAATCGCCTCCCTCTCAAACTTCCTCCTCTGGCAGTAAGCCATCAATCGGTTACACTGCAGAGCTTTATTAAAAAATATTTTTAATTAATTTATTTTTGGTGCTCTTGCTGTGTTCGCTGCAATGAGTAAAACAGAAATAATGCCGCCATTTTGCTAGCTGAATTCCCCGCCGCATTCCATCTGGCTAACCACTCTGATCAACCCGCATTGCGGCATGGCGCTTATCTCGAATAATTGCGTGTAAAATTAATAAAAATAATGAATTTTATTGTTTTGAGTTTTGCATTCGCAATGCTTCTTTGTATTCAGATGGCGTCATCCGCGTTTCTGTGAGTTGTATTGATTAAATGTCTATGGCAACAAATATGGTATTCTCCTTTTGTCAGTAGAATTGTTGAACAGGTGATCCCAACATAGCTCTATCTCGCAGGAACTCCGTGAGGCCATTTAAAAACAAATTAAAATCATTGTATATGGCAAAACTTGGAGGAGTTTGACTGCAGATACTTCTCTAAACTAGTTAAATAATTGGTCTGAATTTGCTACTGAATTCTGAACATTCGAAATATCCGAAGGAATTCCTTTTGTTATAACGTCTCTCATTCTTATTTTTTTTTAACTTTATTTGTAAGTCAGTCTGACTCATAATTTCTTTTTAACTTCAGTTCACATCATTTATTCGTTAAAGTGTGAGGAATACAGAATAATTATAGTCTTGCCCTTCTCCAAGACGATATTCCCATATTAAAAATGGCTGCCTTCGCAGGAAGAAGAAAGTAGGGTCTAATTGAAAGCAGTTGTGACGTGAAACTTTTTAAAATCGGGTTATTTTCCTCAACACCATTTTTTCAGCTTCCATTCAAAGTTCACCTTTTCGCATTGTTAATGAAGCCATTCAAGGAAACTGAATGCGCAAAAATAACTAACAACGGCAGGAATAACTGGTTTTCTGAATGTTGCTCTCTCAATGCAAATCTGGTTTTGAACGCAAGAATCTGGTAGTGGCAGGGAGTATTCACTGCACTGCTTAGTTGAGTTCGACCGAGTTAAGATGCGTTCAGTCGAGTACGTAGTTGAGACGACATCCTCGACCGCAGCCTTTTCTTTGTTTGGTGTATCCATTTTACAGCATTCAACTATACAGAATGCGTTCGCGGTGCAGTCACAGCTTACTAAACAAAAGGCTTTCTGATTGACAAACCCACACACTCACATACACACACACGCATTTACTCTTTCGCATACATACACACATACTCGACCATTAATCATTGACACAACAACCATTTTGTAGTCATTGAATTTTAAATAAAGTCAAATGCTCGAAGGTATTCCGTTTGCGATGCTTGTGGTCTTGCGGTCGTTCATCCCCCGGGCTTGATTCCCCGTGTTGCTTCCGGAACAAGCCAGTAGGATTTAACTCTACTTAACCCAACTCAACTCAACCAAATTCAACTCATTTCGCTTTGAGTCCGTCCGAGTTGTTGGTGTTGGCATTTCCTTCGGCTGCGTTCGCTTGCAGTCTGCGTGTGTCCAATCACCGAATGAGCTAAGCAGTACCACACCTCGAACGCGTGAATGAGAAAAACCTTATGAATGATAGATACACGTGGGGAATTCCGACCATTCAAATGAAAATTAGAGAGGATTTCTTTCTTACTTTTGTGTCGACACGCAGGTTGGCTGAGGCTAGTTTGCTTGTTAAGCGGTGGATTGATTTCTCGAAACATTTCGCCCCGGACCCGTTGCACCAAACGTTCCCCATACTATTAGCGAAAGCCATCAGATGATTCCAATGTACATCAGCGGGCGACATATGCGTCCGACTTTTCACGATGCAATTTCAATTAAACGCTGACAAAGTTTTTATTTTATTTTATTTTTATTTCATTTTTATTTTATTTTTATTTCGTGTTTTTCCTCGCTTTTTGTTTTTGTTTTTGTTTATATTTGTTTTTTTTGTTTTTCTGCTTTTTTTACCAAAAACAGTTTAGTGCTTGCGCGGTCAAGTGTGAAAATTTTTCTATTTTTGCGTACGCGTTGCTGCACGAGGCCAAACCAAACGGAAAGAGGGGAGAGTTACGAGGAAGGCGCCCAAGAACGATTTCAGTAATAGGAAAACGAACGTCGTAATGGTTCAGAGCGGGCACAAATGAACTTAGTTAGCAAGAAAAGTGTTTTGGGGCGACGTTGGATGCATCGAAGCCAAGCGATTTTATGGCGTATGAAAAACCAATGGAGCGTTTTCGAATTGAAGAAGACGCCAATTTTAACTTGACTCTTGCTACGTTCTGATAGTTTAGAAGTGGCAAACAGACAGTAAAAGAAACCGTGCTCTGCTAAAAAATCCAAACTATATCCAAACCCAGAAAATGTAGCCCATATAAGGCACTGAACTACTTAACCTAAACTACATAAGTAAATGTTCATTGAGTCTGACAAAAATGCCTCAAGCTCTTCGAAGAAGGACAGAAGGGCGACAGTTGAAATTAGCATTAGAGTGTATTGTATTCTTAATTGAGAAACAATATAAATTACAAGCTGGTGTAAATGAAAAAGTTTTCTCTCAAAGTTCCCATCTACTTTGCACATTGAGAAGAAAAGACGTACAAGCGGGTACGAAGTGCAGGTCAAACGAAAAATGTTTATCACGGCAGCGACCACCTACCGCTTCCAAAAATTTGTTACAATAAGAAGGAAAAATTGCCCAAATATAAAACTTGTTGAAAATGCCAGGAGCAACAATCGAACAACAAATTGTGAATTCTCTCATCGAATTTGGGCAAAATACAGGGAAGTGTTATGCCTTAAAAGATACATACCATATACATGCTATATATTTTCATCACTCTGATAAATAAACTATGGAAGCAAGCTCTCTTCTTTGCTGAACGGAATAATTAAACAGAATTTACCTACCGAAATTATCACTGCAAATCTCATGGTCATTAGGGCATCACAGACACCATTGTCATTATAACGACAACCCTCGTGGTGGTCAGATTTCGTCGAAGTCAAGGGAAGAAAGTGGAGAGGGAAGGAATTTCCAAGTTCCAAAAAACGTTTGTGGTGATCAAACGCCTATATTTCTACGTCTGGAGAGTTTGTTACGGTTGTTGTGAGTCTGGAGGGAGTGGTTATGGCGTTGGCGCAACGAATGTCAACTGTCACATGCACGCATCGGTCTGGAAGCTCGTTGGGCTGCTTTGAAAATCTTGCGGATTACCAATGCTAGACGCCTAATGCCATTTACAGGTCATCGTTTGCAAATGTTTCACAGCCCGTTCGGTTGAAAGTCCGGCAGAAGCGTCTCCGTCCTACGCTGCACACTCTCAGATACAACTGTGACCAAGCGCACATCGACCTTCTGTCCGAAATATTTTCTGCCGCCCATCGAGCATTAGTTGCGTAGCTCTCCCCTGTTTCTCGCTCCGCCATCACTCGTGTCACGAGGGATCAGCCTTGTTCGAAATTTATTGAAACTACTTTCGGGCGCCCTTCCGCTACTCTCTCATCTTATCCCGCCGGCTTGTTTCATTTCGTTTCGGTTTTGTTCCTTGTTTTCCGTTACCATCCGGTTTGTTTCGGCTATTTGCAAGCGGTTTTCATGCCTGGTTTCTCTGTTCGACCCCCTCCATCAACTAATTTTCCATTAGTCTGTATTTCTGCGTGAGTACGCATTTTTCTTGGTTTTTCTTTTAACTTTTTGCCCATATATTTTTCACATTTATTGTGGGTATTTTGTCTTATCGCATCCTCCCTCGCTCTCTTCTCCATTCCAACTTACTCCTGCATTGGTGTTTGCGGTGTGTGCAAAAATAAGCTGCTGCTCATTGCTAAAATGTATGCGAGGCTCCCCAACCTCCCATTGCCAAAAGTAACAACGTGTTTCGAAAAGGCTCGCAATAGTAAGGGGATGGTCGCGAACAGTGGGAGTGATGGGGGCGGAGTAACGTGCAAAAGCCAACCACCCACGAGATTAAAAATACCATAAAGACAGTAAGGGTGAATGGCTGTAATGGCTGCCGTCGCCTTTTGTCTCCGCTGTCTTGCCAATGTGTTTCGTTGATGTGTTCAACGTGTTCGGGTATCTATCGGGTGTGTGCGTGTGTGTGTGTGTGCAAGTTTCTACTTTGAATAAGGCTTTTGAAGCAGTCAATATTTAAACTTGTTCTTTGTCACTTGCAAACTACTGCCACATCGCACATGGATTGTAATTTGGCAGCATCGACAATTTCCATTAATTATACGCCAGAGTCTTTATTCGCCATCCGCTCGCTTTTCCAAAAAACAACACGTCGACATTCAAGTTGATTTTCATGCGGACCTCGAGTAAATCCAATAATGGCGCGAAAAGTGTTGATGAGAATTTATTGCACCCAGAGGCGCAACTTGGCACAACACACAGATACACACACAAAGCAGCATTTGCAATATCGCCCTTTGATACTCAACGTGCACATTTCGCAGGATTAAGCGTACAATTAGTAATCTACACCGAGGTGCTTTTCCACTACCCCCACTCACTGCGCCACAACATTTCTCTCATCCGAGTGCTGGCAGTTTGCGAAACTCGCAGCCACCACTGCAGAGTACGCGTCACCTGGCAGACACGCACTACGCAACTGGCCCTGTTGGAACACCACCAAAAATGTCTAGCCAAAGCAGGAAGCGAGGGGACACAAATTGGTTGTTGAGCATCCTGTAAACAAGGACACCTCACTTCGGGTGATGTGAAATGTGGTGCGTGCCTGATTAAATTTAAATAAATGTAATAACCATAGATTATTTGCACGCACACCCCCCTGAGTCGAAACGAAAGCACTCTACTGGCTTCCTTGCTCCTGCGCTAGCCTCGGGGGCGAAGTCCGCCAGGCAGACAACAACTACTAAAAGCCTTACTCAACCGCCAGATGTGCCCCTGAGTTCTTTCTAATACGCTTATCTCACAAACTCTAATTAGTCGCGGGCAATTTGCATATTTCGAGCATTAAATAAAGCTCACTTTCTACGCAAAATGTCTCTTGAAGTGCTGTGAAGACTCTTCTTTGAAAAATAAAAGGGCAAACATTTTTACTAAGAACTTTCATTTCTATGAATGTCTTGATCAATAACATAAAGCAACACTAGAAAGCCAGTAGCAAGTGAAGAAGATGAAAATATATGTTCATGTTTCGTGCTTTGTTTATATGTGTATCTTTCAACATGCCATCCGGGAAGTTCGTTTCGAAAGACATAAACAAATCAGCGGAAACAATCGTCGAACATAAATGGAAACCTTCACAAAACGAGTGCAAAACATTTTTGTAATGAATTTGAATAAATAATCTCAGAAACATTTCACTTGCAATGCTCGCTTTGAGTCGGTTGAATTTTTTCTGGGCATGCGGCTCCATTGACGTCGATAACCTTGTGATTTGCCAGCGCGTTAGAAGCTAGCGATATCTAATTAAATTTGTTTAGGTTCTAAAAGATTAAATTGTAGTTGTTATCCTTCGCTCCTTCATCACTCCGCAGAGTGGCATAACATTTGTCTGACAATTCCCGCAGCCTCATCAACAGGCGACGCCTCACTCATAACCCCACGATCTCCCTAATATGTGCCTGAAATTAATAGTTCAGCTCCTCGAGGCTATTGTGCGATAACTCAAATGCCTATTGAATTTTGTCCAATACCTTTAATCGCACGTCTAGGTCTACGTCAGACAGCAACACTTTTGTGCGATATAGTCCAACAATCTTATATATCTGTACCGCGACATATACTTATAAAAGAAGAAGGCAAATAAAGAAGTTAAGTTCTTTGGTTATCAGTAATCAAGCCGAGATGACAGGTTTGAAAGACTCATCAGCATTTTAGAGATTGGTGCCCCTTGTGGTCGAGTTCAAATGGTTGCGTTATGCAATGCTTTCTTATTGAAGAACATATTTCCAAATCTCCTAATTGTTAATTTGACATATCCCTAAATACGGATGTATTAGTTGTTGAGCTTCAACAGATTGCAAATGAAGAACACATAAAAATAAGGGCTTGTAGAATTGTTTGCCCCGTTCAGACACGCACTCACTAATGAATGTCGAGCTCATTGTCCAACGGAAGTGCTGATCCTGCAAAACAAAAGCACGTCACAAATCCTAAAATAACAAACTTTTCCCGCTAAAATGGTCGATCGATTAGGCGCTATCTTGTTCTCGTGAATATAAGTTACTTCTCGAAATGTGGTAAACAAAGTCGAAGATTTTGTATCTACTGCTGCTTTCTCAGCATATCCCGTAAGTGCCGGTTTCAACACACGCAAAAACAGCCACTGAAATCTTGAACTAAACCCACGCACACGCAAACACACATGCATGTGAAACAATCCGAGCCTTTAAATCAAGTCTAGTATCTCCAACATTGTTTGAATTGTCGTCAAACTGTTTGTAAATTTGTTTATTATTGTTGTTGTTATTATTCTTTCATTTCGAGAGTCGAAAAAAGTGTACAGTACAAGCATACGAGAGGCCAATGTTTATTTACTGTACGGTTTGTGTCGTATTTATAAACATTTGCGCTGCTCCACCCGATTCGGGACAGATCTGCTCAAATGGTGCCTCCGACAACGGTGCATGCGGGAACACTTTTGAATCTGACGCTTAGAATTGTTTTGTTTTTTGTAATGCGGCTGTTCTACTCTTCTGGCCATCCCTTTCCTTTCCCCCTACACACGATCGACGTTGTGGTGGTTTGTTTTTTATTATTTATGGGTTGCTCTTCTGTTTGTTGAACAATTACTTTTATTATTAATAATATTCTTAATGGTTAATGTAATTGTTATAGGCACTTGCGTCGCGCTGCGTCGACGTAACACATTCCGTGACGACGCCGCCGTTTCTGCCACTTTTTCCAGAGCTTAATTGCCGCCGTTATTGTCAAGCAAAGCACACGAAGCCGCCAACATCGCCGCCGTTATGTCGCACTTCGCAGTTTCTGGCCTTTGGCAGCGACACTGAGTGGCCGCGTGCGTTGTTGATTTCATTTCATGTGCTTGTAATGATGTCTGGTTGCATTCGGCTTTGCATCTGTAGCTGGATCTGTGTTGAGACCCCACTGCGACTGGCTATGCCGGGCGAAACTAGCTAATTGCTTAGTGAAGGGTACTGGCACAAAGCGCTGCGTTTATTTTGCTTTGCGTCCGCTTCTGTTTTGCTCAGCGGAGCGACGTCTTCTTCACCCCAGCGGCCGCGCTATTTAGTCGCTTTACCTGTCGTACGTGAATCATTTTTACCATGCCACTGGAAAATAATCAATAATCAATCGATTCCACAAAGCTTTAATTGGCCCCCTTTATTCCGTGGTAATAGACTTATAATTTAAAGCATTTAATTTGAAGAAACAGCAGCGCATTACGCAAAACAAACTGCCATCAAAACTAGTCAACTTCGGCTTGTGGCCATTGTGTACGACGGCTATCTGCATTTAATGGGCCATCAGTTTTATTTAGGCATTTATTCAAATGGACTGACTGACTGTCTTGTCTGCCTGTCTGTTCATACGCCCCTCTGTGACTAACTATGCGTGGTAGGTGGAGTCATCGTCACTTCCGTTGTGAGCGTAAGGCGCATTACTGCAACTCAAGAAAACAAATATCGATTAATCTTGTTTATTTTCAAACAAAGCTCTGCTCGAGGCATAATGGCCGCCGTTGCAGCAGCTCCGCAATGACAGAAAGATAAAAACAGCCAAGAATAGAGTCACGCTCAGCGGGCCATCCTTGAGTTTGTTAAATGAGTGGAATGCGTTAATTTCAATTCAGTTCTCGTATCTTCACATTTAATATTTCACTGTAATAGAAAACAAACACGTTTTTGTATCAGGTAAACTGCCGTTGTGCAGTTCGTTTGAACAGAAATCAATAATTTGAGGCAATTCAATTTACAAGCGGCAAACTCGTTTTCACTCAATTCCGGTTGTGGCCCACTCGTTCGCTCTTTTCTCTCAACGGGGTTCCATCTCGCTCATTTGCGCTCTTAGCACCACGGCCACTCACTATTTTGACTGCTTTTCGTGTCGTTGCCATGGCAACGCACGCACATGGCTACCTGTCTGGGCAGCAAACTGTGGCAGCCATGTTGAATTTCTTCACTCCTGCGCCCTTACATAGAGCCATCTCGCTCGCACCATTGATATTAATGAGTGCAAAATAAATTTATTTTGAGCAGCGCCTGCGTCCTGACAGCGCAGATTTACAACAACCGGTCTACTCTCAAATAGGTACCACAGATTTATTCGAGTCAAATAGAGTATTTAGCTTTGCCTTGTTCTCAAAAGTAAAGAGTGGAAGCAATAATTCCCTGCCCGACATATTCTTTTGGTAGTAACTGTCTGGCATATTCCCTTTATCGTATTAATTGCTGTAATATTGCCATGGGTGCAGTGTTGTCTTTTGTCTGACAAGACGGTAGCTTAGTTAGTAGTCAACTTGGACGACTTCTTTGCAACTTTGCCAATGACACCCTATATGCGCAGAGAAGAGTCGTTAGTTGTAGCAGCTTCAAGTAATTTTGATTGTATTCTGTGTGGGATATTTGAATACTTTTTTCATCCATAAACAAACTTCGGAATGCACTTCTTCAAGTAATAGTAAATAGAGACAGAAAATAGAAGAGAAAAAGTCGTTGGCCGTTAGAGAAAGCCTTAAACCTTACTGTGGTTAAACTGGCAGTTTTTGCAAGGAAAATATTCATTTAGTTTTTACTCAAACGAAATTTCCAAGCGTAAAACCATAAAAAATTCCGAGGAAAGAAAGTCGACGGACCTTTCCGGTCTTGTTCTGTAAAGAGGCCTCAATAAAACAGCATCAGCCGAATGCCTTTTTTGCAGTCCTCGCTTCTTTTTTAGGTATCAGTCTAAAAAAATTGCACTTTGCGAGTGTTTAATTTGCGAGACGTAAACACTGACGCACAAAATATTAGCACAGGTAGCGTGGAAAATTGCATAAAAAACACCGGTGACGGGAATGAGATACAAGGTGGATAGCGGAAAGTTGTTCATTTTTTCGAAGATTTACAACGGTGCGCACTGACAAAACAAGCGTTGGCGAGGACCAACAGCGATATTGGTTGAATCGCTGCTGTCAACTTGCCACGCCACAGCTTCACCCTTTGGAGAACGGAGTCGGGCACCTCAAAATAGTCAGTTGCCCGCACCCCGGGGCCAGCGTGTTTTATCTGGTGTCCTGCTGTGCGCAAGTGACGTGCGCAGAGCGAAGTCAGACAGCAGCGCTCATTGTTTTTTACCCTTTGCCAATCGTTTGGAAATTGGCCAAAACAATCAGCGTGCAGCGCAGCGAAATGGCACCCAAACAGAGCCAAAATGCGCCTTGAACCCGTCGATTCAGGCTTTTGTTTCTAGCGCAAGCCGGTGAGAGCTGCCGGCGGGTGCAATTTCTCCTAGCCACTTTCATTTTGCTGCCTTGAGTCTCGATTTACGGTGTCGGATGCTTTAGGAGTGCATTCGTTGTGATCCCGAGTTCAGATGTGTGTCTTTTGTCATCTTCTAGAGTTGAATTAATCTAATGGTCGAGCTAGGGGACGGTTGGGCGAGCTGGCGAAAGAAGTCTTTATTGCCTGGCTTCATTAGCACAACGCCTTGATGGCCAAAGCTCATTATTTCACCCACACACCAAAACAAGGCGACTGACTTTGGGATTAGTGGGTGGGTATGGTTGGAGAGAGATCAGTTAGTTTTATGTGTCTGCCGCTTATCAGGCTGATTTATTAAGAAGCGTCAAATTGCTTTTGTCACTTTTCTCATCTGTGTCATTTTTAATTTGTCTTTGTTCCAGGCCCCAACGGGTGTCCGCGCCGCCGAGGCCGTCAGACTTACACTCGTTTCCAGACGCTCGAGCTGGAGAAGGAGTTCCACTTCAATCACTACTTGACGCGTCGACGGCGAATTGAGATCGCACACGCGCTCTGCCTCACCGAGCGGCAGATAAAAATCTGGTTCCAAAATCGACGCATGAAGTTGAAAAAAGAACTGCGTGCGGTCAAAGAGATCAACGAGCAGGTGAGTTTTGTTAAGAAATGATTAAGTGAATTAAAAGCAATAATAACCCATATACATATATAAAATCGTTTGTGCATTTGTTAAAAACGCGTCTTTTCCGCATCAATAAGGGCTGTCGATCTAAATCTTTTACGTTAGGTTCTCTTCGAGCTCTTCTCTGGGTCGAATTATTTCCATTATTCAGATTTACGTATCATATAATATTGATACATAAAAATATGAAAAGCTCACTGATACGTACACAGAGTAGGCACAGATTCCCATTCAAATTTCACAGATTCTTCTTAATTGTTTCAAAGTACAGGCAGCCTCTTCTGGTTGTAGTGCAAATTGTGACTTACGCCCTTTTTGTTTACCATATTGATGTCATGTTTTTGTCATACACCATTCACTAACACCGGTTTAAATTCAAACGAATTTATACAAATAGATTCAATATTTTCAATAATAATGTTACCTAAGAATATTAAACGATTGCACAAACGTTCTTCGATGGCGAAACAACGTTTCCCAGGTTTAGCTAGTGAATATATATCACATAATAATAGAAATATATAGAACACAGCCTTAAAACTCGCAGATAGTTCGTATCTTATTCTGGCACGGGAAACAATGGATCGATTTTGTGGTATATTTGGCATCGGAATTTTACTGTAGTCACGTAATCGGCATTAGTGACGACGTTCGTCGCACCGAAGGAAGTCATTTGACAGCAAGAATTGTACCTCCCTATGTTTTTAGGAAGTCCTTTGATAGTTGAGTGGTGCCAGGAAGGGAACTTAGAAGTTGCCCAGGTGGCTCAATCAACGGTGGCAGAACTATTTTACCGTTTGTAGAACACATTCCCGTTGATTACTTTGCAAACTTCAAAACATTTAAATTGAACTTAAATTGAATTAAATTTTATTTATTGGTGCAATTAGGACGTCGGCGTGTCGTATTGTTGTAGTCATTGTTATCATAATTGGATGTCACCAACATTAAATCGGTTCTTTGTCTGTTATGACTGATAGGTGATCGAATGGAATCAAATCTTTAGATGCTTCGAATGCTTTAAGTTACAAAACTTATTCTTTATTGAGATTTTTCATTTCATGTTGGATGGATTTTCCGTCTTTTTCGGTAGACTTTCGCACCAAATTTCACTCCATTACTCGACAGGCTATTCTAGAGTTTCTCTGAAGATCAGTATTGTAATTATTGAAACGAATAATTTTTAAAATTTTGCAGGCACGCCGAGATCGTGAGGAACAGGAGAAAATGAAGGCACAGGAGTCGATGAAATCCGCCCAACAGAACGTCCAGAAGCAAGTACAGCAACAGCAGCAACAGCAACAGCAGCAGCAACAACAGCACCAACAGCAGCAGCAGCAACAGCAACAGGATCACCACTCGATCATCGCACACAATCCCGGCCACCTACACCACTCAGTGGTCGGGCAGAACGATCTGAAGCTCGGATTGGGCATGGGCGTTGGTGTCGGCGTAGGCGTCGGCGTGGGCGTTGGAGGAAGCCTCGGCGGCAATCTGGGCATGATGAGCGCGCTGGACAAAAGCAACCACGATCTGCTGAAAGCTGTCAGTAAGGTGAATACATAAACGGGCCGGCTGAAAACCGCTCGCCGAACTTACAACATTTTGATCGAAATAAAGTTGATAACTTAAATACGTAAAAATTACATAGTGAATAGTTGCATAAGTCAAATAATTAAATTAACCCAAGAAGTCTATATATACACCCTTACGGAAGTATCAATATTTACACTACGTATTTTATTATATATATGAGTATATATACTTAACTATATCTGAAGAAATCACCAGACGAGAATATGAGAACTTGATAGTCAAAACGATTGGAGCAGTTTCCAAGTGGGCGGAGACCGGCGAAAGTGTTGCACTAACAACACCGTTCGCGGCGAATGTTGGCGGGAACTCTGTAATAATTATTTGCGACTGCTACACGTAGAATTTTAGCATAAATATTGTTTAAAATATTTCGGAACCACTCTTGATCCGCATTCGAAATTTGTTGCGCTTGAGAAGGTAAGCGACGCGTTGCTCATTGGCGCGGTGCTATGATTCTGTGAATTTGTTTTTGCAAAATTACTGTAATTTCCTAAGTTAATTGGTATTCGCTTAAAAACTGAGTGCAAATAGTTTCGTTCATGCCATATAATTAATAATTAATTATGTAACTGATTTAGGTACTTTAATGCATTCGTGTGAATTTCCGAAGGCTCTAACCGAGCATGTAATGTATTGATTGGTATGAAACATACCCAGAAGCATTATCAATATTTCGAAATACGTAATTAAAAATATTTAATAATAAAGAAAAAACAAAAGCAAACATAAATCTGAAATATATATATACTTATATATGAATAAAAAATTGCGTTTGCCAGTGAATAAAGTTTTATTAATATTAATTTAGTCGCGCATATTTAGTTTAAAATAAGCGCCAAATAGAATACAAACATAATACATTTATGAAGATTTAAACTAAACAACAACAACGTCAATAAATGAATAAATAAATAAATACAAGTTGGCTTAAAGTAACGCAGATGAAGGAAAACATAAAATTATAATATAATCTTACATTAACTCTGTACGCAAACAATCTCAAAATACGTATTAGACTTAGATGCAAGCATAAATAAGTGTGGATGACCCGCACCCAAGCTATATACTTTATATATACATACATAGGATTAGATACATAAGATTAAGAACCGACATACGTAGCTTCCAGGCTAACCAATCGAAATTCAGACAGATCCCCAAAATCGTAAAGAAGGTTACGACAGAATATGATTAGATCTACAAATTTCCGCATTATATAAATAAGAGAATTTATGCTCTTCACCTTACGACAACGGTGCGCCACGCATTCTTCCATTTCAAAACAAAAACGAGGCGATTGTCTGCCGACTAATTTAATTAATTCGTTTTAGTGATATAAACTAATTTCATCTCTTTTGTTCTGTTACATTTTCTACATCCCAAATTTATTTAAAGTGAAAAAGAGGAATTCTATAAGGGCAAGAAAATTGCCTTTCGAATTATTGTTTCCAATTGTTTGCGCCTTCAGAAGTTTTTGTGTTGTTTTATTTTTTAAGAATTTGTGTTACTTAGTAAAATATTATTTTAAAATTTTAAAACCCTCCCCTTTACTATATTGGATTAATTAATTGTACTTCTCTTATCTTATTTCAACATGTGAAACAAATGAAAATTGTATTATAAAATAATGTGGAGCGACTTTAATGAAATGAAGAAAATGAAATAATTAAAACGAAACTACGAATTTTCATTGATTGCGACAGCGATTCCCCATTCCTCTGAGTCAACAGAAACAAAGCAAATCAAAAGCTGTACCAGCCAACCAAGTACCAGTAAAAGACCAAGTTCAAGTGCAGTAACTGATACGGTGATTGATAATTTATTCAACCAGAATACACAAAAGCGACAGACGATGAACAACGTAGGGCATTCCGTTCAACAAGCGAATGAAAGAAGAAAATTATCAAATGATCAATGGAAAAGAGAAGATGAACTGAAAAGAATACGAAATTAACTAAAAAAGAGAAATGTAAGACATAACCACTGGCATATATAATGTTATAGAGATAGAAATAAATATATACCGAAATATACGTTATGAAATGATTATACCCAAAATGTATTCAGCGAACCGAAATACTCGCAAAACCACATTTTGAGCAGCAGCCTACCGAGCTTGGCTTACTAGTCTTTCTCGCTCAAAAAAACAATTTCGCTCCGAGTAGAATGCGACATATTCCGATAATACTACATAATACCGCATTATTAACATTGTAACAAAATCAAATCGTTTGAGCTGAGATGATCTGTTCAACGCGTACAGTCATTGCCAGTCGTGGCGAAGTCAAACAAGCATCAAAAGAATGCTTAATTATGTGCGTAGTTATGAAATTACCAGTTTCTGAGGTCTTCATTTAGAATAAGTACGGAACGTGCTGAGCAGAAATATATTATACTAGCAGGGACTCGGCGCGTTGCTGCCTTCGCGTGCGTCTCGCTCTTCGGATGTTTCTGCGCTAGATCGCGCTAGATCTACGCTCTGTCAACTGCTGCGATTTTCTCGTTGGTCTTCCAGTGTTTGACTTTTTAGCATTTCGAATTCTTAATTTTTTTTGTTTTTTTTTTTGTATTTGTTTTCATTCGAGTATTTGAACATTTCGTCTTTGTACAATTTGACAGCACTGCCGGCAAACTCAATTCTGAGATTCTGCTTTGTTTTTGTGTTTTATTTGTATCGATACAGTTTGAGAATCAACTAAAATTGAGTTGGCTTTAATATTTAGCGTATTCGACTATTTTTTCGCATCAAATTTCACGGCTACCATCTAAAGGCTATTTCAGAGATTCCCTGAAAATTTCATCAAAATCGATTCCCCGGTTTCTGCGTATATACCGGGCAAACATACAGACAAACAAACAGACAAACATCTAACCTTTTTTTTTTTAAATTCAAATTCTCTTCCGTTCTTTAACTTGGACATCGATACTAAAATTCGCCCAGAAGAAACATAGCTGCACATTGTTTTACGCGTTTGGTTATCTGCGATTCACTTCCTTGCGAACATTCGGTTTTCCGGGATCCAAACTTTATGATTTCAGTCGACAACTACTATTTAAGTATCGTCAAGTTTCAGCTAATTTTATAGCTGTTTCGTAGGTTCTATAATTATTTTGTTATTTTATTCACTCTATGCATTATAATATTATCTCCACTCAAAATTGGAACGATTACTAACTAGCTACTTGATGGTTAAAGCGAGATGAAAGAGTAAAAATTAATTTAAAAGCCTACCATTGGAGGTAGTTTGGTGGGCTCTAGTCGTGCTGTGGATAAAGTCTCCCTAGCTGGCCTAACTATTTATGAACCTCAACTTGTTTTAATTTTAATAATGTTGAAAACTTAGCACTTTTATTTAGGTAAGAATGAAGAATCCATATTCGCATTCATATTATAGGGTCTGCTCAGTGGATCGTGTGCTTATCATGTTGTTAACGTATGCGACTAGCATTAGTTGTCGTTGCTCTAATTTGAAACACTCTTTTAGGACAGCATGACGAATAATCACTGACATAGCTTTGGTCTCGGGGGAAGGCTCCAGTATTTTGTTTTGGAATGACTAGTGGTAGTCGGTAAATAAAAAATTTGTTAGGCAATGAAAGACCATTAGATTCAGATTGTTATTAACTGATTCTACAATAGTAAGTGGTTGCGGCTCAATGTTAGCTGTCACAAAAAGTTCTGCGATGATTTCTCTTAAAGTTGCATTTGCATAGGAGTTTATTACCAGGTGAAAGGAAGATATTACAAGGTTTGTTGTGAATAAAGTAGTCGATGATATTGCACCAACAATTCCCAATTAAAACAATGCAAAATTCCAGACTTTTCATAAGAGCCTTTACGTAGAATATGGTTAGTATTACATCTTTTTGACTGCGCACAAACTTTATTGATTTTATTTTTCTTTTTTTTATCTAGAGTCCGAATAATTTTGTATATTTATTAATTTACTTTTGTTAACTATTTTACTGTGCATAATTAATTTCATTTTATTTTGTTTTCCAAGCTACCTATTCTTTGACACTGCACTAGTGGACATATCGCACTCGTTTACCTAAAGTGTCACAACTCAAAATTTGTCATTTTTGAGTTATATTTTAAAACTATTTATCATACCATATCTATCAGCATAAACGAGAAGTTGTAATTATTAGCCTGTGTTTGCTTTGAAAACACAGTTGTGATTGCCTTCGTTATTGCATTCCAACCAGGTCGCGATTGGAAAAAGTGTTATATATTTAGTTGTGACGGAGAGTTGAAGATGGTTCGATCGCTACGCGTCAATGTTAAACAGTTCTAATTCAAGTTGGGCGCTTTTGACGTAACAGGCAAGAGGTATGAGATACATTGACGTTGCGACTGTTTAGCTGATTAATGCACGCAAAATACGCTTTTACTGTTTTTGTTACATGGATTAATGTTAGGATTTTGAGTTTTAACACTTTTAATTACAAAATAAAAACTTCATTCTTATTCTTGATTTGTGATGACACATATAGCACTTCTAGATAACTCAGTTACAGTCGCTTGCCATATGTTACACTTTACTTTATGTAACTTTAAAGAATTTGTAATGAACAAATTAAATGTTTTTGAGTTGTGACACTCTAGATGACTTTTGACAAATGCTATTTGCAGCAATGACACAGGAATTTCTGATGGCAAATTTTGTATAAGAACATCTATAGTACCGCGTTACTGCCCCTCCCCCTCCCCCCTGAGATAATTCTGAAAATGATTTTAACTTATGTGAAAAATCCAATTAGATTGATTTTTACCATAAGTCACCTTCTCGTGAACAACGTATTGTCGTAATTTTAGAACGAAGTGGATGGTAATCGAGGATGATCCGAAATTTGAAGTGGCCTACTGCAATCTGTTCATATTTTCTATGTATTGTTATGCTGTACAAACTTCGAAGCACAAGTCGAACAGCTTGCGGAGTGATCTATGAAAAGCGTTAGCACAGAGCTTTAAATACAACTGTGAATGCCATCAGGATTAGGTGGAGAGGTTAATTTAGAAGGTCTTAAATATTGTAATTGTAAAATCTAGCTCAGGCTAGGATTGATGACTGGCACTTTGAATTGATTGGAATTAGGCAAATTACAAGATAAGGATTATTGATGTTGTTATTAAAGTTAGAGTATGTGCTCTGAAAGAAGTTAGCAAGAAGATTAGCAGTTTCTGCATCGTTAAAACCTTCAGCACCACTAAACTTCATACAGGCTGGGAATCAGTCCAGCCTGCGCTTGGTATCAACAACATCATAGATTTTGCATATAAAATAAAAAGTATGTTTGCTTGTTGGTTTATTTGTCCGTTATGGACGCCGAAACCGGTGCACCGATTTTGATGGAATTTTCATCGAATATCCATAATATCCTTTAGATGGTTACTGTGAAACATGACAAATATTAAGACCAGCTTAACATTCAGATTATTCTCAAACACTACAGATACAAACTGTACAAAGTCGAAATGTTAAAATATTCGAATGAAAAAGAAAAAGTGGAGAATACGAAATGCCACAATAAAAGGGCTCAAAAGCGAAAAAGTGTTGAATTCCTATTGGGACTTATAGAGAATATGATCCACAGACCAAAGGTATCGGAAGAAGATGTTTTAAACGGTAAAATAACAACAGCGTTTGTGGGTCACAAAGACAACGAGGTGTTGTGCTCAATATGGAAAAACCATGCAGTTGCACATGAATAGATGAACGAAAGCGAATAATGTCGAATTTGAAAAGGATACAATTCAACCTCAATATAGTTTTACACAGCACAAGCTATTAAAAATCGAAAACACACAGTTCACAAGTAGTTAGAGCGACTGAAAACGAATTAAATCACAGAGGGAAAAAGACACTATAAGTTAACGCATGAACTCTTAGCACAGGCATAGCTTTATCAAGAAAAAAGTTAAAAGACATGCTACTTGTATTGCAATTTAGGTACTAGATCAGTACATTAGCCTAATATCATCTGCCAAGACGACTGGATCGCCATTTTAAGTAAATCAATTGATTTAAAGGCCTTAAGACAAAAGTAATTCTTATTCCAGCAAAACAGTCACAACTGAATGTATTGTGTGTTCAAACTATATTCGGTCAGTACCTGCTTATAAATAATCCGCACTTTATTTCAGAAAAAAAGGTTCATTAGCTCCAAAACAATTTTGTGACACTTTAGTTGAACGTGTGGGATATGTGCTGATTGAAACGTAAAAAAGTATTAATTAAAGGGGAAATGCTGTAATAGAGATACGATGGGATATACGTCTTACTGCAGTTGCATGACCGCAGAGAATTATAAGACATGCCATGTTCCAGTAGATGTGTAAACAGCACTACAAAGGCAAACGAAGCGGTAGGAGTGTCTCTATTATGGTAAATAGAAGATGGTATATTTAAATATTTAATTTATTTAATTCAGTCAGTTGAAAAATGTTGGAAAAAGATTCAGTTTTTTTTTTTTTCAATTCATACATTTTAATTCTGATAAAGCCGCCTCTAACGTGAGTTGTTTTGTTCGACAACATATGAATCATACGCTGCACGAATGTGAGTCTGGAACGTTGTCTTCCGTCCATTGTTGTTGGTGAATGCTTTCTGTGAAGGTGAAGAGTTTTCTTGGAACGTCCAGTCTCTCTCACTTATAAGTTTGGTTACCCACGGTTTTGGAGCACCTCCCAAAATACTTTTGACGAACAATCCTTCTGCTTTATGCTACTTCGGAGTATATGTATAACGTTCAGCTAACCCTCAGTAAAGAGTTCTTTAAAATAGAAAATTTCTGGTTACGTTAACCGTATACCATAACGTCTGTAAAAACCGTTATCCTAAGCGATTGTGTTAAAAATGTGTCACCTCAAGAAACCAGTTGGATTCAGTGGCAGTTGATTTCCCTTCTAAGCAGAAGCACTTGGACTGTACGAGTACTGCGAATTTCGACTGATGGGAACTTGAAGAAATGGGTTAAAAGCCGACATTGAGTACGTACGTAGATTTTTGGTTTTCATTTCATTCATTACTATTTATTTATTCATTTGTTTGCAACCAGTAGACTTACTAGAGAAAAGAACAACAATGGGTGCTAGAGTCTTGTGCTCCTTCACAAGTTGGTTCTGTGTAACCTTTCTTTTAATGACACCTAGCGATTAACAATAAATGCAGTAAATTGTATAACACATTTGTATGAGGAAAATAATTAGGACTTTTGTACAGTACTAGACCGTTACTTCATTCTTGGGCGGAGGTTGTGCGGGTGTAGTCTGCTTAATCTACGCCTTACTGGGCAGCTTTTATCTGTAGCGACTGCTGTACCTCCGTTACCAAGATGGTCCGTGATCGTTCATTGTGCCTTGTCCTGGCAAGCCTGCAGTTCAATATATCGCCATAAAAATCAAATCAAGGTTTCGAGAAATATTGCCCAACCAGTAAGTAAGTGGAAGTTAAAAGAGGACGTTTCGTTTCTTGTCAGGTCGGCATTTCATTTTTTTTTTGTGGTGATACGGGTAAAGGCGAAAACGGCGTTGAGCTCATAGTTGTCGTTAACTGAGTATATACAAATGTATCTCAAAGTGTAAACGCTCAATGGTTAAAACTGGTTTTGACGATACACACATAGGTTGGTATCTATTACAAAATATTTGGGATCGGTATAAAATTACTACCTCAAAAAAAGAAAAACGTATTGAATTAATAAATACTCTGCGATTTTCTATGCGATTAACACTTTTATTCCTTAAAGAAAGACAATTGTAAATTAATATCGAATATCAAGTTTCTTTGATTTTCGATTGGAAGCTATAAACACTCGGTTGTGTAAGGATTGATCCGCATCTCATAGTGAAGTGGATTTTTTGGGTGTACTAGTCTAAACAAATTTCGCAACGTTCCTAGTAAAATAAATAATATTGGATCACATTAAAAGTCTCCGGGGTTTTTTAGTACATTTTTGAACAAACATTTTCTTTATTCAAAATCAAATTCAATCCAGTACATATTGGCCATTATTATCTATGACCTTTTGCCATTTTCCGGGTATCTTCATAATTCCATCGGTGTAGAACTTCTGTGGTTTATCAGCGAAAAACTTGTCCAAGTGATGTTCATCGGATCTTGGGTTGGCCAATTTTTTACTATGAAGAGAGTTTTGCAGAGACGGAAACAAATGGTAGGCGGAGAGTGCAAGGTCCGGGCTGTACGGTGGAAGTATCAAAACTTCCCAACCAAGCTCCGTCAAATTGTTCCGGGTCATCAAAAACTCCCTTTCTGTTGGCCAATTCTGGTCGCTCTTTCTTTCTTCTTTCATTCAATTGGAATTGTGCATAGCAGAGGACCGTATTGACCGTTGTGGCACGTTCTAGCAGCTCATAATAGACAATTTCCTTCCAATCCCACCAAACACGCAACATAACCCTGTTTGCCGTCAATCCAGGCTTTGAAGTCGTTTATGTAAGATCACCGGCCTTTGACCATGATCGCTTGCATTGGATATTCCCGTATTTAATCCATTTCTTATCGCTCGTAATGATTCGCTTCAAAATGGTTCCACTTCGTTATGTTTCAGCAGCATTTCACTGATGGTTATTTGGTCAATTAAATTTTTTTGCGTAAATTCATGTGGCACCCAAACATCGGCATGGCTTCTTTGAGTAGCCTGCTCTTTCTAGATGATTCGAAACTGTCATATGGTTGATGTTTGATGCCTCCGTCTTGCTCCATCAATTACAAAATTTCATCGACTTTTTCAGTTACAGGCCGACCAGTGCGAAGTGCATCTTTTACATCGAAATTTCCGGAACGGAGCCTAGCAAACCACTCTTGGGTCCGGCGTTCGCGCAAAGCATTCTCACCGTAAACTACACATAATTTTCGAAATATTTTTGAAGCGTTTTCCCTTTTTAATAGTAAAAAATCATCACATAGCGTATTTCTTCAGAATTACACAGCTGTCTTCACGAAAAAAGTAGCCTGAAATGTCTACTTTTAAACAAATGGTCGTTTGACACAATCAGATTATTGTTGCCAGATTTATGGACACCAACACTATATAGGGGCTAAAACCGCGGAGACTTTTTAACTGACCTATTATTTTACGCATTTCTTAGATTAGATCTAAAAGCTTAGCCCATTTGCAAGTATAGCGGTTGTGTAAAAGTTATAATGACCCGTGCCGCCTTAATAAAATAAGTGGCGAGATTCAGTAGATTCAATATATTAGTTTATATTAAGGACACATACATACGAGCCCAAAAAGCCATTATTTTTCTGATTATCCTTTTAACGCCCAAACATGTTTGATTTCATTTCTAGAATTCGCAGCATTTGCAGGAATAATTTCGTGTCGTCCTGTATTTCAATAAGCAGAAATAACTTGCGTGGCTGTATTCCGGTCGTTTTTGCGAAGAGGAGTGCGGAAGTGGCAGAAGTGATGTGGAAAAATGGCTTTAATTAAATTTAATTAATCCAATGGGGAGCAGAACACAACTTAACGGATTATGATAATAAGCATAAGCATAACGGCATTTATGGGCTGCACACATGTGCAAAAGGAGCGAAAGAAATTAACGTAGACGCCCAGGGCCGATTCTATTGGGAAGAGATGAGCAGTGCCGTAATGACCACGGAAGGGGAGAGGGAACGTGCTCACGTATGCTATACAAAGAGGAACTTTCTACCGTCGAAATTGGTATTAGAAGGAGATGCCACACGCTCTGCTCTGCATAGCCTGAGAGTGAGTGGCAGTGGCAGGATACCGTAATCGACCCGGAAACAAGTACAAATACGACGTAGTAGTGATGCTGAGCACGTACAATGACGACTGAAAGCACACACTCCGCCAGTGCTATAACAGAAGTTTCGGTCAAACGGCTCGATCGTCGCTGCTATAACGCATTATTGGAATATCCTCCATAATGTTTCGGTGTATAAATAGATACTTTTACCGTTGTGTTCATGTATTAGCATGTGGGTATATTGAAAGCTGCAGCAACTCACACGCCGCAATCACATAATTCATGCGTTCAACCGTAACAGTGTGACTGCACGTCAAGAACGCGTAAAGTGGGTGAATTTACGGCATTCAAATTCGTTTGCGTTGACTAGATACGGACACAAAAAAATGTTTTGACAACTCGAACAAAGCCTCAACATGATCCTACTTTAAATTCAACTCGTCTGAGACTTGCAGGCTGAGCACGCAATGCAGAAGGCATATGGCTGCATACCTCGAACGAATCGCAGATGCTGCCGATTCCGGTGCTTTCAAATCTTTTCGCCGCATACGGTCCCTTTCCCAGCTCTGAGTTCTGGCCGAGAGAAACGCTGGAATCGATGGTTCAAGAGACGGGGATGCCGGCGCTTGCGCTTGCGCTTGCTCGGCGACAGAAGTTTTGAATGGCTTTCGTCTGTGTAATTTTGTGCATTTACTATGCATGTTTCATTTAATTGAAACATAATTTTGCATAAATAAAACAAGGCATAAAACACCCTGTTGTGGGCCCCACCCCCACACACCCTCCGTCGAGAGGGCTACCCTTGTCACTGGCAAAGTAATGCCGAGCAGCCATTAATGCAAAAAGGGTGCTTTAAAAATGCAAACACTCGCGCCCATTAGCTTGATCTGCGCCTCTCAGCCCATGCCAAAACACTGTGAATGTGTATGGGCATTTGTATGTGTATGTGTGTGTGTGTGTATTTACCACATTCAGCTGAAAAGTGCCTCTTGTTATTTGCGACAACTGGTAACCTGTGCGCATTTTGCCGTCCTCGCTATTGCTGCCATTGACGCTGGGGCCTGGTTGCGTACGATGGCGCTGATGCGGCTCATTGCAAATGCACAGGTTGGTTTTCCCTCCTGACGACAATCCCAAAATACCCTTCACACTATTTGAGAGTGTTGTTACGTTCGTGTTCATCTCTCACTACGGCAATTGAAATTCACCTAACCAACTTAACATTGAAGGTAGAGTTTCCATGGAAACGCATTTTTTAATTTTAATACTCAACATAAGTATGTATGTATATACGTATAATATAATGCTTGCAATTTACACAACATTTTGGAACTGCATTTGTAACAAAACTATATTGGATTGTAATAAGTAAAACATATGGGCGTACTCAGTAGGGTGCGAATGACTCGGCTCAACTAGATTGGTGCATTTCTCTTCAATTCTTATATACAAAAATACATTTTCCATTTACGCTCCGCTGCTCAAAAACATCAATTTTATTAAGATCCGAAATATTTTTTGTTTTTTCTTTGCGATTTTGCTTTTTCATTCAATGGGAAGGGCAGGCAGCGAGTTTCATATTTCCAAGATACCTGATATTTGACGACAATTCTGGCTATTCCGGTTCACATTTTCCGCACCATTTCCAAGTACATATATGTACTAAGCTATATTATATAGTGTTGCCTACATTTTACAAATGCAATATTTTGAATCATTGGGGCCATTTTTGACTGGTTTCACTCCTCATTTAAACCTATAATTTTCTAACTAACCCATGTGCTTTGTGTACTTTCATATCTCCACTCATAAGCACAATTTTTATACTAATGCGTTTTTTAAATCTTATATATACTAATCCAGCCAAGAACACAAAGTGGAAGTTGATACAAACAAGCCAAGTACAAGAAAAAAAGAACAAAATATTTTTTTACCCCCAGAAACCTCAGTAACTACCCTAAACGCACTCATCTTGTTGTACTGAGTTAGAGGCTAAGGTGCTTCTATCGAGATTGCAAACTTTTGTTGATTTAACAAAATTACACCCACGAGACTAATTTATATGGAATGTTTTCAGTCGAAGAACGGTTGAAATTGGTTCAGGTACATTCGACGAAACGCGAAGGTACAGTGGAGTGAAATTGATATAAGGACTTTCGAAAATCCTAAATAAAACTTCGTGGGGTCCTCGCAGAAAAATATAAAAAAAATAATATAATAATAATAATAATAATAATAATAATAATAATAATAATAATAATAATAATAATAATAATAATAATAATAATAATAATAATAATAAAGTCAGTTTCCTAGATGTGACTTATGTCAGAGATTCCATATAGGTAATCCAAAAAATACTTGATTACCTCATAAAATTCAATTATTTTGTATTGTACGATGTTTGAAAATCAAACATCTCAAAATAATGTTTTTTCTTGTTTTTTTTTTTTTTGTCCACAACGAATATCTGAGACTTATTTTGGTTACGTTAACCGAATGCCTGATAGGATGGGCGATTTGCCTGCCTGCCATGGTAGTGTTAAATGACGCCGGAAAATACCATCGACACCACAAGACGTTGGCTGCAGGTTGTAAACATAAGGGACTTGGAATTGGCTAAGCTACTGAGGCACTCTGCAACTCAAGTTACAAGTATTTAAATGTTTATGGATTTATAATGTATCTCGGCCCACTGTTGCTTATTGGGATAACAAGCTGTTGTTTTGCGTTTCACGGTTCCTGTCACATTGTTCTTTCAGGACTTCTATTATCATTCTGTATTAAAATCGACTATCCCCCCAGAGTCGGCTTGCTGTTGCGGCCATTGCCTGGGCTCTGGCAGCACCTTGCATCAGATTGGCCTCGCATGGCCCAGTGTGGCTGATTGGGGTAGGTGAATGCCACCCCAATCAGTTTCGTTATTCGAGTGGTTGCTTATGTGAGCGCAGAAGGCAAACGAGTGCCACTGAGCTCATTTGCTGATTTATATTGCATAATATTGTTGAGCCTAGCATTACTTCTGCTACAATTGGATCGAATTCCGTTCGAAATTTGCAGCGCCTTTGCCAATTTCCTCGATGGCGAGCATATTTCGTTTCTCAAACACAATTTGCCAGCTAATAAAAATTATTATTCTGCGATAGTATTGCCGACTGTTAGGCATAGACGAACTCGTTATTGCATTCATAAGCTGGAATTATTGTGATGGGAGGAATTTATTGTGTTGCTCTTCCTTCGAAATAATTTTTTATCTCTGGGTGCGCCCAGAGTTTTTTTGATGCCGTCTGCTCAAAGACGTCAACGCAAGCATTCGCAGCATATTCATACTTTCACTGTATACAATGATATTTAATAAGCAGTTCATATCGGGATATGTCAAGGCAGTTGTCATTAAACAGCAGTGAAGGTACTCCTACCTACAAATCTAGAGGTGAGACACACTCACTTACTGACTCACTCGCTCGCTCACTCACGTGCTCAGTTGCGGAGATAGGAGTACAAAGAATACAAACGGAAAGAACGAGTCAAAGTGTTACCGTGACGTATCTGTCAGCCTGAAAGAAAACTCATAAAATGCGCTGAGCGAGGATGACATCGAACTGAAGTTCTGTCCCTCCATCCATTGTGATGGGGTCCCACAAGTGTGTGTGTACGGTGTACTCGTATGTGTGTAGAAGAATGCTAGTTTCGTGCTGTAAGCTTGTCCATGGTTAGATTCTTGTCAACGATGTCGTGGTGCTGTACACACTCGCCCACACACAGCAAGCCACTCTCGTTTTTATCGGCTTCAATCGCTGGTGGCGTTTCAGTCGGCAATTTCGTTCGGTTTTGTTTTGCAATTAAATAACGTTTATTACAGTAAACAGCGATAAAACTGTCAGGAGCCTCGGGCTGAAGTGGCATCGGTGAAATGATTCCAAATAATGTGAGATCCTGTGCCCAGAAGTGTTTCTCTTTGAAGCCACCTCTCAGTGCTTCGGTTTTCAGTGTTTGGCGGGAACATTTCAATTTTGTTTGACTGTGAGATTAAGCTTAATGAGTGTTCACATTTCGCAGATGTGTGCAATTATTTCGGACCTTTCGAAGTGATCAACTTTTTGCAGTTTCCGAAACATACGTCGTGCAGAAATAGCGAGCGAAACCAATTTCATGCTCAGGCCATAGCACTTTTTCTTTAATTTTCTTTTTATCGTAATTCTACGCACAACTTCACGAGCATGAAACACGGCTCCGCAGAACTTAGGGTGTTCAACCGTCCTCGGCAAAGGCAGACAAAACTTTTCGCAGCTGTTTCCGTCCCTTCTTGACAAGAATTTCACGTGGAGGTTTCCCATATCTTCACCTTCTTTGTTCTTTTTAGCACGACTGCGAGTTCTCCATTCCTTTAGTTTGAGCGTGCCTGCGAGAAAGTTAAATGAGCATTAGTTTCACTCTGGCCATTTTACTCGCTCTTAAACCTCCATGTATTTTCTAGGAAATGGGTGGACGTTTGGAAATCTGCATATTTCTTACTTCTCTGATGGTACAATATGAGCCTCGGCAGACCTTCGAGGGCAGCCTTACCTAGATGCCATATATAATTGTTTAGATTTACAAGTAATTCCAAGTCTTGCGTTCCTTGTCTTGCATTGTTTTATACAATTTTTAAATATTATGGGTATTAATTCATATTACATTCTACAAAAACCACCGGTATTATCTGAGTTTGGCGTTCATTCCATTCTTTGAGATGTAGAATTAAACAGCTTATTAAATATAGAATAATTAGACGTATCTTGTACATGTTTTTCAACGCTTCATCATATTTCCGCTTTGCCTTGGCAAATAATAAACAAAAACAAACAAATTGTCACATTGATTAGAAACAGGCTACCTTTAAAAAAAACCCTTAAAATAGGTGCGCAAAATAAAAACATCACTGTTCAAAACTATCCTCTTATAGAATAGGGATCCACTCGTATACATTCCCGAAATTTCTTTGAAATCGATTGGCTATATTTTGAGCCAAATGGAAGAATATCAAGAAAGAAGTGGTAAAAAACTGCATGTGTCTCGACAACCACTCTTCCTAGCGGATCCAAACGTGAATCTAAACCATCTAAGAATCCCCTCAAACACACACAACAGACGTAAGCACAATCGATCCAGCCGTTTAGGAGGAGTATAGTCCCTAAGCATCCGTATAGCAGAATTTTATATACAAGGATATTGGATTGAGTCGGTCTGAAGTTTGATCTATTAAATATGTCTGACTCATTCATACAAATTTACTTGGTTAATACTCTTTACACGACTTTGTCAACGTCAATGCTACACCCACTGGACAACCCTTTCTATTGCGCAATCCTCAATACATTTATGCCGTGTTGGACACGCCTACACTGAACTCCATTTCTAGTTTCGGTCCTTCTTAACGGCAGTAGTGCGATTGTGCTATATGAGTTGCTGAATGTGTAGTTCCCCATAAGAGTACTCACTCAAATTGATCATCAATACATAAATGGTGCAGTAAAATATTAGAGCCGCCATTACCATCATTCCGCACCGTATTGACTTCTCTTTACGCCATTCGCTCCTCCATTTCTTCCTTCTTCTGGCTGTGTCCGTCTGGGTGTCTGATTTGGTCTCGGCCATCATGTGCATAATTTTATGTGTCTCTACTGTGCTTGCACCTTTTTTACTGAGGGTTACCTGTGTGATCCCAAATATGCAATTTATCTTTTTTGTAGCCTTTTTATGGGCAGGCTTGCTTTTCGTATTGTTTTCTCCCTTCTTTTATTCAGTCGTACAATCACTAAATTTGGTTCAGTTCTCGTATTCAGTGGTGATGCCCTACACATGCATGCGATTCATAATAAACCATGAACTGGGATGTACTTCATGATATCATCCAGTTGTATCTATCTCACGCTTGTACTCGTATATGCATTCAAGAAATTTCTACTACTCACATCTTTATGGAGTCATTATTCCAACTTTGGTAACAAAACATTCATCTTTCCTGATTTTGTAATTGAATTAAAGTCAATGATAAGTCGATTATTCCAAACTTCTAAGGAATCAGCATTTACCATTGCAATTTAGTATGTATGGCTGAAAGTCTGTACTCGTACAACCCAAACGCCTCCGATTAACGGCAATTTTAATGTTTACATTCAACGGAGTTAGAAAACTAACCGGAAGAAAGAACTTTGCGACATTTTGCAAATCAATATGGAATGAAGTGCTGGGTATCCGTCAGTCTCTAAGACCGACAAAGGTGTCTGAATTATCGTTTTACTTTTTCTCTTTTGAGCGAAGTTCTGGAGTTTTAATTTAAAAATTAATTCTGACTCAGAAGATACGAGGCCCTCGAAGTTATGTATGTTTTGTTGTATGTAGAAGACATACACACATACATCCCACACGAAGTCGTTTCAATTCTACGCTTATGATTGTTGTTGGGGTTGTTAGATCTTCGCTGCGGTTTCCCATGAATGCGATGCTGTAGATAATGCCGCGTGGATGTGTGGATGTACGAGCGGGCGCGCGTTCCTTTGGCTCCTCTGTATTTTTCCCTCGAAACGGAACAAATGACTTTGTCTGTGGTAATTTATAACTGCATGGAATGATAGCAAGCTCAAACTTGAATTGAAGAAACAACTTTGAGCCAATGCTACCTTCTCCTCGAGCGCCCTCCGACTGTTCTTCTAGTCTGCGCCCTTTGGTTACCAGATACTTTCTCGGCTTGAATGCGGGCTCCACTGGGATTACTACCAATCGAAGGCAATTGCTGAGGTAAACCTCTTCTCATAAGTTTTCCGTGTTGTTCTTCTCATTCTTAGCTTAATTTACAGCTCATGGTGGCGAAGGTAACAGCCCTGTGATCGACTCAATACTTTGGCCAACTAAAGTGATTACTTTCGGTGGGTTTCAATAATATAAATTAAACTTTATTCAATCTGACATGGAACTGCTTCTCGCTTACTCACTCCAGTTCCTGAAACTCGTCCTCGGGCCATACTGCGAGAGTAGGTACTCACCGAATTGATCGTTTGTGTGGGCCACTACCCGTCGTTGGCTAAAATTTATCGTTGTCTTTAACTGTTGCATAAATAACTTTCATTTTGGTATTTCCCAACGTCATCGTCTCATTCAGTATTTTCCCCTTTTCTCTGTTTTTTGGGCGGCATCCAACTTTTTTGGAAAACGTTTAAACGTAAACACCAAACCGTAAAGTATTCAAAACTTGTTCTGACGAAGCTCCCTGAGCGACGCCAAGCTTAGTAAAATCGCAAGATAAGACTTGTTAGACGCGTTATTCGGAGACGAGAAGCCGTGACGCACCATACCTACTTTTGGTAATCCGTCCTCTGCATTGGCGATTCAAACTGAACATCTGGAATGGCTAATCGGTATATAAGAGCAACAAAATAGCGTCTCTTCTTTTATTCGTCCAGACCGCTTACTTTGCTCTCGTTTGTTTTACCGCACTTGGTTGGTCAAAATTCGGTATCAACTGCCCGCCCGCCGTCCGAAGTTTTATTGGCTAAGAACTTCAAAATGATTTATTTGTTGTTGTTATAGGCTAGGGTCGTCTGCTGTTCTGCTTGACCAGCTACGAAAATTATGGTGCCAGTTTGTTTGACGAATTTTTTGGGGCTACCACCAAAGTTCCATGTGACAGTTGTTGGAATGAAATAGTTGGTTGGTTTGGCTATTTCTTTTAATTGAAGGTTGATGATTATAGATTGACGTCGCGTAATCGACGTGACCGATTTGAAGTGAATATTGAAAGTAATTGTGGTTCAATAAATATATATAAATTCAATAAATATATGGTTCAAATAATATATTTATGAGGCCATGAGAGAGCCTACCATTTCAATATCTAACAGCATGACAAACAAGAGTTCTAAGAGACCTGGAGAAATGCATTATTCAGATTCACACTAATGTATCTGACCGCCTCTTTTAATACTACAATATACCGCAGAGATACACCAAACCGTCCTTTAAAATTTGCAAACACCATTCATCACAATGAACTGAAAAGCGATCAGTGCAAGGTATAGACAGGCCCGTGGGTAAGAAAATAATCACTTCAAATAGGAGAATCTCAACCTCACCTGGATTGTACTCGTATAACCAGATACTTTCAAAAATATTTTATTTAGTCAAATGCTTAGTTATTCTGTAGTCATATTCATCCATCATTATTTGGAATGAACGAATTGTCCAGAGAAGAAGAATCGAGTTTTTAACTGAATTATTTTAGTCTTCGTTTCTACTAAAGTCTGCATAAAAAATAAAGAGAAAAAGTAAAAGAATTGTAGTAGTCTTCACACCACACCGTGTTTCAATAAGTGGGAACAGCGTTAAAATATGTGTGCACCATCAAATGGGGCTTACTTAGACAATAACAAAATACATACACCTCTTACTGGGTATATACGATTCAGTAAACATTTTAGGGCTTATGTGAATGTGACTGATAAAATTGATAGAAAACTATTGCTAGGCTAATATTTGGCTACCTTACTTTCTAAACTTTTAACCTACATCTTTTCGCCTTGTTTGAATCTTCTTTCTCATTATATGTAGGGTATTCTAAGTTGAATCTTAACTTTAGTTCAATCTTTGTCTGTTTTTGTCTATAATCAAATATTTAGTACGTATTGGTTATCGAATAAGAAACAATAATAAAAACTTAATTCTGAAAGTACCCCACCAGGTCGGATCCGGCCTACTCTGTCCAATGAACAGCGTTGGTAGAAGCAAACCTTACTGCAAAATTCCAACTCTCTAATTGCATGCAAAAAGATGCAAGGTCTGTTTGTTAAGTAATGACAGATTTAAATTTGGAAATTCTTCCAATCAATTTAGTAGTGCCCTCCAGTAAATGGAGTATGGGCAGTGAGCGTGAAGCGATATAAATAAGCCAAACAAATCAATTTTTAAGTCATATTCGGAACTTTATTCTTGTTAGAACTTTGTTTCTTTGTAGGCAAAATTAAATGATTTTCATTGGATAACAATGAATAATAATTTTTTAATAATTCGAAAGGGGGCTCTAAAGTTTATCCATGTGAAAAAAGTTTCTACCCAATTTTCCATATGAGTTGTTTATTGTGATTCCCCAAATTCATTATTGCAAAAATACTAGCGTAGCCCACCAGACGTTGTTCTGCTCTTTCTGGTATTAGCAAAGAGAATAAAAATGCAATAAAAGTACAAAAATCAAGAATTACATTGGAGTCTTAAACTTTTACTATTTTTCTGTCACAGACGTTCGATTTCGAATTGGACATACTTTTTAAAGGCAAACTGGTGAAGCAATATCGATTGCATACAATAACGGTATTTTCCGACTTTCGCGACATACTAACGCACCAAACTTTACAGGATTACTCGACAGGCTATTCTAGAGTTTCGCTGAATATTTCATCAAAATCGGTCCAGCGGTTTCGGCATCTATAACGGAAATATGTACATACATATAGACAGATAGACATACTTCCAATTTTATATATATACATAGATTATTATATTTTCTTACTTATTTATATTCTATTATTTTCACCAATTCTACAAGGACCTAAGACCTGGAAACAACGGCCAGGACTAAAGAGAAAAGAGTGCGCTCAACACAAAGCATACAATATTTATTTTCTAAAATAGAATAATATACCTAATATTAATAATAATACATATTATACATTATATAATTCGGTAATACAACACAATGCTGGGTTGAATGAGGTATATTTCAAACCTTTGAAGTAGCCATCAGAGTAAAAATTGCAATCGTGATAAATGGTAGACTGGTTGTAATAATTGCGAATAAAGTTGGTTCATTAGTATTCCAAAGACGTCTAATGGCAAAAAGCCAATATAGACATTCTCGTAGCTTTGGCACATTCCCTTTTCAACTTCGCAGACTGGTCGTGCTGCGTCGCGTCACTGACCTAACACAAAACTATTCATGAATGTCTAAGAGGGCTCGTGGGCCTTTAGATTTCAAATAAAATAAAGCCCACCGGGAGTTATTTGGTTCCTTTTGTCTGCTCTTGTCTGCCCTTCTCGCATTCATATTTATGGCTTTTCTATAATTTCTTATTGTTCAGCATAGTTCAATGGTACTCGTGCAATGGCGGACCTGAAGCAACGCCAGACTGGTGAATGAACAAGGAACCGGGAGTCGGAGTGGAGTCGGAGTGCAGTGGACGTCGTCGCTTTAGCGGAGTCAACTTCAACTTCCATTTAAATTTGTATTGGATGCCGGCTGTCTGAGTTGTGCGATTATTACGCTCTCGGCTGCAATAACAGTTTAAAAGTGGCATTTAAAGCAGAGGCAATCGACGACACACTAATTCAAATGTCCGAAATGAATCGCGTGCCAATCACAACCATTGCAACTCAATTTGGGAGCACAACAATGGCAATCGATTTCATTGAAGCATTCTATACGACATCGTCAGTCGACTTATTCTGAGGTGGTTTAACCCCGAAAAAGTATTTGGCAGAGGAATTTCAGTCATTAATTAATTAATTTATTAATTCATTTATTCTTTTATTTTTTTATATAGTATACTAGCAGGGGCCCCGACGTAGCCCGGGATGTGTGTAGAATGAAGATGCAAACGCCAAGTGCAATCTTCTTCTAGGACAAAATCTTATGAGTTCGTGTCACCGACTTGCTTTTATTTATTTGTTTTGTGTTCATTCGCTCACCTCCTTCGTGTTATGTGATTGCTTTGTATAAATAAATGAACATATATACAAAATTTACTACTCCTGTTCTTGTGGTAATTTGACCTTTTGTCAATTCTTATTCGATTTGCCTGAAAATGCTGACTACGCTGTTCCTCGGTCTTATTGACTCTACAATCATGTTATTGCCTTGCTGCGCGAGTTCGCCGACCAATATTTTGATTTCGACGCCTCACTGTCAATTTCCCGACTTTCGCTCTAAGCTAACGCACCAAAATGAGCCATCCTCCTTTCCCTTGAAGAGATCCATATATGTACCGAGTTTATGGTATTTCGTCAAACGGTGTCGGAGTCTATAGGGATCAGACAGAAAAAACAAACATCGATTTATATATATATATATATATATATATATATTGGAACATTTCGACTTCTTACAGTTTGAGCAGCACTGCCGGCAAACTCAATTGTCAGAGGCTACTTTGTTTTTGTGTTTTATTTGTATCTACACAGTTTGAGAAGCATCTGAACATTGAGTAGGTCTTAATATTTAGCGAATTCGACTATTTTTTTGCACCAAACTTAGCCACAAACATGCTCCATGATGACATCTACTAAATGTGCCAATTTTCATGGTGCTCGGTCAAACGGTGTCAAATTCCACAGGAAGCAGACAAACTAACAGACAACATATATATATATATATAGATATAGATATAGATATATAGACTATTTATTTATTCATTTATTTTTCTTAATACTACTTTTCTTAAATAAATACGACTGCTACGTGAGACTTTGGCAATTTCGAATGGTGAAGCTGTGCTACACTCTCCAGAATGCAAAACGAGTTTAGGTAAATATTTTATAGAAATATTCAAAGGCGTGATCTTCCTCCATTTTAATATAGTACAATGTGATCAAGGAAAAACTCGGAGGAACCGACTTTAGTTGACTTGATGGCATTCTTGTGCAGTCCACGTTTTTTGCCATTGTATATATCGCTATTTGGGAGCTCTGATATTTCCAACTGCATCTATATTTGATTGTTCTGGCCTTCTTTGAAAAATATTCCATATATATATGTACAGTATAGTCCTAATTTGCCAACTTAATTATTTATTTTATTTATTTATTTTTTTTATTGCAGCTTAGAATTAATCCCCAACTTTATATTACTTTTACACCTACTGTTTATATAAACCGTGAATATAAACCGTTACTTCGAAAATTGCACTTAAATACCGTCGAACAAAAATCGATTGTTCGGACCGATTACTAACTATCGAAAGACTAAAACTCAGTTATGTTTCGAAACTTTTAAAAGGTACTTGCTCGTATATATCATAGATTTGTATTCAACTTAGAACAATACACGAATGGCTTTTTATTTTTTTTTTGACAAAGTTGCCGCTGCTCATAACAAGTAAGAAATGACGTCGTTCAGTTGGTCTAATTTTACATACCAACTGGGTAATAGAATTAATTTATAATATATATACGTATATATAATGAACATATTGCATTTCATGACTTTTTAGGGCTCTGATGCCATTTGACGCGTACGCATGACAAGATACGCTGTTCACCGTTAATAAAGCAGTGCCTTTGTACCCCTACTTGCTAAGTGAGCCGCAAGAGGCCGTTTTGCCTTAATTAACTATATAGCGCCCCCTTACGGTAATTAGCTTTTCTCATTCTAACATCTGTTATTTGCTATGTTAAGTGTACATGGGGTACTCACGAAGAGTCTTAAACCTATGAAACTCTGATTTGATTAAACTTCTACGCACTGCTTCGTAGGCGCCCCGTTTTGTTCATAAACCAGCTGTTCTCTCAAACACAACTGTCACTTGAATGTAAACAAATAATTGAAAATGCCAAATTAGAAAAAAGTCAATTTACTGAAATAAGGTCAGAAATTACCAAAAATAAATTATTATTGTTGCAAACTTGTGGTAACATTTCTCTTTTATTTCACTTTTACCATATGATTGGGCAGAGTGGCCATATACAGTAAACTGACAATACTGACCACATCGAACTTTATACAGTTTAAGCTACTCATTCGATCCTATTACCGTTGGCGTTCATATTTTAACAGTCGCCTTTCTGTCGTTTAACTCGTAAATCGGTATTCCCATAAATACATCTAGAAGACGAGGACAAGTTATCGAAAATTAGCATAAAAGGCAAATGTAAAGTTGGCAGCGCTGCTCTAGTTTGTGTTGTTATTTGTTAAAAAACATAAAATGGATATACATTGTAAGGCGTTCCTCTTCACTTTCCAACTTCTTTCTTTGGTAACTAGAAATGTCTTCTAAATACTCCTTAATGGGCTCCAAGCGATTGCCGTTTTCTTTTTGCACCTCAGTCTGCTTTTGGCAATGATGTAATCTATTCTTTTTCAACCGCTGTGTTTTTACTTGTTGAAACGGTGGATATTCCATCATTGTCAGTATCGGGGAAAGCAGACGCTTTATTTATATTTTCGCCACTTTCACAATTTATATTAGGCGTCTCTTTGCCAATAGTCAGCTCGTAAATTTCTTCATCGAATCCTACAACATCTCCTATTGGATTTATTTGCTTCTTTAATTCCATTAAATTTTCAACCGCTTCTTCCAACGGTTATAGGGGAATGTGCCTGTAGGCGCCTCCTCCCGTTGCTCTGGTTCCAGATATGTTGGTCACCAGCCACTTTATTACTTTAGGTTTCAAGTTCTTGCTTACTTTTAATATTAATTATTTTTTTAATTTTTTTTTATTTATTTAATTTGAAGTTTTATTTAATTAATTAATTGCAAATATAGTTTTATACTTTTTTTTATTTATTTATCATTTATTAGGTAATTACTTTGTGTCAACCGTTACCATCACGGCCTGTAGGTCCAAGCGGGTTTATTTTTTCTGCTAATTATTTCCAGAAACATTCAATATTTAGGTTTTTTATGCCCTTTCGAAAACCCGTAGCATATTCAATTTATGTTCATTTTATATTTGTTCAATTTATGAAACCAAAATTTCGAATTGTCCGGCGTTGCTATTTTCATATTTATTATTTTCACTAAACGACAGAATACGAATATTTCACAGTCGTTTTTCTAGTCGTCGCAAGTTAGAGAATACCGTATTTCATCAATCGATGGCGAAGACGATAACAGAAATGCCAACTTGTCGTTTTTGAGTCGTTTTTCAACAAAAATGCCAACGGGAATATGGGCTATTACTGTTGATTACGTTTCAAGAACTGCTTCAACTTTTTTTTGTATGTAGCTAGTTAAGGCGTTTAACCAAGTAACACGTTTCAAAAGTTCAAGAGGCATCTAAGACTTTTCATCAGCACCCTAATGGTTGTTAATTAGAAGTCTTAAAATCATTGGCGACAGCAAGAACGCTCAAATAACTACAATTGAAACTGACTACATAAAATGTATTCACATCGTAGAAAACACAGAACACACATACACACATAAGTAACAAATATCATGGACCCTATCATACGGTAAATGAATACGCCAGCGTGGGACCAACGAAACAGTGCCGTCGAATAGGTTGACAATAACCCAATGAATAATTTACTATCATTGGGCACAACTTATACCAGCGATGTACGGCATCGCATTTTATTGAAATTCTTTTGTTTGCCTTATCCAGTTTATTTGGTTATGAATCTGCTTGAATTGAGGATAACTTCAAGCATTTTGGAAACTCCTAACTCTAAACTAATAGGTTTATGATTTGTAGGTAAGATAGGCTCTTTAGGTAGAATGTTATAGGAGGCTACTGTCCCGTATATGAATGTACTGTATACTCTTCATCTTGGAACTTACACTTCGAAAAGTTTAACCAAAGTTTCGCTTGGAAAATATGAGCGGTTTCTTTCTCAAATCTCTGCAGTAGTGTCGTGATCCATCTGGTCCATTGAAATGAAACTTCTATTCGTCTGAAAGTATTACAAATTGTTACAATGGCACACCATAAAATATATAAAATATTTGCCGTGTCCCAGTTGGTATCCATATGATTTGCTGTAAATTGAAGCCTTGTCGTGCTTTCTTCATTTAAGGTCTAACAATAACTTCGGATTTGTTCAGAGCTCGCCAAACCATCGTTTTTGAAACCGCCTTATTATATTACACAGTCTTGCGAATTGGGTGGAAGAAACAGTTGAATTTCTGGCTTTCTTCATAATCATCCACTTCTCACGCCCCGATAACCTAGCTTTCCAACCTGTTTCTTTTATTTTTTTCCATAATTCTGGGCTTCTATGAAAAAGAATCAATAACACCTCGTTTGCCACCAATTTTTTTCCCCAAATTTGGGAATGATTTTTCCCTCATAATTATATGCTATAATTTGTCCCTTTTCTTCTATGGATAGCAAGTTGCCGCGCGTTTGTAGACAAACTGTAGACACCCTCTCTGTTGATTGACTTTTAAGTGAGTATCATATAGTTTTGATACGACTACAACCAGGCACAAGTTAGAGCATTTCAGCGAAAACTAACGGTACTCCCTTAAAGCAAAGATATAAGCTGGTAACAAAACTTTGTTTTGTTTTGCTCTCTCATCCTTACTCTCATCATAAACTTGTAGACATGGCTTAAAGGCAGTAAACGTTCCAGTATAAAACAGGCGTGCGTCGTTTGTCCAATATCAGAATTCGGACATAGACAGTTGGTCATTGCTCACTGCGTTGTGTGAAAAATTTGCGAAAAAATTGCTGCAGACCAACATCAAATAATATTATATAGTATTTTTGAGTAAGTATTCGCGCAACATACGAATTTTCGAGTATATTTTAATGTGACAAAATCGACTTTTTTCATTTAAAGGACAAAATAAATCTCAGCTCCAAACCGGTAGGTCCGCATTTGAAAAACACCCATTCAGACTTAATGTTGCTTGAAAGTGCACACTCGCCAGTCAAAATAAAATAATTGGCCATGGCAAACGCAAGATGATCAACTGTCCACTTTAGTACAATATTTGTAAAGCAAATCACCTGAAACATTTGAAAAAAAAAATAAATATATCGATCTATCGTCTTTACCGGTAAAAGCGACACCAATACCATTTTCACGATTTGTGAAAGGACTAAGTTTATATTAAGCCGTCTGAATACTGAAATCTAAAATCTATGTTTCCAATAATGAATCGCCTTCTTAGACCGGATATAGTAGCAAGGGTTGTGAAGCATGCAGTACGGAGGGAAAAATAGTAGAAAAATTATGAGGAAATTCTAAAAGACACTGAAGTAGCCCAATGAAAACTAAAACCCCTGTCTACAGTGGGAACCTCATTACAAAACGATTATGAGCAGATGGAATGGTGCAGTCTTCAAAATAATTAGCAGTTCCATACAAAGCACAAAGTAATGGCAAGAACTGCGTGACCGTACTCCAAGTGGGTTGCAATAGTCGAAACTGGAGATTAAGCAGATCTCTGACCAGCAGATTATTCTTAAGAACCTTCTGTGTGAATTTATTTATTTATTTATTTTCTTATTGGCACTAGACCTTTTTGCAGTGTAATTAGAAATACTTTACTCTTAACGTAAGTAACCTCTTTCAGGAGTAATAGTTGGAATTTTGTTGGGCGATTTCTCCTTGGATTGCAAATAGGTAATGGTTGAGGCTATGACCATTGCTTGTAAATCTCTATCTCTGGAAAACTTTCTTGATACTGAACATGTTGTGGTCACTGGGAGCTATGTTTGGAGAATATGGTTGACGAGGAAGCAATTAGAACTTCATCTCCTGAATTTTTGGAGCCGTTCCAAAATAGACAGGTTAAAATATTACCGACTTTCATTTGGGTTTTTAGGATGTGAGTCTGTAGTACAGTGATGGATTCATGTTTCACATGCCATGCCACATACAGACATAATACCTGTTATTTATTACCGTTAAACAGCTCCAAAACAATGCGCTGAATCATCGTCGCGTTCCTGCTTTTGATCCACTGTGAGGAAGCTGGCTACCCAGCAGATAGCAACTAATATTTTACTGTTATTATTAGTTATAAGTTCATCATTGTGCAGGAATTTGGCGTTATTTGAGGTAAGTTAATTCATACCTCATACCTCCACACTTTATATCTGAATCGGTCACTCTACTGCCTGAGGTTGGTTGCATTGTTATCTCTTCCTTCCGAACATTATGGTAGCGAACCAAATTCAGCGCTATTTATTTGGTTTATTTCCATCTTAGCATCAAACCAAACAGAAATCTGAAGCTCCTTCAGGCCAGAAAATGGACGGCAACTTTGCAAACCCATGTAGAGTAACCCCATTTATGTTAAAGAATTTATAATTGTAAATTATAACAGTCCAAAACTAAATTGAACAACCAACATGACAAATGTATATTTTCTGTAATTAGGCGCGGTATCAATTCGTGGAACCCAGACACCAGCGTCAGGTGGGCTGTGTAATTTATTAACTTTATTTGAGGCAAACGTCCGAGGAATTGAGATATTCTTCAATAAGTCCAATAAGAGACAGCAGGGGGAACCATTTGCATTGACAGCAGAGAAGCCAAAAAATGGCGGCAAAGACTATAATAAATGAATTATCAAAATAGTAACGAACGAAGTAACGAAAACCTGCAGCGGCTCAGGTCACGCCGTCTGCATTGAAGCCCACTTATTTGTGAAGAGTGGTGCGTCTGTATTCGAATTTATCCACTGTAGGAAGGTACGGCAACCTTCTTCGGGCTTGGATTGGCCGAAAGTCAAGCACGACGAAGCGTGACTGCCTTTGCTGTTCCCGACTGGGCTTCCCGCTGAGTTTGTAATTAAAACTCATAAACTGGTTTTATGGCGGGCATCACTTCTCTCGGCGGCTGCGGCGAAACTACAAACCAAGATTTATCGTATTTGCATACAACTACGACTCACTTATGTACTTTCACATGAAGTAAATTCGCCGACGATTTACTCGTCAACTCAAAGCCGAAACTGTTTTGTCGTTTAACAGAAACTCCGCTTTGATCCGGAAGGTGTTCTGCATCTTCCAAATACTTCATATAAGTTAGATTTCTGACAGGAGTGCAATTTGTGGTAAGGTGCTGCTTGAAATTATCGAGGATTGGATGTACTCCGGGAATATACACTTTACTTCGAATAGGGGTTCATTAGTCGGATGAGAAGTCCACGTTAAAGAGTTCCTAACTGGCATTTTTCTTTGTTTGTCCCTTACCATTTATTTAAACCACTTTTCAAGCTAAGCCTACAGATGTTACGGGATAGAAAACATTCAAGAGTCGATAGAGAAAATGTCATATTATTTCAGCCACTTCAATTGTGTTAAAGTAAAGGAATACAATGCCAGTTGAACATCAACTTGAAAAGGATCAACAATTGCGATTGAGAAAGGATTCTTCGCCGGCACGTTGTTAAGAAAGAGTTTCTCCCGGAATGAATCCCCGAAGCGGGTTTATGCACAAAGTTTTGCTTGTTACTTTTAATGGCCGTGCAATAATCGTTAGATGTGTCGACTCAGTCCGCTCTCCTTCTCTCTTCAACTGTTTTTCACTCCTTCGACGAGCCACGCCAGTTGACGTTGCAACTTTTTTAAACAGAGCTCAGCGAAAATAGTTGCTTAAGGATGCGAACCCTTGATTTGCGTGCCAGTGTGTGTTCTATGTGGATGTGTGTGTTTGTGTGTGACTGCTGAAGTAAAAATTTTATTTCGGCTTGGTAAGGGAACAACAGCAAACAGAAACACTAAAGGAAAACTGTTTCAATTCCTCAACGAAATGGAAAACTTTTTAGACTTTTTGTCGACTTCTACGATCCGGCTTTGCCACACAGCATCAAAAGAGCTGCCTCAGCAACCGCAGTGGAAACAGCATCCGCATGGGAGGCGTGGGTGAGGCTAGAGGATGCCAACTCTTTTCGCGGCATGCGCAACTCGAAAATGTTAATTTCATAACCCAAATCGTGCACAGGTAACTGTTGTTTCATTTATTTTCATTTTATGTTAATTCGCCGTCGGCTACTTCGCCGTGCAGAGACAGAATGCAAATGCAGGTTGGCCCGGGAGTCCTGATCCAGTCCCTTGTCCAATTGCCGTTAGAAGTATGCAGAGCAGGTGCTCATTTTTCTACCTGTTTGCATGCGATGTACTTTTAGCTGTGGGTGTGGCCTGGATTCTGGTGGGACGATTAGTGCTTTTATAAATATTTGAAATTTCTAATCTAGATCTAGGAGGGCACTGTGGGTGACGAAAGTGTTTGCCGAATGGACCAAAACGTCGTGTTGATTTCTTTTGGTGGCATTTTAATGTGGCAACAAATGTGCTATTCAAAAACGAATTAAAAGCCAAAAATGCTGCTTTCTGATCTACCGGATGCTGCATACCCCATGTGGTCCTCTTTATGTAGCGATTGGTACCAGTTGAGACTCGGACAACGCTGACATTGTCCGCAACAACATTCCATTCGGCAGAGTTTATATTAATTTACACCATGTCCGCGTGCAAAGTTGCTTGCGATTGAGGCAGTCGGCGACAACGCTCCGCAACGCTTAATTGCGCCGCCACTTTGCGCCGCCCCACTCCCCCGGACGACGTGATCCCGACTACAGTCGCATAAATACTAATTTGCCTTTCGTCGCTTGATTTAAGCACCCATAAAAACCAATTAATGGCATTAAACAAAGCGCACAACGAAGTTGACTCTTGTTTCACCAGCTCCACATAAATTTTGGTTAGCTTTAATAAATGCAATACTAACAGCAACATTGAAACCACCATAATTATAGAACGACACTTGGTATTTTAGTTTATACGAAGGGCTTAACTGGCATTGCGAATCTGTCCATGAGTTGAGCTAATCCCAAGTATTTGAAGTTTTCGAATTTAAAATTTCTAAAAATCTGCTGAAAACAACGTAGGTTTGTTTGTCTGTCTGCCTGTTTGCAGCCTATGGACTCCGACACCGTTCGACCGAACACTATTCAAATTGGTACACCTACGGATGTCATCATGGAGAATGTTTGTATGTAAAGTTTCATATGATAGTCTACTGAAAAAGTCGGGAAATTCAATTAAACAGCAATAGCGTTTGTTCGTCATTTTGTATGAAATATGAAGGTATCATATATAAAAAAAGGATTGTAAGAACACGAAAAAGGCCAGAGAATGAACACAAAAGAAATAACCAATGGCATCTCAGTGACGCGAACGCATAACATTTTGCTCTACAACAATCGCTCAACGCGACTAAAGAAGTTATATGTTGCCGTTCTTATGTTCACTTTACACAACTGCCGATCAACGCCAGGGAACCTGTTATTAAATTAAAGTTAAATTATAAAGCAAAACTTCGGTTCACACTTGCAAATCACTCCTCAGGGATTCAGACGGAAAGGTGCAATCAAGAATCGAGTGCGTGTCCAGCAGATTTACTGTTGAATGGTTGATGTGTGCTTCCAGACATGAGGAGTGTCTGGTACTAGGGATTTTTATATTCCATTTGGTCTTTTGGAATCAGTGCACCATGATCAACAGGGTTTCTTATAAACCGCAGCGCATTCAAAGCAGTCTCTAAAGTTGAATTCGTTCCCAGAAAGTGTAGTGCTTTACGAAATAAATGATAAATGTGAATACATTTATTGTGATACGTCTGACTTGTACTCCACGCTGTCGGTGATAGTTGTTTAGCGGTGATTTAATCCTTGCACTTGTCTTACGAAAGGGGTCAAGCTATAATGTAATACCTTTTAATAATTACAACACTCGAAGGAATCATAACTATGGTGTTCCACAACCGAAGACCTCAGCTTTACATTTATAAAATTCGTTGCAATTTTCATGGGGAACATTTCCGGTTTTTCTGTTCAAATGGACACACAGTCAATATGAGCCAGCTGAGTTTATACGAATGTCGAGACACATTCATTACATTTTTTCTTATCTAAATAAGAAAAATTTTCTTATCTAAATTTTCAATAGGTTGTCGATGTGCGTTTATTATTTTATTTAAACATTTAATGATACACTTGGCCCCGATTGTCGGAGAAAGACAGAAATATTCTTGAAACTTCCCTTAAGGGCAGTAGAATAAAATCGAATTCAAGCGTACCTGTTTCGCACAGGCTTCTAGGCGCGGCCCTCAGTCTCAGTTCATGCTCCCCTAGCAAAGAAAAACGCTGGCAGCCACGTTCTTAATCTCATTTATGTCCTCGTATATCGCCGTTTACATTCGCCGGCAGAATACAATTACAATAAACAACCAACCAGAGGAGGAGGTACTGGTGTGGAGCCAACTCCTTCTTCGGGGCCGAGATGAACGCTTCGACTCGAGCTGAAATCTTTGAATGTCCTTTTGCAATTTTCGTTTTGCTTTTCAGCATCGAAGAGTTTCATTTTTTGAGTTTATCCCTCTGGGATTCTGAGGCCATTAATGTGAATTGCTTTTTTTGGAAAATTATGTGTACCCGTACAGAAGCTTTAATGTTTTGTAAATTCACATAAGGAAACCATTATCACCTGAAATATGAAAGCCATTACCCCGCATTCGTGTTCCTTTTTCGTACTCGATAGCTCGCTCGCCCTCATATGTATTTGTTATGGGCTGGGGAGTGTATTGCATGTGAAACGGCAGCGACCTTGATAGAAATCCCGAACACGTGTGACAATCCTTCTTATGTCAGTCGCCATGGAAAACAATATTTTTCATTAAAAATGACATGGTTTGGGAGCATTTCTTGGATGAAATTATTATTGTTATTGAATACGTCCCAATACCACTGAATAACTTTTTATGACCATATACTCGAATACAAAGAATGCAAAATGGAATTTAAGTCGTGTCAACGTCACAATATAATTTGTCAATGAAATCATTGGTATGATAATGAGCTCGAAGAAGAATGTTGGAAGCCACTTCAAACTACACTGTATTAGAAACCAAAGACGAATTGCGATGCCATACGAGCAGCTGGAACGGGTGCATAATCGTACTTTTTAGATATCCTCACAACGACGCTGGTTAATGGACAAAATAGAAAATTGAAGTTGTATTAGAAACGATTTTACTCTGTATACCCTTATAAACTTTTAATCAAAGCAATAATCCATTCACACACGATGACACCATTTACTAGTTCTCGTAGAATTTGCAAGGTACCTCTTTATTTTATGGAGTATACCGAGATATATTTCCTTATGCCTGGGAACAAATTGTAGTTATTCGTCTGCTATGTTTAGTAATTCCATTTGCTTGTGCTTCTTCATTGTTTCTTTAGCCGATATTGGTCGCGAGTTGGTGATCTATTCCACTTTCGGTAGAAAGTTGATTGATCATAAACCACTCTCAGTAATATCTTTTGTGAATTTTTAGTGTAATTTTTCAAAGTAATTATTTTGTTTAGAAAGTTGCTGCACTGTGAAATGAAGGGATGGTAAGAAGTTTGTCTGAACCAAAGTTGTTTCACTTCACTTCACGTGCTCCGTGATAAGACTTGTACTGCTGTACTGAAGCTTTTTGTGACGAGGACATCAGAATTTGTAACGACTTGAAGGATACTAGCGAGCGATAAGCGAGTGTGTAACAGCTGCGAAAAATTAAATGCAAATTAGAAAAACTCTTAAAATATACAATCGCATTAGTCTCAGATGTAAGAAATGTAATATAAGCATGTATCACTGTGTCTCCGCACACCCTAATGTATCGTACGATATGAGAGACAAAGAGCGTCTTGCAATCATTTTTCTTGAGGACCCCGCAAGGCAATTTTCCCGGCCCTGCGCAGCGAAAGAAAGAAATAAAAAAGCAAAACCAATTTTCTTCTGCTTTAACCATCCGCAACCTCTTTGTGCCGGACTTATTGGGGAAGCAGGAAGCTCCTGCGAAGTGGAACGCCGTGCACGAGTCCCAAGAAAGGCGCGCTTCTTGCAATAAATCTTTTTTACGAGCGTACACAATGGCTAGAATGGCTGAGGGAGAGGAAAACGAGAAAATGAACCTAAGCAAACTATTGGAATGGCATTCCACAAGACGAGTGAGAGTGCGATAAGAGAGAAGAAGACAGAGAGAGAGAAAGTGGAGCTCGGTCCTCACGATATGAAGTCAGATGCACACTTTATGAAAAGGGCGAGAAGAGGAAATAGATGGCAAATGCTGCGCTCAGATGGGGTGGGTTTCTTGCGACTTACAGCCATAATGCTTTCGACGTCGCACGCCAGAAATCACCCCAAGCAGCTTCCGCAGGATGCGTACGCAAAAAAGTCATTAAAGGAACGCAAACCTGGTAAAAAGAAAAGCAAAACGTTTTGAAATTCCATTAGGCAACAGAATCCTACGGATAATGGCAGTAGAGAACAAAAAGGTTATTGATTGAAAGTGCGTTGAAGAAATCGGTTTAAGTTGTTCCTCCAAAATGTACCTAACATATTGCGAAAGAGCTTACCGAAATTATTTTAAAGGATATCTACATGGATAGACGTAAAAATACGTGTTAGGTATATTTGTAAACATAGATAGACAGATAATTAGATTGATAGATGGATAGATATTGGTATGTGCAATGGTAGACATGCATCGGTGATTAAACGTTAATGTTTCATGGGGTGAAAAGAACCGTACACTAATTAATACGTGTGTATGTGTGTGAGGTCAGCATCAAGAGCAAACTATGGAGTACGCGTATCTAAAATTTACACAATTTAATGTGTGTTTCACTCGTACTGAATTTTTAATGTTTTTTTCAAATTTTTTTATTTCTTTATTTATTTATTTATTTTTTGAATAATCAATTTGAATTGTATTTGTTTTTGTCTGACAGGTCGTCTGATTAACCTGCGCTAGCAATCCTGTGATTTTAGTGACATCTGGCGTCACCAAATAATGACCATGTCTAAAAGCTTATTCAACTACCTAGGTTGGCTAACTAGAGAACAACTCTCGGTGTGATGTTCCTATATAATTTTATTGTTGGTAGTATCTATTCTCCTTTTCTGCTTGGTAGCATAAATATTAACGTTCCTTCTAGGGTTTCTAGAGGTTATCTTCCAATATCTATCGGTTTCTGTAGAATACTTATCTGCTGCATGATCCATTTCGTTTCTTATGTCAATCGTACAGTTTGCACTATAACCTAGAATCCATCTCTAAATCTTCTGATAATTTAAAATCTAGTCATTGTCTTATCTCAACGCATAATAACTAATGAACTTCAATGAACTCGCAGTGCTCACACAAGTAACGTCGTCTTAATTAGCGCCGTTGAATTAATGCTAGCTTTACTTGTTTAAATCTTTGTTATGATATGTAATGAACTCTAAGTTGAATCTTAGCTTTAGTTCATCTTGCAGGCTTATTTGTTATAGGCTGATGATGTTTTTGTCTGTAGCCAAATACGTAGTTCGTAGACATTAGCATTGGTATCGCATGTTCAGCAAATAAATTAGCAAGTAAGACCAGCTGAGCCCAGCCTACTATGTAACTGGAAGAATTTTGATTCCACTTATGCGTGCCCCATGTGAGATCAGTGTGTTGTCATTTCCTACCTGCTAAGTCAATAAAAAAAAAACCAACCTCTGCGGGAGCCACAGTGCATCCCGAACTGTCATAACATACCTGAGGAAAACTTAAATTAAAGTTAAATTGTTGCATGTATCCACACACATTTGTGCCTTTACGATCGTTAGATTATTGACGCAATTTTCGAACATTACGATAAAGCCCAGAAAAGACTACTCAAAACAAAAGCGAAGTTACTTTTAGCATATCTGGAAGTCCGTGTCTTGCCCTAAGCATCTCCAAGTTACTGAGGAATACTGCATTCGTGCGCGTATTACAGACTTCAAAATTGAATGGTATCTTGTACTTTAATATGGACGATTATTCTTAGGTTTTGTATGCATATGCGCAAAAACTTTCAAGACATTCTCATCCACCGCATTAGTCTTAACGACTTTCAAAGCAATATGAGCACCACACATTATGATATCCAGGACGGCAGTGCGACCTTTTATTAAATGCCATAGCATGGGAATACAAACAAAATAACACCATTTGGAAGAAGACCACATCAGTGGAGCGTGTCAGCTCTTCAGGAATTCGAGAGTGGGAATGAAGAGGGAGCCAAGACCGGCAAATTTCAACAGCAGCACGCAACTTTCGAAATCTTGATTGGTGAAAGGGCGAGCCAGGAGTGTAGAAACATTTGAATTTATGCGTTATGCGGATATTAGGTACATGCGTTCATACGTGTTAATGGGCCTTGCTCCTGCTGTAAAATGGCAATGTATGCCATAACGCCCTCCTGCATCCCCCAGACGAGTGGTGCACATTCGTTAAAACTTTATAATCGACGAACATTTAAGGACGTGTTCCGAATGCAATATGCCAAATGATTGAGAAAGCTTTGGCAAGTGGAAATGTGCATTTCCAGAGTTTCCATATGTGCATGAAGTAACTTTGGTTGGATGCAGAACGCACCGCTAGTCTCGATTTTATTAATGGCAATGACCAGGACTTTCGCGAGTTAGGTTGCATGATTTTAGCCATTTTAATTGCGAATTTCTTCAGTTAATTAATTCAGATTCAAAGGCTTGGGAATCAGTTGGGGGTCTCAACCGCATGGAGCAAATGACAGCAACGGATGGGACACAACAAAGCAGAGACAAAAGTGAGCTCATTCGCTGTTGTCAACAATGAATACGCCATTATAAACGTAATAAAATAGATTTATGGAAATAAGTTGCGACGCCGCTAGAAACTCGTTTTAAGAGACTCCTCCTCTCGGCCTTCCGTTGAGACATGTTAAGCGCGAAGCTCGCCCCACCTCAGCTTAGCACATGTTGGGACAAAGGGTCGTAATTAACCAAACGTAGTAAATTTATGAATTTCTCAAAGAGAATGAAATGAAAGTTAAAATGAAGTAATTAATTACTGAGGCTGCGGCCGTCCGCTGTTGTTCTCGCTGATGCAGTTGTTATTGCGGTTGTTGTTGTTGTTCATTAGAGAGTTGGTAAGGGAGATGCGCGCATTCCGACGACCGATGATGAAGCAGATTATTGAATTTATTGTCGAAAAAGAACAACTCACTTAAATTCAGTTTGCCGCAGGTTTGCGGTCTGTTGCGGGATGACACGAGGGCATTGTCGCCGACGTATTCTTAATTTATGATGGTTCTGCCCTCATAAGCTGTTTTACCTGCTGTGTCCACCTTCGAGGTTGACCAATAAAATCGTTTCATGCTAGAGAGCTCAAGAGAACTGCTAAGTTCCTTTGTGTCCCTCCCTCATGAGTTTACTTTGAATTTGGCCGATTATTTATGATTGATAAGTTTTCCCGCTCCCGATGGCAGTTGAGACATAATTCCATTGAATGCAAAACTTAATTAGTGAGAACCACGTAAACAGAAATGGTATAAGTGTACTTAGGAGGAGGTCTTACACTCTTCGTATAGTAAAACTATTCGCCTTCACGAAGTTTATTCCAACCGACAATATGTATTCTTGATTAGCTCGTTTAATACATTACTTTAAATTAATCCTACCATATATAATAGCAATTAAAAATAAGACATGTGAGCTAGAGCTATTTTCCAATATTTCCCCTTCGTCAAATTCTTGATTACTCGGCCTTCAAAGTAGGCGATTATTTATTTAGTTGCAGTCATATGTTGGTCAGTCCAATAACTTATATTTATTTTCGATATCGATGGCTATAAAATTTTCGAGAAATAATCCTTGCGAATTATGCTGCGTGCATAAAAAAGACTGTTGCATGCCCGCGCTGGTCGCCAAACCCTCCAGAGAAACCCTCAGTAGTGACTACTGGTATTAATTCTTCTGGAATGCGACAGAAAACTAGAACTACTAAACGGTAATTCGAAATCAGTTGCGACAAAATTCGCTGAATATAGTTGAGGGTAATAGGAGAAGACCCAGTACTCATGTTAAGGATCACTTAGCATAACTTAGGTGGATTCAACTGAGCAATATGGTCTTCAACAACAAGTAATCACTTTTTCAGTGCTTTTGAACTCGATTGATCGTACACAAAGAATACTTACATCTGTACATTAGTAAGTCACTTTTTAGCCACTGAACTCGATGCCGTATTCCGTTTCCTTGGTTTGAGCTTTTGCCAAAATTTGCAATTTGTTTGTGTAACAAAATGAGGCAGTGTGTTCAAGACGTCACAGTAGCCTACGAATACGAATAGATGAACGTGAGTGGACTCAGTCTTAAATTCAAATGAAAGGTCATAGAAATCAAATAGCACAAAGAAGTAAAAATGGTTATGGTAAATTTGGTTATGACGAAAATGTAATACTATTCGAACACCGGCCAAATATTCTGCTTACCTACTCGATATCATATGATTGAATATATAATAATATTGTATATGTGGAACTTCCCAAATTGCATCCTAAAATCAAAAAAGTAATGCTAACTAACACTATATGTGGAAAGTGTACGCTCTGTCTCTTCACTCCATTACAAACGCCATGATGTTTATGGTATGGAATCGGCTTAAGACCATGTTAAGGGAAGATCACATTTTTAATTGGTTAGGGTCTTTTGAATTCAACCTTTTCGGGGCACAAATATTCAGATACTCCACCACTCCTTTTTCCCTTCATATGCAATCTGGAATTACAAATATTTATGTGTATTTGATAGCAATAATGCCCCATTAAAAGCGCTTGTATGTACATATACATGATGTGCAATGAATGAGCAATGGGGTAGGGCAGTGGTGCGTGAAAATGAAAAGACCCATCTACTCGCACCTTAACTCGTACGTAGATGACATTCAAACGAGCCGAACATGCAAAATCATGTAGTCGTAAATCGCTTTAATGCTTGCTGCCTATGGGAGTAATGAGGTGAGCTGGGTTAGGTGGAGCTGCGAATACACAAACCTGGTGACTGGGACTACAGAGTGTGCCTGTGTGTATGAGTAAGCTCCAATAGGCATGTATATAGGCATGTACCTAAAGAACTGGGGATGAAAGTACGAGTGTTCAGCATCATGTCTCGATATGAGGATATGAGTGTGTGTGTGCCGTCGGCCTAAGGTGTTTGCGAAATCCTATTATGTAACTAATGAAAATTAACGTTAATTGCGCAGAGCGTCAAAATAATGGAAGGCAGCTTCACAGGACGTTCGTGTTCGCTGGGTCCAGGCATCTATGAATGGCTGAGGTCGCTTGTGATGTCTGTGCCCTGAAATAAATTTCCGAATACTAGCATTTCGGACTTGGCAAAACAGGAAAATATTGTTACGACCTTTCGCTGCTGTTATTCATTGTGTCGAATCGAGCTTCTATTCTGTGGCACTCTTTACAGAAAATTACTTCGTAAATTAAGATATATGGATGCTTTTAATGAAGTTGTGATTAAAAATATTTATGTGGTTATTGGAAAGCTGATGTTTTACACTTGTGCGTTCGGCTACTTCTTGGAGTTCCTTGTTTTATCATTGGCCCTTCAGTAAGGACTCTCTAAGGCTCTTTATTAATAAGATTTTATTTATTTTTTGTTTTGACAATTTGGTATGAATTTGAAGAGCAACGACTACAATATAAACTTATAAAGTTATGATAAACGGTTAAATAAACCAATGTCTGTCATAATGAAATATTTTATATGCAAATATTTCGTATGTAAAATTTGTTTATCCGTTCAAAATATTACTATTTCATTTGTTAAGGTGACATCCATTCAACCCGTTTGAACAAATAAAATAGGTAGGATCTAAAGGTAGATGAGATTAATGTCGATAACAATTCGTATTATGTCCACGCATGCTTCCCACGGTTCAAAAAACATCCGGATCGAGAACGAACAATACCAAACACTCATGCGAAAAACTCTCACGTTAGAGGCTGATTGTCACATAATGTTTCACACATCTTGAATATAGTCTTTTCAGTCTAAACCAAGTCAGATAATTAATATTGTACATTCTTTAATTGAGTTTAATGTAGTGACCAATTTGGTTATTTTTGTCAACTCAGGGGTCCCAAAAAGGTATGTGCCTACAATTATCAAGCAGTGGCCAATTCGAATATTGACAGTGATGTTGACCTGCGGCTTATGCGCCATCATGCTAACACTGATGATAGTGATTTTCTAGTCATCTTTTGTTCGGTTAACCACCTTGTCCCTCACAAAAATAAATAATGTCGCCGTTAACTCACTCGTAGTACAACAACGCTATAGGAATACATATAATTTAGAAGGCGGCTTCATCCACTTTATGGAATTTACTAAAAACAGTTCCCCAAATGTCTCACTTTCAAATCCCACAGTACATGTATTGAAACAAATTTTTGTGTGTAAGTTGGCAACATTGTATTCCTCGTACGCTAAATTTGATCGCAATATGACTTGTTTACACCAGTCGATCTCCAGTGTGCTCTGCGATTTTGTATTTTGTATTTATATAAACGACTCACTCTAGTACGTACGCAACAATGCTTAGAAGTACGGTTAACGCTTTTTAGCATAAATCTCTTAAACATTATTAAACTCCAAAGACTTCTATATCCAGACAAAGTATTTCTGGGGCGAAAACGTGTGGAGTATCCTTTTCCATGTCTGTCTCATTACGTCGATAGAAACATCTTGCAGTTGGTACACCTTTCCATAACATAGCTGACTGTCAGAACTCTGTGAAGCCAGATAATACAATGAGATATTGGGTTGTAGTAAAATAAATACATTAGCCGTTTTGAGCTCATTAAATCAGTGAGATCGATAAATGGTTAATGGTTCAGGAATATTTAATACTAAACAAGGCACGCTTAAAAAGTTACTTTCGTCTCCGTTACCTTGGTTTAATTTGTCCGAGATATACACTCGGACAGATTACGGACTATTTAATAAACCTCGAGATTGGCAAGGAATGTGCTATTTCAATCGTTTGTTACTATTGAAACCTTAAGAGAAACTCGTTCACCCAATGCTCCTAATGGCCAAATCAATATCGTAAATCTTCTCTTGCAATATTATTAAATGCCTGCAAATATTACTTTGCTCCTTATTGGATGAAAGTGACTCCAGATTGCACAAATGCGTGGTGTCTAAACCAACTGAGCTCTGAAATTTCGAAAAAGCAAAGGAGAAGGAGCAAACTTAAAGAAAAAAGAACAAAAATTTTATGACCAAGTTAATGGTGTCCTTTTTTAAAAACATACACGATAAAAGTAGGAAAAGTCCTTCGTTCTTTCTGGCAGAATTTCTCTCTTTCTTTGCCTTTGCTCACTTTTCGTCTTTATTGCTCGACCAAATATCTCGAATGGTGCGCAATGTTGCCTAAATGGGTTCATATTTTGACGTCTAATGTAGCAAAAATGAAGCCAAGATTTATGAAATGTGCGTTGGCCTGCGCAGGCGAGTTGTGCAGGAATCAAAAATCAATTGCAAACGCCAGGCAACCAGTGAAATTTGTGAGCGCGTAGCCAAAGAAAGCAGCCAACAGCATTTCGAAATTGCCCGCGGAGAAGAATGTCTAGACGCAGAAATAGTAAATTTTTATTATTGCGAGTTCGGAACAATTATTTTGTGTGTGTGTGTGTATGTGTGTGTGTGTAAGATACTCTTCATTAAGTTTTGCGGTATGATTACGGGCAGACGACCTTTTTCGAATTCGTTCAACATTTTTAAAAGATTTAATAAAAAACCAAACCGAAGAACCACAGCAAGAGATGACAATTAGCTTCAATAATTTCGCATTGGCCCTGAAAACAAACAGGGATAATGTGCGGTCACAGGTTCATTTAATGACACGCTCGCTTTCGACGTAGCAGCGCCCACTGCTTTGAGGCCCTTCAACCTCGCTATGTGGCGGCGAGGGAATGGATTTTGCCTGCCTTCGATTGGGCTCAAGTAAATTACGAAAACTATGTGCAAGATGGGCTGTTATTGTAGTAAAAATGCTTGTAATGATGACTCTAAGTGCTATTTCCTTAAGTGGATTACCTATAAAAAATGTATACAAAGATGCTGCCGAATTACACACGTGGCAGTCAGACAAATCCCGAGTCACCCCATCAACACAGCCCTTACTGAAATAGTGAAGCCCGCCGTAGACAATCGTTGGAAACGAACTGAGAGCAATGCCGCCTCTTTCATGGTTGCTACTGATGATAAGTGATGACCGGCCGGGAAGCGTGCGATCCGGCGATAAAATGCAACACAAAATTTGTGATTTTTGGTTGCCTGCGCACGCCCTGCGCCACACTTTGCGCTGTTTCCATTGCTTCTTACTTATTAGTCGTCTTATTTTTTGGCTATTTGTAGTTTTGCAGCACGTGGACAGGTTGTTATCGAGACACTAAGGTGCGATTTTAGTTCCTGTATGTAAACGAGTGCTTTGGCACTTATTGCGTCAGTAAGGTCACTTCAAATTGAGGGTCTGCATTGGACATCCCTTGTTCTGTTGCTCTCACTTTAGTTGCTTACTTTTTCATACGAGTATATCCTTATATTCTTGTGGCTAACTTGTATGCTATGAGCTGTTCATAGTTCCTCTTTTATTTATTCACGAGCTGTGCCCGCGACTTCACCCGCAACCAATGCAAATGTACATCTACACGAAGACTTTGGAAACAAACCGTAAAATAGACAAAATGTTTATAATTCATTCGCTCTTATGCTTATTCACGTTTTATTAGACTCCCATGACACACTTATCGTTGATTTTTCTTTGGTGTCGTTTGCTTGTGTTTACACTCAACGACAGTCGCCAAATAGGTATTTTGGCATTGCTCACCCCCTCTGCAATCATTACCGCAACGAAGGACGAAATATGCATGTACGCCAGCAATATAATTGAAGTTGCATAATAGCTTTAAGTGACTTTTTAGCTATTGCTCAGACGTCCCATTCCATTTCCCACCAACGAATTCTCATTGCAACGATGGGAATTGGATTTCTTCGCAAAAGTACGCGATGCAAGCTCCAACGTATACCGATATAAGTCCGATATAAGTGAGCCTAAGGAATTTTAAATTAAACATTAATTCATTTCGAACTGAAAGTACAGTACCACGCTTGAAAACAAATAAATGCAAATGAATGAGTTCAACTGACTTGAATTCCCTCCCTTTACGTGTGGATCAAAAAAGACGCCATTAACGAACAGGGAGCGAAGCATCCCCCGAGACCATAATTTATGTTCGCGAAGAAATTAAAATAAACGCCAGAATGAGATTTATTCAATGTTTGTATTAATCCTCGAACAACTCTTTTGCGGCAAGCAAAAGTGTCTCATGGCGTTGGCCGAGCCGGAAGTTCAGCTCAGTGCAACATTTCACCCTCATTCTTCATAGCTGGCCATCGGGCGAACACATAAAGGGCCATTCCCACTCGTTTGGGGTGATAACCATAATGGCCGAGGGGGCGGGCGAGTGCTTAGCGGTTGCTCACACGCGCCACCGGCTCTGGTGGTGGTTGTCGCCGTTGCCGTTGTCTATGATGTTTCTCGTGGATTTCCGCTTTAATCTTACTTATTGTAGAAGAATGGAGTACTGAATCGATGTTGCTACCAATCTCGTTTCTAGCAGTTGCACACTGCGCAGTTATCTAGCACAGCGGTAATAGCTTTATCTGCCAACAGATTCATAATTCAAGCGGATGCGAATGCGGATGTTGGGTGGAGTGTGGAAGGGCATTGTTGGCCTAATAAGGCGAATCTTCATATTGCACTGGAAATATGTAAAACCTGAACATTCGAAAGATGCCACTAAAAATAAATATAATCTATGTATATATAAATGTTTGCATGTTTGTCTGTCTGCTGAAGCCATTAGACTTCGACAACGTTTCACCCAACACGATGAAAATGTGTACGTATATAGATGTCATCATGGAAAATGCTTGTGTCTAAGTTTCGTGCGTTAGTATACCGTGAAAGTCGGGGAATTCCATCCAATTTTTTTGTATAAAATTATATGAAAGTATGAAAATACCAATATTGCTTCTTCAGTTCGTCGTTGATATGTCAAATTCGAAACCGAAAATCTGACAAAAAAGTTAATAAAATTTGGTGGATATCATCTGACGATAATAGCTAATAAAGACTATAGACAAAAAAAAATTTTTAGTTGAATACATTATTGGTGGTGATCACAGGATTACTCGACAGGGTCTCCTAAAGTTTCCCCGATAATTTCTTCAAAATCCCCCCAGCGGTTTCGGCGTTTATAAGGGTATTGGTATCCAATTATCAATAGATAAATAATTATTCATTTGGGTTTTGTTGTCGAATTAGTATTTAAGTAAAAAATATTTTACCTCTATGTATATATATATATATACATATATATATATTTGGTATTAATTTTGAACCGGCGTACATAGGTAACTGCCCCGTAGTAGAAAGTAAATTTCAATTTATTGGTAATTCAAGTCGACTCTAAGCCGTGTTTGAGTCATACAAATAACTTTCATCATCCTATCTCAAAGAGACTCGAACCGAATCCGAACCAGTTTTCCCATCATGGATCATGGAATTATGGCATCAGTTTGGTGGATGTCGTATAGAGTGATGTGACCTGTTCATCATATTCGATATCTCCTAACAACGCTCGCTAGATTAATGAAAGTGCACTTTAATCACGTGTCACTATGTTCACTATATACATAAGGATCCATGCAAATGAAATGGAAAATAAATTGTAGGGGAATGGTATTATATTAAAACTTCAGCTATGTCATTTGATCAGGGAAGAATAATGAACCATCTGCGACCAACCAACCAACGCGCCATGCAGGAAATCCTGTCATGATGGCAAACCAGTCGAATGACAAGCCCGCTCGTTCACGTTGTACGGACAATACAACTCACGATAGCAGTGCGTGTACGACATGTATATGGAAAATCGATACTGCGGCCGCAGAAGCCATTGGGGATGTTTGTTTCATGTTTCGCAGTACAAGTGACAAGAATCTGTTTGGGGTTTTTTTCTGTTTGTTAAATCTATCAGTGTGTTCCGTAAATGTTTGTTTAGCCCCAACAGCAGACAAAAGCGTAGAGTGAAGCGGAAGTCGTAAGCTGTGAGTCGCTGAGAAATGAAAATCCCATTACGGAGCAATGTGTCGCTTGTGATGGCGTTACTATGCGATGCAATGCGACACGATACGCCAAGTTACGAAATGGTGAGGCTGCTGTCACAATGTCACTGCTGCCATTGATATGGGCACACAACACTGACTGTCATGATGGGCCGAGAGGGAATGAGCCACGTGACAGAGGAGATGTCGTTTGGCGACTGAGTGAGGCATTGACAATCTGTACTAGTATGTGTCTCCAACTGACTGCGAAAGAAGCACACTCGATTAAATTGACATTTATCGCCATTGGTAATGACAGTTCGTTTTAATTGTGTTTGGAACTTCGACACTTTATGTTTTGATTGGGATTATTATTTCCCTGCAGCGTGACTGCATTTTGTATTTGTAAAGCGCCCAAGCGTACCCAGCTAGAGAGTTGCGCTCCCGTCGTCGGACTGCGAAACAAAAACCGGTTTGGCCGCCTCCAGTGCAGCCAACTCAGACTAAGTCCACAACACAGGGCAAATTGGTTCCACAATCTCCACACTCACACACTCAGCCCGAACTCACGCTCCCCGCGTGAGGCTGGAATTGCAGTTGGAAGTCGATAGATGGCGTACGGAACGCAGGTCAATTTAGTGGAATTAATGGAATCGAAATTCATGGCACGGAAACAACGAAACGCTCTAAGCGCACAAACTGAATAGATTTTGTGTTGTCGCGTGGGACAATCGGATTTTAATGCGCCATTGAACAATGCGAATGGCCCTCCGATTCGTTTTCAATAGGCACTCAAACTGTCGCATTGCCCCCGCTGAAAGCTTCCACTTCGCCCTGCATGAGCCGCGAGTTTCAAACTCGAAAAGTTGCCAACCAAGCCGTACATAAAAAGAGCAGCAACAAATAAGGGTAGAGTAATTAAAAACACGTTTGCTGCGCCGCCGCACTCCCCTCTTTTCTTACACGACGATCGACCCGCTAAGGACAACTGCCATTAGGGAGCATATGTCGTTTGCCGGCGAAACACACATTCCGCACATTCCGCCAACCGAAAATTGAAAATAAACTTTCCGTTTTCCACACTCACAAGTCATCGTGAATGATGTCAACTTCTGGCTTTGTTTTCCATTTCGCCACAAAACAACTGCCAAACAAAAACAAAGACGCAGTTGCTTGATTAACACAGCTGAAACACGGAACGTGCATTTATGTGCTGTTTGCTGCGGCTTTGAAAACGGGTTTTTTTCTCAAACCAAACTCGAAAAATGTTTATGGCTGGATTGTGTTCGTTCTGTTGAACTTCACTGCACTTGGCCTGATCAAGGGGACCTGTCAGCGGTGCCGGTTTCAGTGAATTTCATAGCTGCATTTACAATGGCCAAAACTTAAAGCGAGTCTGCCTTTATTTCTGCCTCTTTTTTAAAACAATAATTGGAATTCAATAAATACAATTTCTTGATCACGAACGCCTTTAATATTTGCAAAGTCGACTTCTTGAGATACCGTACGTTGAATGAGATTCGCTTTGTATCAAAGTACAGAACGTTTTCTTCGAGTTGAAATAACATAAGTTTGATAGTGTGGAGGTCCGAAGCTGGCAACTTCGTGATACCTGAAACTAGTTGATCGAAATCCGTATCGGTCAACGTCGGCACATCTTCGTCTTCATCCTCTGGGAAAATCACAAGTGCATGCTTCTGCGCGTTTTGTTTCTTCGAAACATTTTCCTTGCTCTTTGAAAGGTTCTCGATGGCCGCCAATTGGTCGACACCAATGTCAAACAACAAATTGCGTGAATTATTGCATTCAGTCAGCAGCTGCTTGCTCTCACCGGACATTCTGCCAAAATAAGAATTGTTTACTTTTTAATCTTAATAAGCAAATAATTAATTTCTACTTTAAGAACTGTTAGTTGCTACTGTTAGTTGGAAATGTTACTTCAGAATAGAACAAATTTCGCTCAACTCAATTCGACACAAATGAAGTGCTGTAAAACGACATTTTGGTTGTACCTATAGATGGACTTTGAGATGAGAGCTGAAAGCATAAGAAGCTACAAAAATTAAAAATTTCGGTGTAATAATGAGACCAAAAGTTAAGCTTTTTCATGCATTCCAAGCATTCGACGCGTTTCAATCGAACAACCTTCACAACACGCGTTACGTGTGTAGGCTTCGTGCGGTTTGAAAACAAAAAGCAGCTGTTCTGAAATTTCGAAGTGGAATATTCAACTTCAACTTTGAATTGTGAGCATTTCAACAATAAGATGGATTCATCGAAAGAGTTTTCTGAATTTCGCAATTTAATAGGCTTACTAGCATAGGAAGAGCATAAGTTTACAGCCCTTTTGTATGCACATACAGCATTTCAACCTCAAGAGACAAGCCAACAATATTAGTGAAGCAAAATTTTGTGAACAATTAGTCAGTAGTTGGTTCCACGGAACAGAATTCCCTCAACAACCATGCTATGGCTATGGACTTTGTTTGCATGCATTCAACTTAGACAGCCGATCCGTGAAACTCTGAATTGTCGAATACGTCCGAATACGTCTGAGGCATAGTGTACAGTACGGCTTTTACACTGACCGCATAAAAATAAGCTCGTGAAACACTAGAGCATTAGCATTTATCAACACTGTCGCTGGCAAGGCTTGAAATTCGAACAGCTGTTATTGTTTTGTTTTCAACGGCAAACAGAATAAAACAGCTTTAAAATAAAATCAAATTATAAAACTTGATAGCGGGAAGCAGTTTTGTATGATATCGAGATAGGTGAACTGATGATATTCGGCCTTCCCGTGCTTCTAATATCGGATAAGTTTCTGTCTGAATCCAGCAATTGTTGAATTGATTGGTTAGTACCCGGCTAGTTAATTCTTATGGTCAGATAAGTGGTGTTGAGTGCAATACTGTTTTAGTTTCAGTCGGTCAAATGTGGTTGGAGTGGATAGGAGTGCCGTCAAGATTTACCACTTTGCATCGTTTTAAATATGATCCCCAATGGGTGTGTTCCATGACAATAGGAGTACCCATAACGTTGAATGCTTAAATGCGAGAGATAATCGAAATAATAACAACAATGGTATGTATAGTGCAATGTATGTTTTTGAAAGAAACTGATGTCTCCGATGTACGAAAATTGACCATATACATATGAGGTTGAGCAAAATTCATTATTTGTGAGTTGGTTATTTTTATTATTATTAGAAATATATAATTCCACTCTAAAAAAGATAACTACTCGATTTTTTCTTCCATCAATTAATTTGTGAAATTAATAAGGAACAAGTACGGCATATTTTTTGCAATTATTATTATTATTATTATTTTTTGACAAATGAGAAAGTGTCAGCAAGACGGCTGAGCTTGCGAACAATGTTTCTTGCCTCGATACTGTCTCAGCTAATTATGCGAGATTTTGCTCGACAATTCCGTTCCGGAAATTTTGTCGTGAAAGGTATTCCTCGTACAGGTGGACCTGTAGTCGAAGCGTGAGGACGAACAGATAGGAATGTTTTTCTGTGCATTTGGTGGGACTGGAAGAGAATCATCTATCATGAGCTTGCTTCCAAGTGGCAAAACAATTATTTCGGATCTCCATTGGCAATAATTAGATCTTTTGAAGTTAGCGATTGCCAAGAAGCGACCAGAATAGTCCGGATCTTTTTAAGAAAGGCTATTTTAAAGCTATCCTTAAAATGGCAATCCTTATTAAATAAAATTAAGAAAAAATAATGGATTTGTGTGTACTTAAACTAATATATATGTATATAGTATATTAACTGGAGATCTTTGTCAAAAGGTCTTCCCTACAACAGAAACTTTCTAGTACAGCAGTATGAAAGATCGACGCTATTTCCAAATTGGTGAACGAAAGATGGTCCGATGCGTAGTGATTGAGTTACAATAGATGGTAGGGGGTATTGTCGAAAGGTGGTGTGTTTACGGCTAGCAATAACCTTTTTAGAATTACTTTTGTCCCAGCGAAAGAGCAGCGAAATGGTAAGAAATCTACTAAATTTTGAATAATAAAGTTTACAAAGGTAGCAGTAAATTTATTCACAATCATTTTACGCAAGATCGATAACCTTATGATTTTGTTTGTGGTTTTAAGTACGGGATGCTAAAACTAGGATGTACGGTTCTCAAAGTTATTGATACTGGTTCATTTTAGGAGTGTTGGGGCGTTATTAGTTCTTGATACCGTGTCTCTCTCGGTTGGTGGCTCCGCGCATTCATGGGGCACAGGACTACAAGAGTTTAATATCGGTTTTTATATTATTATGCTAGTGGACTAATCGAAGTTAACTTCCTCCTAATATTCTCAAAAAAGTCCTAATAGGTTCAGAAAGGGGTGACCAATTCACCTGGCCTTTCGAACCTAGTTTGTCCTATGTCGCGTGTTCCTGTTGGTTGTTTCATAATCAATTCCTGATGCTTCCTTCGACCATCTTCTTTTCATGTAAAATTATCGAGAAGTCTAAGTTCACCGAATACATCAGATTTTCATTAAAGAGCCAGCATATGAGAAGATTACTTTCTTGTCATCCTTACTTCTAGCAGTACGTTTTCCGCCTAAAATCTCTGCTATGCTATGTGAGAATAAAATTAAGAAATTAGCTTAATATTTTCTATACTATACTGGCTCAAATATTCTTTGAGCCAGCATTTTCTCGGTAGATTGTTATGAGCACCGATAACAAAGAATTTCAGTTTTAATTTAATTAAAATGTTTGTGAAATTATGGCGAATTCCGTGAAATTTATTATTATACGTCAGTGCAACACAATGAAACAAAGTGAGACGCGATGCGTCACAATCGAAATCGAACAACGTCAGTAAACAGAGAATCCAGTCCAACCATGTAGAGACGCAAATAAACAAGTTGTGTTCTTACTTCGTTGATTGTGTGAACCACTGCGTTGGAAGAGATACAAGATACTTTTTACATAGTCATCGAAAATTTACAACAACGTCTATTCAAAAGCCAAAGTTCATAAAGTTTCATCAAACACGACTAGCATCTAAACGGAATGACAGAAGAGCCGAGCCCTTTACATCGGCCTCATCGGACACAAGAAAAGACACGCGAGCGAAGGAATGAATATTGGAAATACTGCAGTAGAAATCAGTGAAATATATTCCTCTACAAACTCCTTAAAATATGCAAATGAAGAAATAAATTAAAATCCTTTTTGTACGTCCCGCTAGGCTGGAGAAGACTCGTATGAGAATTTGAAGGTATTGCTAGAGAGGCAAGGCGCATGTAGGTGACTGAGTGAAAGAGTGCACGTCCTAAGTCTCCAAAGCGTCCGGGAGTTCAGCCTGAACCTGCACGTCTTGAACATAAATAGTGCACTCCATGCGTCCGCGTACTGCGTTGGACTCCATTCACTCTGTGTGCACAAAGCCCCAAGATTAAGACGCCAAATTCTTTATTTGCTTAAATGCAAATAACATTAAATTAAGCAACTTTTTGTGCCGGCGTGCGTGGTCGTCGCGTGGAGCTAAGCAGGCTTCTGAGCCAGCCATTGGCGAATCATGTTTAAGTTCAGCTCGCACGTATCTCGCATGAAGATAAAGTGTCTTGCGGTTTTGGTTCAGTCAGCTCAAGTTTGTTTATTGTTGTGAGTGAGTCGAACCCCAAGTCCATACTAAGCCTCGCTTGTTTGCTTCGTTTGGCGTGAAACTCTTTGCCGCTGAGAGAAAATGGGAATACACCCACTATATTCCCGATAACCATAAAGACCCTGGGTAAAGCCTTGAGTAAATTTATCGGAGTACAAACGAAAAACTAAACCAAAATAAAGCATAAAATAAAGGAATCAAAACGCAATGCGTTCGAAGCACAAGTAAAGTGAAAGAATCACAAATGACGTGGAGCAAGTGATTAAAATGCCTGCAATAAATAGGGTTGTTAAGCACTCGTTGGGGAAGAGATATACAAACGTAAGTAACGAAAAAGTTAAATATGCCACTAAAAATGCCCATTAATGGTAGTGAACGAGAATTTTGGAGTCGCCAAATGAGACCGCCGCAAGTGCTTGAGATTTTTTGCGTCAATGGCATGTTGAAACTCTGCCAAAAGCGGGCACTACGACGAGGCTCGGTCTCAGGCCAACGACTAAGTCCGACCGCATCCGCATTGGCTATTAAAGGAACGTCGAATGCGTGCAATGACAAAAATACATTAAATCATGCATTATCCATGAGCAGACCACGGGCAGAGCATCATGGATGGTGGCAATTTGGCAAAGGTCTTTTTGGAGCTCTCTTAGAGCAGCGGGCCCACAACCACCACTCAATGTTGAGGCCGTGCGAGCAGAAATTCCAATTGCAAAATCGTGCAGGGCTAACACAGATCAAGGTTCGTAGCTGGACCACAGAAGTTTCGAGCAATTCTTCGGTTCGGCGGTGTTGGCTAAGAAGTGCGTCGTTGCACAATGAATTTTTATTGTCTATGCCATTTCTGATTTTCTTCCCTTTTTTGTTCTTAGAAAATGTCATGAATATTTCAGTGCGCAGCTGAACAAAGCAAACATTTTCACGGACTTTCCACATTGTGCGAATAAGCTCGCACTCAACTGGAGTCCTCATAAAGCGTCATTCAACAAACTCAAAATCAACCCTTTAATACCCGTTTGCTTCGACCTGATAATAACTTAATATGAGTTTTTAATCCGAGAATGTCACCAGCGAGAGACACTCCATTTCGATGATTAAAAATGATAAAACGGTTTGGTGCTCGACCCAATGGGTCCCAAATGCACACTAAACCTCTATACACACATTATAAAATGGCCGAAGGGATCATGCAAAAAGGAACGAACTTTGTTTGCGTCTGCCCATCTGATTGTCTGCCTGACAGGTCGTCGAATTGTCGGTTGGAATAACGAGCTTTGCTTCTCTAAAAACAAACGTGGAAATGACAAATTTTAGCTCACGTGGCCAGGAGTGTTTAATTGCAATTGCGAAGAGTGTTTGTGCGCTACTGGGCTGGGGTTCCACGTCGAAAGGAGTGCATCACCATTTGAAGGGATTTAATCGCTGCCATGTATAATTAAAGTGTGTTTTTGGCTTTCCTTCACTATGAAGGGTTGCTCTATTTGCTGCTGGTCTAACACTTTATTGGAGTGATTTGTGAGATTGTCTATGCCGGCTCATAAAATGGGGCACTTCCTTCAAAATCTCCTCTTTGTTCCTTGCGGCATTGACGGATTTTGGCATACCACACTTTATGACAATCCTGCCGAGTTAAGTATGACACAAGCTTTGTTATTACGAGTACTTCTTTTTTGGATGGCTTCCAAAATCTCGCACACCATCGCTTTACTTTGGATTTTGCTGCCAAATGGCACTCGTAAACATGACAAAAAGTTTAACGTGACTCTCGCAATAATGATTAGCAGAACTGCAACTACCATAAGGGATATAAGGGCAGAGTATCGTTAGTGTAAACTGTCTATCGGCCATGTACTAAATAGTATTCTTAATAATTAACTGATATACCATAATTAAAGGCTATTTGGGATAATCCAACTTTTGAGACTAAATTCTACGATGTCTCCCACAAATAAGATAAGTTCGTTATATATTCAAAGAAGTTGCTTGAATTTCTAATGTTTATTTATGTAATACGAATATTCAATGCTAGCAACACAGACACGATCCTCCCTTTTCTTAGGTCATATTAACTAAACCCATATTTTGAAGAACCGACTCCACAAATCACAAAATAACTGTTGTTGGTATTGTTGGGGTTTCAATTTTAATTTCAGTAAAATGGGTAAGTTCCAGTTATTGACGATGATTTCACAGCTTCCATAAATATTGTCGAGTTAATTGACGAAACTTCACACATGTCAAATGCCCTTCCACTCTTTAATAGTATTCATTTAACCAGCTTGTGCAGATTTTACTATTATAATTTCCAAATTAATCCACAGCAGCCTAGTTAAATGACCAATAATTATAGAATGCTGTTATTTTTTTGTGCTTCTGAGCGACATTTACGTTTTATAATTAGTCCTAAACACGCAGTTTGCTTAGAATATAATTGCATTTAATTCTGCCAGCACCAACACTGCTCGCTTGTTCCCGCAGCCGGCCAGCGCTCGCACTCGGGGATTCCTGTCTGCACCCCAACCCAACCCGAACTCGTACGTGGCAATTTGCATCAAAATGGCTTAAGTGAAATATATTGCGAGTAATTAAAAAATATATTTTAGTCTGCTGATGCTGTTGTTGTTGTTGGTCATGGTGTTCCAGGCGATGGTTCCGTTGTTACCCACTACGGTGAGTTGATTAACAATCGCGTCGGCACATCCACTTTACGCTCGTTTGCATTTTCAGCGGGTAACGAGTATCCTAAGCGTGTTAAAATTTTAATAAATTCTCTTTGAATGAGAGCAAAGCAGCTGTGGAATGGTTCGTGTCAACTTTTAAGCTCAAAGTCCACGCGCCCCCATCCTTCTGGACAACTAAACCTCATTTATTAATCCCGATGTTTGACACTGTAAATCTTGGCCTCTGGCTGAGGCGTCACAACCACGAGCCTATGCCCGCCCAGCCAACCAATGATACATCCACTGTACACGGACTCAATGCAATTACTCCAGCGGCTGCTAGTTCGTATCTCTGCCCAGCCCAGGTCTTAGCCCCAGTCCGGTTTGGTTTAGCTCAGCTCAGCTGAAATATTTGGAAAAGTAAGTTGTTGTTGTTGTAATTGTTGCCGTTGTCGTTCCAACATCGGTCCAAACACGCGGAGCATTGAATTTGCTTGATTCAGAAGTTGCGCATTATGTTTATTTACAAGCATATGACTCAGCTACATCCATACAAATATATATATATTAGTCTTATATATGTTGTGACTACTTTGGTTTGGTTGTTGCTACAAGATTTCATTTCGTAAAAAAGTTTCTTGCAAAATTTATGAGGAGTATATGGCAGTCGTGTTGTTTGTGTTGTGTTTTCGCATAAAGTGTTACTGACCAGATTTATGCGTCATGAATAACCCCAAGGGGGAAATGTAACAGCGAGCAGCACAACAACAACTACAAAAACTATGCCAACAGAAACGATAGCAGTAACAAGACAATATTTTCTTGTTGTAATTTAAGAACAAAGTTTTTCGTAAGAAAGCCGACATACTACAGTGAAATCTAGCAGTTGTGTTGTCGCCGTGCGCAAACAGATTCGGAATATTTTATCAGAGTGAAATGTTAATGTCCAGAGGGTTAGACGAAGTAGAGCAAACAGTTAGTTATAGTTATGGAAAACTGAACTATTTAACTTTGTCTTGGAGTTGCTACTCGATAGCAAAGTGAAACCCCTTAGGGCGATTTGAGTTTGCTTCTAGAAGTACTAGTTAGTTTGGTTAGTTTTAGATATCCAAAGGTTACATTTTATTCCAACTCACTTAAAAAAAGTCAAAAGATTTGCTGCGCAATCGAGTATATCAAGAGATGGACAATAAATTTATCGAATCCCTTCAACCCAAATAAGCCGAGAAGACGCCATAATCCAGTAGAACGCCATGAAAGCTGTTTATGGTTTCGCGCTCCCTGTGAAACCTTAAATCGCACCACGCAAACGCGCCTGCACAGACATAGACAAAGGCACAGCGGCTAAGTTGCGCTCAGAGCAAGATCGAATCTAAGGCCCAGGCTAATAGCGAAGATTGCTAGGTTTCCGTCTTCGAGTGGGGCACTGATGGCGGTTTGCATGACGCCAACCGTGTGTATATAATTTAGTTATAAAAATAACTACAAAATAGTTAGGCCTCGGACACGCAACGTGGAGCGTCCAACTAGCAGCCTTGTAAGATGAAATCTTGCTGAGTGGGCGTGCCACAATGAAGGCGCTGCACGAAAGAGTTGGGTCTTAAGCCGAGGTTCGCCAAGTGGTGCAGAGCATAGTCGCATGCTACTTGCTGGTACTATAAAAAATCAACAACGAGAAACTTCGGTAACACCAACAACAACGATAACACCGGAGCCATCGACAAAAATACTCCGGAGGCGTTCGTTCGCCGGCGCATTTCTAATTAAAAACCCATCGGACGTGGGTGGATCTGGGGCTGAGTGCGGCTGGTTGTCAGCCTCAACACGTTTCAATATGCGCACTTCTTAGTTGTACTCGTCCATAACAATACAGCAAAAAAATAAAAAAGAAATTATTTATCAGTTTAGTGAGTGAAGTGGCTGGCAAAATTGCAATTTATGGCCACACGCTGACTTTTGTACTTAATTTTTTGCTCCTTTTTAATTTCGATTTAAATTAAAATAAATAAATAAAAATCCAATTAAATGTTGTTCATCAGAATTTGCATATTTTCCCAGTGTTCTTCATCCTCACGCAAATTGGAAAAATGCAATTATTGGAAAGTGATGTCCGTTTTAATCTGCAGTTGGGGCATTTCTCATTCTGCGAAGTTCATAAATTGTTTGCTCACCAAAACGAGCACGGCAGGAGGGGGCGAGTATTTCTGTGAGTATGTATTTTTAAACTGCGCACGAGCCGTTAAAAAATTCCAAAAACATATATATATATATACATACATAAACATATATAATTTAAATAAAAATGCATTAAGCATTTGGGCAGCGGGGGCCGGGACAAATGTGATGGTGGACGGGGCCGTCTCGTCAGCTCGATTTGCTCTGACTTTTTCAGGCGACATTTTGAGTTTCGAATCACTTTCGGCTTTTCCTCTCCGACAGCAGTGGTGCTAATTTTGAATGCTCGCGCTTGAATTGATTCTGCCGACGTCTTCACTTTTTATAGCGTAGCCGATTCTGATTTCGATATTTATTGGCGACATGAGGCTGCTCTTGCCGTTTTGGCTTTTATGCTGCGACGAGAGCGCACCATGGCGGCAACCGCGGCGTTACGTAGGCACGGCGGCTTCAAATTTGCATAATGCCGTTTGTCCCCCAGTCGCAGACAAAGCGTGAAATGAGTTATTAGTGAATGTCGCAGAGTTAATTTCAATTCCATTTGTAAATCAAGAAGAATATGCCACGAATTTTAATGCGATCTTTATCCGAGAAAATCGATTGAGAGAAAACTTCTATTGTGAAGACTTTTGTTAATATAGTATACTGAGGCATTTTGGTCTTTTACTTGGTTTCAAGCAATTTTACCCGGATGTTTGTTCCCTGACTACGCATCTCGGATCGACGTTATTTACGAGAATAATAAATACACTCAATGCAATAATTATTTAAATATATATTCTCATTCACACTGCTTGCTGAATGCTCTTCACTTAAACGTCTTATTAGAACAACTTCATTTGGCGTACATTTGTGCAAAACTATATATGGTTATTACTCTTAAAAGACTTTAAAGAAAAATTTATCACTGTTAACATCGACACATTATCAAAGATAACATTATTATTAAACTGTATATGTGCACCATATACGTGTACATTGTATGCCTTGATATATATTATACATATGTGGTTTGTTTGTTTGCACAGTATGTGTTGCCACTCCATCCATTTGAATGAGATGACACTTTTGTTGGTTGTTGGCCCACGCTTATAAAGCAAATAAAGTACAATCACAAAATTAGTGCCAACAACCTGAAGGAACTTCCCCGTAGAAATGAAGTTACTACACAGTCGACGACAGCAGTAGCCGTGCAACCAGAATAATGTGGTTCTGCAACACCCAGTCGGAGAGATTATATAATACTTCTGAATTCCCTCATTCACGACTATTTTGACCGATTGGTGCAAATGATGACTGCTATGAACGCCTTGCCCACCAAACAATATCAACACTACACATAGGTTAGCGGTAGGCGGCATTCAGAGTGCCATTGCGATTCCTTAGGTTTGTCTTGCACCAGTTTTACATTCGTTTCATAATATATTAGTAGCTTCTTATGATGATGTCGCTGCCATACTCAGGAACTCAGCGATTGCATAATCGGCCAAACGATGGAAAATTGGAATAAAGGCCTCTTAACCCGCTAACTGTATGTATAGGTTGAGGCACGCTCTAGAATCATTCCTTAGATGAATCTCGCTCGATACCTTGGGCTGATACTAAAGAAGATGCGCCCACCTGCTGCTCAAAGGGATTAAAGATACAGAAAATGCGGCCTTACGACACATAATTAGTGCACCGCGGTTTGTTAGGAACACCGTAGTGCATCGTTAGCTATTGCTGTCAAGCGTGATCGAAGACATTATTTTCTTTAGCATCCGATACAATAAAAGATTACCCCAACCCCCTGGTAAATTATCTCGCAGTCGAATGAAAAGACTTCATTTCCATGATCTTTTTAAAAGAAAGCCACATATAGTCATCGATCTCCCACCATCATTCCTATCCAATGTATGAAGAATGACCTGACGTCGTCATACATTTTAAGACAAATTCCATTGCTACTTCCAGTGTTCAACATACAGTGCGCGAAGTAAGGTTATGGCAATTTGAAATTTTCGTCATGAAAATCAAATTTTCATTGAAGACTTAAATAAATATTTTCTGTGCTTGTCTATAGCATCACATAATGACAGAATTCGGCGAGGTAGGCTGTCATATAATGATTGTATATCATCCTGAGGGATGTTTTCCCAAGCCGACACAATAGCCGCCCCTAAGTTCGTCTTTATGTTGTATTGCCGGCTATTTTTGTAGACTCGACGAGGTAGAAGTCCCCAAACAATCTCGATTATGTTCATATCTTATGATTTGGATGGCTAATTTTTCAAAATGGGGATTCCGTGTTTACGAAAAATGGTTGCTTTTGACATGGACGATTGAATTGGTGCATTATCTTGCTGAAATTTCCAGTTTATACCAGCACACTCAAAGCCATATGATGGGAAATATCGACGAATCATCTGCCGCATTTATTCTGGTGGAAATGATTGACAATGGCATCTTCTTGAGGTATCCAACGGCACCTCAAGCCATAACAGAACCACCGCCAGAATGGCAAAGCCCTGGTTCAATGCGCAAATCATTCCAGTAGTAAGCGAATCCATCTGCCCGACTTAATGGTTTACCTTTACCCGCTGTTGATAGATCGATTTCGGATGAAGACCCCGAAATAATTATTGTGAATACCACCGATTTAATCGACTTTTTCTATTGTTAAAATATGATAAACACAAACCGCAAAAATCTAAAGAAACGCTGTTTTGTTTACAGATAAAGTCAAATGGCCCTAATCTTATTTCGCGCACCGTATGTGCGTACTACACCTTCTCTGACTGGTACACCTTCGATTGGTACGGCCACAATGGAAGCCTTTTTTAATTGATACAACCCCTTAAATTTTATATTGAAGCTAATGTAAGCACTTGTGCATGCCCCAACGATCTGCAACTCTTCTTCTCAAACATGTGCACAACATTGCGCCACACGAAGGCCAATGCAAGAAACGAGAACAGTCAGCCAGTACTGCGCGGCAATGCAGCACAGAAACGGGCCACAAAAGGTTCACAGAAATCTGAGTTCAATAACTCGGGGTCAAGGGGGCATAAAACTCAGTTTAGCTAAGTGTTGTGTGATTGAATTTGGAATTCTGGTACACAGAGATGCCTGCACTACACGATGGTAATGCATCGAAGAAGTGTACTGTTAGCAAAGGATGAAGGCTGTCGGCGTTGGACAGAAGTAGTTCGGCGGTACGTATTGCGTGGACATGTGGTAAGCGGACTTTGCATAAAGAGCAGTGCTTCCCATTGAACTAGCTGCATCTGTTCGACCAAAACCAATGACAATATATTGCAATGGATGATGACGTGAGTCATGAAATCGCACGACCACCTTGCTTCTGCAATTGTTGTCCAGCAACACTACTAAAGCGAATTGCAATTTAAACTATTCAGGGATCCCATTCCTTTGACACAAAGGCTTCAAATGTTCTATTTAATTGCGCACAGCAGTTTCTAAATGCAGTTTAAGCTGTTCCAGTAGAGCAACAAAAAACCAAGGCTTTTTAGCACCTAGTGCATTCACCTGCCTTAGGCAAAGACCCGCACACATGACTTATTAAATGAAACCAGGTCTCTGATTTTTCGGTTATGACCTTCCATAATTGGTACAATAAAAAACTAAGGCGAATAAAGTGTGCTCAGATAAATCATAAAAATATGCGCAGCGTCCTTGCCTGAGTCGCTTGAAGTTTTTTGTTTAAAAACGTCACAAGGTCGGTGAGAACTCGGGTACTAATTAAAATTTAAGCCGCGGTGACGAGGTGCACTTGCAACGTTGGCCGCTCAGCTGCGTTAATGGGTCGGACCTGCACCGAGCATCTATTTGCGATACTTTAAGCCGCTTCACATCACTCACCGCTCTTCGCGTCACCTTGAATTTTCTTTTTTAAGCGATTGCAGTTTTTTGCCTTTTTACGTCCGCATCAGTTGCTGACCTTGAGTCGGACTCTTCCTACACAGGGAAACTTTATTGGCAATAGCATTTTTTATATGAGCTCCTTTGTTTGCATTTTTTAGTTCTGTGTTCTTGCAGAGTTTTTTGATGAATCATAAAAAATGTACACAGACCGTGAAGAAAGCCGTTTGGTATTTTGTTAGTTTAGTTTCGCATTCGGTTTGAAAATTTATGATTTATGACGACGCTTTTTCGGTTGTTCCCGACCCGAAACATCCGTTCCTATTTATTTTTTGACTTTATAATCGCAGTGAGGAAGGCTGGCCGACTGCTGTTTTGTAAACACTCAGTTTGACTCCTAGTATGCGGAGGCTGGACGTCGTTGTCGAATCTCGGACGCGAACTACATTTTTGATACAAAAGTGCTTCAAAAGCAGCAAAGGTTTGCGTTACTGAAAACGTGTGTTATTTTTTTATAATACTTGCAAATCCATAAGATATACTTGTTTACAAAACTACTCAGTGGAGTTCAAACAGTTTTAACTAATCCACTGAATGCTAATAATGAATTAATGATGAATAATAAAGTATTTTATTCACGCTGAAAAATAAAAATAAAAATCAATAAAAATATAAATTAAATTAAATTAAATTACAGAATAAAAATAAAATTGATTTAAAAAAATTACAATTGGCGTACGGAACACGATGCTGAACACTGGTCGATTTTAAGGAAAGTGAAGTGAAACTGACTTTTTTCTATTCAATGGAAAACCCATTCTTCCAGGTAATTACAAAGTTTATTGTGCAAGAATCCATAATTCCCTCTCTAATGCGTCATCATTACATTCCAATTGAAGCAAAAAAGAATTCTATTTGAAAAGTGGAACGTGTTGGAGCATTCGAAAATCTATATACCTCAGGAATCCGTTTCAGGCAACTTATGAGGGTGTGTGATGGAGGTGGAAATGCTCCATTCAAATAACTTTGAATAATAATTTGAGCTCCCACCCATGCCTTAGCCTCACATGAAATGCAATTAAAAACCAATTAAGCCTTGACACATAAGGGGAATTGGCTAATCTAAGGGGAATTGTTTGTTTAATGGCAACGCTTACGTTTACGGCCGTTTTACGGGTTTCTTAAGTGGCGAATCACATTTTTACGATGAACCAAACACGCTGGGCTCGGTGCCACACTTTACACATCGTAAAACCTGAACAAATTTACTGTTCTTAGTGATACCTCTTCCTTTTACGATCTATAAAACGAACATAAACTGTGAAGACCCATGGCAATAGGCAGGCAAGTGGAATTCGCTTATGGTGCGCATCAAAATTGGATTGCCCTAGTCGATGCGACTTGGCGGAGTCAACGCGGTGGTGTAAATAAACTGCCGGCTCCGGATGAATTGCAACTCCAGCGGCATAAAATCTCACCTTCGCGGGCTGCGGACGGTGTCGCGACCTACCCTCGGCACGAGAATGGAAGCCATTGCGATAACGATGGGTATAATGATGCTGTTTGGCTGCAGTGCGTCATCTCCAGTCATCGTCGCTCATTTCACGGCAATGTGTCAAAGAAATCGAATCGTTTGTTTACTAAATTCTCAAGTAGTAAAAACCTCGTAAACGACATTTTTATGGATTATACTGAATTAAATAAACATCAAACGAGCATTGCACAAATCTAGTCGAGCGGCATTTTACTGTTTTACGCTCCACTTTAAGGAGCACTTGATTTGTAGCTGCTTATTGCGCCCGACGTGGGTGTTTAAGAGGCCGTAAAACATCATGTTGAGTTCCCTTTACGACTCGCGGTTGAACGCGTGCCCGCGCGATTTGGGCGAGTGTCTATGCTGGCCGGCCAATTAAGTGATTTGGGAAAGGGGCCACGAGTATCGCACTTCCACTAGTTTGGCTATATAATGAAAAACTGAAAGATTGTGATTTCATAATTTATATATCATGTCGCCCAGCTAGTGTGCGTGTAGCGTATCGACTTATCGGGCACACTGAAGAATACCTTGGAAAGCACTCAGCCGATCGAACCAAACCCGAAGGCAACTAGAAGTGAACGCAACACGATATTCACATTAAAATCTCAAACATGAAAATAAGCAGTTGGGAAACGAAGAAAAACTTTCGAGCAAACCTCGAAGAAGTGACCCAAAAGAAGTAAAAATAAAAAAATAAAAAAAACAAAAAATAATATTCATTTAAACCTAGGGAGGTGGACGAGAAAAATGAGGAAAAAATCGTACATTGAAATCAGAGATAATCAAAAAGAGCAAGGCAAGAACTCGAAAGAAAACACGCACAAAAGGACGCGTACAAAAAAGTTAAGTATGTTATGGAGCTGCTGACTGTGAAGGTGAAGGCGAAGGCGAACGCAACGACGACAAAAGAGTTGGCGGTAGATTTGGAATTTCTACCTAAGCATTCGTTTCACCGAATATGGATATGGCCAAACGAAGCGACCTTTACGCTAAAGCCTGTTTTGAAGTTGTGATCGCTGTTGTTGTATTATTGTTGTACGATTCCATACCAATGACCGCAATCGGCGGATGTGTGTGTGTGTGCGTAAGACCCTCCCTTGCCGGAACACATTGGCATACCAGTGACAACTGATATCTACAAACAAAGAGAACGCAACAACAATAGATGCGGCAACCATAATGGTTCCTGCATATGAAGTGGCTTCAGCACAAAAGATTTAAGATTGTCAACCATGTTGTTTATTGCCATCTTAAGATTTGTGGATTTTGCAGTTATTTTCGTTGCCGTTGTTATTGTCTCTTTGAATTGAATTTCCGACGCCGCGCTTGTTGCATTTCTTCTGGGAAAGACGCTAAATCATTTATTGAATCCAAAATTATTTCTTTTCGTTATTTCATTTAAAATGAGTGAAAATATAATACATAGGGGTCAGTATATAGTGGATGGCCTGTTCTGTAGTCAAAAATACCACAAGCCGTAGACTGCATCGGCTTCATTCAGGAAGTTGGAGTACAAGTATCTGTATCTATATAACTACCGAAATACGCCACTGATGAATTTAGTATTGACGGAAAATGTATTTGCGATTACAGCTTTGTGTAGAGTATATGAATATATGGAACTCTTCCGTACTAATTCTAATAATACTTTATTTTGTATTAGCTCTACTAGACCTTCTAGTCGGATTTATTTATTTATTTATTATTAATTTTTTTTTTTTTGAGAGTGGTTTGTGATTTTCCAGTTAAATTAGACAGTAGATCGAAATGCTTATGATATTCCCGAAAAAAATATGTAAGTCTGCTATATATAAAACTGCTATGGGAAACTGTTATTTCATAATTCTTCAGCAGAAGTCAGCGATATTTACAATAAATAACAATATAAATTATGCTAGTAAGTGGGAAGGAACAAATTAGGGATTATAAAGATGTGGTAGAGTGGTGGATAGGTGCGATCTCCTCAGCCGCTTTAAAAGGCGCCGATCCATATACTTTTTGGCTTGGCGCCATGTTTAAGTCGTTCTCAAGGTCCGCCGTCCTCATGAACCATGGGGCACCAATAATCATTTGCAATATCTTGCTTTGCAGTACTCTGGGTTTCGAGATATTAGATTTCGCAGCCTTGCCATGCACCTGCAAGCCGTATCGTCAAGCAGGAGCAATTTATGCCTTACAGATGTGCACTGTACACAAGGACAATTTATTCCGAGGTTTAAAAGTATAATGTAATAATATTCATATAATTTATATAATTTTATATGTCAGAAGACTTCTATGGCGCACATTTAAAAATCAGTACTTTTACAAGCAAGCAGCACTGTTGTCTGCTACTCAGTCTGCGGTGAGCAAGTGAACGCTAACTTCCTCTAAACGTGCCCTATATAACTGTGTAAGTTTCTAAAAATAAATAAAATAAAATAAAATAAAATCAATTAAGGGTTTGGCATTGGCACTGGCAGTTTGCGCCGTTTGAGGTTTTTTGGCCAGGGGCCATAAAGATAAAAGTCAGCTTTAATCAACTGGAGCTTAATGGTCACGGGGCACCGACCTGCCCAGCCCTAAGGTACCTACTCCACTGTATACTTGTATGTACAGAAGCCTAGAAAAGTGTTCGGCACAGTATATAAATCACAATTAAAAGAAGGGGTTAGCTTTTTGGAGTTATCCTTGATTTATAATGTTACTTTAAATCTCGAGAAGTTAAATTTGTCAAATTTTTAAAGAATGTTGCTAATAACGAAAGAACATCTTTTATATGTGGATGAATTAATTAAAATATGATGCCCGGAGTTGCTCAGGATTTATGTAGAACGAAGCTGTAAACGGCAAGAGTAAACTTCTTTAGTCATTTTGAGTGGTTTTTGGTAGGCCGTTTTTGTGTTCATTCGCTCGCTATATTTAGATGAGCATCCATACTAACTCTATTACTCCTCCTTTTGCGGCAATTTTATATTTCCTTCCGCGTAACAACTTCAAACCACTGCAATATTGGCAAGTGTGCGGAGATCGTTGTTGGATTGTTACAGAACGCCAAAAGCTTTGAATTCAACTGCAATAATGGGCCGCGCTTGAGGAATTCTTATTCAATTTGGACGCAAACGCGGACTACATTGTTCGTCAATTTTATTGACTCCGACCGATATTCTGATTAGTAGGCCTCACTGGTACTATTTTTTCTCACACCAAATTGTTAACACAAATTGATTATATCGTTTTGAATGCACCAAAGACATGATCAGCACCAATAATGTAATAATCTCTCTGCAAAATTATCTTCTTTAGTAGAATTAGCTCCTGTTCCTTTAACATTAAAATTCGTATATTTTAGTTACGCGTTTAGTTATAATTTGTCATGCATGCCAACAATCAACATTGAAGATACTATACATGGAAATACTGAAATTATTTGTGTAGAGAAGCTATATAATTCTAGGGAGGGTTATCTGTCGATCGCGAAATCCAACATTCGTAATATCTCTGGGGTGCTCTTCTTGCGTTAGTTAGTTTGCCGTCTAGTGACTGGTTTGGTAAGTTTTTGTCTCGCTGACTGCTAACATGAGCTCTGCACTTTTTTCGTTGTCTTCTTGTTCATTTTATTGCATACGCGGGATTGTAGATAGTCTGTCAAATGTGTATAGCTGGCTATGATGCCCAGGTTCATCTCGACAATGGGGGTAAGTGGTTGCGTTGTAGCGGTGTTTGCATGGGTCTCAGATGCGTATGTTAGGGTGGGTCTTATTCTGGTGCCCGATATTGTTTCTGGTGTGTTGGTTTGGACTCTACTTTCACTAGTTAGGTTTGCCCTCCTGGTCATGCAGGAACCTAGGTACGTGAATTCGAGGAATTGTTCAATTGTGGTTTACTGCCAGCTTGCATTTTTTTAGATCTCTTGCTATGACAAGTGATTTTGTCTTTTCAATAGAGATTTCCATATTAAAAAACATTTCGACTTTAACTAATTTAAAAAGCAGGCGCTGCAAGTTTTCCTCCCGTTTAACGTTAAGTACTCGTTCGGCAGTTGACATGCGAAATCCACCGACGATAGCGTCCACATCGAAGAGGAAAGGGCTCAGAATATCGCCTTGCGGTGTTTGTACACCAGATGTTTTCTGAAATGGCCATAACAACCCTGATGCATAATTTGACTTCACGCGCCCCTGCTTTTCGCCCGCCTTCGTCAGTTCGTAATACCAAGATTTCACAGTGCTCCAGTCATTTCGGCCTACCAACGTAGTCGCGGTCTTCCTCTCCTTCGTTGACCATCAGCTCCCGTATCGAATACTTTACGAGCTGGAGTTTTCGCATCCATACCTACCACATGACTAGCCAGTGAATTCGCTGAGCGTTAATTCGTCTAACCACATCGATCTCTCTATATAACTCTCCATATAGCGCAAATAGGACCAAAGATCTTCCAAATAACTTTTTTCTGGATTGCGGTACTGTCCAGGCCTCCGCACCATATAAAATCACTGCAAGGATGAGCGCCTTGTAAATAGTAGTTTTCATCTGTCGAGAGAGGGCTCTACAATTCAACTGTCTACTGAGCCCGAAGTAGCACTTGTTGGCAAGGATTAGTCTTCGTTTGATCTCTAGGCCGACGTTGTTGTTGTTTGTCACCGCGGTGCCTAGGTAAATAAATTCCTTGACAGACTCAAAGCCATAGTTATCTGCATTCAGCTAAGTTCAAGACGCCTTCATTCTCAGCTAGAGCACACCATAAGCTTAGTCTTGGATATATTTACCGCAAGACCCACTAACACCACGGTAGTTGACGCTTTTCAGGATAGGGTTGATCATACTTAGATTAACCAGATGTTATTGTTATAATTTCTCCCGATGTTATGCCGGCTCGTTACTAACAGACAGTGTGTTCGTCTGAATGCTTTTCTGCTTTAATAGCGTGACAAAGTCTTGGAGTCTTATTTTGTGAAAGGCCTTTGTTAGGTCTATGACTTACAAAAAAAAAGGTGCATTATGTACCAAAGATTATTCGATTATCTGTCTAAGTTTCAATATGTCGTCTATAGTTAATTTATACTTCCGAAGCCGTTGTTGTTTTTCCCAGTTGGTTGTTTCAGCGATTTAATTGCAAGAAGACTGGTGAAGAGTTTTATTATCGAGTACAAGAGAGAAATTTTGTTATGCTGGAATATATGTCCCTAACATTTGTCGGCATTATCAGCCAGTTTGAATATTTAGTTTGTTTCTGGCAGTCATAAAGGATGATTTGCTGCAATCTAAAAAATGGGTAAAACATTGTTTCGGGAATGGTGGAATCACTATTAGAGAAGTTGGAGAGGATGCTGGTTTATCGCTTGGTTCAAGCCATCACTATCTGCGAGGATTCCACGCCACGGCCAAGCGCTGGAACGTAGGGCTCAGTGCCGTAAAATGTACTACGGTACGATCACTCTAAAATAAGCGTCTATCCAGCTTTATATTACAACTCATGAATCATTCCACATGTGGATCAAATTCGATGTGTTGTTCTAATTCTCGCCAACTAAGCCACTAAACATTTCCAACAAAAGTCACCGGGTTGGCGTTACACCATTCAGATGTGGGGTGCCCTGACGCCACATCGCGAAACTACAGGCGTGCTAGAACAAGGCACTCCGTAACATGGAGGACCCTTCCTTCTTCTGAAACTCCATCTTGCCCAGAAATTTCATGTTGCCGACATTAACAAAGACCTTTCGCAGACTGGTGAAAGCCAAGCACCGTCTCCAAATGATAAATGGCATAAAGTAGGACGTACGCGAGAATGAAATACTTATTAAGGTCTCTTACACTGGTATACTTCGAATGGTGAAAAGCGTTGAAAGGCAGCCATCTGGGCTCGCCGTACGGCGAAGGATGCAATACTGCTAAAACTAGAACGGTCGATGGAGGAAAATACTCAAGTTCTTCAGGACGAGGTTGCTAAACTCCTCTCGAATCAGGCACCAGTTCCTTAGCACAAGAGATTCAGCTTTATATAAAATAGACCATATGATTACCAAAGTGGAGGTATTCGCAGCTGTTAATGACTATCTTGGATATCAAGTGTAGGAGGACTGCGAGTAGCATTAGCATACAAGAATTGGTTTTTATATAGGAGTTCGGCAATATCGCAAATTCCTGCAGAAACAGCCTTCACAGAAGTGGGTGATGTTTGAAGGTGCGGCGGATTGGGACATCAAGATAAAATCTCCAAAGCTGAGTCAAACGCGCGTAAAAACCTAATTCTGTGGTACATCAAACGATGAGACTCGACTCTGTCCACTCGGCTTGTGGATATTTAAGATCGCACGTTGGTGGACTATGGTTCTATAGCGTATGTCTGCCTCCGGTTACCGGTTATCTCGAATTCGGCCATTCTTGACGAGCTGGTTGAAGATACACCCAGTCAACCTCCAGTTGTTATCGCTGGTGATTTCAAAGCATGGGCCATCGATTGGGGTGGCCCTCGAACCAACTCCAAAAAAAGAATGCTTATGCAAGCCATTACCTTTCTTATTGTTGTTGAGGTGAATATAGGTTCTGAGTACACTTTCAGCAGTAGTAAGGTAGGGTGCATACAATAGCCACCACCGAGCTATTGTATGCACAGTGGGTTCGCGTACCTCGCCGCATTCGCGGCTATTATAAACAATTTGGAACTTACTGGGAGTGTTGAAGCAGATGCAAAAGAGCAATGCAGCTTCGTGTTATAAATTGATTAAGTAACAAATTGAAAACAGATTTTTCATGCTTTAGTAACATATAGTTATTATATAGAGTTGTCCTCCCCTAGAAAACTCCTTTTATTCGAACAAGATAACCCTGGTATGAAATTAAGAAACGCACGGATCGTACAAGTTCTGAGATGACACCTGTACACCATCTCACAAGTAAAAAAAAATCCCTTATTTGTACTCTATTTTTAATTTTGTTTAATAAGGACTGTGTCATCCGATTTAGTTCAAATGTGTCCAGTTTTGTTCAATGACTTCTTGCCATTTTGCTTCAAAATTATACCCTCATAAAAGCCTGCACTGAATGCATTTTTTTCACCCAAAAAATATTGTAATGCTGAAAAAAGCATAGTACGGTGGATGCATTTCACATTTCTAACCAAGCTCCTCGATTTTCGAGCGAGTCACTATTGGCATGTGTCGTCTAGCACTATTCTGGTGAGAAACAATCCGTTGACCCATCCTGGTCGCTTCTTGGCAATCGCTAACTTCAAAGGGGCCAAGTGTTGACAACACATATCCGAATTAAGTAATTGGTCACATGGAAGCAGCTCATGGTAGATAATTCCTTTCCAGTGCCACCAAATGCAAAAAAATCCTTCCTGGATGTTAGAGCAATTAGTTCATTTTAATTCGAAACTCTCGGTTTCGCTTACCGACTTCTCCATATAAGTTCATGTAAAATAGAGAAATGTGTTCCAAGTAAAAAAATATAAACTCAAATGGGTTATTTTGAAAGAGATCTCTCCCAAGCACTTTTAAAGTGAAATTGGTTCTTTAGCCAATGCTTAAACAATGCTGGAAATGTTGTTTAGTGTAGAGCATCTTAAAATTAAAAAGACGTGCTGGTCCATAGTGTGAAGTAATGGAGTGGTGTTGGGAGGCAGGAACTGCACTTTGAAAAATGTTTTTTTTTTTGTGGATGAGCCATCTCGAGCATCATCGTGCTTTGTCTTTTCATTCATCTATATTAGAAGTAATCTTTTAATCTAATAAAGAACACGTGATCACCGCGATAATATTTTCTTAGTCCCTTTGAAGCATCTATTTCCTTAATTATGTCCTTATTCTTGAGGTACAAATTCTTGGGGTACACAGCTGGAATGTATGTGCTATATAGGTTACGCTTACATCTTGTATCTTTTCAATCAGTTTATGCTGCATTTCTATACTTACGTTTGCATCTTAGGCATATCTGTAAGTGTATATCTACGTATATCTATACTCTAAATACACAAAAGTCAAAAATAAAACAGATGTTTTAACAAGTGTGCTAGAACGAATGAAGACAAGCGACACAACTCTGCTATAAAAATAGCAGCTAAAGACTCGTTATACGAAGCGTCGCTCGTTTAGCGAGGGTCTACTGTACATATAAAATTACCTGTGAAAATTTGATCAGCTTCATTTAGCGCGTTGAAGCAATTAGCCTCAACAGATGATTAATAAGAATAGTGCCACCGAAATTACATAGGGAAATTGTGGTTTTGGCCTGCTCAATGCCGCAACGTTAAAGTCTTTTATTAAAGGGCTTTTGTCCAATTTATTTTGTTCTCTTCACTGCTTATTAATGGTCAGAAAGAATGCAATGTATAGTCACAATTTGCGTGAGGATGCGGCGACCTGGCCGGTAAATTATCCATGCGCCATTAAAGTCATTAAAATCATTATTCAGCAAGTAAAACGTTTAAGTCGAAATGCTTCTGCAACGTTAAGTAAATGGGAATGAAGGGAACAAAATGAAAGATTCCATGTTCTGTTTCTTCTTCACTCTATCTTTGTCTCTCCCACAGAGCGCTGTTCTTTTTAATGCAAAGTTGATATTAGCAGCACTTACACATTCTGGAGCTGTCGTGCTTCGCTATCCTCTTGGACACTCTTTGGCATTGTCGGACACTGAACATGTAATTTGATAATTTCTGTTAATCGGGAATATTTCGATGAGTGGAATTAAGTTTAGTTCATTTACTGCTTTAAAACGTTGACCGCGACAATGATGTGAATGTTAACACAGCCAGTGTCCTCGTGGTCCACGGTCTCTGCTCCGTGCGAACTGCGTTTGAAACTTTCATTTTTCGACAGGATCATCCCCGGAATACAGTTTGCCATTCTCACAGGTCGGAGCTACAGGTACCCACTATCAGGTGTGCGTTTTAGTTGCGAACTAATTTCAGTGATCAGCGATCAGCTCAAAACGTCAACAGTGCAAGTCGAGCGCTACGACTGAGCTGCATTAAATCGGAATTTGAAGGAGGGGCTGGCGAATCGAGGTTGCACGTTTGGAGTGCTCTTTGTCACGACATGGCGGATGTGGACACTGTGTAGGTTATTTTCAGCTTGGACTCAAACAAACTACATATGGAGCTAATCGTTAGTGAGTGTGCGTGTATCTATGTACATATATGATAGTAAATTATAATTTAAGAGTTATACAATTCGAACTGAGAAGGGCACCAATGCGAATAATCAACTTAGTCATATGCCCACAAATATACTTCGAGAAAGTGCTAAATTCATAAATGAAGAACACAATAACTAACCTTAAGAAGTGGCCAATTTGCATTTATGAGGAAATCCAAGCGACAACCAAAAATTCGTTTGTTTCCTCAAAGTGGTATATAAATGATAAATAATAATTGAGACGAGACATCAACACTACATCAGCGCGAAGTTTTATCATTGGATTGCACGTTGTTTAAAATCGCATAAATAAGTCGTAATAGCGCATTACGCGGGCGAGACGGTCGAAACGATCGACTGATTGCACAGGGGTCGGGCAGACGTTGTCAAGTAGGGAGACCAGCAACAATAACAATGACATAAAAAGCAACATTAACGACCAATTGAATAGGCGCATTAAACAGCTCTGCCCGATGAGGAGTAACGCCAACAAAGGCGGTGCGAGGCGACTTGTCTGTCGAAACTGACGCAATTGAATGCGTCTGGGACCACAGGCTAAAACAATGATGAGTTGGTGTTGGAGGCAAACGACGGCTTGTTGCTCGCGACTATGAACTACTTGAGGTCATACGCTTCACTCAGAGTGTTCTGATTCAGCGGCCAGATCTGCGTAGATCATCGCAGAGCGTTCGTTCGCCCCGAAGATATGCATACCAGGAGAGTGCGGCGAAGTCGAGAATATAACGATATCCAGGCGACTGTCTTTTAGCGTACTTACTTTTGGCACCCCCTGATTCACTCACCCACAGCTGCTCTGCTTCAGTGATATCAATTTATAATTTCATTTATGCGAATGCGAAGGCAAACAGACGAGAGAGCTCACGCCGCCGCCTTCGCCTGGCTCTGCGCTTGTTTCATCGTCGGAATTAAGCAATTTAACCTTATTTAACAACACTTTCGATGCATAAATTTTGTTTCCAATTCGAGTGTTTCTCGTTTGGTGATCCGCCGTCTGTTAAGCGCTCACTTCACCTTTATCCCCGGCCGCCGATCTCCCGCTATTGCCGTTGTCGTTAACGTTGCCATCGAAGTCGTTGTTGGGTTGTCTTCTGGATAAAAACTCCACTCGGATGCGCCGCGCACGAATGTTCGAATGACGTTCCCAGTAAGTAATAAAGCCTTTGCACGACACACGACATTTGCCGACGCAACGGTCTCGTGTCCTGCACGGTTGTAGGCAGTGTACTTTCAATATACAGAGAACATATATGTATATATACGTATTTGAATGTCATTGCACCGTTAGTATTCCAACTCACCATTCGAATCTTTCGTTGTTCGAAACAGTGTTGGAAGTTAACTTCTATGAGCTCCTTCAGAATGCGGATCACTTTTTTTCACGGCTTCAGCTTCTTGTTCCTTTTAATGCAGATTTCACATTAGGAAACTATCCTTGTTTTTGTCCAATTGTTTTTCTAATAAGTTTGGATCATTTTCAATGGTATTTAAAGTTCCAGTGCAAATACTTTTGAATGCTAAAATTATGTAGAATTTTCCGTGCGGACTACTTATCGATACCTACTGTTCCAGCAATTACACGAATGATTAACCGACGGTCAGATGGAATCAGATTACCGATTTGTTTGATATTGTTAACCGTTTTTGCTGTAGAAGGGAGCCGCGGGCGTGAACCATTTTGAACGTTTTCTCGTCCATCTTAAAAATGTTGAAACAACTGAAACTGAAAACACGTGCACGGAGAACATTAATTGCCATACACTTCTCCTGATGAGTTTTAACTACCAGTAGCGGTTTTTCAAAGCTTTATTTCAATTTCAGAACAATTGGTTGCTATATTGCTACACTCAAAATTGCCTGAGCCTGAAGGCATATGCCCAGATATTGCACAAAACTACACGGTAGTACCATTTCCTGGCAGCACGTTTGTTGGGGTTTCAGTCGGGGGAATTTGGGGTAACCCGTAGTGCTATTTATAACTTCGGTGGACTTAGAACGCGTGTCTCGAAAATTGATTATTGATTATGTTTGGCTCACTAGCCTTAGAATTAATTTTGTATTGTAACACCCTGTATTAGAACTACCCTTTCTTAGCTGTCTATTGTTTTTCTTCTGCACTCTCTCTACGCTCTCTTAAAATTCTTCCCCATATAAGCTAGGTCAAATTAAAATTCACAATTCATCGTCAAAGAAAATTATTCAGAGAATACGTAGTTAATATACTTAAACCCCTTCACCTCTGTCAGAAATTGATATTAGCTCGTGTAAAAAATAACCTAGTATTGTGACCAGCAGAAGTTCTGTTTACGCGCGTGCTGGAAGAAGTGAAATCGAGCGGATTTCTTTCTTTTCTATATGAACTCTAAAGCTGAGTTTTAATAATAGAGCCAATTGAAGATATAGTGAAAGTGTATGCTATTCACGTGTTAACGAAGAAGCTCGCTGACCCAACAGATTATATTATTTTGAATATACTATATTGTCGACTCTATACCTACACATTCAAAAAGGTCTATCCTTCAGCTTTACCCCAGTCAAACTTCAGAGGGTCCTGTTCGATATATGGTACATTAAGCTATGTATCTTCATTTTGTAGAGTTGATGTAATGTTGAATTTGGTCTTCTTTAGTGCCCGAGAAATTCATATGCAACAAACAACGCCGAAAGCCCATGGTGAATGCTGAATTGCGCATATGTGTGGGGGTGTGTCAGCCTCATGAAGGACTGCTTACTTTTTTGTGTGCTGTTCACCTCTGAACAGCCGCACGGTTGCACAACTGAGTGGACTCAAATGGCATTTGCTTAAAATATGACTCGCTCGGATGATAAAGTAGCAGCAAAGGCAATTTTGCAGTACTGGAGTGACAGTATCCCACTTTGTTGAAGCCGTCCGACAGGCATTGCCACGAACTGCTAATTGCGCGCGATCCGCCAACTCTCACCGCCAATTATGTATTTCGACAAGAGTGTGCATCGCCGGTTTTCACTGCAACCGGTTAATTTATGAAATCACGTATGCGTCGTGATTTAAAGACTATTTCTTTGCAGTCCATCTATGAATGCAGATAAGCCCTGGACGAGGGTTGCGCAGACGCGCTGGATTGTATGGAGTGCAAATATCTCGTTCGCGTATCTGCCGTTAGTTGTTCCGAGAAGTTCCAATTCAGATGCTATATGCAAGAATCTTCTAAAGCAAATGTTTCGTGGCAGTTTCTCTTCAATAGCGTTGCAACGAATTTTGTTCCACCTGGAAAAGTGACCTTTAAATACTCAGTAAAAACAGAGCAAATCTAATTTACGAACAAAGTGCAGAGTGCCTAAAAAGTATCATTGAAGATGATTGGACACATAAAAAAGTAAGACGGAAGAAGGCAATTGACGCAAGTGACACAATTGAGGAAGGTTAGACACTAAAGTGCATAGCGCCGACTAACAAGTCGCACATTCCCAGTCATTTCGAATGGAAACAATTACAAAAACAAACATAAACTCGGAAATGCTCTCACAATCCAGCTAACAAAAAATCAGAGTATTTCGACAAAGTGAACTGTAGTGGAAAATACGGAAAGCAAATGCCACCATTTGAGGATGGACACGAGCAGTGCAGAGCGCTACAAAGATATATTCTATATTTAGCAGAGTAAGGCCCATTGGGAAATGCTTTTGGATTTCGTCGGCAGAATTATTCGCATAACGGGTGCAAACGACCAGACGATTTCCTCCACAAAAATTGAGTCATTTTAAAATGTTTCCCTTTTTATTTTGCCTCTTTGAATAAATTTTCTTTTATAAATAAAAGCCCAATAAATACGACATTTTATGGGTCGACATTATTATGTATGGGTATCGTTAAATTTTGCGTTTAATTAGTTGAAAAACAAACTTTGCGAGGCAGGCGAAATGTTTCCATTAACAGACTTAATTTTTAAATGGATGCTGAATATAAAAATTCCCTCTACCACTAAGGTGACTCAATATGGAATCAGTACCCTAATCGAAAAACTTTGGTTTAGGTAAGTGGTACATCAATTCAACAGATACAGAAAACGCAGAGTCTTTCAAAAATTATATTATCTATATATATAAAAAAAGATGTTTGTCAGTCTGTTTGTCTGATCCCTATGGAATCCGACACCGTTTGACCGATCACCATGAAAATTGGTACATTTGGTAGATGTCATCATGGAGCATGTTTGTGACTATGTTTGGTGCGAAAAAAAAGTCGAATTCGCTAAATATTAAGACTAACTCAGATTTTCAGATTCTTCTCAAACTGTATAGATACAAATAGAACACAAAAACAAAGTAGCCTCTGAGAATAGAGTTTGTACAAAGTCGAAATGTTCAAATATTCGAATGAAAATAAAAATTAAAAAATTAAGAGTACGAAATGCCACCCAAAAAGACAAACACTGGAAGATCAACAAGAAAATCACGGCAGTAGACAGAGCGCAGAAAGCATCAACGCGCCGAGACCCTGCTAGTTATATTATATAATTATATTAAGGGATATTCAACACTTTTACGATTAATGAAAGCAAAAGTTATAATAATTATAATAACAGTAGTAATAATAAGGGTCATCTTCGAAACGTCGTAAACATATAAAAAATATATATAATATTATAAAAAAGTAATGTTTGTTTGGATGTTATAGGTAATCTTCGAAACTACTGAACCGATTTTAAAAATTCTTTCACCAGTAGAATGCTACATTGTCACTGAATGTCATGAGCTATATCTATATATATATTTTTTAAGTAAAATATGGTTCTTCTTATGATTGTGGATAAGTATATCATCTTCAACTTCCTTATTTATTACTATTTATAATGTGTAACGCAACATATAGCATTTAATCGTACTTCCTAATATATAATTATAAATGTAAACAAACTACCAGATAGGGGTCGACCTGGATAGGACATACTATTATTCCGATAAAAGGATCCCGTGGGATAATATTCAATGTTGGCCGAGCGAAGTCGCGGACTGAGTCCAGTAAAGTAATAATGTTACACACTACATTTTGTAAACGATCAATTTCGATTTTTGACGTCGTAAACTGTTCATATCAGCCGTTGTCGTATACACAAATATAAACAAACAATTTGAAAATAACAAAAACACACGTAAAAGGAAATTAATTAAAATAAATACATATGCCATACAAATACAAATGCCATAAATAATTTATTATTTTTTGCAAAACAATTTTTAATTAAATTAAAATCGTAACACAAGCACTTTGTAACATACTCTAAAATTTTTTTTTTCAGAATTACCATATGATTGTTCAGACTTGGTATTCACAATAAATAGAAAAATTCATAATGTCAGAATTAACAGTATATCACACTCAATTGTGTGATAAGCTTATACATTGTTAAAAAATTTTTGTATGGAGCTACGGACAGTCTGTTTACGATGTTATAAAAATATAACATTTGTAAATTATATATCACATTTACGACGTTTCGTGAAGACACTAAGTAATAATAATAATCATAGTAATAATAATAATAATAATAATAATAATAATAATAATAATAATAATAATAATAATAATAATAATAATAATAATAATAATAATAATAATAATAATAATAATAATAATAATAATAATAATAATAATAATAATAATAATAATAATAATAATAATAATAATAATAATAATAATAATAATAATAATAATAATAATAATAATAATAATAATAATAATAATAATAATAATAATAATAATAATAATAATAATAATAATAATAATAATAATAATAATAATAATAATAATAATAATAATAATAATAATAATAATAATAATAATAATAATAATAATAATAATAATAATAATAATAATAATAATAATAATAATAATAATAATAATAATAATAATAATAATAATAATAATAATAATAATAATAATAATAATAATAATAATAATAATAATAATAATAATAATAATAATAATAATAATAATAATAATAATAATAATAATAATAATAATAATAATAATAATAATAATAATAATAATAATAATAATAATAATAATAATAATAATAATAATAATAATAATAATAATAATAATAATAATAATAATAATAATATTAATAATAATAATTAATAATACTAATAATAAAGTTTCGATTAATTACTCTTGAATGAATAAGTATCAATAAATTAGTAATCGAATCGAGTAATTATTGTTTCTAATCAAATTCTGTATTCCAAAGGCATTTACACAAAAAATGATTTTATTATTTTACTTAACATTTTTTGAAAACGCAATAAAACTTGCTGGACTGCTCGCTGCTCATATCAATTTCACAATGCAGACTTCTTTTTTTATTCCATTTTATGAAAAAGTGTACGTTTTGTGTCTGCTTGTCTGGGTATCGCAGCTGTCTATGAACACTCAATTAGGTATGTTTGTCAATGCCGAGAATCATTCCCCCAAACATTCGGAAAACAAATCACGGAACTCACGTTCGAAATCGTGACATTTTTCAGGGGATTGTTCCATATATATTTATTTCTTTTGTTGTTAGGGGGTGTCTTTATTGTCTTCATTTCCAAAAGAGTTTTATTAAGAATGTGAAGTGTTCTGAAAATGGAATACCTGAAGCGGCTGACAAGACTTTTTCAACCAGCTGATAAACTGAGTTCTTAAGACGGCCGGCGGCACTTACTCCTATTTATATTTTATATATGAAAAACTTAATTATTCTTGCATTTAAGACGGTAGTTCAATTCGGCTGAATTACGTCACTACTTGACGTATTTTGGTTTTCTTCAGGTGGAACCTTCCGTGTCATGAGAAGGTTAATATGGTACACCTCAGTTCCTTCAATGAGTAAAACTATCCGTGTTTTGACCTTTTTTTTGTTTCACTTATCATATAGGGTGTCATATTTGCTTCGATCTATTTATATGTTAATGTTACATTAGCGTCTTACTTACTTATATCTAGAAAGCTGTGAAACTAAGCAAGAAAGGTGTGAAAAATAAGCCAAGTGTCTCCGAACAACTTCGGTCATATCTTATATTCCCAAATTAAAACAAGATTTAAATTACATCAAAAACCCAGTGTGAAATAACATATAAGGCAAATGGCCTCTACGGCTTTTCTGCCACATATGCACACATTTATCCTAATTTTGCATGGCCTTCATTATTTTTGAACTATTGTTCAGCGAATGGTGGTAGATTCTAATCTGGTGTTAGTTTTGAGACAAATTTTATAAACATTTTAAAGTTATTTCCCTAACTTGTCATAATCTTAAACAGCTTAATGATAAAAGAAATCAGCCCACCTATAACAAATATATGCCACACCCATTTCAATGCAACATCAATGCTTCCCGAAAATGTAAATGAAAAATTTCCCTTCGACAGAAGAATATGAAATGAACACCACAACAACGTGCTGAAGAATTATCTTCGCTCCACAAAAGTCCATAATTTGGAAGTTTAAAGAAGCCTAAGAAAAGCAACAGCCAGCGATAAGTGCCACTGAAAATCATTTAAAAGCAAACACAAATATTTTTATGGCATTTTTATAGTTGTTGCAACAATCTAATAACAATTCAAATAATTATCCAAACAAACAATTTCACCGACGCCAATGCGAACTTTCTTAAGATAAAAGCCAACCTCGAAGCGGAGAGCACAAAATAAGGCCATGCAACCCGTCAAACCAACGCTAAAAATGAGTCATAAAACGAACATAAAGAGTGCTGCCAAATCGCTACTGCTTAGGCCACGCCCTCGATGACGCCTCGTGAGCAGCATACGGAAGCCATAACTGTGAGTGCCAAGTGCCAATAACTCAAGTTAAAGAGAATTGTGCTGGAAAACGGCATCAACAGAAACGGATGTAGCGCCAGCGAACGTGCGAGTAAGCGAGATGGCATTACAGTCGGCCATTAGGCCGGAGAGCTACGACAGTCGATAGAGAGCGCTCAACGATTATGGCGAATGATTGAGCAACCATAGTTAAAAGTGGCTCTCTCCCACTCGAAGTCTCTCACTAACGCTTTCCTTGTCGCTCCCTCTCATAAGACTACAGATGGATTTTGTGCCACGCGTCGCTCGTAAAAATTGAATTTTGTGTGTGGGAAGTTGAATAAAAATTGAGTTTAATGGATATATTTGTTTGTTTTGGACTGATTTTATTTGAGAGAATTGGTTTGTTTAGTGTTGGCGGTGGTGGGTAAGCTGCTTCGGCGCGCTCAAGTGTTTAGCCGGTCGATGAAAGTACAGTAATGTAAAGAGCGAAGAGAGAGGATTGTTGTAGAGCGTAGTTGTTGTTGTTTAACTACGTTTTTGTTGCAGACATAACTGTCGTCGTTTATTGCTGCCTTTAAGTGCGACTGAGATGGGCTCAGAATCATTTACAGAATTGCTAGCAATTATTGTTTTATCTGGTGGGGTGTGTTTGTTTTCGTTGGCCTTGTTGTTGTTTCATGGCGAAAGTGTTGCTCATGTTTATCAATGATGATGTTAATGATGTTTAAAATTAATTAATATTGATTTAATTACGGCTACGCTGAATGCGACTTGGTTGATTCTTCTTCTTTTTATTTTAGTGGCAATCAACACGATTTTCGCTCATTTCAAAGGCCACTATGCGTTTATATGGGGGCGGCGTGTGTGCATAAAGCAAATACTTCTGCGAGACAGAGAGCGAAAACGCATGCTCTCCGTGTATGTTGCGCATCTTTCGTCGTTTTGCACGCTACCAGAAACTTTTTTATTTTCTTTGCGTTGCTTTGCTCCTGGCACTCGCATCCCAATCAGCGTTTTCTCCCTCAATTTGCCAGAATGGGACACCAAATGCATTGTGGCAGTTAAAACGTAGATTTAAGTAAGTGGAAACGAGATCGTTACCTTCGCGCATAAAAATAAAAATCATTGTTGTAGCGCTGTGATTGAAAAAAAGCAAGTAAAAATAAAAAAACAAAATTGAAACCCAAAAAAAGGGCAAATGAAAAACGCGAAGCGAATAAGCGTGATAGTGGGGAAAACTTGAGTCGAGTTTCGGCGAGAAAAACACTCCGTTTTCAACGCTTGCCAAAGGTGGGCCCACTCCAATGTTCTTTCGTTCTCGGAGCTGCTTGCTCTGCACCTTTTGAGTAAAACTTTCAGGCACGAGTTGATTTTTTAAGATGCCAACGAGCCAGCTCGCTCGGCTTTCACCCATTTTACTCACCCGTTGCGCTTATTTACTCAAGCGTTTATGCTTTGAATTTGGAATTGGGTCTGGGCGCCAGGGCCATCGTCACACTCAGCATCGGTCCGGCACTGCTTGTTCTTATTATGCTCGCCTTGTGTTTCCCTCTTCTGATTTTAGCTATTCAATTCTTTACCCGGGTTGTTTTTTGGCCGTCTTTTCATTTTCGGTTTATAGTTTTTATACGGGCTATAATGACTTTTATGGACTTCAGTGTGCGCCAAAAACTTTTTTAATTAAATGCCGCGTGCTGCTTTTCCTTCGAATTCCTCACTCGAGTGAGAATACGAACCGACGGCAGTTTCAAATTCACTTGGCCATTCTAACTGAATTTATATTCTGATACATGCGAACTCAATTTGAAAATGGTAGAATCTGAAAAGTAGCTGGTAGTTAATATTTTCAATTTAGAGTGCAAACGCTTCTCTGAGTATTCAAAGGGCAATACAAAACACAAATCAGCTTGGCTCAATAGTCAGCTGACACATTATAAACACCCACGAGAATGGCCCTTAAACGCAGCGCTACTTTCCAGATTACGCAAAGCCTCGTAGAAAGTGTGAAAAATCTTTGCACCGCTCAGTGGAATGGAACTGGACAACATCGCCGGGACATGAAATTCGAGGCTTTAAAAGGCTGCACGTAACCGAAATGGACATCAGTAAAGGAGTCTATTAAAAAGGCATTTTGGAAGCGCGTCAAATGGACTCAACGCGAACTCCAGCAGACAGACGGATGGGCGGATGAATGGACTATTGGTTAGACGAACATTGCAGTATGCAGCACAGTATGGTCGAACAGTTGCGCACTGAAACCGTGAAGTGTCCAGCTCGAAAAGCAACGTGAACTCGCACAAAACGAGTCCTGCCATTTACAGGATACTCAACCGAAATGGTATTTTTCATATTTCTCGTTTTTTGCTATTCTTTTTTAGTGGGAATTGAATGTTGTTATTGTTCATGTTCGTGTTGTTATTGTTTTCGTTGTCGTTGCGTGCAATTACATCGGTCTGTCATAAATTTCATCCTTTCAGAAAAAGGAGTAACAGCAGAAACTTTGCCGCTGCTGACCTGGTGTGCACGGCAGGCGCTGCCATCAGCGGCGTGTTGAGCATGCAGTGTGCAGCATGTGTTGCACATCGACCACTCTGGGTTACAACTCTTGCTGTTGCATGCTGCACAAACATTTCGCTTCGTTTTATTTCATGTTAACACAACGAGGCGCGCTGAGTGGACATAAAAGGACATTGGCTTCATGACTTCACCGACATCAAACTGGTTAATTGGCTTGAAGACACGGAGCTGAGGCATACGGCGGCTAAAGTTTGCACGTCTTACACATCAGAAATGTCGCCGTATTCTTCAGTAAGCTTAAACTGAGCTGCTGGTGCCGTTGCCATACAGCAAGTTTAATTGCCTTCAGCCTTGATTTCTCTCAGTGTATGCGCACAAGAGGCGTTCACCACTTTGCAGAGCGTTTGACTTTCCCTCGCCGCATCCGGTTCGTATTTATGTCAGGCGACACTTCTTGCACTCTCCACCTAACCAGTTTAATAATTTACTTTTCGTTGTACCTACATGCCTCGAACATCCACTTTTACCCCCACTCTCCGTTTCTGATGTTCCGCTCTAAGTGAATTTATATCGTGTAAAATTACAAGTCCGCGATTTCTGTTCTTTTCCAGTTGGGCGGTGGATCGAGGGGAGAGTTCGCATATTTATCGCTGGTGCAGTTCGCGCGACTTGATTTAATTTAATTTATTTTAATAATCACTACATGCTACCTATAAAAATTTTCGTAAGGATTTTCTACATCCCTCATGATCAGAGTGTCTACAGCGTTATATGTTATATGTTGATTCCCCGATATACCTGATGGACTTATACAGCAATCCCCTACTGTAGCCGAAATAAATATACGAATCGCCAAAGTCGAGGAATTTGAAGAGTTGATTCCGTGACAAAACGAAAAACCGAAAAAACAAGAACAAAACAAAGAAACACTAGTCCGCTTTAAATATGGTCCTGATGGTGGCCCCTAAAATCCCATAACCCTCCTCGTAGATTAATATTTACTTTCTCCTAATTCCAATTTTATATTTTTATATTTATAGAACACAAGCATCGAAAGCTCAACTGACACACTCATTTATGCTCAAGTTTAGTGTCCTTCAACCCCCAAAAAACAATCTCGCATTCGAGCCGCTTAGCATCTGAAAACGTCAACAAGGTTCTAAATTTGCCTCAAATAATTGTATGATTTAATTTGCCGCCTAAAGCTGAAAGCAATGAAATAAACCCACAAAAATACTGAGTGGTACAACGATTGATAAATGACATTATTTCGGTTTGAATACCTTTTGAATTGACTTCTAAACAGCACCTAATTTAAAGCACTCAAATAACTTAAAAAGCCGTAATTTCGTATGTAAATTAGTGGAATTTAATTAGGCCGAATCGTGCCAAGCCGTACTGCGGGACGTAACCAGTTCCACCAACCCGAACCAGAGTAAATCGAAACAGTCGAAGAGAATGCAAATTTTTATTGGCCATTTCAGAAGTGATTCGCTTTTTCCACCGAAACCGAGAGCACATCAAAAAATGATCATGAATTGAAAAGAGGTGCAAAAATCAACATTTAAATAAATTACTTCTGTTTTATTACTCCCAATAATATGCACCTGTCACATCTTTTGGACTCTTAGTGCACTTTATTAAAATTGTAGATTTAATACATAATGGCCTAGCTTTCTATTTACTTCTACATTCGGCTACGATTTTACTTATGTATGTGGTATTTTCATGTCAATTGGCTCACAAGGTAAATCCCGAGGTACTTAACTTCTGCGGTAAATTCCTGTATATTTACTTTTCGTGTTGCCGTTGTTCCATTTTATTTTCCACTGACGAAGGAAGACATTATAACGTTTTGCTTAGTCTTCTTTGGTGTTGCTATCATGCAAGTGTCCTGTGAGGGTTCGCGTACATCCGAAATGTTGATCACTCGTCCTTGTACTTGACATAGAATTACCTGCCTTCAAATATCTATCGAGAATTTGGTTCACATTTATAGGAATTATTGAGTGCAGCTTGTATTTTATGTGACACATGATGGATTAGTTGGATTGCGTCAAAATCCAAATTGGTAGTCATATACCAGACTGATATATATATATATATTTAGGTATTTAAAAAATGTTAACGGCCTCTCTCTTAGAAGTTTCTAAAATTTTTAATAGTACGGGTAGCAGGCTTATGGGTCTAGACAATGAGGCTTTTATACAGTTTTTCCTAGGCTTCGGAACAGTGATTATTTCTGCAACTTTCCATGCCCTTGGTTAAAGTCTAAGTATGAGTATCACATTAAATACTTTTCGTATGAAGTCAGTCGCTTTGCCACGGTAGTGTTTCAGCATTAATTCATTTATTTTGTCGTAACCTGTGGTTCCGTACGTGCTTATAGGATCACTGGTGTGTCTGTCTGTCTGTCAGCCAGTTTGCTCCGAATCTGTTGAGCCGATTAAGTTGTGTGATATATAAAATGAAAGGGCTTGTTGCAAGAGTCTTAAATATATTTCTAAATATTTATATATTATATATATATATTATATAAAATAAAGCTATTTAAGAAAAGTTATGAACATTTATGGAAATTTATAAATTTTCACTTCAATAATATATCTAAAGGTGTCAAAATCAGTCTTGTAATTTATACTTTAACGAATAGTAATGTAATATAATATTTGCACTTGTCCATGCTTTTATAATAGATTTGTGTTTACTGATATATACTACGTTACCTGCACTGATAATAGTCATATAGGTTAAACCAGCACTGACCGTGCTCGTTAACCATGGGAACTTGCCCCGGAAATCTACCCACCTTGCATGCTCCGAAGCAAATCCAAGCAGCAACAAACAAAGAGACAAAGAATGGCTTTCGGCATGAAGTCAAGTCAAGTCCTCAGTTGGCTCAAATTCCGTCTCAGACAAATCGCTGCTACTTCCTCTTAAATGATTTTCAATTTCTTTTATGTGTTACATTTTCTGTGCTCAACAAAAGCACGAGAGAACAAAGGCGCAGAAAATATACGATTTTACTCCAATTTTCAAACGTTTTATTTCCACAGAGTTTTGATTTAGTTTCGACTCACAATTTCGGTTCAAATGGTTTATTAAGCCTGAGTTTCGTGGGGCTTTCGCTTTTATTTTTATGTTGACTTTGTCTTTATGTTACGTTGGTGTCTTGTTTTTCTGTTTCTTTTTTTCTACAAATATTTAAATTTATATTTCGACTTTGGCATTGGCAGTAAATCATCTCAGTTCTTCGAACCAAGTCCCCCACATATTTTCAGGCAACCAGTCTGTCGATCGTCGTTTTTCGCCGCTCTGGTGTGGTGTGCTTGCGGAGTCGTTTGTTTTCCGTGCATGATTGAGGGTGCATTCATAAATTCGGTTTAAAAGTTTCTGATGTGCCATATTGTGTCCCCCACCGCCGCCTCAAGCAGACGATACAAGTACTTGACAACGTGCTAAGGCCCAAGTTGGCTCGTTGGCTGGGCTGGCTTGCTGTCTCCAGGGCAATAAATAAATTGAAAAGGTCGTAAATTCGGCGTCGCATTTGACACCGCGTCCGAAGCCAACGCTGCCCATTTGTCATGGATCTTGCGAGTCTCTCAACGCGACTCCATTTTAATGTTTCCTCTTCTTGTTTTCTTTTCGTTTTGAATTTTAAAAACTACTACGCCCAGCTGAGACGAGATTATATAAACGCAACTGAAGACTAGAACTAGAGCACTCAGATAGTTTTTTGACAAATTGTTCCTTAAACTCCTTTCTGAAGTTTCTTTTAAGCCTTACACTTCATTATTTATAATCCTACAAATGTGTTATGCAGATTGTTGAATTAAATATTATTTGTTAAATATCAAGATAATAAAAAAATCGATTAAGTTTTAATGAAGCCAGCAGATTGTATAGGGGAAGACATTGAACACCAAATCTCAAATAATATACCAGTACTTCAATCTAACCTTGCAGAGAGCGGCTGTAACACAGATGGCACTCGTTGTTATGACCTCAATCGATGTTATCGATCGGCTGTACAAATTGGTTTCCTCATGAAGACGATGTTGGTTCAGTGCATCCCACACCTCTTAATATGGCGCTATTAGTTTTCATGTGAACACTCTTTTGCAGGAAGTCGGCGAATTGATTTAGAGGTTACTTTCAAGGATTCTTTTATAACTTGGAAGTTAAGTGAAAGCATATTGAGTTATGAATGGAAGGCACCACCTGAGGTGGCATATATGACAATGGGTGTCATCCGCATTTGCACCTTTGCACCAGTAGATCATTGCTACTACATTGGTCGTGTCTACCAGAAGTGGGCATATAACGACTAGGTTAAACCACCTTCAATGTCGATGTTACTGCTAAGACCACAGACAAAGTTTCAACATGAATTATATAAAAATAAATGCAGAAATAGGTTAACATCTATGTTATTGAAAACGGTGAGACGCTAAATGGTAACGCACTCTAACCTCGGAAAGTTCGTCCCCGATTGCGTTTTATCATATAAGTAGATGGCCTTGGGGCGGAGTTAATGTGATGGGCACTTCATAGTTCAAATATTTAATATTAGTTCTGTTCATAAAGCAGTACTCACTTTGGTTGTCATTTACGTGAACTATTGTAATTATTTGTTAGTACTTCAAGAGCGGAAAGAAAGCGAGAAGCCATGGAAAATCAAACGGTGAAAGAAAGGCTACAGCGAAGGAGCGAGACAGACAAAGAATTGTCGAAGGCTTAATTTTTCTATTAACCTTTTTTTATTAAACTGGATTGAGTCACAGCGAAGCAAGGCCGGGTACGCTAGTAATCGATATACAGTGGAACCTGTCTAAGTACACCACCTTCGGTTCCATGGAACTTTCGCAGTCAGCTCATTAAACATTTTTTTTGTTTGACTAACAAAACAATTTTTTTTTTCAATTTTGTGCAAATTATTTTCGGATTGTTCATCAGTTGTATCGTCAGTTTATTGTAAAGAATTATTATTGTAGCAGTTTTAGAAGCTTTCATAGCCAAACCATTAACATTCATTGGCATGCTTCGGACACGTTTACCTTTTTGGTGAACATCTCTGTGAATCGCTTGAATCAATTTGGTTGGTCATGGTGTCTATATTTTCATTTCAAAATTTGTATTTATTCCTTGATCCAGGGACTGAACTTGTGAAGAAGCCGACCTTTGAACACTTGACGGAAACTATCTTTTGCGATCGTGATAGGTGGTCTGTTCACTATATTATTTCGAATATTCCAACGTGTGGATATACAAATTATAACGGTCCGCAATTGCACTGCACTACACCCACTCAAGTCAGACGTCGAAAAGTAAACAACTTTTCCTTTGGAATTGTCACTTTAATTTGTATAGCTGAGTAATTTCACGGACAAAAGGCATGCTGTGTGCCAAAATCGCTTCTTTCCGAAGGTCCCCTTTTCACGAGACTGAAAACCAAACAAACAAATTAGATTAATGCTTTTGGGTTTGATTTGACCTATTTTATTGTTTGGTCCTCAGCATACAAAATTCAATGTGAAAATTAATGCGAAAGTCATGAGCCAATTTTGCAGCGAAAGATACACATGCTTGGCTTGAAAAAGGTCACTAGCCAATGTGAACGACGAAAGCCTTTGCCAATTAAAATTCATAAAATGCTGTTGTGTGTATGAAGGATGTGCCTCCATATGTCGGTATATAACCCAATTCACATGCACGGTGTCGAAACCTGGGCGAAATTCAGCCGAGAACTGGTAAAACTGTGTCAGTAGTTGGCGGCCAGTCCAGGGCTGAGCACACGCATGTGGGTTATTCGACCAGAACAGAGGACAACGGACTACGAAGCGAGTTGACTGACCCTGTTTCATTGCGTGCCTTTCCGTCCGTCTGTCCGTCTGATTTGTGCCACTCTTTCCGTAATTTAAGCCAGTTGGAATTCATCCTCAACATTTTTTATTAAGGGCTGTATACCAAAAAAGAAACATTTTGTTCGGGCAGGACGAATTGGTAATACGCCCCATACAGTTAACCCGAATGCCGATTTTATGTAGTCAATCGTCTCTCTCTGATCTTCCACTGATTAAGATTTCATGATTCGAAAGACCAGTCCTCGTATCAATGAAATATAATTAAAAACATTTTCGTTTAGTCTGTTCATGAAGCCCTCGTGATCGAGTGTAGTGTATTTTTTACAGTTTTTGTGCAGGCGAAGCAAGCCAGTTTCGAATTTAGGTGAGCAGGCTAAACGACTGTTCGACCTGGTCGTGGCATAGTTGACCGTGTGGCGTTGCAGACCGAAAAGACCCAAGAAGACGGAAAAAGGCGGAAGGAGTAGTTTGAATCGCTCAAAAATTCATTTGCATATTTCAGTGACCGTACCCGTAATAGGGAAAGTGACGCCGGCGTTGGTCATCTCTCCTGAGTGCCACATGCAGTGTTTAGCCAAAGTTTGATGTGAAATAGTGAACGTTAACTTTTAAAAAAATATTTGGTCTTTTGTGTTTTTGGTTTTCCATTTGTTACATTATTATTCTCTTAATAATAATTGTTGTTCCTTTCGCTTAATTTAAGCTGCTGGCTTCTACAATTCTATACCATTTTGCTTGCCTCTTTTGGCGCCTGTTAGCCAATGTTGGAATTATGGTGTTGACTTCATGCTGGTGATGCCTGCCATCGCCGCCAGATAAAAATCTAATTAAATAATTTATGTACATGCCCACTGACCATAATTTCAATTTATATCGTACACAATAATTCTGGCTCGTTCATGTAATCTGCATTGGCCGAAATCGCAGCCCCGGCGATTTATCTCAGGCTGCAGCCTGGCCCAGAGACGTAAATTACTGCATTTACCATTCATCTCCCACGCAAATAAATACATGCGACTACTTATTTATTGTGTACGGCAATGTTCCGATTCGCTTTGCATTCGGAGGCCATGAATCACACAAGCGGAGCGCATTGCAGGCATCACATACCGATAGCGTTTGCTCTTGCCTCTGAGAGTGTGGCTCTGACCCCTCAGCGGAGACTACGCCGAAAATTTATGCGCATTTTATTGACCAACAAAAAGGGCTCTTCTGTTTTGGTGTGGCCAGAACAACGTGTCCAAAGTGTTTTATGGCCGATGCGGGCCTCAAGTGACCGCCTCTAGGACCTCACAGCCAGTGTCTCCCCTTTCCCACCTCTCTCTCGCTATCATCATCAATTGCAGTTCGCTGCCCAGCATCTGACCGGGGAGGGAGGCACTTGCATCCTCTTCTGGTTGGCCTCATCTATCTGAGGTGGCGGGCACTTGTGTCCTCCTCTTGTTAGGTTGTTCTACACATGCCACTTGACAGAAAAACTTTGGAAAAACGCTTCAATGCACTTTATGTATGTGTTTTGTTGAAATGCATGAATACAAATCAGCGTTTTATGCAGAGTGAGTCCACAAAAAATCAGGCCAATTATGAGATGAAGGAGGAGGATGAATGATCAGCGGATATTGCTTATAGTGTACAGTAGTGTATGGAATCTCGTTGCAAATACGAAGGTTCGAATGAACACGAAATACCAGAATAAGTGGAAGTGTCGTTGACCTTGGCGCTTGAGTTGTTCTTCAACATCGAAAACTCAATTAGATCGGACGAGTTCAACACATCGATTTGGGGGCTGAACAAAAAGAGAAGAAAGCTCATTAAAAGTCAATTTCGGAATCAATTAAGAGCGCATAAAGTGAAATATGTGCTACCCACGCTGAAGGCATGAGGAGACTAAGGAGAAGACCCACAGCAACCGTCCACTAGAGACTGAAATTGTGAATCCAGTAATATTATTATAATTATTATTTTTTTGTTTTTTTCTTTAATGCTTAAAAACAGCTAGAATCCCATAAAGTGATATTTGACAAATTCGTAAGAAAATAGTTTTCATTGTTGTAAAAAGAGCAACTAGGGGCGCCAAACAAGCTCAAGAACACAATTATGATTTTGAGAGAAGCGAAGCGAACATGAGCGAAAAATGCTTTATGCGATTGCATTTCAAAGTCACTCTAATTTTATGACAACGTCGAGTCTGTTATAAATTGAATTTTGTGCATGGGAAAAACGAGGTTGTTGCATTTGACTCGCACGAATGACCCGATCGCACCGACGGTTCTAATGATGATGTCGCGATGATGAAGTCGTCAGGCAGAAAGTGAGTCACTTACTCAGTTGAATAGACCGTGGATTAATCAAATTTCACGCTGCGTGAAGTGCGCAATTCCACGTCGCAAAGAATGGATGCTCAAACGAACTGCCGTCGAGCAGGGAAGTCGAATGCCACCATCAAAGCTATTCAAACACAACATCCAAGCGACCAACCAGACACAATGGAAACATGGCTCGTAAAGCATTTTCTGTTTGGCGACGAGCGGGTTTGCCCATAGATTTTCGTATTTACTTAAAAAATGGTTTTGTGCAACACAAAACGACTTCTCACACACAACTCTAAACGGAAGATTCGCCTTTCAGTTTTGGAAACGAACCCCAGGAGCGAGCAGCGTCTTCGCATCTAAGAACTAAAGCCGAGAAAATTATCGAGCCTGGTGAAACCCATGCCGAGAGGGAGAATAAATGATAAATTATTGCGTGGCACAATAGGGCAGCAGATACAGGCAACCCCTGCATTGAGGAAAAGGACAAGTTCACACAGATACACACGCGTACGCTAAACAAACAAGATACACACAAAGAAGAAGAGCGAAATACATAAAAATGAGTTACGAGTTCTGCCATTTTAAATAAAAATAAAAGCCACCGAGAAAAAGGTCAAAGGCCATTTCCACCCCGAAATGCCGAGTGAGTGAGATAGCGACTCTTTGTGTGAGAGTGTGACTGTGTGTGTGCGCGCACAAAATGGTTATGTTGACAGAAGTAAATCTTTTGAATTATCGCAGTTAAATGCCACATTCTGCTAGATAAATTTGTAAGTCACAGCCGCCTGGCCGCGCTGCCGCCGTTGATAACAGCTGATGATTCCGAAATGGCCAGCAACTCTGGATGAAGCCATCCCATAAATAACCGCTGGCGTGCTCAACGCATCTTTAAGGAGTTTCAGCATTAGACGCAAGGGTTTGACCTGATGACTTTCCAGCCTTCCCCTCTAACAGCCTGAATGATAGTCTGCCTGCCCGGCTTTGTGTGCGTTTTGCTTCGGCCATTACACTTTTCATGGTTTGGTGCTCATTTCTTATGCCTTTTGACTCCTTCAATTCTGGGCGATCGTCGCGTTTTTACTGCCTGTCTTTGCGAACACCTTGCTCTGAAACGCTGAACACTCAATTTTCATGCCAACAGCAGCGGCTGCTCTGAAGGCCGACAGCTTGTTCGGGTCTTAATCATCAAAACTGATATTTCAATAAAGTAAGATGTAATGCAGAAATCCATGAAATGTATACATGCAAAACTGGGCAATTAACATTGGTTAGTTTAGATTGAAAATAAGGTGCGGAAGCCCGAAAAGTCAGAGAAGCTTATCAACATAAATTCTCAATTTTCCCTAGTTAATCTGCTCAGAGCATAATCTTTCCTCAGCCAGAAAGATCTTTGGTGATACTTTTTTTAAATATAGGAAATCCAAAACCCTCCCTTTCAAGAAATATTGTCGCTATTTTAACTTAATAACAGGGCGCCTAAATAGATCAACGATATTTTTGAGTTTATCGCGATGTAATTGAAAAGTATCACTGTATACTTATATACTTATTATAGCGTGTAGAGCGTATGTCCCAATACGCTTCATCGGTTTTTACTGCTGATTCCAAGCAATCCCGGACCACGGAGAAGGTCCTATCCGCCAAATAGCTCCGCACTAAGAAGAACAAATGTGGCGGCAGGACATTATCAAACACCCGCCTTATAACAGGATTAGCCTGCTACCCCTCAAGAATGAAGTTCATCACCATATTCAGCTGTTCCGGCGTTCCATGGGACTTACGAAGCCAAATTGAAAGAGTAATATTTTTCTCCTTCTCCACTTTGCGAGAAGCTTGGCTAAGATGGCTGATTGGTATGTACGATTCCAAGAGCGAAGGACTTATTCTAGACTTAAAAACACACACACACTTGACTTCTTCCATTGTGATGGGTTATGGCCTCCAGCGTGATATTGTCAAGCTCATCGTCGCCTGGGCCTTTTTGGTCTTTAGACTTTTATAAAGACGAGAACGTAATTTCCTGAGCAGTCATAGAGGCGACTGGAAGGCATAACTGACCAGGACTGTCAAGCGGCTTCTAAACCCAAAGCTGAAACCAGGCCTTCAGATTCCACTGCACTGTACCTTTGTTACCAATAAAGCATACGCAGAATGTGAAGAGTATACAAATAGAGGAGTATTCAAGCTGAAAGGAGCTTAGATTGAGAACTTAAACCTTTATGTATCGACAAACTATTTTGTTCAGCACTACACTAAAACGAGGAACTTGCAAACCTTACATCTATCATTGATTCAAAGGGGTAGTTGTCGTATTTTGAAGAAGAACAAGGCATTTTTGCGTTTTTGGTGTTAATGGGTAAATATAAAAAGAGCGCGGATAGCTCCACATGGTAGAACGGCGGGAATGTGGGTTTCTTTTTTGATTTCTGATTTAATCTTACTGCTTAACGAACTCGAGAACTGCTAAACAACAAACGTTAGAAAGATGGAATTTTTTCTAGAAGAAGAAGAAGAAGTACATGAAAACGTAAAGAATGGAATGACTCCAAGCAAAAGTGCTCAAAACGAGCTGTAGCCAAACCCATTAGGCAAGAACAATGCCTGAGAGTTTTTGTTATTTGATGAATGCCTCTCGCGTGCGAGTGAGATAGCGATTGGAGTGAATGAGGTATTTGTATTAGTCTGACGGTGGTTACGTTGCTGAACTCGCTCATTCGACGGCGCTCACTCGCTCAACAGCCATTCCGAGTTCAACACTACAACGCAACGGACATATTCGTGGAGCAGCGCTGATCCACTTGAGGAGTAATCAGTGGGGGAAATATTTTGTGCTAAAAACTCAGGACGCCAAAATTCATTCAGAAAACGTTTTGAAAAGAGTCGATAATAAAATTCTGTCGAATAAAATTTCATTTTTTTAACGGCTTCGCTGTGAATGGAAAATTATGATAAATATATTTTCCTCGGTGATTAATATGTTCGAAAAGAACGGAGTTTCCTCAGTTTTTATTTTGGTTTTTTTCTATTTTTATAAATGGAACGCCGTTAGTTGCAACACCAGCCAGTAGATGTCAGCACTGCTGTGCCATCTAGCGGGAGGGAGTGTACAGTTTTAAGCGTACTGGAATCGAGTTTTAAAGTCACTGTATTCAATAATGAGATGCTGCTGAAACTGTTAATGTCCACAACGACTCAATGTGCCTTCACACAAAATGACCCTTCACAAACGCATTCAGTGGATAGTTATGTTTTGTGTGGCGTTTGTTGTCACAACTCGCCTTGCAACATAAAGCTTTTCGCTATTGAAATACGTTTTCCTTTCATTCAATGTTATATTTGCCGTTATTGGTCAAGCGCGTTCGATCGGCATATTTCATTATAAATTGTATATAGCAATTTTATAAAATTGCTACAGTTGTTTTTGTTCAGTCGTTAATTTTAAATTTTTTTAATGCCAGCGAGATATATATGTACTCAGAGATAGACCCTCGCTTGGACGATCTTTTTCAGATACCACATCCCATCAACTGTAATTCAACAATAAAGTTACCTGTTTTGCATTAACCTGATTTCCAGTTGTATGCCTCTTTAGCCCGAAATGTTAGCGGTATGTCAGGCCTATTTGGTCCAAGTACACATTGTAGATCCGAAGGTCAAACATAGCGGCGACCCCTTATGAACAAGTATGACGCTATTAACAGCGTCACAAACACAAAGTTTATGGACCATCAGAGCTTTATAACACCAGATTTTTAGGTTTTTTTAAATTTATTTAGAGTTTCTACCATCCTTTTTCTCTAAAGGTAGGATAACTTATGTGTAAATCCACTACTCAATAAGGTCTGAATAAGGCTATATTCGTCATATTATTTAATACGCAATATGCTCCTGTGACTATTTGAAAGACTTTGTCTTCTTTTGGTATCGTTGACCCATCTAAATATCTCATCGACATATTGCTTCCTATAGTTTACTTGTCCCGGGGTCAAACAATCCAGTGTGGGTCTTCGGCGAGAACAACAACTATTGCGAAATGGTTAAAAGGGGTTTGAATAATTGGGTCTTTTATTGAGGGGAGTCTAGGCAAGATGCCCATAAAAAAGAGAAAATCTGAGTGTATGAACCAGACTGAAGAGAAGAAAGCTGGAGGCAAGAAATCGTACTAGGTTGAAGTGATTCCTTTTTCTCTATCCTGGTGACCTAGGTAGTCCTGGGCATTAGTCTAGTATTAGTAGTGTTGTGCCATCATCTATATCGCTGTCATAAAGGATTTGAAATCATGCCAGTTATGCCAAGTTAAAATCCGATGGTGTTTATTTGGCATTATGTGGTAATTAATTACCTAATAATGGCGGTTCGGCCGAGGTCTAAAATGAGTGATTGTCCCTGAATGTACTACTCTACTTTAATAGCTTGTTTATAAAATAGTTCATCCAAAATTGTAATATAATTAAACTAAAATAGCCTAACCTAACGTCCCGAACATCTCTGTATGATTTTATCGAACACTAGAGGGTAGCCGGCGCGTTGCTGCCTCTTGGCATGTTCCCCAAGTGGTGTGTTGTAGCCTGGCGCCGTGTGTTTTCGTTCTCACCTTTCTTAAACTTTCGATTTGAGCGTGATACTCAAGCATAGGAGCAAACAAAGATTGTAGAAAGATACACCTTATATTTATATATATAGATTCGCGAATCCTTCCCCTCTCAATAGCCAATCCTTTTGAAAACGTAAGCGATATTTTTGCTCACAAAGATGATATGGTATTATGTAACACAATGGTTTTAATGAAAATCAGAGCCATGGACTCATCGGCGAGACAGTGATGAGAGAACCGCGGTGTACATGTAAATTGACAATGAAATTGTTTTGAGTGGCAACCCAACGTCGAGCAAGTGTCAAAGGCCGATTGTGAAGGGGTTTCAAAACGGAGGAGGGTGTCGCACAAAAAACATCAAACCCTCGACACAAACCAGAATACATCTAAGAGTTATGTGTTGTCGGAGCGGGTGTAGAGCTAGCTGCCAGGGAAAGCACGAAAGTCATCTTCGAACGCGCGATAAGTTTAAAGCCTTTTTTGCTTTTGACAAAGACGAGTTGATGACGCTGCCAAAGAACAATAAATAAATAAATAAACACGCAAACAAGTGCAAGAAGCTCTGCTTGACGCGGTGCGCTCTGCATCTCGCTTTGAGTTTTGTAATTTTGTTGCTCCAGTTGCTGGCGTTGCCTGCTGCTGGTGCTCGTGGTTTTCAGTTCGATGCGGGTGAAACAGAGAATGGAATGACGTGCAGCAACTTCACGGCATGGCGAAGGACCTGTTCATGTTTCGACTTAACTGGTTTTCTGACATCTCGCTCGTTCCATCGTCACCATCTCGTTCGTACGTCTCTGCTGAATCCACTACAATATCCCTGCGCCTCGATGCCCCTAGTCGACGGTTTCGCTGCGATACAGTTGAGTAAATTACACTTTTGATTTTTAGTGGCCGTAAAATAATCGTAAATGTCGTGGTTATTGCGACCGAAAGTGCCCATTTTAGTTTTCAATGCCTTAACTGATACTTTTTCCTCAGTGCAACTCGCACGCTTCACACTGCGCGCCCCTAGCATTCTCTGCCGTGGCATGCCTTGCTGGCGAGCTTTGACTTTCAGGTCCTTGCCTTAGTCTCTACCTCGAGACACGCTGCACTTGTTAATAAGTTCCATGTTTGGCTTTCGTGGCTCGCTCTTTGATATTTTCGATTGAGTTCGTTTGAGTGACTACTCCGTCTTACCTTTTCACTACCACCACTCCCATTCCATTAGCTTTCCCATATTCAGCAACCTCTTCTTTCGCTTCTTCACTAGACTTCGGCTTCTCCTAACAATTCCGTTTGGGCTATGTTTATCAACTCCGTTGCCTGGGATTCTTTGGCTTTTGCCTGACTTTTCGGGTGATTTTCCTAAGCATTCTTATTAACTTTACGAGCAATTCTTGTTAGTGGAATTTCCTCGCTTGTATTTCTATTCGGTTCTGCTCTGTTCCCCACTCATCGCCTAACTTCATTCTGTTCAGTTTAGTTTAGTTTTGGCGTGGTTAAGTTTAGCTTCGGTTCAACATACTTTCCATCGAATGTTGCTCTGGCGCAACTGGTTGCAATCGCTCTCGTCCGACTCAGTCAGTCACAGGTTTCGAATTAGATTTTATTGTTATGATTTCGATAGTCTTCTCAGTGTAATCACCAGAGACTTCAGAGAACATAACGGCGTGGCGCAAATTATCCAAGACTGCGTTCAGCAAATGATTTCGATGGTGTTATTGCATGACCGAGCTTGGTTATTGGACAATGAAGTTATTGATAAACTGAACAAGTAATGGACAACAAAGGAAATCACTCCATTCTGGTGTATATTTTGTATTGGGTGTACAAGTAGGTGATCAGCGTTTGACAAAAAAGGTGCCAGCAGTAAGTTATTGTTGAAATTTTCAGATGTAAAACGTCATATCATAAGGTTGGGCATCTAGCAACACTACAACTTGACCAACTATTTCAATCATTGTCCACTGCAATATTGTTAATGTTTATTAAGAGGGTTGATAAGAGCTTCAAATAGAGGAAGATATTGGAATCCTCTACATAGAGTGGACACTAAAATGATATTGGGTTTACTTAAAAGTAATCGGATTTTTACCCTATTTTCAAATTGTATTTAATAAATATTCCGTTGCAAGATTTAGGTCAGATATGTCTCGATTGAATTACTGATTTGGGGTCCTTTAAAATTTCTCGGTTGCAGAAGCTCTGCTCCTAAAAAAACTCGGTCACTCCAATAATTTTTTAATGCCAATAATGTGATAGTTACTTGGTGCCAGATCCGGACTATAGGGTGGATGAGTTAGAACGTCCCAAAGAGCTATCTTCAGACGACCCAAATGTGAACAATGCAGGTCCGAATTAAGTGTTTGGCTACATGGATGAAGCTCACGGTAGATGTTTCGCTTCCAGTGTCACCAAATGCACACCAAACCTTCCAGGCTATTAATCCTGGTAGATGCTTGCATGGAGGGCACTGGTAATTATAAATTTGTATAAGAAGTAAGAAAACCATAGGGGTCTATTACCTAATACCGCTAAAATGGGTTCTTATATAATACTATTAGGATATGGATATAATTTCGCTTGCGTTATCGTACTTGTATTACACTAAATTAAGAACTACTGGTAGTTTGATGTTTAAGAATGTATTACTGAATTGGTGACATAAAATAGAGGACGCAAATTTCTTCCTGCTACATTTTCTTGTGCTAATACTATAGTTACTGTAGATCCTTGCTTAACGAGCATAATTCTTGCGAAAGGCTCATTAAAGGAAACTACTTTCTTCAAATAAACTCATGTCAAATAGGATATGCGTTCCAAGTGGAAAAAGTTCTCATTAAAATATTTATTTTACAGCTTTTGAGCAACGTAAATTATATATGTATATATTTTTAAGGATCTTGAATCTTCTGTCTAGAGCTGTGTAGAGCTGTCGAGACGCGTCCAAATTTGTTGAAAAGGCGATACAGCATTATCATTAAATAAATCTGTGTCATGCTTAGCCACAGGCTTAATGGGTTCATGCGTCCCAATGTATAATGACACGGTTTCCCACACATTGGGCATTTATCCTTATGCACCGGAAGATTGTTGTTCTTCCGCTACCTTCTCCTCTAAAGAAGTCTTCGCATAATATTGACCCAATTTATAGGATGGTGCAAATCGTTGATGTAGACTTAATTTAATATACGTACTATTATAAACCGACCCCGATCTACGTTTCCGCGAAATTCGGGATTCCTCCTTTATTTCTAACTCGTTATGCGAATCTTCTCTTAAACGAGTCTTTTTAATGTTTTCAATTTTGCAATACTTGTTATGCGAGGCAATCGATCCGCGAGCGTCTACTGTATATAAATAAGGACTTTAGACTACGCCACCGTTTGATCAAACACCATGAAATTGGTATATATATGTATGTTATCATGGAGAATATTTGTGGCTTAGTTTGTTGCGTTAGTGTACCGCGAAAGTCGGGGAATTCCATGCAAATCTTTTTGTATGTAAGCAGTATTGCTCTATCAGTTTGCCGTTGATATGTATGTCAAATTCGAAATCGAAAGTCTGCCAAAGAAAAATAAGAAAACAAAGTTTAACTCAATTCAAACGTTATTGCGTTATTGGCGGTGACCATAGCTTTGGTGAAATCAATACAACGAAATCTAGGTAGTGTGTGCCAAATTGAGTCAATGAGATTGGCGACAGCGACACTACGCTGAGCGTTTGGAGAAAAATCGAATAAGAATTTCTCACGAAAGATCATTAAGTCTGGAAAAACCGAAATACAAAAGAAATAAACAGAGCATTTCGGTTTCGCGAATTCATAAGATTTTGCCCTACTAAAAATCGATAAACGCGACCAAATACTTTTCCAGTTGCCATTACCATCTTCATTCTACACTAATGCCGAGCTGCGGCAGGGCCCTTCTTATATATTTATGTAATTCTTTGTGAGATTTTCTTGTTGAAAAAACTCAAACAGCTTCAAGCGGACTTCACTTTCGGCATCATATAAGTACTTTTTCTTGTTACTCATCAATATTGTTAAAAATTATTGCTCACCTGTGCTGGGGCCCGAAACTTCCAGTTAATAAAGGAACTCTTCTTTCTATCGAATTACTTTCGGATTACGCTTTCGATTTAATTACAGTACTTCTTCAGAAAACATGACGAAGAATTTCTTCGTGTCGTGTTTCTCAGGGCGGTTCTCATTTTAAAATGTGTCAAAACACTCCAAACGCCCAAAAGTACTGACTGCCGACATTCGCTTGGCAAATGCATCCTTTTAAATCAGGCTAAAAATGAGAGAACTAGCCCGTTGATCAGGACCTTCAACCTGAAAATTGCCGTGAAATATTTCATAAATAATGGTAACCAAACTAATTCATAAATCATAAAAACATGACATAAAAATAAATATTCGTGTAGAGACGCAAACACGGAAAAGTCTGTAAAAAAATAAGAAAGAAAATAACCTCGAGAACGCGGCGTAAAAAATTTCAATGACCCTAGGACATTTGTTTTGGCAGTTTGTGAGGCCTGTTATCTGAGCACTATCTGGGAATTTCGTGCGCCGTTCAGGCAGAAAAAATGCATGCTGCAAAAGGACTCATTGACTATTGTACCTCCTCGACGCCGCACGACTCGTACGATTATTGGTTGAGGTAATAAATCATACAAATATATTTCATTCGTCCTTGATCACAGGCGAAGTGCACTGAGGCGCTCTACGCTGCGACTTTTCGGGCTTGTGGCTCGTTACACGGTGGAGTGTTAAATTTGCACTCAATTCAATTTAGCTCTGTCTCACATGCCATATTGCATATCTTGCATATCAGTTGCCTTTTTCAGCCCGTCATCAACGGTGTCCAGGCCAGTTGCAGAAGGCTTGATCTGCCTAGTGTCTGAGATGTTTCTTAGGGGCGCATCAAATCACGGCTGGTTGATCGCGCCCTCGAAAGTCTGATAACAAGACCGCCGAAAATGCAATTGCATCGTCTGTCTGCAACGCATTAGCCAATTTTCTAACAATGGGCAAAACTTTCTCTTTTCCATTGTGCGAGGTGATTAGCTCTTTTCATGTATGGCATCTGAAATATGAATTATGATTTATTGAAGTACGCTACTGTTGAGTTCTGGCGCTTAGATTATTTGGTATTGTACTTGGTATTGCAATCGAACAAATGGTTACGGGGTGAAAATTGGACCCTGAGGCGTGCACAGCAGAAACGTTCACCAATATTCAACAGGCGAAGCCGGAATAAATATGAAGAAGGGGTCAGCAGAGCACTGCGTCTGTTTCGACGACTACAGCTATTCCACTAGTATTACTACTGATATACTAGTATTCTACTGCAATATCAGACCACTCATCTTCGAAGATGTAATACTATATAGGTATAACCAATCGCGTGTGATAGGAAAACTGTACAATTTTCGTTAAAGGGCTCAGGAAATCCATTCCTCGAATAATTTAGTTTCCATTCGACTAGTGCCGCTGCCACGATATGAGACGTGATTTACTGCAACCAGATGATGATTTAGTGCGCATACACATATACGAGTGTGTGTTATTTAGGAGTGTATAGTATTTGGGAGGGGATTAAGGCTCAAGTGAGTAGGCATACTTAAGGCAGTGTCTTATAACTTCGAGTAGGAGACAGCATATGTTTCAATTAGAGCTGCAGCAACAACGTCTGGGGATGTTAAAAAACGGAGGTTGAGTTGGTTTGAGGAAATGGAAATGTCAACCATCTTGAAAACTGAGCCAGCATACCCATCGAAAATTTCAAGTACTTGAAATATTTCTGAAAACGGTTGTTCTCCTGTGTCATTATCTCGCAATAGGGCGTGTACAATCTTATATTTGCAGATACGCGTTGTCTGTAATACGACTTGGAAAAACCTTCTGTGAAATGTATCTAGTTCAGATTTATAATGGAATCGAGTCGATTCACCTGCTATGCACCACTACCATGCAAATAATGAAATAACACAACATAGCTAGAAATAGGTCTTATTCACCCACGCAGCAGTCAAAATAAATCATAAAGGCGCTATAAAAATCGCCACCACAGAGAGGAAAAAAGCGGGAAGGCACAGACTCATTAAGAAGGAATTCATGTGATCTAATAAAATTTTACCACCATTTCCTCAAATAAACATCAGACAACTGCGGTTGGAAGCAGTCATTCGTCGCAGCTCATAAAAGTAATGATTACGGAGCATCGGTGATGCGATGCGAAGTGCATTTACGGAGACCATCTTGACTGGCATCACCAACAGCAAGGCAATCAACAACGAGAGCAGCATGAAAATCACAAATAATTATGGCATACGTCACGGAACTTGCGTTTTATATCTTTTATATTGATTGTCATCATCATGTCACACTAACAGATCGTAAAAAAGTCATAAAATCTACGAACCCATAGAAAGACCACACAAAAAAATGTATATATACTCAAGACTCAAACTCAAACGGATGACTGAGTGACTCGGCACACAGTCAAACGAAAAAGTCACTCAAAAGTGACGCCGATCGAAATTAGCCACTAAGGCTGAGTTGATTAGCCCAGCGGAGAGAAGAGCAGACGAACTCATTCCAGGATATGCTCAAGTGCAGGAGTTCGTTGAGATTTTTTGTGCGTGGATCGTTCTTATTGTCGCATCAGAAAGAGTGACTGTATGTGTGTGTGTGTGTTTGTGTGTGTGTGTGTGAATGATGCGTGAATGCGATGGGATTTTTGATTGAGGCACGTCGCTGTTTGTGTTGTTGCTGTTGCTCAAGTGGCGCCAAGTCGTAAAAATGCTATAAAATCGGTATTAACCGCAATTTGTTTATTTAGTTGTAAAAAGGCCTTTCCTTTTGACATTTAATTGTTGGGACTACTTTATGCGCAAGCGACAGATTTTTTACGACCCATCCAAGTGGGCAATGCTAATAAAATTCATTTTACGACAATTTAAACGGTGTCATTCCAAAGAACGCTTCATCCACTTGACTGGATTCGAAAATTGGCGCAACAGGTTTCTTTATTCCGATTAAGGCGGCGAAGAAGTTAAAGTTCGCCAATGCACGCGCAGAAGAATACAATGGCCGACAATTCAATTGAAACAAATTTGCTTATATTTGGTCTCGAAGTGAAGGACCTGAAGAACTATTGTTCTTTTATTTTGGTCAAAATACCTCTGAGTTCAACTAAAGAAGCCAAAATTTGTCAAAAACAACTACTACGGTATTCTTTGCAGTATTCTTCGCTTGGCATACAGAGATATTGCACCTTAAATGTATATTAACACGATCCGATGCCAAATGTTAATGCGAAAGTTCTTCCCCAATTGCTTTGGAATTTTCACACAACGATTTATTATAACAGGCGAGTGGGTTAGTATACATACTTATTATATAAGTAGGTGGCTTTGGGGTGGAGTTAATTTGGGCTAACGCATCCGGTACATAGTTCAAATATTTAATTCTGTTTCTATTTATTAAGCATAAGTGCTGGCTTTGTATGGCATTGATTGTCATAATTGAAGGGCAAGCGAGTTTTTTGTGTTACATTTCCTGCTTAAACTACTAAACCGATTTTAATAAAAAAAAAATAATTAATAATTAATTATTAAATATTAAAATTATATTGAAAGGTATATTTCGATAGATGTGAACAACCATTAATGAGTGCTGCTGTGTTTTTGTTGTTTGAATATTGTTTATAGGGAAGTTTAAAGCGTTCCCTCGGTTAGGTAAATTTTTGACTTCAATTAATTTGATGAAATATTTCCATTCTCATTGCATTGGAACTATGCTGTGAAGACTGCTCCGTGTTTGGATTAAAATATTTCATTTAATTTTTTTATTTCGTCGTTTGTAGTTTATTATTTATTCGGGGGGCTAACCGTTTCCTTTTTTTTTTAAAGTATTGCATTTATTGCACTGTCAGTTCATTAAAATAATGCCTCGAAGACGATCAAACTTAAGTATTAAAATTCCTTCGTCATTAGTCACGCTTTCGTTAACTTTTCCTCATTTCAATATTTTATTAATGTTTAGTATCACTCAGCGAGATTGAAACTACCATTTACCTATGTGTACACCGTAATTAAATCATTCAGCGTTCGAGTCAAGCCATTCACCCACTACCGTACAATTACGGTAAATCCACCCATAAACCGCCACGAAGACAACAAACCTCCAAGAAGTCGAATTTTCGATGCTAATAAAGTCATTCGTTTCACTTACCTAATCCGGCCCAATGAACTCTTGATTCGTAAACCGCAATTCATCACACAATTGGCAGAACATTTGCATGCAGCAAACCATTTACCGGCGCTGCGGCTCGCCCTTTCCATTCTTCTCTCACGCTGTCTAGCTAACCTGGGCCAGCTGAGTTGGCCTCTGACTTTCGTTTTATTGCCCTGCTGATTTGCCCAGCACTCATCGAGCGCTCTTTTCGACCTATCAAAACAACCGTCAAAGCAAAACGGCGTCGCGAGGGACTTGAATGAAATGTCTGCGAGGCAGCGTCGGAAAAATTCAGGTGAAAAACATTTGCCGGTGGTGTAATTGAGCGCCTTGCGGCTTTTGTGTTTCATTTCTTCCCGCTGCAAATTAGCCTTAGGACGGGCTCACAAGTTGCAGTGAATGATTGCTATACAGGGTGCAAACTACGGGTAAATAGTCCTTTCATACTTTCGATGACTGCAAGGTCAAGTGTTGTCGAAAGTGGGTGTAAACTGGGTGTAAACGAATTGAAATAGTGACGATAATACCGACGAGGATAACTACGATGATGTCGTGGCTGGAGACGAGGTGGCAACCCTTCATTATAATTTTTATGATTTGTTTGCATACAATCCGATGAATGACTTCAAGTAGTTTTGTCTTCAATGGAAGTAAAAAAACAGTAGTAAAACAAGTCGTAAAAATGATTTTTTCTGATGTGGTCACCGTACATGTGGTACGGTAAGAAATTGATTTGTAAAAAAATATTCAAATCATTTTAAACTAGATGGCGCTAATGTAAATTTGCCATTACGTTATGCTGATTGACCTAGTGAGGCCATTAGGACAAAGTGGACAAATAATTTTATTTTCATCGGAACCGAAATGTGTGCCAAATCTAAGATCAACCGGTTAACAGGAAGTGGGCAAAATTTAATTTACAACATTTGACCCAAACAGGCTGGGTTAAATAAAAGAGTATAAAAAGGGATAGAGTACGTTGACGCTCAAAGTTCAAATACCGAAGTCTCTTTTTGTCTATAAACCAATGAATGTCATTGATTGTCATTTAAGTGAATTATGGAATTTATTTATTTAGGAAATATTTCCATTCTCATTGGGTTGAAAATGCGCTGTTAAAACTGATGCGCGTAGTTTATTATTTGGTTCGTGAGTTTCAAATTTAATTTTTTTAAATATTAAATTTATTGCATTGTTAGTTCATTGAAATAATTCGAAGAGGACGATCAAACTTAAGTCGACGTACTTGGAGAGCAGAGAGAAAGCGAGAAGAAATTGCAAATCAAGCGAAAGAAGAGAGGGCTACAACGAACGAGCGAATCAGACAAAGAATGGCTCAAAGGTATACTTTTTCTAGTAGCCTTCTTCATTAAACCGAACCGAGCCACAGCGAAGCGAGGCCAGTTAAGCTGGTTGTTCCATATAGAATAGCCAGTAGAGAAAAAGTATCACAAATAAAAATGTTTTACCATAGAACTATTGCTAGGTAGAGCCTTAAGTCAGCGGCATTATCGTTGAAAGGAAAACCAATTTAAAAGTTGTTAATGAAGTCATTGTGTTTGATGACATTGAAATGATATTAGTAATTATATATTTGGGACTGTTAAGGTGCTGAGCATTGCACAGCCATTCGCAACATTTCCGGCCCCCGCGATGGTGATTTCTACGAGATCCGCCCCAATTCGCATTGCAGTATTCAACGCATAATTACGGCAAATCAGTTGAAGAGCAGGAGTTATACATTCAACGAAGTCGGCTTGTTAACTAATGTTGTTGATGTGAGCCCAACCCACTTTGACAGCTCTGGCCTGGGGCTCGAATTAAAGCCGGCGGCGACGTATGAGTGCATTTTTAATTGGCACACATTTGTGCATGAAACTGGGGACTTTAAATCAATTATGCAGCTAAGCCAACCGCAATACAAACTCACAAATAGCATCAAACCAAAAAGCGCGAAGGTAAGTAAATATTGAAATGGGTTGGTGTACTGCCAGAAGAGGCACTCAAAACGGTCTAGGCACCGTTCCACTTTGCTTGAAAATGCAATAAGAAGCCGCTCAGATTGGTGCTCCTACCAGCTTAGCTGGGCGGCAAGAGGTAAGTTTACCAAAACAAACAAACCCGCTGTGGGAAGACCCATTACCCATTGAAGTGCAGCCCCCCATGCATAAATATCTTTCGAATGCGATCTCGGAAATATTTGAAACGACTTTTGCCAGCCGCGCTGACGACTCACTATTCATTCGAGTGGAGGGTTCGCTGGAGGGTTCTAGCGCTGTTTGAGTACGGACCTGGCAATTACTTCGAAGCGTTTTGCGCGACGTGCGCCCACTTGGCCGAAAGGAGCAAGCGACCTGCGCCAGCAACGTTGGTGGCACAAGCTGTAAAATGCAATCAGCCGGCAACCGCCCGGTGCGCCCGCGTCCACGCGGTGTGCGCGCTTCGCATTTAACAAATGCACGCCCAATTGTTGCACGTTTATTGACAATCGGTGGCACGTCAAGTTATTCATCACTGCCTCAAATGCTGTCATTCGAACAAACCGAATGAGCCGGCAAGGAATGGCACAACTTGCTTGGCTTAGTTGGCTGAGCTTCAACGCCGCTGCTTCAGCCACAGCCACAGCCACAGCCACAAGCATCGCTCTCTATCGTTCTCCTCCAAGCGCAGGCCGGGCTGGGTCTGTGTTCACGATTTATTTGCCATTCGACGTTGATGGCCTTAATTGGATTCGTTTCTTGGTTTAGATTGCATAAAATAATCATTAGGAAATGTGTTTGTTTAATTGGCAAAGTCGGAGTGCGAATGTGCGCTCCGTTAGAGGTTTCATGGCATTTCTCTGCATAAAATTCAGTTTTGTATTTCATTAAATATAATACTTCATCAAAAGGCAGTTGACACAAATATCAATGTGCATTTGTACAACAATGCATGCTCTTTTCTATCATAAACATGCAAAAAATCACAATATTGAGGGTAAAGTGATAAGAAATCCTCTGATTTTTTGTGATGGTGTGATGGGTCCATATTGTGTCCACGTTTTGTTTCTGTAAAGATACAAAAGTACTCTGCTTTAAATTTATATAAAACAATCATTTACTTAAATACGTAGCATCTAACTGGATACAGTTGGTGGAGCCACTTATTGACACGGTCAATCGATTATCGCTCGCGAAATAAAAAAAAAATATATATCCTGACCAAAAAATGAAGGTACTTCAGTTCTTCAAATTCTTTGTTGTAGTTTTTAAAGTTCCTAAAATTGATTTCGGGATCGAGAAATTCTGTTATGGCAGCAACGTAAAATTATTCAATCAAATATAAAAATTGTATATATAAATTATAAAATTGTATATAAATATTCATGAAAACATTGGTTTGAGGATAGAAGATTAACCTATACCTCTCCCCTAGCCCGTAAGTGATTTATTGAATGAACTGTAATTACCTTAGATTACTTACCAGATGATTTGTTCAATAACTCGCGTTTATAATAATGCACCCGCACCTAAGCATTCACACCAACCAATTTCCATAAAATATTCCAACACTGGGCGAACCAATTACGTGACTGGTCTGGCAGTTAATTCGTCAACACCACAGCGGTTCTTCAAAGTCAGTGGCTACTTAGAAATCGACAACATCGGCGCCCCATCTTACAACAAGCCGAATAGATTCCCTGTCAGTGTTCGCGGCTAATCCGACTCTCACTCAAATCCTGACTGTGGGGGTGTAATGATTGAAAATCAAAGTAATTGCGTCATACATCTGATTTACAGGTGTAGGTCGAGCACCCGAAAAGCGCCACACATAAACAATTGACTATTGAAAAAGTTTCGTGCTTTTTCTCCCTCTGCACTATTTTATTGTATACATATAGCACAGCCAATTGTTTTTATTGCGTTTGATGTCGGGTTTTGTCGGCGCCATGTTAGCCTTTGATGTTTCTTTTACCCCGGTTTTTTCTTCTTATTCTTCTTCTTGTTCTTCTAGCAACGCCAGGCAGGCATCAGCGCATCCGCGTGTGCGGGACTGGCTGAGAGAATAGAATAGATTGCTTTGCAATCAACGTTAGATCGATTTGTAAGCGATTATTACTAATTAAACACAAGGGGTTGAAATTATTGTAAATTAGGTAAATAATCGTAACGTTTAGCGTCTTTCGAAATGTGCATAACAAATGTATCTTTATTTTAAAATAACGAAAATTCTTCACCAAAAATTTCGTGAAAAACCACGAAGCACAAGGATGACTTCTTGACTATAGATATTACGTCTTATATGCCACTAACTATCTGTGATTAGAAATTGCTTTAGGAGGGGACAAAATAGCTTCCTGACTGTAGAAGGAGCTTAAGCTATAGACGTGTCTAATAAAACTATCTGCAGCCCATAATATTGTACTATTATTACTTGGTTTATTTTCCATACTTGTCCAAACTCTTTGGTACATGCACAAAGGAAAGTAATTTTCCTGTCCATTTTGGCACTCAGTTTCTGTTGTGTTGTATGCATGTCATTTATAGTGAATCTAGTGGCGTTCTAAATATTAATCTATATATTTAAAAAATCATTGTATGTGTGTATGTCTGTATGTGTGTCCGCTATAGACGCCGACACTCGACCGATTTTGATGAAATTTTCAGGGAAACTCTAGATTAGCCTGTCAACTAATCCTGTGAAGTTTCATGAGTTAGTATACCGTGAAAGAAGGGTAAAAATAAATATATTGCTTCATTGCCGTTGTGAAATTCTAAATCGAAGGTCTGGCAGAAAAAAATAAAAATAGTTTACCTCACAGAACTGCTTTAATAATTTTAACCCGTAAAGAGGAAGACGTTAGCAAATTTATTAACTAGAAGGCGTATTAATTGTTGAATTAAATTTAAAAAAAAACAACAACTCATCAATTGGAAAAAAACATCCGAAGCAAAGTGAAAAAGTAATATAAGAGCACTTGAAACTGAAGAACAACGAGAATCTCGGCAAGGACAACAGCATGCCAAAAGGCATCAACTCGCCGGGTATCCGCTAGTTTGCTATAATTAGTGATTAAAATTGATTGTATCTTGATTGATTTGATACTGTAATTCGGAGTGTAAAATCAATGTGATGGTTATAAGGGTACCCAACGGTATACCAAAACCAATGCAACCAAGTTGAAGTAAGCCCTAATTTAATACACTACTGCTACTCCAAACGCACCAACTTATCACCTAAATTACCGGCATCATATAATAGTTTTCTTTATAATTTTCAACAAAATCAAATTTCATATAAGTATTTCTTCAATGGGAATAACGGAATTTGTTGAATGCCACTTATTGATTATTGTTTGATTTTTTCTTCAAAGTTCAGTAAATCATGAAGCTATAGTAAAAAAAATAACAAAAATTGTATTATCGATGATTCGCTCGATTCACCAATTTGGGACCGGATACCGTAATTGTATTTCAGAAACTAACTTCTACTAGGATGTCTCTTCTATTAAAAAAGCTAATGTTTACATACTAGCCTATAGGCTGCATACGTGTAAAATGCGAGTTATAAAATATCCATTTTCTCTTTGGGTAATCATGGTGAGGTAAGCATCAAATGGACGTACTTTAATCGGATTAAAACATTTGGATGAATAATCAATAGCATTGTGACTGAATATATACTGACAACTCATACCGTTCATCACTTATTGTAGAGTGAATTCCAGAATCTGTGAAATGGATGTATGTAGGCGATGTTGAAATGAGGGTTAAAACCGTATACCATTTTGGTCTGTCAAGTATATAAATCCATGTAGCTGACAGGCATATTGTCCGGCTTTGATTTGTTAAGCGGTTATCTCACAACGTAGCTGCTCTGAAACTGATCGACCCATTTCTTTGTCCCGGCATTGCGATTTACCAGTCAGTCAGCCAACCCATAAATGTGGAAATGCGAATAACGCCACATTAAAGCCGGAAAATGCTTATAATTCCACATTAAGTTCATAATGCAATAATATAATATGTTTAATGCATAAATACTGAATGAGAATTAATGACTTTTACCTTATCTTGTCGAAAAGCCAATGAAAATAATCGCTTTCATGTACAAATAAAAGCGAATCCATATTCTTTTCGCGTTCGCGGGCGATTTTTATAGTGTTGTTGTCTGCATGAAATTCTTTCTGCATCGTATGCATTGGCCGTGGTTGGTTATGAACGTGCAACTTTAGTTCGGCGCCACCAATTTAAACACAACAATATGCTCGACACCACCAAACCCATTCCCCCACACCGCCGCAGTCGCACACATTGCGGCCGTCACTATCGCAGTTCCTGTGCCAATCGAGCGCCAAGCAATTTGTCATTTTTTGCTCGTCGTCAAATGTTGAATGCGGCAATGATGATGATGATCAATGCTTTGAATTATGATGACGATTTATGCTCGACACTGTCGCATTCGAAGTTCGAACACTGAATGTGTCAGGCGGAGGGACCAGGCGTCGGCCGCTCGTCGTGGACTGACACAGTGGCTGGCGCTTGGTTTATGGCCACCGACTTCCCATTTCCAACCATCGTCGCGGCGGTAGTCAGCGTGAGACGAACACAAGTTTCATTTTCAACCCAGTCAGTTGAGTAGAGCTGAGCTGAGCTGAGTTGAGTTGAGTTGATTTATTAAGTGTTAATAAAGAACTTAAATCCGTTGCTTTGCATTTTGCATTCTGTTGCTAGTCTGTCTTCTACTCTCCTCCCCCTTTCACTAACAACTCTATTTTGCTTTTCTCTGTTGTTTGAGTTGGATTGCTGCGCATTGCGTTTTATTTCGTTGGCATTTGGGGCACTCCACTCCGCGCGTATCTGAAGCGAAGCCTTTCGGCCGTTCACTACGCTCACCATTCACAGTGCTCAGTTCGTTTGGATGCACTCAGGATTTCCTTATCAATGCATTCCATATTCGCGAACGCCTCGAATTCGCACTTGCAAAGTAATTGCGCCATAAAATTGCAATGTAATTGGTTAATCCGTTCGTGTATTACGCCGAGTTCTGAGCACCGCTCGAGCTACCGATGAGCCGCCATGCGCTAGCACTGGGTCAACATATTATTATCTTTCGATTTCCTTTATTTCATTTGGAGGGCCTTTTGCACTTTCGTAATTGTATTTCAGATGACATCATTCTTCGGGCCCAGCTCACTCGGCTTCAGTCTTGTCCATATTGATGCACTTTTCGGGAATGACCGACTTTTAATTTGCGTATTACGAAAAAATAAAAATAAATTAAATTCAATTGCACTCAACGAAGTTCGGTGAGCATGGAGTGGTTTTCCAGAAAGAAGGGCGACTTCATTATTCTCACAGTAAGTGTGGCGCTCAGAACTGAACTAGCTTTGTATTCCGTTTGGCAGTTCAGATCCAAAAAATGCCGGGCGTATTTCATGCTATTTTTTTTCAATACATCACTTTAGTAGTGAAATATATTATTATATAAAATATATTATATCTAATATCTCCCTCTACAATAATTTTTATACCATACATCGCCTGGCCTGTAATACTGTATTCATTTAGCAATACCTATCTTTCTGTATTGCTCAATGTTACTTCAATATCTTCGTCACTATATTAATAATGTGATACTCCTTTCAGAAGTGTAGCAACCATCCTTCGACTACTTACAATGTACGTGTATGATTATTAGATTTTAGAATCTCCAACGTACTATTTGCCATTTATAATAATTGACATTTTCAGTGTTACGTATGAGGTGGTAGCGACCTCAAACATTCGGTACGTATTTCCTCTTAATCAAGACCGAAACCACTCGATGAACAGAGTCGCCGTTTGTCAAAATGTCGCCGTTAATTTCCAAAGCTGAGGGAATAATTTTGGATTGACAGATTGGTACTAAGGCAGCCATCAAAAATAATTTTTTAATGGTGGTTTTAATGAGCAACACTTTTGTGCTCGTAGAATTGATTGACATTGGCGACTCACTTACCCCATCTTGCAATTTGTATTGGTTGGCAACTTAATAAGCCATCATCGCATGGCAGTGCAGCTCATAAAGAGACAAACTTACGGCAGCAAAAAATGCGCAAACACACACACTCGCATAAGCACACACGTTCCCTCAAAAGAACTTGTTCGCTGTGCACGCCAAGCCGGGCAACCTGCCACAGGCTATACAGTCGCCGCAGCAGCAGCCAAGTTTGAATACACTCGTAAGATTCTCGAGTATATTAGGTAGCAAGATTTTTACGAGCTCATTATGGCTCATTTCGGCGATTGTTGTGATCCTTTTATGCGCTTTCGAATGGCTTTGAATGGTTATGATGCCATTTTGTCTGTCGCCAGCGACAACGGCACCGCCAGCGCCGCCGTCGTAACGACAAAACGCCCCGGAGTACGATATTTAGTTGGTTCGACGAACGCCCTCCGCGACTTTCCTCGCAAGTCAACTTCACAAGTCTATTGAGCTGCGCTGAGCTGCGCTGAGCTGCGTCGCGTTGCGTTGAAGTCCCTTTTGCCTTTTTGTCACTGCGATTTATCTTCATTCTTCCTTTTGTTTTTGCTCTGCTCTTCTTTGCTATTTTTGCTTTGCTTTTAGTTTTTTCTTGCACTTCGATGTTGCTGTTTGTTTGTCGGGAGTCACTTGTTTGGCAAAACGTCGTCGCCTTCGTTGTCATCGTCGTCGTCATGGTCGACATCGTCGTATACTTTATCGAAGATGTTGGTGTTGCGGTTTGGATGGGCTTAAGGATGCGAGCTGCCGTTCTTTTAAGAAAATTCGGCCCGTGAGTGCCAACGATGTGCCGCGATGGGGAGTGTGCTCTGCGTTCCTCTGTGTAAAGCATTCGCATCCTAGAATGTCGCAAGTTTTTGTATCTGCGTCTGATGCTTTCGCTGCGGCATTTTTCTGGGCGGAGGAGTGGGGCGCAAAAGTAAATTTCTTATAATAAGTTTATTTTGCAAACACTTGTGGCAAGCAACTTTGTTTGTTTGTTCGTTCGGTTTAATCTACGAGTATTTTGTGTGAATGTGCAAACTTTGACAAATATTTGCGAAACTTTCATGAAAAGCTCAGGCGCTGTGTGTACTGCCTCTGCCTCTGCCTCTGCCTCTGCCTCACTGTGTTTGTGTATACTGTACGCGTGCGAGTACATTTGTTTCTTTCGTTGTATTTGCATATTATATTCGTATGAATTTATTGGTTCAAATTTGAATTATTTATTCATGTTTAATTGGCATTTTGGTATGAACGAGGCAGCATCAAATTAGAGGAAAACATAATTAAAAACGATGTCTTTTCTTCTCTCATCGCCTCACTAATTTTTTACCAAAAACTTTTCGAGCCAACATAGTATCTTTTTTAGCTAAAGTAGCCTCTTCTTACTTCGTTCCTTTTTATTTTTATTCTTGTCACGAAAATAAGAATTTGTCAAGGTAGCTAAAATAGTGTTTATTCCGTGAACCGTTTCTTGAGGTACCGAAACTGCTTTTGGAAGATATTTGTAGCCCAGCTGATGCAATTTTTATCCTAACAGTTCCTTTAATCGCCTTACTCTGAAGTGATTCATTTTCAAAGTAGTCGGTGTGAGTTCTGTAAGGTGAATTCACCAAACTTCGTTGGATTTGCCTTCTTTGGAATCGGTCTACCCGGAGGGCTTTTTCATTAACTGACTCTTCGTTTCTGATATGTTTTGAAGGATCTGTGTTGGGTTGGGACTGTAGCTGCATTACACTAAAGACTCTTTCGGTTAATTGTAAGGACAGGGGAACCAATTTTGAGGGAACATTTTTATTATAGTATAGTGGAAAAGTGGTCAAAATGTATTTTATCGTCTTTTGACATGTTGTTCCTTTCTTGTAGAAGTTCTGATCCGTGCTGGTTAAAGGCTCTACAAACGAAAATTTCCAAATTTTTTGTCACCCAGAAAATTTTGTTATGCCAAAAATGTGTGACTATAGGTGGATCAAATCGTCCAAATAGCTAGCCTCAAACGGTCCAATTGTCGACAATGCAGGTTCGAACTAAGTATTTGGCCACATGGAAGCAACTCATGGTAGATGGTAGATGGTAGATGGTAGATGGTGAGACTGGAAGAGAGTCTCACCAAATACACAGCAAAACCTTCTCGGCAATTATTCCTGGCTGTTTCACCGTGCTTCGACCATGACCGTTTTCGCTTGATGATGTCGTAAGTGACCCACTTTTCATCAACACTCACCATACGTTTAAGAAATGGGTCGATTTCATTGCGATTGGCCAAGGCTTCGCAGATGGAAATTCGATTCAATATGTTTCTTTAAGACAATTTATGTCGCACCCACACATCGAGCTTCTTTATATAGTCCAGATTTTAAGCTACTTTTTGATTAATTTTAAGCCGCTTTAATCATTTCCACCTTTTTATGTTATTCTCAACGACGGGTCTACCTGTACGAGGTGCATCTTTTATGTCGACATTGTCGGAACGGAATAGAGGAAACCAAATAGCTCATAATTAGCTTGAACAGTATCGACCCAAAATAACAATTCACAATACCAGCCGCCTTGCTTCTATTTGCGCAGTGTATGCAACCAATATTTTACAAATCTTAACATACTTAAAATGACCAATTGCTTTTTACTCAAACTACCGAACCGAAGCCGAAAATATTAATATCAACTTTAAAAAAATCAATGTCAAAATCAAACAAAGAACAAAGGACCTGAATTAATGAACTAACCAAGATATAAGTCAATGTGTTCCGTGAAGTGCACAGTGTGAATCAGCCGACTGCATAGATACAAATGTATCTACATGTGCTGTATACGTCAGCACCGCAGGTCGTTTGTATTACAAAATTGAGTGGAAATTTACAATACAACCCGAAATTGTTTGAGTCGCTGCGCTGTTGGCCTATAAGAAAATTCAGCCCTCCTCCATGATGGATTTTCACGAACGCACACCGCCACTTTTCTACACATACTCATACAAAATACGACCAGGCACGATTTTCCGCTCACATGAATGATGAATTCCTCACTCAAAAATAAAAACACCCACCCCACAGAGAAGCAACTCGAAGTAGACGCGACTGCGACTGCGAGTGAGTGAGTAAGTGGTTGAGTGTATTCATTTTAAATTTGAGCGTTGAGTGTTTTTGATGCGCCATAGCTGGCAGTAAACTTGTTTTGGACACAAAATAATTCCGAGCGAAGGCGCTGAGAACATTTTTGGATCTGCTCGAATGAAAACGGCTCACTGGGAAACTCACTCGTTGTTGGCTGTTATCACTGAAGCCAGCAAACCTCAGTGTCGGTGGCACTGGGGAGCTGCAGAACCGTCTCTCGAAACCCATATCAGTCTCAAAAAATAGCTCAGAGGCATTCGAATTTGGCCGCTCATTGCGCGTGCGTGCTCAGCTCTCATCTCGGTTAGCATTTGTTCTCTGTTTTGGGTCCGTGTTCTTCTTTTACCTCCACCACCGGCGCTCTAAAGCATTTACTCATCACATTATCGTTCCCTCGTTCATTCTGTCGGTCGGTCGATTGTTCGTTCTACTGCTGTGCTTCAGGGGAGCTTCTCAGCCGCTCGTTTGCTCGTTCGTTCGTTTATTCATTCCATTCCGTTCGCTCGCTCACTCATTCGCTCGTGGCCAAAGCAGCCAACGCAACGCAACACAAGGCAAAGCAAAGCAACCAAAGTAGAAGCAGCCGTAGCAGCGCCAGCCGCAGTAGCAGCAGACAGTCAAAACACAACCAACAGCGATTTTGTGGCACATTCGTTCAATGGCAACGGTTTGGATAACAGGCGCGCGCTTTGTTTTATTATCCACATTATCACTATTATTATTATTAGTATTGTTGCGTTGATGTTGATGACTCTGGCTGTGTGGCAGCAGCGACAGCGGATTCAGTAGCGCCGTCCATAGAAACGTCATCATAAGTTCTATTGGCGCGCTCAAGTCGTGTTGAGTAGAGTCGAGTCGAGTCGAGTCAAGTGGAGTGTTTGTTGTCGTCGCCGACGTCGTCAACGTCATCGCCATCGACATCGTCGTTAAATAAAGTTCAGTGACGAATAAACGCAATAACGGCATTTATTATTACGATTATGATTACGATTATGACCGTTTGATAGTTTCAAAAATATAATCAAATTAAGCGCGTAAATATTACAATTAATACCAGTGCGATTTCGAAGCCAACGCTGAAGCAACCAGCGCGCGACTTTCCACCGCGAACTAAACCAACTCGTCTATTTCGAAACATCAACACACAGTGAGATTGAGCTAACTTCCAAAAGTGCAGTGCTTTCGAATCATTCTAAATTTATTAAGATTTGCAAAAAAAAAAAAAAAAATCGTAAAAAGAATCGAATTAAATTAAACCAAAACCAACTGAACGAACTGATTAATTACGACGTACGACCATCGCGACCCAGTGGCAAGTGCAATAAAATAATTGAATTATACTAAAAAAAAAAATAATATAAACAAAAGAAATAACAACAACAAAACAAAAAACTGTTTCTGAAGCCAGTAGTGCATTGACAAAGTATAGAAATGAAAATGAAAGCAATTTAGAGAAAGAGATTCGAGGATCTTTCGTGAGTGTTCAAATTTGAGGTTTTGAATTCGTGGCATAAGACAGAAATTTAGCTATAAGTGGCGGCTGGGCAGTGCAACAGGAATCGTTGCAGCCTCTCGAGTTGAGAAAACCGCCAAAATTGTTACGGAAAGCAGCATGAACTCGTACTTTGAACAAGCTTCCGGCTTCTATGGCCACCCGCACCAGGCGACGGGCATGACGATGGGGACTGGTGGCCACCACGACCAGAGCGCAACAGCCGCCGCCGCAGCCTACAGAGGCTTCCCGCTCTCGCTGGGCATGTCACCGTACGCCAACCACCATCTGCAGCGCTCTACGCAGGACTCGCCCTATGACGCGAGCATCACGGCTGCCTGCAACAAGATTTATGGCGATGGCGCCTACAAGCAAGGCGACTGTCTAAATATCAAGGCGGACTCCGTCAATGGCTACAAAGACATCTGGAACACGGGCGCGAATGGTGGCGGGGGTGGCACCGCCGGCGGAGGCGGCTCCGGAGGAGGCTCGAACAGCTCGAACACTGCCAATGGACAGAATAACACATCCGCCGGTGGCATGCCAGTTCGTCCCTCCGCCTGCACACCCGACTCACGCGTCGGAGGCTACTTAGACACTTCGGGAGGCAGCCCGGTCAGCCATAGAGGCGCCAGCACTGGTGGCAACGGTAGCGCTGGCGGCGTTACTGTTGGGGGACAGGCCGGTGGCGTTGTCGGAGGCGTTGGCGTTGGCGCCGGTGCCGGAACAGCATGGAATGCGAATTGCACCATCTCGGGAGCAGCCGCTGCCCAAACGGCGGCTGCATCCAGTTTACACCAGGCCAGCAATCACACCTTCTACCCCTGGATGGCTATCGCAGGTGAGTGCAATCCCAAAGTGCCTCCTTCCACCAGAATCCTATCCTCCACTCATCTTCGTTCACACCTAGTGACTGAACCAATTAATTCGTCACTCGTGGCTCGATCGTACATTCGTGCTGCTTGCGTTTCTTCTTTTCCATTTTAACATACTTCTACAGGAGAAGCGCCCCCCCCGCTGTCAATTAAAGCTGTCGGTTTGGCGGGTCCTTTCGCATGGCAAACGAGCCTGACTTTGTCACAAGTGTGGCTCGCTTCCAGCTCAGCATTTCGGGTTACCCTTTCATTGTACTTGATTTGTCATGAGCTCTCGGCATGTTCGCATGAAAGCCACTCGGAGTGCGGGCATAATTTACCCCTTCACAAAGGCTGCGCCGTACCACAGCATTGACTGCCTTTTGCACCTTGTCGACGACTCTCATAATGCCCATCACTTTGTTTACTAATTCTTGTCACCTTTGCTTTTAATGACGCACAGCGGCAGCCATAATTGTTGTACTTGTCCACGCTTGCTGCGTGAACGGTGGGAAAGTGTTAACGAAGTGCATTACAATTTGTGCAACAAGAGCCCAGCAGCAACCCAGCGCAACACTTCGCTCGCAGCAACAGAGTTCGAACAAAAAGTCGGCAATAAAAGCATAAATTGCGCCACGAAGCAGGCGGAAAAATGAGCTGCAGAAGAGGCGAACAGAAGCCACGAAAGAAAAATAAATCCTTTCGCACTCGGTGCCTGAGCGCAGTTTGCCACACCGCTCAGGGCACCGTGGGGGCGTCGACGCTGGTGTTTGCGACACTTGTTTCATTGCAAGTTCTACTAGCTGAGTTGAGTTGCAATTTGTTGCTGGCAAAAGCCGCGCTTATTACAGTTAACTACGCCATTATGTAATTATGTTCAGTAGCAACAGTAGCAACGGCAACGGCAACGTGTACCTCAACGTAAGCGGTAACCTGCACCTCAGTGGGTGAAGACTAACAATATCCCGCAGTGCGAACCCTTCCACTTGTCTGCGAGTTCCAACGCACAAAAATCTTCTTGAAGTATTATTTAGTACCTGTATTTCTCAAACTTTCTCAACTTAAAATGATAGCTAAATTCAGTGAAATATTGTCTCAACCTTTGTGAGTCCTTGAAATTTCACGTTCAAGAGCTTCAAAGTGTATTCAAAGCTCTCTTATATCAGCAGCTGAAATGAGAAGATGCTTGCGTTTCCGATGAAAGAAAATTTTCACAATTTTTTGAACTGATCGAAATATATCGCGAGGGAGATGCGTAGTTACGCAAATATTAATAAAATTAATAAAGGCACAATGGGTTTTTTTTATGTTTTCACTCGTGTTGACAGTTGTACGTATGAAACTTGCGGTCTTCTGAAATTGCGTTTCTTATGGCAACCTTTATGTAGGTGGTCACAGTACACGCATAAATTGTAAATTGCTCATATGGCTCATATGGATGAATGTGTTGAGCTCCTTACATTCTTACAAGCAACATCGAACGTTCAACACGCCCCAAAGCCAAAAGCACCAAAATGCTCCGAAAAGAGTTCAGGTACGCAAAAAGACAACGACAAGCGGAAAAGCAGACAAAGCGAAACTGATGAATTTCTACCCAACGAAATAAAATAATAATAATAATAACAATAATAATAAATAAAAAACCTTTGCCAGTATAATTGAATTTTGTTAAATCATTTGCCGAATATTGTAAATTTCTGGCACATGCAAATCACCCTTCGGAGGACACGGTGAAGATATATAGCCTTAATGCAGGGCTTAGATCAGTGTAGGTGATCTATATTAATAAGTGGTGGTGTCCACTCCAATTTGGTTAAGCTGCTCTCCCTGATTTGATGGCCTTTTTCACAGTCATAACTGTTATACACTACCTCATATAACACCTCAACGTGCGAATGATGTTCACCTTTCGTTCTCTGAGGTTAGTTTCTACCTGAGCACAAAAGTGTTCTAAACCTCAACACTTTGGCTAAGACTCAACCGAAGAGGATGATGAGGGTTGAAAGATCATAGTGTCTCAGGGAGAAGAAGAGTATGAGTAAGAGTAAGACTTTATCGATTCATAAATTTTTATCGATAACGATCACTTCTAGTTAAGAATGAACTTATTCATCCAGGAAAAACGGAGATTTTTCAACTTTAACAGTTTTTCTTTTGTTGTGATGAGGCAAGTAGTAGTTGCAAATGGGTATTATTCTTGGGACAATTTATTTTTTATTACTTCGAGAAAATTATGTGTTTTTTTTTCATATTTGACGTATTCGCTGCTTTGTTTAAAAATAAATAAATAAAATAAATGCGCTACCAAGATTTTAATGTCGCAGCGATTAATTTGTCAGTGGAAATTTACTTAAATACGTAAAAGACCTAATTCAAAAACATATATACGTATACTTGTGTATTGTTTATAATATGGTAGCAAGATCGCCGGCGTTGCTCGGGATTTCTGTACATTGAAGCTGTGAAAGGCAAGTGGAAACTTCTTTGTTCGCATTAAGCGATTTTTAGTATGTCCGAATCTTTGGATTTCGCCTCACCGACATGCTATTGCCAATTTCGTTTTGTCTGCATTCGTTCAATTTTTTCTTTTTTTGTAGTTGCTCTTACATGCATTCGTACACATATATGATGACTATACCCCTCCTTTGTTTGATCGCCAGCCACGCAAAAAAATTGGATGACATTTCCCGAATTTCCGGGTAGAATTGCTCATTAAACTTCGCATAAAAACCTTGTCCATTATGACAGCCATTGTACCATTTTTAATGGTGTTCGGTCAAATGGTGTCGGAGTCTGTAGGCTTCGGACAAACAGTCAGAGAGTTAAAGTTATTTCTTAATCTGAGAATGGTGAAGACAATTTGCTGTTCACAGAATATATGAGTATGGTGTTTTAATCTGTGACGATCAGCGTTAGCCGGCCACCCCACGATTTCTCAAAGTGCCATGCATAATGATTTTCCTAGATTTTCTAAGCGATTTAAACGTTATCGGCAATGGAATCGCGATAATTCGCGCAAATAAATAAGCGCACACCGGCAGCGGTCATCGATCAATTACGCGCGATCCAACGCCTCTCGAATTCCCCGCCAAGAATTCAATTTTATCTAAACGCGCTTTGCGATTGAAACCTACTCGAATGTGTTCACTCGAGTCGCGTCATATTTGTTTGGCGCTTTGGAGTTTGCTTTGTCTTTTATTTCACGTGTTTGTTGCCGGATTTGTCTCTCCTCTAGGTTGTTTGTGTATCGGCCGGCCGCCTTCGCTCGCGCCAATGCGTTGAGCATTAAATCATTGTCCTGAAGGCTTTTAAGTCATTATCGATAAAACTCAACATAAATTCGCAAATTTGTTTTATATGCTCACGTGTTGGTCATATAGGCTGATGGCTTTGTTCCTGTTGCTATTGCTGCTGTGTTATTGATGTTGCTGTCCTCGTTGTGTGTCCGCGTCACTTGGCCGCTCATCCTCCCCTTGTTTCTTAGTGCTGCGACTTCATTTGACTAATTTGGTTTGTGAGTTTCTGCGTTTCTTGGCTGTTCACGAGGCATTTGAGATGTCGAATGGCCAACCATAAAAATATTGAAAATTCCGATAATGTTGCGTTTGTGAGAAGTTCTCGACGGTCCGTTTCCACAAAAAATATGATTCCATTTTTTTGTATTTTTTTCTTTTTAATTTTTTTGTTGCGAAATGACCTTGAAACATGTGCTCGGTACAAATGATTTTTACATTCTCGACCATGTCCACGTACATCATATTTCATATTTTCCGCAAGCGTGCGGCGAGCGAAACCAGAAATCCTGTTGAGCGCACAACGAGTCGAACAAATGGTCAATTACAGTTACAGAGCAGAGCAGAGCAGAGCAGAGCATATCGACCGGCATCAATTGTGCATCATGTCGCGGTGAGAATTGTCAGCGTGTCTCATTACTACAAAATGTGTAACAATAACTATGTGGTGCTAGCAGGTACAGACGGAAGAAGGCGACGCTACGCCAACCTGCCCTCGCGATCAACAAATTTTATGTGAATCCTGTGAGGTTATTTAAACATTTACGATTTAGTTGTGATGCGCACGTACTTATTGCCCGGTATTATGTGCAACAACCGCGAAGCAAGTGACAAGCAATGAAGCGGCCTTGGGAAGATGAAGAGAAGCGTACTGAGGGTGAAAGTTGTGATTTAGACTAATTAGCAAAAACAGAGCTGAACTGAAGAGATTTTTGCGATTGACAACGAAGCAATTAGATTGGACAGTTCATCACATAACAAGAACGGTTTATTGTAATTTTTACTCGTTCCAACGGACGCAATTAATGAGCTGAGAACATGAAATGCAACCGAAATTTCCAACGAAAATGTGTGTTATTAAGAATTGTGGCCTTCAATCAGCCCGGCCAGCGTATGAAATGAGCATTTGCTGTTTTAATGCAATTTTAAATAAGGAATTTAATAAGCACCTTCGGCCACTGTCGGGCTCCAAGGCCGCTTGCAGGTGAAGCGTAAAGTCTATTGAAGCCATTCGCTGATCGGGACGCGCTGCACTTCTGTCGAGCCGTGTGGCTACCACATCAGTCTCAGCTCGACCCTACACTGCACTACATCGTATTGGCATCAACACACATTCAAGCACTCATATGATGGGGCACCAGCGCATGCGGTTGCAAAATCATGTTTTGAGGTGTTTTTGATACCTAATAAATAATACAAAAAGTGCTCTCTTCGTTCTTTTCGCTGTGTCCCAAAAACCGAAAGTAGCCAAGGAGGCACACGAGTATCAAAGAGAAAGAAAAAAACAAGAAACTCAGCTTTCTGGCGGTGGTCGTATTGGGTTTGTTTTCGGGGCCCTAGACGGCTGGGGCGACGTCATTATGGCCAGCGCCATTCGAACAGGCCAAATCGAGGGCAGCAACGGCAACAGCAACTACAACGACGCCGCTGCCAAGTGGAAGTGACGGTAAAGTTGACGATGAGCATGGCGGGGGAGCAAGACATCGTCGCCGCTCGTGTTTATTATAAAACAACAAATCATTCATTATAACCACTTGTATACTCATACACACACTCGAGTATGGAAAAGTGGCATGAACACGAAACGACGGCAATCGAACACACTCAAGCACACACACAGGCACACAAATACCTAAATACGTTTGTAATATGCATATTTGCGCATTATTTTGATTTTAATATTGATTTATTTGTTATTAATAATTCATTGGTGGTGGCCCAAATGGTTGCCTCATACTCTCGCTGGTCTTCATCTTTGATTGCTGAACGGTGTGGCGGTGAGCACAGAAATAAGATGAAACAGTAACTTGCAAGCGGAGAAGTGCTTTTTCTGTTTATCTTCCGGTCCACAAATGAAAAGTCAGCACACAAATCCATCTTCGGAGCAGCAGAAAAGCGTCCCGAATGTTTCTATTCATATTGACCAGCAATTTAGATAAGCATCGCTGAACGAAAAAAAATAAATAAATAAAAATTGAAATCAAAATCAAAGACACGATTAATGATCTCACGATGATCGAGGAGTTGATCGCGCAGGGGGTTTAGCTAACCTGTATTTAGTAGTTGGGTAGCGTTGGCGTTGTCAGAATTTAGTGAATTTTAAGTCTTAAGTCTTTGTTTCCCGCTCAGCTTTTGTGATTTCTTTTACTTCGAGATTAAAGCAACACCCAAAACGATCGTCTAAGAGAGTGTCAGAATGAGCGGCTGATTAAACTAAATATGTACTGAATGGTGTGCTCAGAATTTTGAAATCGTTGACCCGTGCGATCTCTCGTAGAGATTAACTTGAATTTTTGCACTATTTTCGCATAGGTAGAGTAAAGACAGGCGAAAAAATACAGAAGTACATTTTTTACCAAATTGAAGCACCCACAACAGACGACGATGAAACTAAGAAGGAGCATGAAACTCGTCGAGTCGATCAGGTATATGCATATTCGAAGGAATGTCTTACAAACTCCACAACTCAGCTATAATATAGCTAGCTGCACCCCCACCCGCTTCGCCAAGCAAAAAAAGAAAACGTTTTCCAACAATTTTCTCCCTAGCATTAGTAGATTGTTGACTAAGATTAAATTTTCTTGGCTTTATTCTCATAAATACTGGTAAAATGAATAATTGTATTAGGATTGACAAAGTTCTTTTCTCTTTTTTTTCAATTGTCCTCTATTATCTTTTTGTCTCACATAATGTTATACTTAATAATTGGATGTAATTTTCTATGATGTAACTATTTTCATGGTGTTCGGTCAAACGGAGGCCGATTCTATAGGCTTCAGAAGACAGACAAACAGAAAAACATCAAATGCATATATATATTCATACAAACATAGACAACTTACTCATATAATGTGAATAGTATACGTACAAAAACAATCAACAATAAGGCAAAGAGAAGGTTGATATATACCAGATACGAGTACATATATATATCGGATATTAGTCAGTTTCTTTGGGACATTCGGTGCCGAAGACGATTGGTCTCAATGGCGGTTTTAAAGAAAAACGACCTCTAAGAAGCTTATTTATCCCTCAAGCAAAACATATGAATATTTCCCTATTCCACACGTATAGAAATGCTTGTCGAAAATAAAGCTGACTCAAAGGTGGGTAGACTATTGGGAAAACATGGATGCAATAGGCACTGTTGAGGAATAAAAAGTTTCTTAATAAATTGTAAAATTCAGAAATTCACATACCGAAACTACTCGTAGATACAAACATTTTCATATGTGAAGAAGCTTCATATAAGCTTCCCATTTCCATTTAATCATTTATTCACAATTTCAACAAACAACAACAAATGACAAAATTATAATAGTTTAGCTTGGAAAATTTGGGAAAGAAAAATCTGCACAAGTTTATGTGCTCAATCTGAGCTCGAGCTAGAAATTAAGACTCCCATGAGAGGCAGGAATGATGGGTATATATGTCTAGACTTTTATATAAAATTGATTATATGGGAACGGTATGTAACGGTTTGATGCAAAATATACTGAGCCGATTTAAATTTTTTTTTTTGTTAAAACAAAACACGTGCGCTACTTAAGACACTGACATTTTTACTTTTTTGATTTTTGAAAATATGTTCTTTTCGGGATTAAGTTTTTGTAAAACCACTAAAAGAGTGGCGAACGTTTTCGTTGATAATGTTTTGCAGCTTCTTGCATTTTCTAATGTTGTTTTTGTTGTGTCGAGGACCCACAAGAGTATTGCGCTCTTTGTTGTCTTCTTTTTGTACACATATAATTTATGCTATGAGAAAGTAATAAATAAAGGATATAATGAATATCATATGGTATTTTAGTCTTATAAAATCATAGATTCATTGTCATTACAATGCAGAACAATAAAATGCTGCCACATTTGGGTCAACTCTCTTGGACCTAAGCGCACTCCAAATGAAAATTGTAGTGTTTGGCGATAATATCGAAAGTGAAATCGCTTCAGTTTATTTTATGTTTGCTTCAAATATTATGTTCTCTGTATCAAATTTTGTTTTATTATATATTAAATACTTATTTCTGTGTCAGTGTTTTGATTCGGTGTTGTTGTCTCAGCAGCCGCCAACACAAGCAATGCCGAATCGCAGTCACCGAAGCCGAGTGCACCGAATACACCACATTAATGTCAATTTAATGTTTCCTTAATGACTCGTTCTGCTGATGAAAGTTTGCTGGCCGCTCAGTCTGAGCGCGTGGTATTTCTGTACAACTTCTTATCAGCGGTGGGTCAAACTTGTCTTACGCTTGGAAGTCTCTTTGTTAACGAGTTTACTTCTTTCGACTTTACTGGTCGAGTCGAGCGGTGGGCGGCGACCGTGTGCTGAGAATTAAAACTGATTTTAACGAGAATAGAGTTCAAAGTTTTAGATGTAACACTGTGTCCGAATCATGGTCAAATCAACGGGGCGACCTCCACCTCGCTTACGACAAAACCGGTCCCTCATGTGGGCGCTTTGATTAGACAATATTTATTCGGGTTGGCAATTAAGATTGAGATCAGTTGCCGGGCGAGCTACAAAGTGACGAGTTTGCGGATTCAACGAGACTGTAGTTTACATAAGAGTGAATCAGCAGTGAGGCCGTCGTCTTCGTTTGTTTGCTTTGATGTAATAAACCGTTGAAAATGTAAAAATGCGCTGCTCACACTTATGCAGCACCATGGCGCTACAATCTGCTCCAACGGTTGCGTCTTTAAAAAGCAATAAAAATCATTTTAATGTGTGTGCCTTATGAATCAAATTTTAATGCTGTAAACACCCTTTCGTGTCTCCATTCGAGCGACAACTAAGTCACTCGGAAATTGCTGAGAAGATCTAGTGAGCGCAGCAAGACACGCAGATAGTCGCTTTACTCGCGGACAGAGCTCTTGCCAAATGCTGCGCACACCTTGCAAGTTGCAATGTGTCGCAACCGTTTGTGTTGCGTTGCATCAACCGCAGTTAATGTTTGATTCTGAAAAGCACTCGAAAACTGGTCTTCATGTAAACAAAATACTCTCGATACCGCCGCTAGCTCTGCTCTCGTCTGCGATTTATTTGTACGATTGTGTCTAAATTGGACTTTTCAAGTGGAGGTGCCTTCTTCATACACACCACTGGTTTCATAATTTTTCACCTCTTTCATATAACAAAACGAGGCACCCGAAAAAATGCGTTTGTCTAATTTCAGCCGAGTCTGCCTCCGCATCCGTATTCACACCACCATTAGTCCGCTGCAGGTTGTTGCCACTGTCATCTCCCTCCTCTCATCGTTTTTAAGCTTTTCCACAGTTTGGCACTCATTTTTTATGGTGTCTTTTTTGTTTGGCGCAGCCACGAAAATGTGTGAAAATTAAGTTTACTCAGGCGCCTGGCGCCCGCTTATTTGAATACACACGTGTTTTATCGCTGGCATTAAATCATATTTTCACGTTTTACCTTTTTTCCGTAAGCTTTTTGATTGTTTACATTTTGCACTTCCACGGCGCACACAGGCAAAAACGCTGAAAGAAAAAAGAAAACACAAACAGGAATGGTGAAAAGTGGGGAAGCGCAGCGTTTAAAAATCGCTTGGATTCATTCTGACACAAGCACGAAAAAAAACAGTTTCCGGATTAGTTGAAGTTGCATAGGACCAATAAAGGTCCAATTACGTTAGGCTGGGTGAGGTCCTTACTGCATATCTCAAAGTAGAGAAACCGGTCATCTACCCATTATCATTTGACATTCTCAGAAAAGTCTGGATAATTAACAGTAATGATCCGCTTTTTATTCTTCGAATATTTTCGAAGTCGAGCACCTCATAGCGCACTGCTCACTCCGTCCAAAGTCAGCCCCATTAATATGAGCCTTTGGGTCACTGAAAATATTGCGAAATTAGAATCGAAACTGGCAAGGGTGTTGATAGTTTTCCTATTTACCATAAGCTGGAACATTTCCCACCTTTAGTTCTGTATGGTCTTCTCTAGTTGCATTTTGACTCACTGCAAGTTTCAACAGCGTAATAAGAAGTTATATTAATTTTCATCTTCCGTTTTTATTTTTTCAGGTAAGATAAGATCTGATTTAACACAGTACGGCGGAATATCAACAGACATGGGTAAGAACATTTCCACTTTTTCTACGTAGACTGACTAATAATTTGGGATAGTTTGGTGTCGGTGCCGTAGTTTACTCTTAGGAGTGCAAGCGCATGATAGGCAGCAGGCAGTTAATAACAGATACTAACAACTAGAAGCTGACAATAAAAGAAAACAAACAAATTTAAGTGAAATTTGCGAAGGCAGCTTAATAACTGAAAAAGTAAATAAATAAAACCAACGAGAAAAAACTGCAACTGCACCTTGTTGAAAAGTATTTGAGGCCCCAGGGTTTTATTGGGTCTCCCTATCTGTGATTTTTCGTAGCAAAGTAGAAGCGGTATTACACATATTAGATTGATTTTATGGCCCCATTCCAGCCTGGATGCTTTGACGCGATCTTGTGCCAGGCAAACGCGCTACTCTTTTCTACAAGATTCGCCACGATGAGGCGAAAGATAAGGTGTGGCGAAGAATGAGGAGATGAACTGAAGCAAAAAGAAGTAGGTTGTTGTTGAATGAGAGATAAGCTTCGCAACATGAATTAATTTTAGCAACAAAGCGCGCCTGCGCTCTCCAAGTAGCTAGGCCGACAGAACCGCGCAACAGTTCACGTCATTGAAGAGTTGACGAGTCTGTTAGTCACGCTGCCACCACTGCTGCAAATCAGGCTGTCCAAGGGCGCGCGAGTGCTCAAAGCGATAATGGCAATGTGAATGAGCCGCTGAGATCAGTTCAGTTCAGGCTCATCATCACTCAGTTGCTACTGCATTTTCGCCCAATAAACCGTGCAAAGAAAAGAAGGAAACCCGGAGACGTGTGCATGCGATGGAAATACCTTGTAGCCGAGTGTGGAAATGATTGATTCGACTGCAATCTGCCTTACTCCACCACACTCCATTCTTTGCGCACCCTCTGTATTTCACTGAACTTGGCTTGGGTAACTTAGGCAGTTCCGAACCACACCGAATCGAGCTGTCGTTGATTTTCAGTTCTGATTAGGCCTTGTGGTATTTGAAATGTAATTTAAGTGGGGGAGCAATTGTGGCCGCACGCAAGCCCCAAAGGTTCGAGAGCGAAGCGAAACGCGGTAAAAACAAGGTAAGGAAGTATGGCTAAGGCAGATGCTGCGTGCAGTTAATATTAAATGCGGCAATTGCATTCACAAGGAAGCGGCCACTACACCGTTGCAACTACTGACTCGCGGTAGCTGAGATTTGCGGCATTTGTTTTTGGTGCCCCCTGTCGCTGTCGATGACCATTAAGGGCGTTTACTACGGAACAACATGCGCGTCTATCCGTGCGCCACGACTCCACGGCAGGTTATCAATCAACTCTCCAGGCAGATTGGCAGATTGGCAGACAGGCAGGCAGGCAGCAGCTTCTTCTGAAAATCAAATTACCCGCAAAGTCTGTACGCATTTAAATTACACACTCGCCTGCGATTGAATCGATGCAAAAAATTGCAAGCACACAACACGCTTATTCAGTTGATAACAACACGATGGCAATCAACTCTCGGACTGAGCTCGCGGAAAGTCAGCGAAATTCAAAACAATGTTATTTCATGGTCCACCCTGCTGGTTTTCTCTTCTTTAACTGAATTCGTTGATCATTAGCAAGCTGCTCAATGACTTGTTGTTCTTTTTCTCTTTTCCGGTGATATTTGTTCCCTATGACCAGTACAAGGTATAGCTTGGTACTATACAAGCACCACTGATTGAAGCAGAGCGCGGTTCCCTTATTGTGGTTGGCCATTTTTAGAGCTTGCGTTTGGAAAGCACTCAAGGAATTTCTGCAACAAATAAAGTGTCATACGAAGCGGTCGGCATAGAAGCCTGCTAAAAACGAAGCGTAAATGAAGTGAAAATATTGCGAGTGAGCGGCCGCGCCCCTCAGAACTAAAATGACGACCGTGTCTGACATTTACATTTAATGCTCGCAAGTTTAACTAATAATATTCAATTAACAGTTTGAATATGAATTTATTACTGAACAGCAACAAGAGCAACAACAGCAGCAAATAGCAACAAAAAGAACGCAATGCAGCGGGTGAAGCGATATTAACAAGAAGAGCAACAATACCACCTCGAAAAGTGGTAACAAGTTTGACTTGCACACAACGAGTCTGTGGCGAGTGTGTCGTTAAAAATATATTCACTCGGCTTGAGTCAAGTAGACTCGAGTCGACTTGACTTACCTTGTTGGGCATACAAAACTGTTGCGGAGGGCGTCGAGAACGTCATATACGACAACGACGTAGGTGACGCTGACTGGACTGAATAGGAGTGTAGTGCCAAAAACAACAATAGCCACAGCAGGAACAACAATTGCTGTAGAATAATACGAACGTGATGTTGCCAGAACGACTTGGGTTGTTTACCCTGCTGCCGCCAATGGCCAAAACACAGGGAAGAATAAAAAATGCAAGGCACCCGAGTAGGTGGGAAAGTGCAAACATTGTTAGCCTTTTGCCCACTGGAACAGCCCAAATTGAATTTGCGAGCGGTGAGTTCGCCCTCTCGTTGGTAAAGTGCAGTAGCTCTGCACCTCACCTGCGTCCGTTGCACACAGTCGACAGAACACGCGCACGTTCAGTGAAGCATTCGAACAGCGACTGCCAGCGGAAGTGACAGGAAGCCGGCGAAGCAGGCGAAGCAGGCGATGGCGATGACGATGGCGATTCCTCTGCGTTCGTTCTGCGCCTCGATGCCTCGATGCCTCGTTTTGCTCGCCGCTACACTGCTCTGCTGCACATTTCGATAATTATTAACTGCAACATGCAACATGCAACAATCGCTTCGCCAGCAAACAACACACTCTCACGCTCGCGAACAGTAGCCGCAATTATCGAAGTAGTCCGAAAACGACATTTCGCCTTCAATTCCCCATGTTTGATGCACTTTTTTCGTCTCTAGAAACTGAAAGCCCAAACATTACATTTAATTCTATTAGGCAGCAACGTAATTATCTCTTTAGGGAAAATGCATGTTCAATGTCAGCAACATGTAAACAGTTGTTGTCGATGCCGCGGCTGCTGCTGCTCATATTGTCGTTGCTGAACTTGATGGAGTCCGCGTTGTTGCTGTGCCTGCTCTTAATGTGAGTTAGTTTTCTCAAGTCGAACAAAATCGGTTTCAACTAATCGCCTCAAAGGCAGAGATACTCCGATCAAATATTTCTTCTAGCCGTACTTACTCATAGTTGACTTCTCTGATTCTTACCCTCTCATTTCTCCTACTGATCGCATTCGCATGCAGCAGTCGAAGTGGGTCAATAGCACAGGTTCATTGATATAAGCACAGAAAGGGGTACAAAAGGATTTAAAACACATCGACGGCATCTCAAATTCAGTACGAAAGGATATTCTGTTGAAAAAAGTCAGACGACAATCATACTGGAAAAAGGAGACCCTTTTTGTTGACGTTGTCCTTGCCGCATTATTTTTGTGTGTTGCCCCACATGTAATTTCCATAATTCATATGCAGACTCGTTTCACATTAGACTAGGAGGAGTCAAATATGCAGACAGACAACGGACATCGGACATCGGACAACGGACAACGGGCAGCAGACAAACAAGTAGACGCGGATTTCAAAACGACTGAGTGGCACCTGCAATACGAGAAAACGGCTAACAAAACCCCAGCGACAGCAATGACACTAACAAAATGAAATGTTAGCAAGCGAAATATTCAACAGCACTACGCAAACAGAAGACGAGAGCAGTGCGCGTCGCTGGACGACGGCACGTGTTAATGGTTTATTAACACAGTGGCAAAATTTAAACACACGGTTTTCGTGCGACTTGCGTGCGATTCTCGAGCGATATCTGACGTTGTCGACACTTTGGCTTTCTTTTGCCTTTATGGAGTTTTAATTAATTTATGCAATCTGCCCAACAACATTCGGCAACACTCTTAGCAGTGCAATATCGCAGTCACTCTCACTTCACTTCCCACTCACTTCAACAGCATCATCATCATTATTACAGTCGTCATAATCGTCGCCAGCGCAGTCTTCATCGCTCGAGTTGGCCATTCGGATTTTATACACTTTTTGGCATTGCTGACTGGGGAGCATTTGACTATTTCGTTTGTAGTTCTGTTGCGTAAGTGGAGGCCGCAACAGCTCGTTAAATCTGCACATGACACATTTTTCTGGCTGCTCGTAATCGGCTTGGATTCGTTGTGATGCTGAAGGCTCCCTGCTATCAGCTGTTGCGAGTGTGGGATGTGGTGCGGCCAAGTGAAGATACAAAACGGCACACCGCAAATTCCATTAATGAATTGCTAATTTCGTGTTAGTAGGCTGGTGAAGCCTTCCAGGAGTTGTAGCAGAAGTTAGAATGTTTTGTTTAGAAGTTTTGAATGTAACCCTTATTGTAATCGATTGTAGCGTTTTGTGGCACATCAAACGAATATGAAGTTTTATTTGTCCACATGACATATGGTTTTACCCATTCGAAAGTGTTTAGTTGGTTTATACATGTAATTTGAGGGAATTGATATCAACAATCATTGTGATCAAATGTAATTTTGGTAGCGAGCGCGCTGTTTGTGGCAGTTGCCTAGCGTTACAAATACTCTGAAGAATTATTTGTTTTATTATAATTCTGTTTTTGTTATTATTATTATAGATAATAATTATTTATTATTATTATTATTATTATTATTACTATTATCGTTATTTTTTTTGAATTAATATCACAGATAGGTAGAACAATTTACATATTCATAACAAAAAAAAAAAAAAAATCCATGCGAAATCATCTCGGCTTGCGTTGAACACTTGGCTTGTTTCATCGCGGGAGTTGCACTGCTGTAGGTATGCAATTAGTCAATTAATTTGAAAATTTATTAAACTCCAAAAAGCAATTTGCTCCAGATACACCACAAGCAGACAGCAACAGCAACATCAGTCGCCAGTCGGTGGATACAATGCGTGCAAACGCCGGCGGGAAACGTAAACTTGTTTCTGGCCGGCAAAACGGCGATCGATTCCTCCGGTCGGTCGGTCGGTCGGTTGGTCGGTCGTTCGAATGCACATTAGCGACTTACGCACCCTGCGACTGACAGCGGCAAAACAAATCTCAAACTTCCACCGATCAACTGTGCTACATGAGGCGCTGAGCTGCGTTCCGTTGCTTTGAAGCTGCAAACGAATTGGTGAATTCTTCATACTCCAGCAGCATGTTGAAAGTGTAGCGGAAACGTCGCACTCGATAAGGAGCGAAAATAAAAGTTTGAAACACTTCTTCACATCCCCGCTTCCACACGCTAACTGCGCCTCTTTGCGTATTTTGGCAAATTTAATTTATGACTTTCTTGCACTTCCTAGCAGACGGACATTGTTCACAACCCCTTCAAAGTGCCGGAAATCGAGTTGTTTCTTAAGTGTAGCGCGGATTTCTTACTAGGCCAAGTCGGCTAAACAAACAAATGGCTTTTGTGCATGTTATAATCGGCGCACTCTAGATTCTCTCGATGCCATAAATTGTCTAGGAGTTTGCACAACTTTTATCAATCAAAGGAGAAGAAATGGGGATCCAAAAACAAAGCAATAAAACAGAAAACAATAAGAACTGATCTCCTTTAGACTTACCTCATAAATGTATCTACACGTGCTCTCACGCAATGATGATTAATAACCGCCAAAAAACCTGCTCGGCGGCCATTATGCTTGCAACAGCTGATCGAAGAAAGTTGACTGAGCGAACGAAATAAACGTCATGCCAGTGCAATGTCTGCCAAGCAAATGAAACGGTGGTTCTGCGACGATCTTGCAAATGTTGATACGCAGATACGCCTGAATGTCTTCAAAATTGTTTTTTCTCTTTTTGCTTTTTGCGAAATTAGTTTCGGCTTATGCTCTGCGCTGTCCATTTGTACCCATTTTGAAATGCAGTTCTTTCGGGCAGATAGAGGAACAGAAAAACAACAATATCGCGTGCTCTCATCGACTGCTCTTGGGCTGAGCTAAAATGCTCTCAACTTGGCCTCTCCTCTTGCACCATCTGTCACTCGCGCGCTCTCTTAATACAGTCATTGATCATCTTTTGAGCTCACCACCAAGAATGAATACTCGCTGCTCACCACGGCAGGCAACGAGTTTTATCGGTCGGCTTCTTATATTCACCTTGCTCGTCTCTGGGAACACTCAAAATATTCTTGGCCATACTCGTATGTTATCGTTTGTGAACTGTGAACTACCTGTTATGAGCAAATATTTTTCAAATTATTGTTTAGTTCAAATAATAACACAATGTAATATGTGTGTATAAGTGATGACCATAAAAAGTTATATACATTTTGCAAGTGTTCCTCACTTTGCGCTGTTCAAGGTCTAATAAACTCTTTCGATATAGCCTATTGAAACGAAAAATTACGCCTAATTCCTTTCAGTGTAGCCCGTATAACACATTTGTCTATTGATAAATCTCACCTCTTCTGAATTCTCATTTACACCTTGAGAATTTGTAGCTTGAGGATGATCGCGTCATGTGTTGCGTTCTTATCGACTTCACGATTTCGTATATCGTTTACGATATTAAAACTTCTTATACGAAATGGGTTGAAGCTGCATGGCGGCCGGTAGGATCATTTTTCAAATTTACAAGAAAAGTTAGTTGGCTCACATTCGTTTACGATCCCTACTAGTTTTGTTGTAACCGATTTTTAAATTTGCTATTTCATTTGTGGCTAATTCTTATAGTTTCGGGAAAGTGTAAGTCCCTTTAATAAGGGCCGTTGACTTATTAAAAAATTGGTAGGTTTCGATCGGATTACCAATATCAGCTTTTTTTGGTTATTTTATATACACATTTTGTTGTTGTTGTTGCTTATTCTCATTATTCCTTAAAATTTCGTATAAGGGTCCCTCAGAGTTTCAATGCTCCGTTCTGAGTAATATAATAACTTTATCTCACAGCTCGTAAAACAGTAAATGAGATACCGCTTGACGAGGCGAGTTGATTTGATGCACATGATGTACTTGTACTTGTATTTGATGTTTGTTGATGTACATATGCGATGTGTTAAAAAATAAGGTGATTATTTTTCGCGACAAATGTTTATGCATTCAACAATGTCTATCCTGTACCCATAATTTTCGCCATCAAATTAAATGCACCCTTGCCAGCGCTTTTTCTAATCACTGAAGAACTTCTGATGTGGGATATTTTGAATGGCTTTTAGGTTATCTAGCGATAAGGTATTTATTTCGAAAACTCATTAATTTTGGGAACAGGACAAAGTCCCTGGGGCCGACACAGGCGAATAGGGGTATGTGTTTTTCCCAAAAAATCTCGAATCTTTGTTTCTTTTTATATTTCAAAAAAGCGCCAAAACACATTTTATGTCTGGCGCAAAACAAATTAAAGATACGAAATTGCTGATAATGGCAAAATAAGTTAAGGACATGTTTACCAAGTTATAAAAAAAAAATTGAACACACCCCGTACAAGCATAAATACATACACTATTGTTGTTTTTGCAATAGTATGTTATACTATGTCTCCCGCACAGACCAGTCATATGGGTTAAACCAATTTTGAAATTGAATATTTGTGCGTAGCAATGAGGTAGCCGAGAGAGCGAAGCAGATCCGAACTAAGCGCATCCTTGCGCACAGTTCGTGGTACAAAGAGAAAGGGAATAGTCATGACTCATGGACGATCGTCATAATATTGAATTGTCGTATGTTACCTACACTTAATAACTAGATGTGTTAATTGTTATAAAAAATTAAAATTTTATATTGATTTACATCGTTTCTTCATAAACAATATGTTTCACATTAGAACCTCGTGAGTGCTAAGTGCACTCACATATTTTTTATTTTGATATTTTTATTTTAATATTATTAATATTATTATTATTATTATTATTATTATTAATATTATTATTATTATTATTATTATTATTATTATTATTATTATTATTATTATTATTATTATTATTATTATTAATATTATTATTATTATTATTATTATTATTATTATTATTATTATTATTATTATTATTATTATTATTATTATTATTATTATTATTATTATTATTATTATTATTATTATTATTATTATTATTATTATTATTATTATTATTATAATTATTATTACTATTATTATAATTTTTGCTTCTATCCATCGTAAAATGGTTGAATATCCCTTAATAGGAGGATCCTAGAAATTTGTTATCAGAAAAGACAATCACTTTGCGTTACTGAACTCGCATCTACTACCTGTCTCACTTCAGTTCACTTTATAAGTTTCTTTATAAAATGGTTCCTCACTGAGAGTCACAGATGCGTCGACACTTTCTTTGCATGCCACTTTTTACTTTTAGAGCTAATAAATCTTCACCATATTAACGTGTACGCACAGATATGCGATTGCAACAAGTGAAGAACGATTACTGAGGGTTTGGATTGGAGCAGCAGTGGTGTGTGAGATCAGCCCTGACAAAAGCAAACAAATAAAATGTACTGTCAATATTGGGAAGTGGTAGAGTAATCGTGTATGTCACTGGCTTAAACCCTTCAGACGTCGAAACTGAAGTACGTGCTTGGGAGAGAGTCACAACGACGGTCGCTGTTTCGAAATGCACGTGACTGTGCGACCTATAACAGTTGGCACCAACGAACGAGACAGGTAAAATTCCACTGCGACGGGAGATCTCGTAGATCTCATAAAGGGACACACACACACACATACAGAGCCACACAAAGAGATGTTATTCGTCCATCTAAAGGTGTCGGGCAGACTGAAGATTGCTTTGGCTTAGTTACACTTAGTCTACATAAGCGCATGTTACATCTAATGGGCTCACTTTCACACTTTGAACACTCTCAATTTTGCCTGCAACGCTGACGGGTTATTTTCTGGCTCTCTTGATTGTCATCAGTTTATTTTCGCACATACAGACAAAAATCGGTTTTTGGGCGTGATCTCTGCAATTTGGGCCTGACAAACACACGAGCGACAAACGTACGAAAACAGTCAGAGAACATGGCTCAAAAGGCTGCCTGACAGCGCACATAAATCTTCGTAACATGACACTTTTGGCAATGGATATAAAATATGGCATACGACGCGAAATGTGGCATAGCTCCAACGACGAACAAACGGTCGGCCAGCGGACGGGCCGACGACTCAAATGCGAGCACTAAACTCGAGGCTTAAAGTCCCAAAGAAAGTGAGAGAGTTAAGTTACAATTGGAAAGAGAACGTCTGTTTAGGGGCCCAAGTCGGCGTGGTCCTGCTCCACGCTTCGCCTAATTACAAATCAAATTACAAAGCTTCTTTCCTGTCACACCGTGCAAATGTCACGCGTGATGTCAGTTTCGCTTTCGTGTCACTTGGCGACACTGTAACGCGACCGCGATTTCGCAGATGCCCGCGGGCCACAGCGTGAGCGCTGCTACTTGTTACTTTTTACTGCCACCTTATCTGGAATCTTTGAAGGGCACTGAGACGGCAAAAAGAGGGGCTTGGTGCCAAGCTCGTAGCTTCAAGGTGCTCGCGCGTAATAAAGCATATATGCGGCTTATGACGGTGAAGCTGGCCCATCTCCACATCGAGGGACACAAAACAGAGAAATACCAAAAAATAAAGTAAAGGAACTGCCAACTGTCACACTTGGTAACTGTCACTTTGGGTGTTTGCATCGTTGTTGTCATTGTTATTCCCCCTCTTGTGCTTCTTGGTGCTACTATCGCTGTTGTTGTTGGTGTCTCTGAGCTGACTTTTTGCTTGTTGATTGTAGTTGTTCTTGTGTTCCTGATATCGTTGGTGTTGTCTGCCGCATTTTAGTCATCATCACCGGTTAAGGCGCAGGCCCAGGCTCAGACTCAAGACCAGTCTGGAAGTCCCTTCTCTCGCCACTGCCGACTCTCGTCTGTGCTCTGCTGTTGATCTTCGTCTCCGACTCACACTCCACTCTCAGTGTGGCTCATTTGCTTCAACACGAATTCCCAAATCTGCATACCTGCGTATAAAACTGTTAACTAACTCAATTTTGTTGCTGTCAATGTCAGTGCCAGCGACACGATGGTGGGCGGCGACGCTAGGGAGTAGGGCAGGTCTTTTGTGCGCAACATGATCGAGCGTGTCCGATGAATCGACAAAGGCAAGTCGATACCACGTTGCACATATCGAGAAGGTCATTCAGGCTAATTAGCTTCTCGCATTTGACGGATTTGAGAAAGAAGTGGATGGCCGACAGTTTGTCATTACAACCAAGTGAATTTAGCCTATTTATCTGCCCCAAGACCTTTCCACAGCAGAGGCAGTCGGTTCGTTATAAAAGTGGCGAACGTGTAACTGTCAAATGGAGCTACTTAAATCCGATACTCGTACAACTTGTCATGAAAGCGGATTCTTCGTTCGCTCGTTCGCTCGTTCGCGCAAATGTCACACAAATGACACTTTAGTTGCAAACTCGTTGTACGCATAAAAATTTCATAACTCTATTAAGCAACAGCCACTACCAGAAGAAGGAGAGCCAGCAGCGCGAAGTCCCAAAACCCAACGAGGATGAGATGTGCGTGGGTGTGTATGGGCATTGGGCACTGCAAAAATTAGCATTCGTTACACGTTGAAAAGCTGAACGCCTTCGAAGCACAAATGCTTCTGCTAACCAAAACAACAACTATCATTTGCGTTCTACTGCGCTACTGTCTACAACGGAGCTGACGAGCAGAAACATAGATACTCTTTCTGTTTATGCTAAGTAGGCGCTTTACTCGGCGGCAAATAGCCAACTGTACTCCTTGGTTGATTTGCGTTTGAGACGTACTGATTGATATTGAAGCGATGACGCCAACAACTAATTGAAACAGGAAGAGAGCATAATGCATTATGGGGAAATGATTCGTGGATTGGAATTGGGCGATCACAACATTTCACCATCAGGAATGCGAACTGATTGGACTGAGTGTTGTGTGAGTGTTTGGAGTGGCTCTGGTTTTCCTTTATTTTTATTATTTGTTATTGTTTTGGGTTGCATGTATCATTTTGCCATTGTCACAGTGCAGTGACAACAAAGACAATAACAATAATAACAACAACAACAACAACAATAGCAACAGCAGCAACAAGAACAATGAGAAGCTCAGCGCTGCGAGTGCCACGCGATTTTAGCACAAAACTTGTGGCAATAAATTTGCAGCGGATCACATAAATCACATTCAAGTGAAGTTTAACTTACACGCACAAAGTTACAACCACACAGACACACACACTCATAGTGCAGTCATACGGCCATGCACAAACACACTGCAACAACGACTCTTTTGGCAACGGTGGAAGTTGTGTTTGTAGATACTATGTGCATTTATTTAGTCGTTTGTATTGGAGCTGAACCCGAACACAAACTGTAAAATTGCGCAATGCAGCTATTTCCTATTTTACGGTACATATTTTCCGCCACTTTTTAAGCAAAAGATCGGATTCGAATACACTTCGAGATCACCAGTAATGAGGTCGAAGATGAAATTTGTTGGATGCTCTCTTCCTGCCTTCCAAAGCCTACCAAGCATACCGAAAATATAGCATCTATATCTGCCATATATACGAAATAACATCTGAGAACGAAGCACCAACATTTTGTCGTGAATTGCTATTTCATTCACTACTCACAGGTATTTGTACTTTGTGAACTGAAATGGAATCTGTGAGGTGAAATAGTCGTAATTGCAGAACGATGAGTTGAATTCAACTGAGAAGAAAGGAAGCAAGGACAGTACAGCGGAGGATTTCATTTGAACCAGTTTGCCACTTGAACTTGACATTTAACATTGCTCCGACTTCTTTGCGAAAACAATTTCAGAATGCAACAACATCAACACACACACACATCCATACATAAATACACATACACAGCAGATACTTTTCGACCGGTCGGCAACAACGAGCGCCCCAGCAGGGATAGGCGAGAGAAAACGAAACTCAACACAAACCTTCGATATGCAGCGCACATCCCTTGCAAGGCGAGCAGCCACAGACAAACTCTAAGGGGATACAGGGATACAGCGACATGGTAAAGGGTGAGTTTCGCACATGCAGCACGGACATGGCTGCACCTGTCGGCCATATTCGCAGTTAGATTTCTATGGCCGGCGCGTATGTGTTTGTGTGTGTGCGTGCGTGCCGGCATGTCCGGATTTTATTTGCACCATTAACATGGCATAGCGTACATGAGGCATGCGGAAGAGCAAGTGTCGTGAGTACGAGCGCCCAACCGGCGCACCCAACCCAGCACACGGGCAAGGGTTAATGCAGCGCCGCACTATATGCTATGTGAGTGGCGATGTTGATGATTTGGTCATAAAGTGACCCATTGACAAATGACAAATATTGTCTGTTAATTGATCAATGTGTATGCAGAGAGTACACCTCGGTCTTGACGCAACTTGTGCGGCGATGGTGCAACATCTGGCAGCGGTTGCTTCGTCTCGTTCGGTATCTAATGTTGTTGCTGTTCACTGCTAATCCGAAACTTTAATTAGATTTTATATTTATGCTTGTGTGTGCGCATTTGCAGTAGCATTTGTGCGTTTGCCTACTCCAGTTTCGCATCATTTTAGGCAAACAAAAGCGCACACACTCACACGAACACACACCCAACGTGGAACCTCACATATTGGCACACAATCGTATTTTATGTCGAATGCGGAAATTTATCGTCATTGAATACAATTGCAAAATTAACTGTCACCGTAGGCGATCCGCATTATGGCACACTCGCAGCATTCGATTCAGTACACTGAGCGGATCATAGTGGACTCAACGAATTTCAACGAAATTAAATTGTTATTAAATTATTATGCTCCTCTCCTAAAAATATATGCCACATTGTGCAGGACTCATGAAAATCCAGTTAGTAAAATCGCAGGCGGAGCCTTTAACTTCGAGAATTCAACTTTTGCAGGTTTGAAAATTTTAGAGTCGAGTTGGGTCGAGCTCAGGGTAGTTCATCTAAGCTTTGCATGCTTAGTGTTGTGCCCGCAGATATTCGACGATGTATTGAGAATTATTTGCAATATATTTTGTTCGTTGTAGACACCACGAACAACAATAACAACAACAACAACAACAACAACAACATCGACAACAAGTGAGTGCGACAACAACAACAGAAACAGCAACAGAATTCAAGTGGCAACAACAACAACAACAACAACTAACAGAGACGCTTCTAATTCCGGTAGTGAGACCATAAGTCTTTCTCTCATTGTACATGGATAAATTGTTGATGCACACACACACACACACACACCATGGTCACACACAGGCACGCTCTGCACTGCACTGCACACCCAACGACGAAGAATGCACAATGAAGTGTTTGTGTGTGTGTGCGTGTGTGTATTGCTGGTGTGTGTTTATGGCGACTGGCTGGCAGGCAGGAAGGAAGGAAGTAGGGTGCACTGCATTACTTCGGCTGGCATCCTCTGCTCGCCACTCACAGTGTCCGCACAGCGTTCCCCCATGTCCGGCGAGCTTCCTTCAGCTCGGCTCAATGCGAGTTCGTATTTTTGGGCGCAAATAAATCGGAAACTTATTTTTCTGTTTCGCAAGATTTTGTTTCATTTGCGCAAATTTACATGCAACCAGAAAATACGGAGAACAAGACACGTTGGCTGCTAGTGAAAAAACTAAACTCGATAAGTTCGATGCCGACAACTGAGCCAAAGTTCAAAGGCTTCCACTAGGAAGCGACTTCATTGCCCTTCCTCATTTGGGGTCGGATTTGGGCTACGCAAATCGCAATTTATGCATAAACTGAAAGTTGTTTCGCCATCAGATCACAAATAAAATAATGAAATAAAAATAATCACAAATAGTAATAAGAAAGGACACAAGGAAGATACAGAAGTTCAACTAGCAGTTGTTTAGTTCTAATAACTCCTTCGTGGCAACCGCTCGAACTGCGCTCACACAGAAGAGACGTAGTGCGTTGAAGGTGGCGACAGCTGGGGGCGTGGAGAAGAGGTCGTTAAATATATATGTTAACATTTAATTTCCATTGTCGAACGTACACTCACACACATACACACACACAATAAGACTCTCTACATACGAACATAAACAACGGACTTGATGCGAATATGTTGTTACCGGCGGGCAGGGGAATGGAAGGAGCGAGAGATTGATTGTTCTTGTTGATATTTTGTCAAATAACACAAATAAATACACAATTACACACTCAAATGAATCCGAGCAGGATTTTCAGTCCTCATACGAATTCACTTCTGCTCACCAGTTCTGTTTTGTTCTGTTCTGTTCTGGTCTATTCGGCTGGGTTGTGTCGGATTGGGCTTATAATACTCGCAGTGGGGTATTTTCTTGTGTGTGAGGACGAGCGGAGAGAGACTGGGCGCTCAGTCATCGCTCCTAAACTGCACGCTATCCTTGCTTAAAGGATTTTCATATGTTTAAATCCACTATATCGAAAATGGTAATGGAGATGTGTGCGTTTGCCTCGGCTTCGGGGAATTTATCGTCCGCTGCAAGACAGCACAGTAAATTTCCATGTAAAATGTTGCATTTAACTTGTAAAAATAATAAATCCGATGGTGGAACGCCGCCAGGAGAAGGGAAGGTTTTCGCTTGAGCGAACTCCAACCATGTCGTTGTCTCTTGTAGAGCTCGCCAGAGCACTGTTGTAACAAGTGCCAGCGACGAGAAGTGCGGCTAATTGTAATTATTGTAGTTGCGAGCACGTCATCTCACACCATAGGACGATTCGCAATCATTCGTAGTGATTCAATGGTCTTCATCGCTTCAGCGGTTCGCGCGAGCCTTTTCTAATTCCTATTCTATTTCTGATCCTTAGTTGTCAGTTGTCGCTTCGTGTTAAAAATCGGCAGTTATAAAAGCTCACTTGCCGACAAAAATTACGCGACTCACCAATGCGGAGCCATAAATTTCATTTATTTATATTTGCTGGTGTTTCATTGGCGAATTTATGCATTTTGAATCCATTGCGATAAATTTAATCAAATGTGAAAATTGTGCATTTTCGCATTCCATACATAGATACACATTCACACATACATGCATGCATGCATATACACAAACGAACACACACGCAACCGTTGGCATTTATGGCTAAAGAGGATTTTCATTATAAAATATCTCTTGGTGATTGCAAGCTCAACTCGACTCGGTTCAACTTGACTCACTAGCAAATCGAATTCACAAAAACAAGAGCAACAGAGTCAACCGAGTCAACAGTGAAAAAAGAGTTTGGATTTATTTTAAAATGAGACTATCTAAAAGCATGACAAATAGTAGGGCATACGAACACAGATACCACACACACAAATGAGCTGATTTATTTGCATACAAATGGAGCAATGAGCAAAAAATACAAAGCAACAAGCAACGAAAAAAGATAGGAAACAAAAGCCGAGAGTAACATAAAATCAGCAATGACAGCCGCCCATTTTTGACGCCAGTACAGCGGCGCAAATTAAACAAAGAGTGCAAAGTTTAAGAAAAAAAAATGTACCTCCCCCTCTCTTACACACTCTTGATGATTCCAAGATAATTGCTGCCGGTTTGGGGGCATAAATCAAAAATCAGAGCTGAACGCAACGCCACGCAACTCGTCTCCTTGCTCCGGCCACTTGATTCCTAGCACCGCCCTCCCTAGACCCAGGTGTTGCCACTTGACGTCAAGTTGCATTTACTTGTTATTTATGCAAATTTTTCATGCTCCAACTTACTCGCCAAGTTGTATCTATTATTTAAAACTTTAGATGGAATTTAGTAGATTGCTCTGCGCCATCATGTGTCGCTCTCCCCGCCTCATGGCGCACCGTTGTGATGACATTCGCTCCCGACGCGGAGGCGGGCCGTCAGCATCGTTTTAATGTGCACACCTGACGCGCTTCCCGGCGGGTGGAGTTCGCATTATTCGAGCGCCGCCGTTCAAACCAAACGGGCGCATGTTTGACGGGCTGAAGTTATTAGATAAGCATTAGAGGGCAGTGCACTTGCAGCGCGAGGCGCCGAATAAGCTGAGGAAGTAGCACCTCCAAACGTGCCTTAGAACGAACCAGAAACTTTTCTGAGCAGCCGTCGAGCTCAGCATTGAGATTTATAGCGCTTATTTACATATTTTCATAAATCCCCTGGATATATTATTCGAACGAGCCACTCTCAAAGATGCTGCGTGTGTCGGTTGGCATGTGTTCTTTATAGTTAACGACATCTCGAGGGCAATTAGTGCAGAAACATCGCACAATGTTGAAAAACAAGCGAGCAAAAGTGGAAATTTTTAAAACAAAAACAAAAACAAAATTTTCAGTTGATTTGCTTCCTTTGCGTTGTCTTTTGTCTTTGTGATTTTGCGCTTACATTATCTAAAACTACACATTTATTTTTTGTCTATTCTATTACTGCCTGTAATTCTACTAATACCGCTGTTACGACAATATGCTCACACTTCTACAACTCGATTCCTCTTCACTATCAATTGTCTGTCCAAGAATACAGGGGCAGTCAAAAGTATTTACACAACGATACATATTCTATACAATGGCGCTTTTATTGTTGTTGTTGGGAGTTAATAGAAATTGGGGAAATTGTGCATTGTGTTAATTGGAAATAGTTGGTTTAATATCGACTACTTTGCGAATGACAGACGTTCTAATATCAGCTTCTTTCAACCTGCGACTCATCGTAGCCTAATTTTCTCCTTTGCTTATAGACCCTTCCGATGATATTAGAACTTTAACAAAACACATTATAGGATATGTTATGAGATGTCCTATTAATTTTCTAGCCTCTCGTTGGTCTAGTACTGTTCAAATGTTCTTAATTTCCACTAGTGTCCTTAATCTAAACTAAACTGTGTATCAAGAGACCCGTTTGGGTCTAGTACTGTTCAAATGTTCTTAATTTCCGCTAGTGTCCTTAATCTAAACTAAACTGTGTATCGTTTTATGAGAAATTTTTTATGAGACAAATTATTATATTTTCTATATCCTCTGTCATTTGCATCCTTAATACATAACTAAATCAAAGCAGTAAAATTTGTGAACGTACGTTTATGAAATCTAGGATAAGTGCTGCTTTGTGTAAATACTATTGACTACCCCTGTATTTGATTGAAGATTTTGTTTTATCAAATTTTGGACAGAAAATAATCAACAATTTTTAGAGATTTCCTTAAGCAATAGGTCTTCGTTAGGAATTACTACTCGAACAAGTAATTTAATATACAATCTATATACAATATTTATATTCCTATGGGCCAGCTTCGTGGGTATGAAGACACACGGGAAATTGTAGCGAAGCCGGGTATTTAGTTTGGAGTGGAGATGGTATAATTGTGTAATTATTGGCAACTCCATGTATTTGAGGAAAGGTTCAGCTACGATTACAATATTCTATCTATTTTTAAATATATTTCCATCTCACATTCTCTCCATCGCCTTTATCTATAAATTTTTCACTATTGATCCATCATGCCGATCATATAATGGAACGGGTTAAATTCTCGTAACAGCTTTATTTAGCTTATTGATTTGATTTGATTTGATTGATTTTTATACTTTTTAATAACCGGTTTTTGTAAACAACTGTTTTTGTTAAATGACTCCTTCTCTCTTCTCTTTTAGGTAAGAGATACTCAGAATCTCTTGCGGGCTCACTACTTCCAGACTGGCTAGGTAAGTACACACCTTTTCATTTGTTTTCTTTATAATTTTTGTGTCCGAAAAGGTTTTTCGTTCGATATGATTTTGTCTTTTTCAATGAATTTTTTGCAAGTCATGTTTTGTTTTTACGATCCGATCCAATCCGACTTAATTGGAATTCGATTTCCCGGAACAAGCGACAGTTTTTCGAAAAATCCGCCTTTTGAATTTTTTTCCGCCTTCACCATACACCAACCAACAAAATCTTTCCCTTTTCAAAAGCATCCAACAACACCAAAAATGCGCTTCTTTGATTTTTGTGTTATTAGCGAATGCGTATTCAGTTCGATTTTTTGTTTTTGTGTTTCAAAGTCAGACGAGAATTTGCGTAATAGCCTAGACTGGAAATGAGACTGAGACCCCAAAAGACCACACGAGGTAATATAGTCAAATAGCAATACAACACAAATACCAAATATAATCAATCTGTAAAAGTACAAAGTGAAACTGAAAAAGAGATGTCGCATGTGCATGAATCTCGATACACGCTCGCAGAGCGATTTGCCGCTGGTGATAAATTGTGCTGCCCATTGAAATTAGCAGCTCGTAAAAATCCGAGAACACTTTTCAATTAAGCCGAAAACAAACAAGCTCAATTTTCACTGGTGCAAATACATAATTCGAGTCGATCTGTATATATGAAATGCATATCAAAAAAAGTATCTTTTGGCATGCGATTTTACAGCGAAGGAGCGCCAACCGGCGCGGGAAGGCATCAATTACTAAATACACATATCATTTTGTTTGACGCTTTGAAGCATGTAAGGAGTCAAAGCGCAACAGAAATCACTCAAAGGCACGCACCAAGCACACAGCCACACACACACACGCCGCTCACAGACTCGTTGCACATTCACACAGCCACGGAACACGACCACAATTGTAGATTTGCACTGAACGCTTCACTTTTTTATTTGCTGTTGTTTGCTGTTGTTTGCTGTTGTTGTTGTTGTGCTATATTTAGTTAATTGTTTAAGTTCTATGTTTGCTGTCATTTCGAATTACGCGTAAGTGACACTCTACCAGAGATGAAAACTTGTTTTTAGTTGTCGAGTGGCCCCGTGAAGCGTCCTCAGCACTGCCGCTGACCCGGCTCAAATAATTTAAATTACATTTAATGTATCCAAAGTACACAAAGCCTTCGGTTTTTTTCCTTTATTGTTTTTTTTTTCATCATTCAGCATCAGCACTTTTTCAGCATCACTGGAAATTTAGTGCCGATTTATACAGTAGCATAAATTACCTCCAAAGTGCGATGCCAATCGGAAGAAATCCTCGATGGCTGAGTGCATAAATAAAACAGGACATAAACACATACGCAAAGCTAATGGCAATTACCAATCAAAATCCTTACTCATGTACGCACCGGCATAAAAAGCGGATGTCTGTTGCCGACAGAAGGACGGCACATCGGCGTAGATAGATAGGCAGATATATACTTGGATAGACCGCGGGTCGGGTGGTTTGAAATAGTGGAGAGGGCCGCCACTTAAGACGCATAAATATTTCGAAGCGAAGAAATCGATCTGTCGATGGTGAGCCGAGGCAGACAAGTGAAAACGTAAAATCCATTAGAAAATTAATAAAGAAAACAATCAGAAGGATTGCGGTTTTCCAATACGTTCACCACAAGCGACACGAGTCATAGCCCAGGGAAGACAGCCATTGGGGAATCGAAAATAATGCCACTTGGGTTGGGCACACTGAAATGATTGCCTGCTCGGGTTAGGGGAGTGGCTAATGGGTGGTGGGTTGCTGGTGGTTAAAGAAGTCCAGATAGGTAGTCTCACAGATAGTAAGTGTTGTCAATGAAGAAGTTCTTATGCGGAGTCCTCACACTCTGGCTCTTCAGGTATTAGGTACATAGCAAAAAAAAGAATTGCCGAAACAGGGAGGCAGATAGATAGAGGGTAGTATTGATTTTTTGCAATCGCGATCTCTGGGATGATAGCAATGAACGGTTTCCGACTTGCTGCAGCTGGTTAATGCTGTGGTCGGCATATCATATTTTCAGTACCAGTAAAACAATTGCATTAAGATCGACGCTATCTATCTACAAAGCCTATATACATATATAAAACAAAGTTGTGGAATAAGTTGGTGTTGTTTAGTTGGTTTTATTTTTAATGTAGCAAAAAAGAAAAAAAAACCAAAACATTTTAAAAAAGGGAACAAATTACGCTCACGCTTAAGTATGAGCAAGAGAAAATGTAAGACATTTAAAAAAGCGAGAAAAAATTTGTCGATTGTCAAAATATAATTACAGAGAAGATCCCTATAGCCGGACACCCACCGTCGCAGTGTTTTTGTCCAGTTATGGAGTTGTCCGCTTCTTGGGGAGGAACAAAAATGTTTACTTTAAAAGCATTATTAGAGTCACCAAGAAGGGCAGTTTACTTGCGTTGAACAGATTTAGTTATAGTATACATGGATTGCTCTAACTTCTAACCTTGAATTTAAAAATTAGTTTCTAAGTTCTTCATATGGTGAAATGCTATAAAGTCATCTCTGGACAAAGGCTTCAAATGCCAAACTTTTTTCAATGCCTACTGACCTTCTACACACAAGGTCCCCAACTATGTAAATAATCTACGCTGCGGTATGACTCCCTCACGGCAGTATTCTTATAAAATCATTATATTCTTATACAATTTTATGCAAATTGAGTTAATGTTGCACTATTTGAATGAAAAAAGAAAATAATACACCAGCCTTGTAGAGCGTTGAGCATAATGAACTAAATGAAATGGAAGGCCACCTGCCATAAATGTGTCATAGTTATTGGAGCGTCCGGCTATAGGAATAGTATTCGTATGGAAAAATTAAAGAAACGGCTATGTCCATGAAATTTGTTCGGCTTGGGAGCTGTGTTTACTTTAGCTCTCTGTTACTTTACCAGTATTTTTGAGAATCAAGCCAAGAAAATGTAGTCTTAGTCAAAATCTACCCATGCCAGGAGGCAAGCTGCTGCCAGAGAAGAAGAAAGTGAAGGACAGCACACACAGGGAACATAAGATGCTGGAGAACGCAGTCTGTTTTCATTTTATTCAAATTGCTGGAAAAAGCTTTTTTTGCCTGGCGCACCGGGCAGGGGTTCAGCTAGTCGATATATCCATATATATAAAATTGGAAGTATGTTTGTGTGTTGTTTGTCTGTCTGAAGCCTGCAGACTCGGTAACCGTTTGACAAAACACCATGAAAATTGGCACATACATGTATGTCATCATGGAGAATAATTGTGGCTAAGTTTCTCGCGTTAGTATACCGCGAAAGTGGGGAATTCCATTCATTTTTGTTCTATCAAATCAATATTTGTTGTATGAGAAATGAGAGTGAAACGTACGCGGGCAGGATCCTAGAGTGAATGACACTGACAAACAGCGTAGTTCGAGTTTGGTTACACATCGAATAAGAATTGATGAGAGGAAGGGTCAAGAAATAAACAAGACTATGGCGGTGACACGAACTCATATGTTCTTACGCTAGGCTTCAGTTTCGATGACTTACGATTTGAACATTGAACATTGGCAATTCACAATAAGAACAAGAGGGAGCATAGAGGATAAACTTTCACGCCACTTTGGGAAAAACATAAAACGAATCATTTCATAATGTTTGCGGTAGAAAGCGAAAATCGCCACGGCCAAGTCCGGTCAGCAGACAATAGAAAATGTGATTTTCACCGATGACTCGCGAACTTCGGAAATGCCGTGAATTAGGTGAAGGTTAAGAAATATTAGGCCATTAAGGTGCATTTGCATTATTCTTATGCATTTTTTAGTGTTTATTTACTTGATCGCAGCGGCTTTCATCTTAAGCGCGTAATGCGAATTTACTGTGTGAGACGCACTTCATTGCCCTGCGGCATGTTGATAGTGCCTGTAGTCGACTTCAGGAGGGTGTGTGGATGTGGGCGTCAGCCATGCCTACTCAAGCTTTGTCGTTTTTGTTCTACACAATTCCGGCGCAATTTCCGGTATTTTGATCTATGTGAGGCTTCGGTTAACTTGTTCAGCGTAGTTGAGTTACGCTACGGGTATGCCTGCGCTGCGCTGATTGTTGTGCCATTATCTGCGAGCATGTGTGTGCGTTGTTGTTTGACTTTTGGCTCGTTCCGACTCGGCAGAGCCAGGTATGCAGAGAGTTTAGCATGGGAGTTTGCAACAAGTATACGTTGGTGCATGTCCTTGCAGTCCTTGCAGTCCTTGCTTGGCCTGTCTGTTTGTGCGTGCATGTTTGTGTCCTCGTTCATGTGTGTGTGTGCTTGTGTTACTGTCATCCGTCGTTGGTTGGCAATGTGCTAAAGCGCGTCCACTTTAATTGCCCCACGGAGACTAAGCGAGGGACACTGCAAATTAGTTAATTGGCGGCGAGTCTGCTAAAGTTGCCGCTAGTTGATGGCAGTGTAACGTAGACTAGAGTACCGGTGAGCGGAAGTGAGAGCAGTTTGGGTGCTGTGCAAGCGAATGTGCCATAACTTCCAAGCTTCGCATGTGTGCCAGCATAAAAAACAGTTTTCATTTCTCTTTGCGATAATTTCCTCAGCTGTTTTTTTTTTACTTTGGCTTCTACATCGAGACTCGGACTTTGAGCTCATCTTTTCATATATTAAACTCTCGCCAATTGCCGTTTCATTTGATCTATCTTCAGTTTGTTGTGTAGTTTGTTGGATTTAGTACTATGACAAATGGCTTGAGACTGTTCATATATATAGATATACATATAAAAATTAATATTTGTTTGTTCGTTCGTGTGTACGTATGTTACAGGCTGCCATGGCATTGCCCGAATTTTCACGAATAAAATTATGCCCATTACAATTAACTTTTGGATGATAATTTTATTTCATTTTCGATGCCGATCTACATCGTGTTAATTGCTTCAAAAAGCTCGTCACTTAGAAGATCTACCATCGTAGCACTTAGAAATACACAAACTCGAGCTTCTCAAATAAAGCAGAGAAGCGAAACGGTTATTCACGTGCATCAGAATCAGCAGATCGAACTGCCGAAAGAATCGAAACAGGTCGGTTACGTGCTAATCGATCTCGACGAACAGTTCCTGTTGAATTGAATTTAACTGCATTTCAATACGATTAAATTTTATCCACCCCGTGATCCGTTGTTGTTATTGCTTTCGGGCCTCATTGCTTTATATCATTCCAATCAAGATAACTCTTTCCAATTTCAAATGAAATCTAAGAATAAGTACTCGTACAAATATATAAGTAAGTATCTCATAGGGGTTAGGAAAAATTTCAGAAAGGAAGGACTTCAAGAACAATACAACTTAAGGGCTCCACGTCTATAGTGGACTGTGGACACTTACCATCAAATTCTTCAGCAGCTTGTGTTTTCTTTTAATAGGGTTACGAGGGGTAACTCTAACAAGAATAGGTTCTTAGCGTAGATGATAAAATAACTAGGGACGAATGTTTCTAGGCTCTCAGTAGACGCAGGATATCCGTAAATGAATAAGAGTTTCTACGCCGCTTCGTGTACCAAATTACTTCCCCCGTCCGATAGTTCCGACAAAAATCCCATATACCGCCTACATTATAATTAAAGTCGCCAATATCGGGTGAAACAACGCCGGTGGGAAAAAGCCCAGATAAGTGTGTACAAAGCAGCTTTATTGATTTTTGTTCGCCATTAAACGTTCGCCGAGTCACCCACATTTTCCAACATTTGCTGCCGACGGCGGTGGCAGCTGACGAAGATTTTCTTGTGTTTTCAACTGTGCCAGCTCAGCAGTAGAAAGTGTATAATTTCTCGATTTGATTTATAACCTTTTTGCCTGCACAGGGCGCACCCCCACTTGGAGCCATACAAAGCCACACAAACATACACACACAACGCATATACTTCTGGTCTCAGCCTCCTCACACCCTTGACGGGAATATATGCCAAGGTTGCCAACCTCAGATTTGTCGTTGGCCTGTTTTTAGAGTGGCAGTAGTGATGGTGCGTAAGGGGTGCAAGGGGGGAGACATGTTATCGCCGAAAATGTTAAACGCAAGCAATACATTTGCGTCGTTTATTACATTAGGCATCCGTAAAAAAGAAATGTGGTCACAATCAGGCACCCACACGCACCCACGCACCCACGCACGCAAACACACACACAAACATATAAGGGAAAAATAAATTTTGTCAGTCGCACGCACATTCGCCTGCGCTGCGTATACGCCTTCTTCTTCGGCCAACGACGAGCCGGCGATTCGACGACTTTGCGCCGCCCATGACGAAGGCGGCGTGGCACATTAACCTGCCACTCGTCCGTCAATCCGTCACGTAATCCTACACATGTGCCCACAGGCGCACACCCATACATGATTGAAGGATTCACACTCACCTCGATGGGCAATTCTGGCCTCACAAGTCGTCATTCTAAGCAGGATACTTTAAAATATATGCCAAAACGGACTTTTATTGCGTTGGAATCTATTTATTTACATGCTTTAGCAGAGTCAAAGGACGTCATTTTTTCAGCTTGCTTTCTCCGCATTCCTTTGCAAGTGAAAAATGGCCTAGTCTCTCGCCTTCTCTCTCGCATTCCCTCTCTCCGTCGCATCCGCATCGCGGTTACGAGTTCTCAGGTTTTCATTGTTGTTTGTTGCCTCTCCAGCAGTTGTCCCGTTTCTGTTTGCCATTCTGCCTTCTCTCTTTTGCATTTGCTGCTACACCGATTCCGCTTGTTTTCTCGCTTTTCTATTTTTCCGTTTTGCTTGTTCAACGGAATCTGTGCTATTTATTCACCCAAATTTTTTCCACATTTATCATTGTGACTTCAACCGCACACAGATACATTCACACATACAGGCGCATACAACGTACACACTCTAGATCGAGGCGGAAGCGTACAAAGGAACGAACTCACGCACACACAGACCAAGCCTGTCTGCATCCCCTGCCTCTGCTTACGGACGCACCAAAGTACACTCGTAAAAATTACTAAGCGTTTTGGGCTAATTTCAAAGCTTTCGGAGTTCGCGCTTGGCTTGCACATCACTTTGACGATCATCATCACCTCTCATGTATCTGATTATTGTATCTGGCACGCATTATATGCTTTGTGGCTCATATTTTTGACACCAAAAATCTGGACAGATTAAATAAATAAGAAACGAAAAAGACGAAATAGCGAAAAAGGCGCGCCGAATATATTTAGCCTTTCGGAGTCGTATCTTCAAATCTTTTTTTTGTTGGTTCCCACTCAGGCTTTTGTGAGCTTTCTGAGGCCCAAAGCACTTACATATATATATTTCATTGCGCCAATGTGTAATATGTGGTGGGAGTGTTAAAGATTCGATTACAAGCTGATCTATTGGACAGGTAATCTTTGACGATCTCTTCTTGCTAGAGTCCGCAGGCTATTGATTGATTCACCATAATAGGAGCGCATTTTGTATACCCTTTTGGTAGTAGATACGAGTACATTGTGATTCATTTGGATATTTTGGTCCCTTTGGCGTTGGCTATATTTGACACCCCTTTACAATGGGCGTTCTCGCGCATGGCTTTTGACGTAATTTCGGAAATAAGGCACTTCTCACAGCTTCACTGATTTCGCGTGCTTTTGCTTTGGATGAATTCAAAAGGAAGAGATTCGAAAATTGTCTTCTTGAAATGGAAAATTTCAAATGTAAAAAAAGAAAAAGAGAATCGACTTGCTTCAAGCCATGTTAACCCCTTATAATATGGGAACAAATTTTGATTTTAACTCAGCCGGCCCTTATAATCGCTAACAATAGCTACATTTTGTTGTAATACATTTTGTTGTAATACAGACCTTGACGCTTTACGGAGTTACAGCCGGTTAGGCATTGTATTAATCGACCGGTTATGATGATGCCGTTATAGTTGATAGTGTGTATCTCTTTAAAAGTTATCAGATATTTCCAATACAACTGCCAATGAGAATAACGGCAATTTAATTCGTAAAGCCACACTTCGACTTGTAGTTAGTCGTTTGCAGCTCATACGGCACCACGTAACAAATTAAGAACCAGTCTCTACTCTACACATCTCGGAATGTTTTTATTGATACGTTTGCCGCTTTCATTTCCAATTTGTTTATATGTGATTTGAAATAGATACTTTTGTACCTACGCGTAAGTTTGGCCCGAAGCAGAGCTATTTTGCAAAACGACATCGAAACATTTTAACGCAGTGACCTTTCGGACGGTTCATTTCGGGCAAATCAAACAAGTTCGGCGTTGTTCACTGCGAGCCCACAAAGCAAGTCTGCCGCATTTTTTGCTGCCACCTTTCGGCGGTTGGTCGAATTAAAAGGCACCAATTTCTTCCTATTGCTACGGCAGAAGTTGGATAGCTTCAAACTGACTCTGAGCGGCAAGAAAATGAAATAAGAAATCGGTTGCCTCAGAAGTTTCTCACCGTAAAACAAGAAAGATATATAAATAAAATCAAAAGAAAATAAATAAACAACTAAGTGAACAAATAATCACTTTGTATGCAAGTCGCAAAGTCGCCATGCAAATGAAAGGTTCGTTTTCACTTCTGCACCGCACGGCATCGGTGAAGGGCCCGAACGAACATTGGGCGATACGAGCACCGCTAGTGCCTTTATTCTCAGCCATTGCCGGCATTCGCGGTGCGAAAAATCTAGTGGAAATATGCGTCGGAAAGAGGTGAGGAGAGCAGGGAAGATAAGGAACACAATTGAAATGTCAAAGTAATCGAAAATTGACATTGAAATTGTTTGTTGTTCAATAATCGTTGTTTTTGATCTTAAGCAGTTTTAATGAAATTCAGAACAGCGAATCAGAAATGAAATTGATAAAAGCACTAAAAGCAATAAAAAGAAGAATAACGAAATGTTTAATTGACTCGTAAACACGCGTTTAATTAATATGCGGATTGAGCATTGCCTGGCGCGCGAGTCTGTTAAAGCACTCGTTTTTATGAGGTGACGCCTGAGTGTTGAACGTGTAACAGTAATTTTGAGTAGTCAGCCCAGTTCGATTATGCAATGCCCAAACGCAAAGCAAACCACACAAAACGACACAAAGGCCAACGAGTAGCCAAAAAAGCAACGGCCAAACGACAAATCAACGGGGAAGGCAAAGTTGCTCTGCCGCCTCCTGTCGTCATTTTAAAGAAGCTTTTGTAGCCATAGAATTCCCATTGGATTGACCCACATAAATTTGTTCATTGCTGCTGCTCTCCACGTTGGCAGCGGCGTCAGCATCGTCGTTATCATCGTCGTCGGCATCGTCGTTGGCGATGAAGCGGCGGGGCATCAATGCGAATGTATGAGTCAGTGCTTTATTTCATGGGAGAAAGGCACACACACACAGAAAAGAAGGCTTGGCTTAGCTCGACGAACTGTTCAGCTGTTTTGTAGCGTTTCTGTTTCTAGGCGGTTTTGGCGCTCAAAGACGCCGTAGCTTACGCTGACGGTGTCGCTGAGAGTGCTGCCACGCGCGTGATGCTGGGCGAAACGGAGAGCCCGCATTCATTTCGCCGTGAGTTATTTGCAACAATAAAATTAACGAGCTCACGTTGTTTAATGTCTCGACTTCAATCAAAGCGTCGTCACGTCGTTTGACTCTCTTCGCAACGCCAAACACGTTCCGCTTATTCTTTGTTTGTCGACTTTTACTGGTTCACCGATTGAAGCAATTCATTATAATTTGCTAATAGTACAACAGTTGTTCGCTTCCGCTCTACTGTTTATTTTTACTATGACACTAGTTTCTTTTCTCACACTTATCCACTCACTCACTTTCTCACTCAATTCAGTTCGAGTCGCTTAACTCAGTGCTTGTTGTCGACGTTGCTGTGTTGCTGAGCTTTGCCGCTCAAATTTATTATGCAACAGAAGAAAAATGCTTTCGCCGCAGCCATAAATCGAGCGGGGCGCAGCCATAAAACATGCCATTTGCGCGCCACTTTGAGCACTTTGAAGCTCCTTCAGCTGCTTTGGGCTGATTTTTACGGGACATGCGCAAAGCAAATAACGCCGGCCATCCAAGGCGTCTGGACACCCACGCTCCGGAAAAGACGCGAGTTCTGTTCACCAAACAAATTACTTTAATATTAATTGTTTTATTACTATTGACCAGCAACAAAAATCAGTCGGCAAAAGTTCCGCGCAACCATGAAAGACCCGAAACAACACTTCAACACATCTCGGCCAAATTTCTACCGGCGCACTTTAAACGCAATTTTCCACGGATGTGTTCCGCGCGCTTTCGTGAAACCGGAAAGAGTAAAATGCGATTTCATTAACTCCGCTACGATATTTTCCAGACGTTTAGTTAGCATTGTGTGGATTTTTCTTTTGCCAAAATTTTTAAAACACTTCCAAATGTGCCGCCGTCGCGCGTCTGCTTGTGATTTGATGTATTCACTTTGTGGTTTCGTGCCGTTTGTGCAGCGCACGGTGGGTCAAGATGTAAATCTCAAACACATAGCCGTCCGAAGAAGTGCTCACTCAAATAAAAACAAAGCCGAGAGCTCAAGTGAGCGAAATGTGATAAAAAGTTCTTTTCGTATTCGTGGTGTGTTTATAATCGTAAATCCTTAAGTCCTTAAAATAATGCAAAATCGGGCGATAGAATGGAAACTGAATTGAAATTTGTACGAACTTGTACGAACAACGTGCTTAAAACCACTGTGCCTCGTCCTCGTAAACAACTCAAAATTGAGTTTACTCATGCTTGAGTGAATTACCATTGCGAATGAGTGCCGAAGTGAGTGTGTGATTAAGTGCATGTTGCTGCAGCATGTTGTGAGCAATAATTCAAATGTTGCCGAATGTTGAGTTGACGTTTGAGTGTTTAGTTGTGTGAGTGAGTTTGTGATGTTTTGTGCTCAGCTTCTCGCTCCCACTTGCCGACGAGACGGCGTGCGTGTGAGCGAGAAACGTAGACACTTGCTGTGCCGGCATGCAGGAAGAGGCTGGGTTTGAGCCATTTGTCTGCCAGCACCGCCATTATTCATTTTTCCGTTTTGTTGGCGAGCGAGAGAGCAACTAGAGCCAAATTGCGCGCACCTACTGACAAACTTGCTCGCTCTCGCAGCTATGCTCTTCTATCATTGCTTTCATTACGATTTTAATGGCCGCTCTGAAGTGTTTATCGTTTAATGTCCGTGCATGGTTTTCATTCGCGCGAGGGATGTCTTCTGGCGAATGTCGTTGTTATTGCGCTGCATCACGATTTCCTTCTTCTCGTCGGCAAAGCGAATGTCGGCAGTCACAACGACGAAATCTGAAGCAAGAAAAATGTCTCAGCATCGCAAACAATTGGCAAGCAAACTTGCGACGGCGTTTTCCACCTTTCTGCTTCTTGTTCTTCTTCACCACAATTTCCCCACTCTTTCAACAGTTGTTTTAAAAATTGTTTATGACTTTTGCTGTTCATTTTCTTGTCGTTGTCGTTTTCATTCTGAGTTTTCCTCATTTTATTTTACTTGCCCTTTCCCCTTGTTGTTCGTCGTACGACGTCTCCTTTTCATTTTTTTCTTTTTTTATTGTAGTTCAGTTTAGTTTATAGGAACACTTTTGATTAACTGATTCATTTATTTTTAGTTTTGTCTTTCGTCGCTGAATTCGTGCTTCATAACGACACGCTGTGTTTGTTGCTTTAGTCGTTGTTGTTGTAAATGTGCTATTCGATATCTGTTACATATTTCTGCCTTTTGATTTATTAATTTGTTAGGCACAAAATAAACTGTTTTCCAAATAAGCAATTTCGTCGTCAAAAACTTTTTCCCGTTTCTTTGTCTCCCTCAGCCTTCTCCAGAAGCTTCGAAAGTGTGTTGAATCTGAATGTTTTTGGGCAATAGTTTTTTTCTTCGTCTTCTATTTCTATTCACTGGTTGATTTACCGCCTTTCACGTTACCTGGAGATCCGGTAACTATTCTTGAAAATTTCAAGAATGTTTTATGCTATTTTGCGACAATATTATAACAATTAGAGTAAAAAAACCTTATCTGATCGCGGCCAACGATTATCGATACTAACAGTCCCTAAAGCAGTCTCATCGACTTTCTCGCGCTGCCCTCACCGGAAGGCACGACTCCGGCTAAGCTTCACTTGGTACATGGGGTTCACGTAGCTCGACTGAGTTCAATTCCACTCTCTTTGCTAGTTGAAATAAATAAAAGATCGAATCATGACAACGTTTTCGTGCACCACGCTTGCTCGCTCGCTCACTGCTACCCTGACGCCAAATGAGGTACATTTGCCGGCGCACGATATTTCTGTCGTTGTCAACAGGAAGCGTTGTAAATTCAGCGACACGAATGCGGCAAGTCGGATTGGAGGTGAACTGCGACTGAGCCTTGGTCTTACCTAATGTGGACTTCGCAATTTATCCTTTAAATTAAAAAAGTACTTTTGATTTTCATTGTTGCCGCAACACGCGGCCGTTGGGTTTAATTTAATTATTTCACTTTTCCTCTGATTCGTATTACTCCGTTAATCAAATTTTAGTGATAATCTTAATGGGTAAACGCTCGCCCATCGTAGGGTTTCTATTTTGGGTCTGTATTCTGCATTGCCGATAGTTTACTGTTATTGAAATCCACACGTCATCGACAACTCATCTTTCCTTCAAGGATTTTTTACTCTGATCAGACTCATAGCTCATTTCCACAGTGAATATGAATTTACACGAGCCAGGAAGGTTGTCAAAGTACATTAACAGGACCTTGGTTACAGCATCTGCTTTTATGAGCAGGCCTCATGCTTTGAAAGTGCTCCTCAGTTCAAGTGAGGAACATGTGTGGTACAGGGTCTTGACCTGTTAGACAAGCTCTACATATGCTTGATGGCAACACATTTTTTACGAGTGCTAATTAACTTTTTTACGGACCATGGTAGGCCGAATCAAGGCCAATGAGTTTTTTACAGTCACCACTGGCTCACTAACCCAAGGCAATTGCACGTGTTTATTAGATTTTTTATTATGCTCAGCCATAAACGATGCTAAAAAGAAGACACAGAAGACGCATGAGGTCCGTGCTCGTGCTTGGCCATCAGCCATAAACGTAACACACGGGGAGCGTGAGCAAAGCGGATGCTTACTGGTAATTTGCGTTTCCTGTAAAAAATGCGCTGAGTCGAAGGCCACCGCACCAAGACAAAGGACTCGGTAATCACCTTAGTCCAACCTCGCCCTACAGTTGACATTTTTGTATGGCACAAAGTAAGAATCTTGCCGGATTTTTTCACTGCGTCATTTCTGGTCGGAATATATGTTTTCTAGTTTTATAGTTTCTAGATTCCAACAGCCGTCAACAAAAAAAATCATCCACCAAAAGTTCTTCAAAAGTTCAAAGCGGGCCTTGTTTGGTGAAGATTTCTCTGAATTCAAAGCCTGAAAAACGGAGGTAAACGTTTTTTCTATTAATTATGCACCTCACACTTAGTCGACAATTTGAATTGGGTTGACAGCCAAATGGAGAAGCCGAAACACTGAAAAATGGACTTGTTGTCTTATTGAGTTGTCGCTCAGGTAACCAAAATCCAAACAGCGAAAATATATCGGAAAGCGCGGCCCGGCCCATCAGCTCCGAATTTATTCAGTTTATATTTTTATGTATGAACTTTGTTGCCTACAGCTTTATAAGCTGCACCAAAATTTGATTCTCGTAAATCAAATAGTTTGCATGGCTCGCTTTGTTGTTGGACAGCTGCGGACGGCCGGTCTTTGTGACAAATATGTATATTATATTTTATCTACACTGGAAGTAATTACGTGGGTGTTTCGCAGTGCAGACCTAAAGTGTTGGCTGTTTCGAAATTCCAGTTTGGTTACTTGTGATCAGCAGGTGCCGCAGCAACCGAGTCCACGGTCCGACTTTACTGGGTTCTCCTTAAAATTCTCGAAGCTGGCCTATTTAAAAGCATTCCCGCCTTAAATAAGCGAAATTTGTCAACTCAACTTGGCTTCAACTGATTCCCAACATAACTTAGTCCCAACGGCGGCTGCCATTTTCAGCCATTTTTTCCTTTTTTTTTAACTATTTGTTTTTGTGTTCTGTGTGCGGTTAACGTTCGTCACGAAATGTTTTATATCGCATATTTAAGCATTTTAAGTTCGTTAGTTAGCGAAAAACCAAATCAAACATACACGGTGGATTGCAAGAGCCCATTTAGATGCAAAAAAAGAAGAAGAAAAAAAACGAAACACGAAAGACACAAAAACAACACACAGCAAGCGGCCATGTAAGACAAAGTCACAGGGCCACGAAGCGGGCCAAAGACTTGGCGGGCCGGTTCGGTCGAAAAGCGACTTATGGCTTTGTGCGGTGCGCTGCACGAGGAGGTAGAACAAACAAAAAGCATTTTAAACAATCATAGCGAAAATCACGAAATCGTCATCGTTATTGAAGTCGCCTTAGCAGTCGACAAGTCCTTACACACTGCACAAACGTAGGACAGCGACAAACAGCCATCGCTTTGCCAGTGTTTGTTTGGTTGGACCAGGTGATCGCAGCGTAGTGAAGCGGGCCCGTCTTGGCCGAAGTCGACCCGGCATGGTCAAAGCGGTCTGGGCGCAGGATGGCTGATGGTGCAATGGCGGGCTGGCGGGCTGGCGGGCTGGCGGGCTGGCGGGCTGGCGGGCTGGCTATTGGCGTGCGGCATTGGAGCTTAACACTGCTGATAGAAAAGGAAACGATTGCATTTAAAATTCAAACTCAAATCGCGGCGAAAAACAGCTGAAGTCGGCACATAGACGGTGACGACTTTAGTCGCCAAGGCAACGAACAGTTCCACAACCGGACGACCAGCGGGACACATGGAACAGTAAGACGGCTAGTTAGTTAGATAGTGAGATTGCCAGCCTGTTAGCCAGTCACCAGTACGCCAGGCCGTCAGTTAGTCAGTCAGTCAGTCAGTCAGTCATATGGGGTTTCGCACAAAAACTCACAATGCAAACGACGATGGAACGAACAACAAAAAGTCGGAGTCGTAGTCGTAGTCGCAGTCGCAGTCTCAGTCGAAGGCACAAAAAATAAAATATTCACCGAGAAAAAGCGAAACATTTTCGAATACAAATGTTGGCATTGCATAACAAACGTTTTCTAAATGAGGCTAACTAACCGAGCGAGTGGCGGCGCATATGTTTGAATGGTCGATGAGTTTTTTCCTCTCATTCGATGTGCTTTTCACCCGACTGGCTGTTTTGTACGCCTGCTCCCTGGGCCGGGGCTTCGTGGCGGCCTGCCTGGTTTGTTGGTTGGGGCCACGATTTGCACGCGTATCTGTAGTGTAGTGCTTTGAGTTTTTAAGCATTCGTTTACAGCGGCCGCAAAAAGCGTTGCGAGCCCCTCTGACATAGCCCGTATGGTCCGCTGTGTGTACACAAGATGGTGGTCTTGTATGCCTTCGACCCAATCGACCCGACGACTCCTTTCTCTGCACTCTGTGCGCCCGACTTGGTTTGCATAATAAGACCACAAAAGTAACGGTTTAATGTTTTCTTTGACAAGCGAAAATAAAGAGGAAAAAAGGAATCGACTGAAACGACAGAAAAACCAACATTAAAATCCAGTGTTCCTCTTCTGCCCTCTGGCAGTCGCGACTTACAGAAGTCGAGCTAACTAACTGACTGTCTAACGAATCAAGCAACCATCCAACCAAGCGACCCGTGGGTCTCGTAAATATTTGATTTGGTCATTTGAGTGGAAGCCTTTCTCTGCTTTTGGTGTTCCTGGCTTTCGACATTGCTATGACTGATTTAATCAGGTAACTTTGACAGGCGTCGACAGCAAGGCTGCGGGACTCGTCCGCCTAACTTTGACACTTGTTTGCCTAACTATACAGGGGTGAGGGTAATGTAAGCTGAAATGAATTCCGCCGAGTCAAGCAGTTCTGTGCTTTCTTTGTTTGCTCTCTCTTCAAAAAAAGAAAAAAAAAATAACAAAAAAATTATATAAATAAAATTAATTAGAAATCTGATAAGGCCGAGTTGAATGGCTTCGCTCAACGTTGGCTGAATGGCGCCTCAGTTCATTACAAAGTGTGCAGTTTTTCTAGGCTGGTGTTGTTTGTTCACGTTAAAATCCGGGGTCAGAGGATTTGCATTTATCAGGTGACATCTTAAGAAGTCTTCTGTATTTCGTTAAGTACTCTTCATAATGCTTATTAAATTTTCTTTTTTGTTTGACTGAGATAACAGCATAGTTACTATTTTTACTCAGGTACTTCTTGGGGGCCGTTTTAGTTGAAACGAAATACGTAATTGGACAAGCGGTCCATGTTTCCCACTGTTATCTCAGTCCATTTCCATTAAAAATTATTCTTGTGAGGATTATTGGGTCGTTCAATATCTTGACAATGTTCTTGTATTTGTATAATTAATATTTTATTTGGATCATTGTATGGGAATAATAGGGTCGCCACTGCTTGCCAAGAGAAATGTGGCGACACCCACAATTTTCTTTATCAACCTGTTCTGAATGTGCAATCTAAATTGGCATTAGGAGCGCTAAAGTCAAATATTATTTGTCGAACCACCACTTTGAAGGGTTGGCGTCGACAGCGACTGCAGTTCCTCGATCAGAGGACAAATGTACGTTGGGGCGCTCGAACGGGAGAGCTTAGAGAATTCAGCGATATCGAGAAATTTGGCTGTTGATAAGACTCTTTCGAAAAACAAAAGATTATTCGGGCGATCTATCATCGGAATACAGATAACGCTATTCACTTGTTGTTATTGTTATTGTTTCGCTTTTGATACAATAAATCTGTCAATGAAGCCCGCTGTCTCCCATCCAGGAGATAAAAAGATAAAATATTGCCCTGGTTCTGTTTTCTGTTCAGAGACTTTTCTATTTTGTCACACATAGTGAAGCAGATACTATTTGCATCTGCATGTGTATGAATGGAGCTACGAAGTGAAAGTGTTCAAAGTATGCACGGAAATCCAGAGACACTTGCCCTACAATCGATAACTTTAGAAGCCTCTAATATTGTTAGTTTCGCTCTAGCGAAGGCAACTTCGGTGAATTCGAGCCTTCAATGCCTTAACGGGCAATATCGTCGGCCGTTTTTGCGCCTAGTGTCACTCATTATTTCGAGGGCTCCGTTCAAAATCGCCGCTGAAACTGGAAATTGCACAATTCGCTGTGTCCCCTCGGCGCTGCCATTTTAATAATTTTTTCAATTTGCTTCATTTATTTTAATTTTGCTGCTACTTTTGCTTAAGCTTTTTTCCACAGCTTGTTGTTGTTATTGTTGTTGCAGTTGTTGCAGTTGTTGCTGTTGCAAATGGGCAATTAAAGAAACAGGTTACACGACAATAAATCTTTAAATGCCGCCACAATCAAGCGTTTTTTGTTTTTAAAAAATTGTTGTTATTGTTATTGTTGTTGTTTTTGCCCTCTGCCGTTTGAAGTCGCTTTATTTGTCGCTATCGTTGTTGTCGTCGTCGTCGTCGTCGTCATCGTCGTCATCGTCGTCATCGTCGTCGTCGTTTAAATTGCTCGATGTCATTGTTTTGTGGCAGTTGTTGTTGGCATGTCTTAATGTTGACAGCATTTTTGTGATTGTCTGATTTATGGCCAGCAAATTGATGAGAAATAAATTACAGCGTTTCTGTGCTTCTACTGCTCATTTGAGTCCCTCTGCTGAGTCCCTCGCCGCTGGCCGTGCCCTGACTTCACTTGCATTACTGTTTTTCTTCCATTGCGTGCTTTGAGTGGAAACTCCATTTTTAGAATTTTTTCGCTGGCTTTCCGCGCTGCTTAATTGCCACAGTTGCAGTGCTCCGACGCAAGTGTGTCGTCGTCGTCGTCAAAGCCGAATTAGGTAAGCAATTTTTATTTATCTCGCCAGAAAAATGGCCGACGGCCGCCATTTGATTGACGGTTGGGGCGACTCAAGTACCTCCGCCCACCGCCGACCGACGCCGAGATGACTCATTTACCCAAGCAAAATCATCGCCTCCTAAGTGCTCCACGCTACTTGAAGGCTCCTTGCTTTGTGTCAAGGTAGGTGTGGTTTTCCGCAGGACGAGAGAAATATAACAAATCCATGTTGTGTCAAATTAAAATTGGCAGCTCCGAGCACAGTTTCATATTAGTTTCTGTCGTTTCGTGTTGTTGTTGTGATGGGGTTTGTTGCCGTTGTTGTTGTGCTTATTTTCTAGCAGCAGAATAATCATCCTTGAATTGGCATCGCTCTCCTTTTGCCAGTGCTTGCCATTTGCATCCTGCGCATACAATTGCGGCTGCACTGCGGAAAGACAGCAGACAAATCGTAATGAAACTTATTCTGCCAATGGGTTGTTGGCTCCTTCCGTACGTCACGTCGCCACCCCGCTGACTGCCCGACTACGGCAGCAGCAGCATTTCGACATAATGCAAACTAATTAAAATTCAAAAGCCATAAACAGATTTTGCCAATAAAACTTTTCTCGCAAAATATTTTTTGCTTTTATTCCCATCTTGTCTTGTGCTCGCAGTCACGGGCACTACAACCAAAGGCAGAACCAGAACCATAACAAAAACCCACACACCCGAACCGTTGGGTCCGCTATTCTCAGATGCTGTGTCGTAGTGCTTCAAATGTGAGCTGAATCCAACTTAAGGCAATTTTAGTTGCGATCGACTCCTTCTATATAAAATAAGTGCAATCTAACTACATCGCGTCTTTCCTAACATCGGTCCTTATAGTATGAAGAAGAAGTACCTTAAACTAAAAGAGGACCGTCTGCTTTGTTTTATTTGGTCGACTTAGTCATCTGGTCTCTCATTATAAAGCGGGTCTAATTTGTGGATAAGTAAGCACTATATGTGTCTATATATTGTAGATGTGTAGAGTGCTTGACGCAAAGTCAGATTTTCTTTTATCATGTACTATTGTTAGTAAACTGCATGTAAAACAATTGAAGTGAAGTAAAAGCTGGGTTTTCACGCAAAAAGGAGGGTGGTAATAAAAAAATGGCGCTTCGACGAGTGTACGAGCAACTACTGTCGTGGCTCTGCAACTAATACCCATCGTGCCAGGAGGCAACTCCACTGATTGTTATTACTGTTGTTATTTTCTGACAACTCAACTCGCAGTACTTCAGCATCTTCCGGCGGTCGCCTGCTGTCGGAGCCGAAAAGAGCCCGAGTTCTATTCAAAGTCTGCTAGAGCTCGTAGAACTGCGGGTGACGGCGGGGCGAGATAGGTGCTGGAAGGCTTCCGAGTGGCAGCAGGCAGCTTAAGTTAATTTTGCTTTTACTGCGATAAAATGAAAATTGCACACGCGCCGTAAATAAGGATTCTCACAAGGATAATTTATAAAACTTTACACAACGTTTTACTTATGAAGTAGCATCGAAAATGTGCGGGAGAGCATCGACAACAAACTCGCACTCTCACTCATTCACTTACTCACTCACTTGTGCAGTCAGTTCCCCTCTTACAGCAAACACAGTGGTTGTGTATGTCGAGTTACTTCCTTGAACGGGATTCGGTATATGAACTCGGCATTTTAACTGAAACATAGCCGGGCTTATAATCGGAGTATCCACCTCGGTTACAATTTAATTCTATCAATCATTCTTTAAGACAAACATACCAGGTTTTTGCCTTGAGATATCTTGTGCCACTATCACAGGACATTAGCTTTGATCACTTCCACATTAATTTCATGCAGAAACGTATTCGAAGGCTTTCGGAACCTGGGTTAAAGCTTGCCCTGTTTCTAATGAACCAAAGCGGGGCGCAACCTTTGACTGCAGACTAGAGACGACAGTCGCCTTCAACCGGCTGGGCCTCCACGACCCCGAAGCGTCAACTACAGCCTCGACTTATCGCCAGTTCAGCCGATGAGCCGACTCTCCAGCAACAATTAAACGCATAACAAATAGCGTTGGAATGTAGCCCCATGTCGAATTTGTAATCGATGTGCGAAATAAACAAAAGCGGACATAATTATCGAGTTATCGCACGCGCCGAGCCCAGCGCACATACCATTTGCTTATATCGTTACAGCCCACACATGACTTCAAAATGCTGTTGTTGTTGCTGCTGGTGGTGCTGTATTCATTGCTAAGCCCGCACCGAAAATTTCGCATCTATATTTATGATGTCATGGACTTTATTGTTGCTACTGCGAAATATTCATATGCGATGGGAGCCGACGACGATGCTGACCCAAGCTGCCCGCTTTATTCTTGTTTCTGTTTTTGTTGTTGTTGTTGTTGTTGTAGCTGCTTTTATAAAGCACGGAAGCAGTAAAATGACCATCAGCCAAACAGGATGTAAATTTCACAGCAAAACGCTGAAGTCGAAGGATGTGGGCAGCATGTGTTGGAGACGTATGTGTGCTGGTGTCTGTGTGTGTGCGTGGGTGTGTTCGTATGTGTGGGCAACAACTGTGAATTGGATTTCGGGTTTGTTCAATGGACGGTGGGAAGTGGTCGAGCAGAGTGGGTTGTTATTGAGGCACGCGTTCCAATAGATAAAACGCCAGCATTGACGGCCCTCGAACCGCAGAACGGCACAAGAGGCGTCGGGTCAGTTGTTGCCAACAGAAGACGAACGACGGCCCCGACAAACGATGGGCGACAGAACTTGGCCGCTTGGCTGCCTCGACGCGAGATGCTCACTGATAGAACGATTGTGTCCCGGCAACGGCAACAAGAGTCAAATTCCGCCTACTTCTGCCTACTTCCGCTTTTCGCCCGGCGAATTTCCGAACTTTTTCTTCACTTTGCTTGCCTCGGCGACTGCAATAAAATGTTGCCGATATTATTTTGTCGCTGTTCGTTTTATTTGTTTATTCGTTTGTTTCTTTGTTAATGTCTTTGTTGTTATTTCTCGTCCTCCTTTTGCACCACTTGCTTTTTTAAGTTTTGTTGGCCACTTGGTGTTGCCAACTTTGATTTAGCATCCGTTAAGCTCAACGCCCCAAAGACCAGTTCGACCGACTCGTTTCGCGGGTGCAGCGGCCATATGTCGAAACATATGACCGCGTTGCCAACCCTCATTCCAGTGGCAGAGCCAGTCATTCAGCGTTGCTGGCCTGAGTTATGCGCATAGATCGAAAATGCTCGATAAATGAAAAAGTGTGGGATGGAACAAACCATCGGCAGCCTTTTTATAGCGACAATGGCAAACTCACGAAGGGGAGGGAGTTACGCGAGTGCACGAATCGTAGCCATTATGAAGTTATTAAAAATTGTGCATCGCAATGGCAACACTTTTTAATTTTTCGCATCGCCGTCTCTCATTGAACGCATTCCGCGCACTTTGCTGTTCATAACTTGTCGAAGGCAAAAAACGTTATTTTTAATAAAAAAAAGCGAAGGCAAACCAAAGGCGAAATTAACACTATAATTTTCAATATTCGGGAGTGAGGTTTTCACTAGCCTCTACGCAAATATGTCGGTTATGCCGACATTCGCTTTCCCCAACCAATTCGACGTGCCCCACACATTGACATTTTCGCTTTAATGAATCTAAGATACAAATTTATTCACCCAGTATTCAATGCTAAACATCATTGATTTAAAGAGGGTAGGGGTCTTGGGGTGAATTATCCCCGATGACGTTGCTAGTCGCCGCTCCAACTCAATGTGCCCGCCATTCTCACATTCCTGCGAGGATCATGAAGTATCCCACTAAAAAGTGCAGCAATGCAAAAAATTGTTTATGAGATTAACCTCGTAAACTGTGAAAACGCATTTTAATTGAAGTGGGCCGTGGGGATTGCGAAACGAGCGCATTCTGCCCCGCTTTGTTTTGTCCTCGTTTTGCACTTTGTTTGGTGATAGTAAATTTTCAATGTATCTGAAAATGTAAGCGAAAAAGCCAAGTTGAACGAGCGGAACACAAACGTCAAACGGCCGGGTTTATTAACGAAGTTTCATATATTTCCAGTAAACATAAACTATAAAAAATGGAAAAATTTTAGTGCCGGGAGTGATGAGCCATGCAGTTTTTCTGTGTGGAAGGAAGGATGGTATTTTTTTGGGATAACGATCGGAAGTTCACTGCAAACTAACTACATTTAACTGAAAATGTTGAAAAGCGTTACATAAGAGTTCTAAATTATTTGTGAGAATGACGCATATCTCTCTTTGAGAAGATCGTTGGAAATGACGGGGGTAATCTTGCATCGAAATATTCAAACATTTCCAAATTGTAAAGGGGATTCACGTTGGCTTTCTTAGATTTCTGGTCGTTCAGAGGTCGTTCGTCAATGTTCAGAGGAGTTCTTAAATAAGAAGAAAGAATACATCTCGGGATCAGAATTGAGTACAGCTATGAAATGGTGCTATATTCACAGCCAGAACCAGACATTCAAAGGAATCGGAGGCGACACTCAAAATTAGCGGAACGGGATGCTTGTTTATTATTAGCGAAGCGTAACAAAGAAGCTCGTTGGGGGGTGCTGCAGACAAATGCTTCATAAATACGAAATTATGTGTTGGCATTTTAAATGAAAAGCTGTCTGCCACTCCGGCACCTACACAATATACAACCAAATGTGAGTGGGTGTATAAGGGAACGGGGCAAGAGCCAGAGGGCAGAAAGCGAGAGAGAGTGTGAGTGCTCACTTTTTATTTTGTTATTATTATTGCAATATAAATCCATCAAGTCCTTTGTCGCCTTTAGCAGCTGAAAAACTAGGCAAAGACGACACCGCGACGAGCACACAGAACTTGCGGCCCCCAGCCCCATCACCCGTAAACACAGAATCACTCTCTTGCTCGCCTGGCATTTCATTGCGCTGTTCAAATAAGCATCAAGTTGACAGTTCTATGGCGTTTTGACAGTTCATATACAAATACACACGAACACTTGCAATCGCATGAACATTCGCACTCTCATTGCATATGCAAATTCGCAAGTCTCCACAAAATGGTAAACTACAAGCAAAAACAAAAAAAAAAGACAACAACAAAAATGCAAAAAAACAAAATCACAGCAAAGAAAGTCAAGTGAAGTGGTTAAAATGCTCGTTGCGGAAAATGTGTTTTCACATGCATGAAAAATGATAAACAAAAACAAAACCAAAAACAAAAAGGAGTAATAAAAAATGAAGAAGAAAAAACGAAAAAAGAAGAGATGGCGAATATCAACAAAAGGACAGGAAGGAAAGCCTGCAAAACAAAACATAAACACACACGCACACATACAAACTGGCCTTCGTTAGGGGAATGGAATGAGCGAAATGGGGAAAACTAACTTCGAAGGGATCGTGCGAGGGAACGGGAGAAAAATGTTTCTACGCCGCATTGCCAACAACTAAAAATGCAAATAAATGTTAGAGCTACCGTTTTTATGGCGACCACACATTCGTCAGCGCCGGAATAGTTGGCTACGCTGAGCTGAGTGACATGCGAGTGAGCGAGCTTCGCCGTCTCTTGCGCGGGGGGCAGCGCCTAGCTATCAGCTACAAACACCATCTGGATGCCCACCAAATTATTCCACACTTCAAGTGACTTTTTGTGCTCAGATTTAATTACCGGATCAGGCATTCCCGCATAGTAACCGCGGGCCAAGTATCCCATAATTTTTATTACTGAATAATTTATAAAATTTTTCTGCTAGGAATTCGCTTCAAATAGAAAATGCTCATCGTTTGCGGGACACACCACGCAATCAGCGAGGTAGCACCACTGCCACAGTTCGAAACTCTCTTCCTCGCATAATAAAATATATTATGTGGCATACGATTGCGGTCGGTAATCTCCCTGTCAGCATTCTATTTTTGAATAAGTTCCGCCGACATTGATTTCTTGATTACCACTCCAAGGGCAGCCAATCAATGCCGAAGCAATTTGAGCCACCATTCCCAGAGACGCCGCAACAACAGTGGCTTATGTCATGTTCCCGAAAAGCGTAACAAACTTTTCTGAAACAGTCCCATATGCGCACATTTCGACTGCGCACCGCTCGACGCACTCACCCCGCTAAGTACCCTTGCGATCAATGAAACATGTTTCATCGATAAATCATAACCAAGTATGGAGTACTAATGCACATCGAATCCACATACGACCACAGGGACAACGACAGAATCGAGCAAGTGAGTGAACTAATGAAAGTTGTAATGAAATATGCATTGCAACCGAACTACCGACCTGAGTGTCTCTCTCACTGCCTCCGCTCAAGTAATCCCAGACCGGCCATCGTCAATCCCTACAGGCCTCGTCGAATTACAGTACTCTTGCGATTTCATCCGTAACCCCAAATCTGAAGCCGCAAGAGCATTTTCGTGGAAATTCGACAACCTTTAAATATGTGCATCTACTCGCGAGAGTGTGAGTACATGTACAAGTACAAGTACAAGTACAAGTACCAACAATGCGGACACGTATCCCACACATACACGAGAATAATCTTGGCTGCTTGGGTGTATGTTCTCGTAGTTTTATAATTGCGAAATTTTTGGCGCCACGGTTCACCAGCTCGCACCAACTTGCAAAGCAAAGCAGAGCGGAGCGGAGCTGAGCGGAGCGGTTCGGATCGCCGCTGAGCGACTGCCTGGGACTGACTGTGAATGCAGAGTCAAAGGCGCGTCGTTCATTATGGCGACTTAGTTGAGTTGAGTGCTAATTGCATAAATCACACTAGAGGATTTCAACAGTCTGGCACATGATACAGTCAACCGCTTACAGACGACGTACTAGCTATAATAATTATGCTATGTACTACATATTTTTTGAGTGTTTTGTACGTCCGTGTCTGTGTGAAATTGTTCCCATTGAGAGTTTGTCTGTCCGTTTGTCAGGCTGCCTTACGACGGCACCGCTTGCCTGGCATTCAAATATTTCTTGCTCATTCAAAGCTGCACTCATTCTCAACACATCACAACACATCTCTGCCGATGATAGAGGTGCCGATGGTGGTGGTGGTTTGCTGCCGGTGCAATTGCCAAGCATTTTTGTTTGGTTGTGTTGGCATTAAAGTGCGCCTGATAAATTAGAGCTGCTTAAGCCGTATTATTAGTGCTGCTAACATAGAGAATTCTAAGCTGATACTGAAGTTATCAAAATAGAATTGCTTCTTAGCGATTAGTGCTCAGCCACAATGTGTTATTTCTCGGCCGCATGCATGTCTTTCGAGCTATAAACTGACCACATTCCGGTCGAATTTATAACGTGCTCTGCCCAAAGTTCTGTATGCAAGTCATTTACTTTGTTTGTGGCTACGAATAATCTCGAAAGAGTTCTTTTGACCCCGACGGCAACCACAGTCACACAAAGGAGCTCTTCTAATGGAATTTGCGTCTTTGAAATTTTGAGCAATTGGATTTCCGCTGTAGTCGAATTTATGTGAGTGCCAAGTCCTACTCTTCTTCCGTTTTCCGCCTGGTCCCAACGGTTCGTCGAGGTCGACACATAAGAAGAAGGCTTTTCTTAAAGGCGGTTATTACTGCATTTTTGTTTTGGGAGTTTGTATTTATTATGAGATAAAACATGTATCCAAAAATGTATATCAATATGTGGCAAGCATCAGAAATTGAAATCCAACAAATAAGTGGTTTTAATACTATATAGTTAGATATGTATTATATATGGGCAATATAGTTCTAGATCTTTGAATATTAGTACCCTTTAGGTAAACAACTCGAATGGTCGATGTACAGACACCTATCATGTATAAAACTAATGTAAAACACTCATTAAAAGATATGCAGATATCTAGCTGATTAAATAAAATGTTTAATGTTCACAAAGTGATTGAAATTAATAATAATAATAATAATAATTATATAATGTATAATAATATAATTATAATATATAATGTATAATAATAATAATAATAATAATAACAATAATAATATATAATAATAATAATAATAATACACAGAAGAGGACTTCAAAGTGGTTTCCCAAGAATTTTCTCATACGGGGGCATCGCAAAATGTCATCAGTGGGAACAAAGTCAGCAACAACAACTGAAATAGTTCGATGACATCAACAACAAATAACAAGAAGAACAACAACAAAGACGAGAAAACAACAAAAAGAAAAAGCGAATGGAAAAAATCAAAATATAAATAAAAAAACATGAGAAAAAGTCCATGAAAATGTTGCCAACCCCGCATGAACAATTTAAGATTTAAAAGTAAAAATAGCTTCTTGTTCATCTTCGACGGCCGATGGAGAGGCGACCGAGTGCGAGAGCAAACTTGCAACTTGCTCGCACTGTCGACGGCGGCATCATCGTCATAGTCTTCGAAAACGTCTGCATCTGCGTCTGCATCGTCGACGTTGGACTTGGAGTCGTTCTACTTCTGCTGCATGTTGTGGCTCATGTGTCCGTTGGAGCTGGTTCCAATGCTTATGCCACTGCCGCTGCCGCTGCCGATGCTGCATGCTGCATGGTGCATGCTTCATGCATTTATCGCATGTTGCTTGCCGCTGTGTGCTTTATTTACATGCGAATTTTTTCCTAGTTGTTGTCGTTGTTGTTGTTGAGGATGTGGTTGCTGTTATTGTCGTTGTTGGTTGTTTTATTTTTTATTCTTTCATGCTGTTATCGGGGCAGTGCCTAGAAAAGCGGCAAACTTGCAATCAATTCGAGTCAAGTTGTAGTTCTTGTTATTTTCGTAGTAGTAGTTGTTGTTGTTGTTTCTCTTGTTGTTGTTATAGTCGAAATCCTAGTAGTTTATTTTGCCAGAAAGGCTTTTTGCGGTTCTCGCCAAAGGCGGAAATTTGTTTAGCGACCAACCGGCAGAAGAAGAGTCGAGCTTAGTTTTCTCACTCTTGAAAGGTCAATCGCGTACAGTCCAACAACAATTCTTTAAGTTTGCAATACTTTAAGCAAAGTGACTCGGAAAATTAGTATTGCTCACAACTCATGTGGATCGTGTATGAAGCAATAATCTGCTTCGTTTACTTTCTCGTTTACTTTCTCGCTCTGAAATTGTAACTCTTTCAGCCATTTCCATCAATTTTTCGCCGATTGGCTTCGCAATCCCGCCTTTATTGCATGCACCAGCCGTGAGCGCTGCCTTGAGAGATCTCTCGTGTCGATACGAACACAATGAAACTCGCACACCGCATAGCACAGCCTCCGTTGGCACCGCAATCCTCCGAATTCGTTTCAATGCGACTTGGCTGGCTCTCCTTTGTTTAGTGCGACTTTATTGGCGACTTCTTTTATACGACGTATTGCGAAAACGCTAAAGGTTTATTTATTTAGTCGCTGCCCACTGCTCACTGCTCGGTCAGATGTTCGGAGTGTATCCATCCCCACTTCGCTCTCTTCGCACTCAGACATTTTAAGGCGCATCATGCGTTGTGGCGAAATATTAAAAGACAAAAAAATAGAGAATAAAAATAAATAAATCGGTCAAAATTAGCGCCTCATCGCCGAAAATAAAGAGACATTAAAGCTGGTATTCATATTCGATTGATTGGACGTAATTTCCCATAAGAATTATATGCGAAACTCGTTTATAAATAGCCACGAATCAGCAGTCGAATGCGCTGTCATTGTAGTGAGTCGACGCAACACACACACACAGGCGCATTCACTCGATGGAATGTGGTTGTGTGCGAGTAGAGAAGATGGCGTATTTGTTTGAAGGGCGCAGTTTGGTGAAGTGAGACAGTCTTCTAACGAGTGACGGGGTGTTGGTGGCGTGTGTTCTTAGGGCGCCAGCGTTTGCGGGCGGGGTTTGTGCAAATCTGCATTTTAGATATACGAGCCGACTATGAATGCCGTGCAAGATAATGCATCTAGATATGCAAATGAAAAGCAGAAGCAACAACAACTGCGAGTTGAAAGGCAGTGATGCACAGTGGTGCAGAGCAGCGCGAAACCAAAGCGAACGTTCTCCCCACTTACAATTTTAATTCGATGTGCTCGTAATGAAGCAGCAGGAACCACTACCACAACAATAACAATAACAAACAACAATGGTTGCCAGAACGAAGTCAACATTAGAATGCAACAATAACAGATAAAAAGGGAAAGCAACAACAAGCACCAAATATGCGAGAATCAAGCGGAGCAAAATGTAAAACAAACTCCAAAGCCAACTGGCGCGTGAGCGGTGAGAAGGAAGAGGAAAGGCACCAAAGTCCAAGCCTCGGCAATGAAAAATGTCGAAACTTTTTTCACCCTTTCACTGGCGCACTCGATCTCCCGGCCGTGTTTCAGGCTTTGTCGTATTCCCCTCCTTGGAGGAAAGTTTCGTCGACACAAAAACGAGGCAAAACCAACGAAGAAAAATAAGAAGAAAGTTTTTCCAAGGCATTTTTGCATATGTTGCACGTCATGGACTCATAGTCGTTTGCCATTTGCAACAGAAAACTCGCAACAATTTTTCGACTATATTTTTCGATTTGTTTCCCTCACGTCTGCCACGCGCAGTCACCGGCGCTGCCACAACTCTAGCCCGGAGTTTTCCGTTGTTATTCTTTTCCGGTGAGGCTTTGTCCGTGTAACGAAGTTTCACGTTGTCGTGCTCGGTCAACGAAGAACCTAAGATACCGTCGAATAGGTTCCAGAGGCAAGTCTCAAGTGGTGGGAAGCCTCTACTGCGACATCGGGGAAATGTCAGCGAAAAGTGAAATAATAACAATGTCGAAATTGTGTCTATACTCCTATCCATAGGAAATATCTATTCAAACTGGATAATTATGTATTGCTACATTAAATTGAGGAGGTACAATCACTGATGCGGCTTCGAATAAACCATTTAATTATTCATCGAAAAGCAGGTTTTAACCAAGAATGCCATTAGTTGGGCTACAATCCTAGGTTCCTTAAGATAATTTTGCGATCTGAGGTTTGTAATGAGTGACGTATGAGGTATATGCTTCGGTTGTTGAATGGGTTAAAGTCTGAAATTCATTCAGACAAATTTTGGTAAAATTATGTACTTCGATAAGCTTATTCCAGTTATAATTTTATGAACTTTAGAGGGTCTAAACATAATTCACCTCTCTTAGAGCATTGTGTTCCTGACGTATTTTCAAAAATTGTCGTACCTTCTCTTCCATCACAAGACGGATCGCCTTTTGAGGATAAGGATGGCCGTTGAACCACTGACGAAAGCTTGTTAGTTTGGCATCGAATGTGCGGCCTTCGGAATGCCCACTTATCTCTCGCCTTTGGAAGTTACTCTTTTCTTGGGCTTTGCTGGTTGTAGCCGGCTGCTACTCCTGCTCAACACGGCAATAATGCTAATTTTTTCGCCACTGCTTTGTCTGTAATAGAGAGCAACGCGCGGCCAATCGTTTGCTGCGCCATCGTGTCGCCTCACACCGGCAGCCGAAAGACGAAACAACCGAAAGAGTTTAATTTCATTTTTGCCGCACGCTACCATCGCCGACCGGTTGCGTGACACAGACTGCAGGCATTGCTGCCGCTGAAAGCGCAGCTTTGTTATTTGCAGACTCCATTAGAAAGACACAGCTTCACTGACTTTCCGAGCGCCCATCTGCTGCTGCCCCCAAACGTGCAAGCAACGTTCGCACGCACGTTCGTTTGGCGTTTCCTTCTGCGATGCTTCCACGCTTCTCATACGCTCTTGCAACCTGCCCCAGACTCCTGGAGCAGCGTTGAACTCAGCTAACGAAGTTGCGTCAGCAATACTGTGCTTTTGTGTGCGTGTACATATTCGAAACAGCAGAGGCAAAAAAGTTAACGATTTTAAAGAAAAATTAAAAACGTCCCAAAAGGAATACATCTTCTCAACAGGCTGGCAAGCGGGCTGGTCGGCAGGCAGGCGGCGGGCATGGCATCGCACACCATCAGCACAGCTTTTGTTGTTCCTGTTGTTGGGGAGCGTTGCAGGTTTCTACTCTGCCATGCTACTGCTCAGCTTATGCCTCCGAGTGCTCGCCTCTGCCGCTGCAGTGTATAATGGTGGTGTTGCTGTTGTTGCCCTGCACGATTCTTAGTGGCTCTCGCATTTATTTTAACGAACTAGTTTGGTCACTTCATACAACACTTTTCGATTTTTTCTTATGCCTCGCCGAGGCAGTTAAACCGAAGATGGTAGCCGCGCGCTAGCAGTTGATGGTTGTACATCTTCTGCTTCTTGTTGTTGTTGATGTTTTTGTTGATGGCGTTCTTCTTCTGCAACTCCTTACCGAGTAGCTGTGAGATATATTCGCCACATATAAATAAATTTTATATGGCATTTCACTTGCACATCGTACGCTGTGAATACACGACGACTGCACTCGCATGAGAACGGCCCCTCCCGCTGTCAATAAATTGATTGTGTTGGTATCATTGAAATTAATCTCGAGCTTCATAATCAAATTGATGAAACCACTAAATTGTTGCTCATCATGCATCAATCAATTTTTTCAGATTCTTAATTCTGAACTTTCTTCCCGTCCCTGCATTATGTTTAGCCCAGCTTGGATTTCGTTGGTCAACCGATTGTTCAGATTGATATGTATTGGGAACAAGCCTCCACTAACGGAAAGTTTCGAGGAGAATCTACAGCCTTTTGATGTACTTTGCGGAGTTTTTCTTGGGTTTTTTTATTTTTCGTAGCTTGCGTTTGCTGATGTTTTTCTTCGTTGTTATTATTATTATTATTATTATATTTTTTGCTTTCAAAGTGTGAGATAAACAAAACGGAACCATATTTTAGCTTATGCAGCGTGCTTTTCTGCGGGCCGTAGTCAAGATGAGAGGCTGCCATAGGCGATGAGAGGGCGAGAGTAAAGGAGAAAAATATGTTGAAAATAAAATCGCGGACACTAAAATGCTTAACGAGCGAAAAGCACTCGCAAAATGCTAAAAAAGGAAAGAGATGAAAAACAACAACAAATAAAACATGTACGACTACGGGAGAAAAAGACTAACACAAAATTCGTGCAGCCTGAGCAACAGCAACAGCAACATGCAACATGCAACAACAGCGGCAGCAACACGCTACAAAAAAAAAAACATCATCGACAACTGCAATAAAAATAAAAACATTCACAACCAACAAAAAAAGAAGCCAAAGAAAATGTACACAATAATGTTGAATGAAAACAAAAAGAAAGCAAATAAAAAAAAACAGGGGGAGGTGAAAAGCAGAAAGCCAACAACACCAAAATAAGAATGCGCAGCAGTTCAGCTTCGTTTGCTGCTCATGTTGGCCTCCTCGTGCTGTCCTGTCCTTGTTGCTGTTGTTGTTGCCGGTATTTGCTGCAGCTTATTGCGAATGCAATCTCGCAACTCTTTTCTCCACAACATCAAAGTCTTTTCTCAAGACCAAAACGTAGCGAACCGAACCGAACCGAACCGAGCCGAACCAAACAGAGCCACACAAAAGCAAACTAAAGCAAAGCTGAGGAGCTGAACTGAGCTGAATTGAACCAGCATCATTACGACCATGGAGCGGCTGCAGTTTGCACATAAAAACTGACTTCTTTTTGCCTTTTTTGACAATGCCACTGCAGGAATTGTTGCATGCCGCTTCTACTGTTGCTGCTGCAAATGCAACAAGGGAGCGCTGAAATCGCAGGAGCGCAAAACGCGAGGGCAGCGGCAAAAAGTCAACGAGCCGACTGCCAAATAAAGCAACGCATTGCAAATTCCTCTTCATCGTCATTGCTGTCGTCGTTTGTGTCGTCGTTTGTGTCGTCGTTTGTGTCGTCGACGTTTTAGCTTTTAATGATTTAAAATTCCATTTTAAGAATTTTATAGTTAATGATGTGTTTTACGTTGTATACCATCATGTGTAGCCAGGCAGCTAGTCGCACCCTCTCCGTCCTTCGTCAGCACTCGCTCCATGGCATTTGGGGCAAGTTATTCAGAGCTGCTGCAATGGTCGCAATGTCTGGCGCTGGCCGCTGTTGCCATCGCCTTTGACCATTTTGACCGTTGAATGTCGCTTGTTGCTCGGTCCTTGATCGGTGCTTTTTTTGGACTTGCTTTTGATCTAAACGCTTCTCGGTGCTGCACACTGCGGTGTTCCGCCATTAAATTGCTTCGGTTGTCGTCGCTTGTTGCTGTTCACAACACCATACCACCACACCACCACACCACCACATCACTACAGCAATTTCAGAGACCATTCCAGTTCTCATCGTCACCATTTCGAGCTATGCGTCGAGCTATTGCTGCCTTTGCCATTTTTCCTTCTTCTTTGTCGCTTTTCGCCGTGAGTTGTGTGCGACTTTTTTGCGAGCGCAGAATGACTGAGAACGCTTTCAAATGACAGCAAAATACTTGGTTCCTTGTTGATTCCGATTTTAGCGATTTGTGCAGCGCACCAAAAAATGCCGTCGAACTTTTAATGCCGATTTCCATTTAATTTACGATTTAATTTACGATTTTCTTGAACTACCGCCACTGAGAATCCAGACGGCGGCGTCGCATGGAGCACGGCGACGGCAGGCAGCGTGACATCGTGGCAAGCAAAATATTTGTCATATCAGAACGAACTGTGTAATTTATGAATTCGACTAGAACAGGTTGTAAATCAATGGCATTTTCACCGACTTTGGGTTTTGTTCCTTTTTACAACCTTAGTGCACTCGCGGCTCATGCAAATTCGTTCTGCCGCCCGCCGCACCGGCGTCGCATTGTTGCAACTTGTTTTGCCAACTTTCACCTTGCCTTCGCATTGTGTGTGTTTTACGTTCTTCGCAAACTGGCACAATCAAATGCCCAACAACCTGCATTAAATGCCGGAAAAAACAACAACGAAACTCCAAAAAACACAGAAACACGTGCACATCCGATATATGAATTTTCATAATTTTGCAAACTCGCCGTCTGCGGTTTCGCACAAAAGATTCGACCTGTCACAAAAATTAAAAATAGCCAGAGCAGATGAATTTCCACTGCTACCTAGAGTTTGCACGGTTGCATAACGCTCGCTTTGTCTGCTCGCATTTGTTCGTGCCGCTCAGTAAGTGCTTGGAAATCCGACCCGCTTATTCAAAATTTATGATGTCTTGCTTGGAATCGTTCTTTGTTGGACTTGCCAAAAGAAATACTTTTTAGAAAGTCACTTTTAAGCAAAGAAAACAGTTCACCCCGTGACTCCGAGGCGAATTTTTCTTTCCTTTTTTCTTTTTTAAAATCGAAAATTAAAAGAATTACATATGTATAAGTATTTGTATCTGTATATATATGTATCAGTGCATTCGAATTATGAAACACGGCATAAATTTCGAGTGCATCGAAAGCCATTTCCGTATTTTTAACACGACCTCAGAAGCGGCGCCGGCGTAGAGCGCGTTAAGGCCATTAAATATTTTCACAGTCAATTTACATGTGCAATCCGGCGACGCGAAAAATTCAATTATCACTTAATAAAGCGCAGTGGCAAAGTTGCACACAAACACACACATACACTCTTATATAAAGATACATTGGCATATGCAACGATGCACCTGTGGACGGAGGCTTTGACGCCTTTGTTGAGGTCGCTACGCAATAATCACTTTGACTTTTTGCAAAATTAATTAAAACTTCACTGAAACATTCCCGCCATCGGACACTTGTAAAAATGTAAATACTTTTATTCCGCTTCTTCCTTTTCTCTTCTTCTTGTGCATTTGTAGATATAGCACTTTAATCGAAAATGAATCCTTAATCTTCGATGTTGTGATTGCTGTTGCTTCCACACTTTGCGATACTGTCTAATTTGTTTTTTCTTTCTCTTTCCTTCCGTAGGTAAGTGCCAACTGCTACTGAGATACTTTTTACTATTGTCAAAGTTAGCGGAGTAAGAAGTTGATGGTTATAAGTAGACACCAAAAAGGTACTGTATGTAGTAATTAAATAGTACCCCCGAGCCTGAAGAGCACTATTAGTTAGGCGTTGCAACGCCTTGTTTCAAGTCTGCGCGGTACCAAATCATTCAAGGAATATTCACTCAAGCGTGCGGCGCCTCACACAACTTTCAGTTTGTGAGAAAAGCGTCGAGCTTTGCTTGCAATTGTTTGATAGGTACTAACCTTGCCGCCAGTTCGAACTGCACGCCCCCATTTAAATTTATTTGCTGGAATTCTCTCTCACAGCATGAAATCAAAGCCAATCAATAAGCATCTTAAATAAATTCACGGGCTCTCCTCACTCACCACCGCGCAGCCCCGGCGAAAAGCGATGAACTCGCGAAACTCCCACACCACGAAGGGCTGGCACTCATGTGCAGCTTTAGTTGGTTCAGTTCGCTGTATAAGTACATACATGTATTTGCCACACACACACACACACACACACACACACAGACACTTTTAACCGTCGATTGAAAAGTAGCGCATGACGTCGAAAAAAGAAGAAGAAAACGGTCTTAGTACTTGTTAGTCTTATCTGCATATCATTCAGATAAATTCAGTGCGATCAAAATGTTGCTATCGTTTTTTCCAATGTTTTTTTTTGTTTGTTTTTTTTTTCGTTTCGCATCTGCCCCCGTTGTGTGGGTGAAAAGACGCAACGGCGGTTGTTGCCGGAGTGTTGGATTTTTTCCGGCATCACTGGTCGGAAAATGTCTACACAAAGCCGCTATTTGCATAAGAAAATCATGCAATACGAAATCAAACTGGAGTATTTTTGCTTGAGCTGATTGGTGGACGGCCAGGGGTTCGCCTCTTCACGCGCGACTGATATGCGAACTAAGAAACTAATCGGGTGCATTTCGATGGCAATTAATGAAACAGGGCAACCGACTTTGCGATAAGTCCCATTCGGTGCAAGTCTGCACCACGGCAAAGTGGAGTGGTCGTCTTTAAATAAATAAAATATTTTCGCTGCCAAAAAGTATGGGAAATTTCAAGAAAATCCGTAATAAAAATGATAAAGTTTTGCGGAAATATAAAACTGAATTATTGCATGCAATTTAAAACCAACAAAAGCTGCTGCAGAGGCCGACGGCGAAGGCGAAGGCGAAGCTGGAGCTGGAGCTGGAACCGATGAAAAAATGTACATTGCCAAAAATTTGTCAAAATAATGGCGTCATTCTGCAGATACCACAACCACAGCCACTGTCACAGTCACTGTCAGAGCCGAGACAGCATCCCAAACCCCGAGCCCAACCCTAACTCCCGCAAAATTGTCGCCGCATAGCAATAACGAGAACGCTTCAGAAGACGCTCAGCATCGGCGACCAGCGAAGCCATACGGGGGGGCTGGACAGCCGTACTATGCCCAGATACACTACGAGGCGGACACTTGGCGTCGGCGTCGGCGTCGGCGTCGGCATCGGCGTCTACGTCTGCGTCGGTGGCGACAGTTTGAAATCTTTTATGTTCGCTCTGTTTGCGGCTCAGTATGTATGGGAATGGCAAGTATTTGCTTTGCAATTCAATGCGATTAAGCATGACTGAATCGTCGAGGTCATTAAGCGTGACATAAAACATGTTTTTGTTGCAAATACTCGTAGCAGACAACAAGATAGCTCCACTCGAATAGTTTTCCTCTGCGATTGTGGTTTCTTTTGACTTTTGCTAAAAACTTTCGCTGCTTTGGAAAAGTATCTGCCTAATGGAAAACTCGCATAAAATTGCATTTCACTCATCCAGAGATTGTCGAACCTTTTCCGAATGGCTACAGCAAACTGAGCTGGAGCAGTGGCTCTCGACCCGCCACCGCTGCTGCAATCGCCCGTTAACGCAATAGGCTTCGAATTTAATCCCGTTTAATAAAGCAATTATGACCAGTTGAGCTGGGCACGCATAACAGAAATAATAGCTGCAGGGAGGAATGGGGGAGAACTTTTCGCCGACTTACATATTTCAAAATGTTGGCCGTAACTAATTAAGCAATTAATTTTAAACCCAAAATGAGTTCAACTTTTGGTTCTTCCATTTCGTGTTTTTCGTTGCTGGGCTTTCCTCATTTTGCCTCGCATTGTCTTCGCTGAGCCCGTTTCCATACGCGTTCTTTCCGGGGTCCGTGCCGTGACTAATTTTGGAGAATACGGGTCTCAGCGCGCGATGGCAACATAATTTTATGTAATTATTCATGCCTTTCTCATTCGTAATGCGTAAGCCTTTCCAGCAACACCAACAGCACCAACAACACGAAAACAACATGAACGAAATCAACAACATGTGTGCGCCGTCGCTTATGCAACACTTTCTTTACGTGGGCGGGGTGGATACCAGAATATTTACGGCTTTTTCAACGTTGAAGAGTACAGCGAAAAATGGAGAGCCGAACAAAACAGGCATCACCCGACACCCGAAGGCCCACGTTGGCCGTTTGACACTCTGTCACACTGCCATAAAAAATGTTAAACGTCTACCCAGCCTGGGGGTGTGAAACGTGAATCAAAAGCACTGAATATTTATTATGCGATTAGGTTAGCGACAATCACTCTCAGTCTCATTCGCCCTCTCACTCGTAAGCTCTGCATCGCTGTCGTGCGTGAAAAGCGATCTGGTTCCGTTGCATCAACTGAACTCAAGTTCTGCTTTGTCCAAATCCCAATTTTGCGAAATGTGTGCGATTTCTTTATATTCCACATATGTACCTTCCACCCTGCGGCACAGACCGACAAACAAAACAACAATTACCGCCATTACGAAATCGTGAGCCCACTCCAAGGTAGTCAAATAGAAGAGGTAATAAGTAGGTGTTTAATAACTAGAGCCCTCAAGGAGTGCGACGAGTTCAGAACGCGTCGCACAACAACAGCATCACCCGCATACCCAACGTCGAGGTTTGCAAGAAATTATGTAAAAATTCTGAGCAAGCAGAAAAAAGAAGAAGCAACGGAAAGGAAAGCCAGGGAAAGACAAATGAAAGCAAATTTTGTCACAACACCAAAAAGCAAAAAAACGACAAAAAAAAGAACCGACCAAGGTAAAAATCAGTAGGCAAACAGGACACTCAAAATGAAAAAATAGCAGGTAAGTTAGTTAGAAAGTGGGCACCAAAGGGCGCGGCGTAGTGAAGTGACTAAAGACCGAAAAGTAGATGTTGCATAAAAAAGGTAGAATGTTTAATTTGCGTGGCATTTGCAGGTTGCCTGCGGCAAAAAGATAACGAAATAAAACGTTTGTGTCGGTGTGCCAATGCGAAGTTCGGCTGACAAGTGCAAGTGTTGCTCGTTACCGGGGGTTGTTCGGAGGCTGGTGGCCGAAGCGTGCTTAAATGGATGGATATATATTACCACACGCCGAAGAGTTATGTATGCCGATGTCTTCCGACAGGCGACAGGCTTGGTTGAAGGCAATTGTGAATGGGAGGGAGTGGTGCGAAGTGGTAGCGGCGAAGTATATCGCCAAAGTGAAAACACTAGTACAGTAAAACTTCCACAGGAAGTGGAACAATAATGATATATTCAAGAAGAAATTAATTTTGGTATCACTGGAAATAAGCCAGGGATGTTAATGGGACTGGGTACATTAACCCATTAGGGCATAATAAACTTCTTAATATTTACATTTGCCAAATTCAAAATTCATTAGTCATCTAATATGTAGGAATATCCAGTTTAAAAAATAGCAGAAGATTGCTGTATTTTCTTAAATCCACAAAAAAAATATTATTTTGAGAGTTACTACTGAACTGTACCCAGATAGCCACGCAATAATATCGCTTTCGTTTCCAAGAGTGCTCTCAGCCGTAGTATATCTCTTAACGAGATATCTATGCAAACTAGTGCCTGAGTTCTTGAGATGTAGAGTAGCAATTCTGCATGAAATTTATTTTTCAGTTGTTGGAATTGGCCGTTGCCTACCAATAGAAGGGATACTTCCATGCAAACCACGGATTCAAATTAAAGTTCTTATTAGAAGTCCTTGCTGGAGTGTTTGACAGTTTCAGAAAAATGTATTGGCCAATTCCTGATATCAATACTCCTTTTGGTGTAAAGAGTGTTTTAGCTTCGCCAAAAGTCGAAATCAACGTTTTTTCTTGCCTTTTGTTAATATCAGAATGTCTCATTATTTGCGATATTCCAGCCATGTGGACGATAATCAACGAATGGTGAGTAAAATAAATAGTAAGAGTCACACATAAGTTTATAATTTTCATTGATTGGCATCCAGGTTAGTTCCCCGGATATACCATTAGTCGCTAGCAACTCCCCTGGGCAGTTTAGGGAGCGACTTAACCAGAATTTCCAGATAAGAGTTAAATGAAGTGCAGCAAAGCTGTGCACTGTGTGTCCATACCGGCTCCAGCGCTAGTTCAGCTTCGAGTGTGCAATGCTTTATTTTGGGCTGGATGTGGCCTTGGTAGGTGAGACTCCTGCAATGTACTACACTTAGGTATATCTATTTCCGTTTATAACTACGGCAGTACTCACAAATTTTTCGATTTTCAAATTGTTGAAATAGTTGAGTCCCGGCTCAGTCGTCACAGCAGCGGGGAGTATATGTACACCCCTGACATGAAAACTTTACAACGAATTTGAAACCCACAAACGCATTTGAGGTAAAAAACTAATTAAAAACCCGAAACCGGTCCAAACGAGACATTAAAAATAAATTATGAAAATATAATCCGAGTCTTTGTGCCATTGAATTGATTAAAATTCAATTAAAAAGCGCGAAAACTAATAATCATCGAAATTATTAAAATAAACACGCACTCGACTACGGACTGATAAAATTGTTCTAACACACACACACACGCACACAAACACATATGCATGTATTGTGATTTGGTGAAAATGAAGTGAAATGCCAAAGTGCATATTGAAATATTTCACTCACACGGCAGGGTGGGGTGCATAAAGCGGCATTTATTCATTCATTAAAACGCAGACAATTAAGTGTCAGGAATTTGCCGCAATAATAAATTACCACCCACGCCACACACACACAAGCATGGCTACGTATATTGTATTACTACACCCACACGCACTCAAAATAGGAGGGAAATGAATGCACGTCGGAGCCTAGTTGAGTTTTGCTCGAACTTCGCTTCAGCAAAGCTGCCTATGGTTAGTTGAGCTTCTACGTATCCGTCTACGAGCCGCTTCAGCGAAGTCGCCTAAAAAATACGAAACAATTAAATTGTTCGAAAATCGAATTCCAACGAGCAGAAAACAGGATTTGTGGTTATCTGAAATCGTATCCAATGTTTACACACACTCCCCGAGAACTAAACCTGTTTGAACGGAGTACAAACAAATAGTTTCTAAGCGCTTGGCGGCGTAGCTAGAGACTGAAATTTAAAGTTCACTCTGGCTGTGGATGGCCCGAAACTATTTCCAACTATTTGCTGTCATTTGCCATTTCACGGGCATCGACATATCCTCTTTGCCGCAGCGCAGCTTCCTGTTGTTGTTTGGGCTACAACAAGATTTTCGACGGTGGGTCGTCACCAAAACTGCAGCGAGCAAATATTTACAGGAAACTCTGCGCCCCTAATTAGTGTAAAGCAAACAAAAATTTGTGGGGCTGTTCGACCCGGCGAGAACTTGGTGGCACATGGCGGCTGGGAGCGTGTGGGCGTTAGAACTCATAAAGTGTGTGTAAGGAAGCAATTTATCAAAGTTTTGTTGGTTAATTGTTGACGCTGTGGCAGTGCAAGTTTACGAGTGTTGGAAAACAATCGGCTCGGTCGGCAAGTTGGCAACTTGCACTGCGATAAGCTGGCATTGGGATGGCTGAGGGTGAATGTGCAGGCGATTTGACTTATTTGCACGTTCACACGTCGCAGCAGAATACGAATTCGTAGCTGACGTGAACAAGGCTATCGATCCAGCGCGTTTCCTGGGCCATCAGCAATGCGTGTGTTGCCGCAGTGGCAAATCCCTTTCGCATTTGCCACATCATAAATACATGCAACCGCATAATCAAACACAGCGGCGCTGCGCGCACTCGCCGACATTCGCAGGAAGAAGCCACATTTATAACAATTTAAAATTGCAAGAAAAATGGCAATAAAATCCCACAGACAAACGAAATTACGTGACCAATGTGTTTTATTACGGTTTTATTGCGGGCAAACACTGTGCAGCGCAGAGCAGCGCAGCGCAGCCCAGCGCAGCTCAGCGCAGAGCAGAGCAGAGCAGAGAAGTCAAACCCGGAGTCGAAGGCAGCATCGCATAGGCGAGAAATGGGCTCGGATCAACAACCAATGCCGTGAATGCTGCTCGTGTTGGTGGTGTGCTAGAGAAGGTGGTGGCATTCGTGGTGGTGTCCATGTTCATGGTAGCGCGGCGACTTACAAGCCTAGCAACAAATACGGTTGAAATATTGTATCTGTAAGGATATCCCTTGGTTACAAGGCGAGAATTTCCATATTTCCTGCAGTTCCATTTAACAGACAAATAATTTATAAAAGCACATAAAAAATGCGTTTGCTATTCATGTGTGCTATGCGGAGTGCTAACCTACAAGCGAACAAGGTCACGGACAAGCACCAGCGGTCAAGTTTCACCCCGGAGCAGGGGCAGCAAGACAACTGGGAAATCTGTCATATAACATAGGCGGCAAACGATCTAAGCGGCTTTAAATGTTTGACAGATTTTTATTGAGGCTTCTACAAAATGCAAATTAACCACAATCCGAACCAGGAGACTTTGTTGGGATTTTACTGAGTAAAAGACCAGAGCAGATAATAGACTTGAGTTAATAATACGGATTACGTTTATGTGAGCTGTTGTTGTAGATAAGCAAGGATTAGCTGAAAATGTAATTTTTGCCAAATTATAGCAATCTGTAGCATTAATAATAGCCGAAAAAAACATGAAAAATAATGAAAACGTTGCAACCTAATACGACATAGGCAAAGGCGAACCAGAAAGAATTCCGCTTGTAAGCCCAAAAATAAACGCAATTTATTTAACATGATAGGTGGCCGCAAAGCGAGGCAAAAGAGGGCAAGGCCAGCTCCCCAATGTTCATACCAGACCAGCGACTCTGTAACACGGGCGGAGCACAGCCAAGCAGAGTCAGGCGAACATGCTTGGGGTCAGTCTAGTGAACCTCGGTTGATTGATGGGTGTCTATAAAATATGCAATTTTATATATTGCTTTCTGAAAAATGGGCAAAGAAGAGAAAATGAAATGCATTCTATAAATTATAGTCCGACATTATTATAGTGCGGAATGTATTATTATCAGCACCCCGGCACTCGGGGCACTCAGGGCTTAGAGGGCAGTTGGGTGAACTTAAATCTGCTGCTTTCTGCAGAATTTCGAACGCTGAGCAGTTTGCTTGATAGATACAACGAGCGCAAATATTGTAAATGATTGAAAGCTCCTCGTTTGCTAAGATGCAGTATCTATTTAAAATTATTTACTCGGATTAAATCAGAAAATGAAGCCACGACCATTAAGTACTTCTACAAAAGTAACAAAGGAACAAACTGCATAAATGGGAAAGTTCAACTAACTCGTAATTATTTAATTAAGCTGGCGAATGCAGAATTTTCAATTTTCCAAATTCAAATGCAATTCGCAAAAAGCAAAACCTGATGAAGGGAGACTTACGGTGACACGCAGTTACAGAAGCACCAACCAACACAGCCAAGCGACAACGAACATAACGCCGACTTTTATTGGTTCCGTCTGCCATTTATTTCACTCTGCGATCATTTCGGAAGCCATTAAAGTCACCACCACCATTACCAATCAAACATGCAAGCAGTCAGACAGCCTAGCAAGTAGTTGAAGGCGAGCGAGCAGGCTGGCGAGAGGGCAGGCGATCACCCTGGTGAGCAATGTGCGAGGGACGCTGCGCAGTAGGGGACTTTGTGCGTGTGTGTTGTTTGAATTGAGAGGGGCTGAGTCGTGGTGTCTGAAACCAATTCGGATCAGAGCCGTCAGCTAAACTCAACGAAGTTTGTCCCTAAGTATCCGAGCCATTCCCTGTTTGTTTGCGCGTTTTTGAGATAAGTCAAGATAACAAGTCGAAGACGAAGCCAAGTCAGAGCACTCGAACTACAACGAAGTGAATCGGTGGAATAACCGGTTATAATGATTCAAGCGCATGCGCAGTTAGCATTGCCATGGCAACGCAGCCATAGACACATTCAAGAATGGGACGGAATGCATTAATGTATGTATGCCAGACAGAGGTGGCGAGAGAAAGACGGAATGACTCTGCCAGTAATGCATCTTGTCGATTAATGCGTTGGCATAAATTTCGCTCAATCTGCGATAACCAATAATATGAGAATTCAATTAAATAATATTGGCTACAGATCGTCACTACGAGGACTTGCACATAAGGGGGCAAATATTAATCACTTAGTGGAGCGCACAGAAGCGCCTCCTTGGAAGTTAAAGTAAAGCAGAGAGCGATCTAAATAGCTAATAGCTGTGCTTACCGGAAAGGCCCATTTAACAATCGCTGACTTGATCTAAAGAGCTGCGACTACCGAGTAGAGACTGGAGAGTGCCGTAGCACTAGCAGCACTTCTCCATTGGCAAAACCATTCATGCACTCAGTGGGCCACTCACCACTCACCACTCACCACTCGCCAATCGCCAGTCCACACTCGGCAAACCATGGCACGTCGCCACACGCTCCGAAGAGTTGGCGGCGGCGCACGTAGGCAGTTCATAATTTTCCGCGTCTTCGCGCTGATCACGTCGACTCTTAGTTGGGCAGGGAAGAGGGCAGTGCAACTCAGCGGTTAATGATATTCAAAGTGAGGACACAATCGTTCTGCACTAAAGCGCAAAGCGCATTCGTTCCTGCGTCGTTGCGTTGACCAAATTAGTTTTATGAGCAGTAGCTACGAACCGTTTACACGCTGGGAACGAGTCCAGAATAAAAGAAGCGGCAAAAGCGTTTCGCACTCGCGGTTTCCACGGCACGCTTGCGCAATTGGCGGTTGCGTACGCTTGGTGTGTGGTCTCTTTATGCTGATTGCTGCCGTTATCACCATCGTTGCCCCATCATTGTTGGCGTCGCTCACGTAGGTTCTGTTGTGGCTTGTCTTTTGAGGTGCTGATGACACCTTTTGGCACTCGGAGATGGCTTATATAGATGTGGCTAGCGTCGTTTATCAACCACTCTTAATGCAATGCGCCTTTACTAATTTGACGACTTGTTGAGGTACGAGACGGTTTAGCCATGAGACTAGCGTGCTCAACGGCCATTGCATATGCTAGAATACATTATTCGTTATGTAGAAGTGCATTCACTTTAATTAAATTAAACTTTCTTTTAGCAGAGAGCGCAAGCCAAAGTGAATCTCTCGGTTTCTCGGTTCTTCTCAGTTTTTTAAATTACAATTGAAAATGTTGATTCAGAGAATATGAAGTTTCAAGAGTGCTGCCTCACGTGCCACAACCGAAGTTCTTGGAGCGTGTTTCTCAGACGTCAAGATCGTTCGACTTGTGTTCGTTCTGTTTTGTTTAGAGCTATGCTATGCCCATCGATGTCGATGGGTTACATGAAAAGGGTTTAAATTGGCTCCAGTTAGTCGAAGGTAGCTTTGAAGTATTTGAAAATCGAATCCCGTCTCATTATAACCGAGGGAGTTCCTAAATTGCTCGCAAAAATAAGCGGTAAATACCTTAACCTTTCTTTCCATTTGACAGCTGTGTTGTTCCAAGTAAAAAGGCAACGTCCATTGAAACCACAAAATTCAAATTTGGAGGGTTTTTAATTTGGAGAGTTTTTTGTTAAGTTGGAAGATATTGCACTTGCTATTATTAGCAATAAAAATCCTTATTTTAAAGCAATAATATTTAATAATAACAACAAAGGCGAATGGTAAGCAGTTATTTTCGTGTTCATCCAATACCGATACCAGAAAATGCGCGGACTGCAAGAAAGCTTAATACTAATAGCAACAAGAAGAACAGCGAGAAAAACGATAGCTTTAAAAATCATCATTAGATGCGAAGGCAGCAAAACATTTAGAAGCAAATAAGTTTAAAACGTACTTAAAATCAATTTACTTAATAACTGGCAATTTGAGTGTGCGCGCAAGCCCCCATTCGCTGACTTAGCATGAGTAAACGCCGCTTGACTGCGACACAACCACGCGTTGAGCATATGCCATGTCGTCGTGTGTGTTTGTTTTCTGTGTATTGGTGTGTTGTGTGTTGGTGTGTGTGGCCGTGGTGCGGCAAGTGCACGGTAGGGTCAGTAAATGGTCGACGTTACAGCCGTGGTCGAAACAGCACACAGCTTGGTAATTGGAGTGAGCACGCGGAGTTCAGTTTATGAATAAACAAAAGCATGCAGCAGGAAAACATGTTGCATGCAACAACGATAACAACAACAAAACGACAGCAAAAACATTCACTCGCTCGCTCGTACTTTCGTTGGTTGGTTGTCTGGTTTGTTGGTTTGTTGGTTTGTTTGTTTGTCAGGCGCGCTGGCAAGCGCCAAGCAACAACTGGAGCGTTCAAAACAACGTTAATAATAGTTGTTCCAACACATACCTAGCAGGTTGCCTGCGGGTTTAATCGTTTTCCAAGTCATACACAGCTACACACTTATGCATGTATATACATATATGTATACTTATAAACACTATGACATGGTGCCCTGAACGCTGAGATCGTTTACAACCTTCGCGGTTAGTTAGCGCGCCTTTACAACGAACGCGTACGAGAAAGGCGACAACGAGTTTGGCCAAAACAAATCAACAATCAGCCATAAAATGCAGCGCATCCTCTTCTGACGTATTCCAGCTCCATTGCTGGACGCATCATTCTGCGCAGGCTTTCGTGCACCTGAAACCCTTCCCTTTTATCCTTCCGTCGTTCCACGGTTCGTTCGACCACTCTTTGCTTTGACGTACAAAATTCCATGCTGACGTTCTTCGTCGTTCGTCGTTGCTCATTTATAATAATATATAAATTTACATCGCTCAAGCCAACTTGGCTGAGCTGAGCTTGAACTTACTTGCGCTTCAACGCCCGACTTCTCTGACCATTTGCAGAAAATTGCCGCAGACAATTACCGAGCGACTTCTTTCGATTTATTTCAAGCCGATTAAGTTGGCGATGGCGGCGGTGGGCCAACCTGAGCGTGCAAGGAATTCATTTGGTTATGTGGCACTCTTTTGGCTTCTATTTTTTGCATTTATTTAAGTTTGCATTCGTGAACTTCGAATTAAAAGCGTCTTCAGTTTACTACACAACTTGTAGTTGTGGCATGGGCAATTTATTTATGCTAGCAATCTGAGAATTTATTTAACGACCATTTTCCGTGAGCATCTTAGCACATACTCAGCTATGAGTTATGGCTGCAATTTCAAGTGCATTGCATCGCATGACAGAGCGGAACGTCCGACAGAGCGTTGAGTTCTTGTGGCAAGCGGAAGCAGTCAAAGAGCAAAGAGTTAGAAATAGTCAAGTACGTAATAAGGAGGAGATGAGGCGTGGGACCACGCGCTGTGATGAAAGATGAAAGAAACAAAACGAAGGAGGAGTTGAGTGTGTGTGAGTCGGTGAATGGGCCCAAGCGAAGCATGAAATAGCAGGGCGTAGGCAAAGTGGCAGCACATCTCTTTCTACACACTTTGAGGAAATGCAAGACGCCGGAGAACTCTCACAAATTCAAAACAGTTCGGTGGACTTAGCAAATTCGATAATCGAAACTATTCATTTTGAAATCGCAAAACCGATTTTAGAACATCTAAGAACATCCAGTTAGATTTGTACGAAGGTCGGCATGTGTGCTAGAAAATACTATACGAGTATGAATGAATAATAATATAAATATTGCATTATGTATGTATTTTCACAAAAAAAAAATTAAGAATATATAAAAATAAAACTAACCCAACAGCAGGCCTCGCCACGTCTTCTGATAATACAACTTGACTTCTGCCGCAATACAGAAAAGGCTTCCGAACCTCCAAATAATACAGCGAGCTAGCCGAACCGTGATGCCGCCACATTCCACTTGCATTTGGCCAAACTTCCTACTATGAGTATGCGCTACTTCTAGGCCAGGCCATACATAACTCTTGGCTGGCTGGCTGGTTGGCTGGCTGGTTTGCACTCTTTTCAAAAAGACTATGAATCTGCAAGTGCAGGCGGCCGATGGGGGCGATGAGGCCATGGCGGCATAGTGGCATAGCTTTAGCAAACACTGCCGCCTCTCGAAGATTTATGCAGTTCATATTCACATTTTCCGAACGCCGCATACCACGCGCAAATGGTGAGAACCGAGTTGACAGAGACAGCAGGAGAGGGAGCTTTGCGGCTGACTGTCTCACTGATTGGACACTGCAGCGCGGTGGAGAAGCGGAGTGGTGAGAGTGCAGTGCGCAATGTCCAGCCGCAATCGTTGGTCGATTCATTCGGCACTGAATGCTGAGCCAGCTGAAGAGGACTACATGGACTGGGAATAAAGTGGAGTGGTGAATGGGTAAATGGCTGAAAGGGAAGGAGTTAACGTATAGAACCGTTTTGAGCGAACACGCATGGTTGTGGATCAAAGAGCGGCTCTTCGTCGCCTCGTCTCTCCGTTGGAGTATGCTCGTGGGGGCAGGGGCCGGAGTACCGTCGCACTGCATATTAAGTTATTGTATATTAGGTGTTAAATCAGATAAATTTTCGCATAATACCGCATACAGCACTTGGATTTTCAAAGATTAACGTGCACATTCGTACATATAAGTGTATGGAGTCTCTGTCGGGCTCTACATCTACTCTGATAGTGTTGTTGTTTTAATTGTTGTTGTGATGCTGGCGCATTTAGACGCAACTGTGACTGTCCGTTAGTGTGTGTGTGTTTGTGTTTGCCTGTGAACCTCGTGCTGCAGTATTCGAGCTTTAATCACTCGAACGTTGCACATTGTTTTCAGTTTTTGGTTATTGACTCTGTCTATGCCACCTCGTTGTCTCTCCGCTGACCTGCAGCCTTACACTAACTAGAACACGTTTTCCCCGGTTTATTTAGGCACACATACACGCACCATATATAGATATACACATGCACGCGTTTGTGTGGTGTATCTTTTTCTGGCCGTTCGGAAGCCCCGGCTTACTTTAACGCCTCGAAAATAATGCGCTCAGTTTGCTGCCTGCCTGCTGATAAAACATTTTCATATTCGGCTGGCTTTGGCCATTGATTTTGAGCGCCATAGATAGAAATATATTAACAGGTTATTAAAAATCGAAATTTATGCAAAATGGCCAGCAAACAAAAACCACAACAACAAAACCAACTGCAACAACAAATACTACAACAACAACCTTCACGTGTATTTCTCAATGACAGTTCATTAAACAATTTTTGTCTCTACCATTATTGTTGTTGTGCCTGTGCTATTTTTGTGCTATAAATTTCCTTATTATTTAACAAAAGCCATTGTTTTATGAAAAGCGCATAAATACAGTCCAACAACCAGAAATTTATTATGACAAGTTGCTCTGGCACTTTTATCTTTCGCTCCGCACACAAATTGTATGCAACAACAACAATAACAACAGCAGCGAATGGAGTTGCCACACAAAACATAAAGCCCAACACTAAATGAGAAATATAAATAAATAATATAAAATATCCACAAAGCAAAATCTAATCGTTTATCTTGGGTACAAATTTAAAATAACACTTCGAAAACCTTAGCTGAAACCGGAGTAATGTTGGAGTTAATCAAAACTACATTAAATGACAGATTGCACGACGGGTGTTGTTTAGAGGAGATGCTGCTTTACTTCACGTAAAGAATTAGAAAAAAAGTGCGTCTTACCATTCGCGTCATTTTATTACATCGGCCACTGAATAGGTGAAGTTATAAAAATTTGCACAAAAAAGGAGAGAGAAGGTTAGCCGAAACAAAAGCGTAGACAGTGCACAGTGGTATGAGGTAGCGTAAGAACTCGAACACGTGTGTTGATGAGTCTATTGCCGAAATGACCGATTGTGGTTCTGCAAAAATCTAATGATACCAAAAATCGATTCAAATCAAAAACAAAATATATATTGTGTAAAATAAGTTCCCGAAATGTCTGACTTTCAAATCCCAAACTCCATGTATGGAACAAGTTTTTGTGTGTGTGTTGGCATCATTGCATTCAGTTATTAGGCTAAATTTGATCGAAGTATGACAATCAGAATATTCCGAGTTTGCTCTGATATTTTTGCGGTGGAAAGACTGTCGAGCAAAGGATTTGCGTCAAATATAGTATCGCGTTTCTAATGACATTTCTTCTGTTGAAGCGTTAAAACGTTTACAGTAAGCCTAGGGTAAGTCGTAACTATCAAACACACAGACATTCGAATAGCCAAATTCATTTAAAGAGGGCCGAGAAAAAGTGCCGGCCGTCATTAGTTTCGACTGAGGTGGCTCATGAAGTGGAAATATCCCACATGCCCGTGCATAACATTTTTACTGAAGTGTTGGACATGAGACACGTCGCTGCATGACTTGTTCCGACGGAGCTGAATTTTCTGCCAAAAACATCGGACAACAGTTGCTGGAGACATTATTTTAAGAGCTTTTAGTGACTTTACCTTCATGAAACGCATCATAACCGGTGACGAATCATGGGCTTATGAGTAGAAAATGAGCCAAACCATTAAAAACCGCGTCAAAGTCGCTCGGAAATTGCGGTGGTTCATTCAGCTAAAAAAAATAAATAAATAAAAAACAGTAAATCAGACCCTTGCGTAAAAATGTGATCAAACAACCACCATATTCAACAGATATATTCCCTTGCCCTATACCTTACCATCCAAACTCAAATTACCCCTTAGAGTTAGGCGCTTTGAATCGATAGAGTCCATAAAAGAAAATCCGAAGGAAGAGCTAAAGGCGCTACCTTCTTCAGCGTTTAAAGTGCTTTGCAGAAGGGGCCTACTTTGAAGGCGACAAAATAAATATGGATGATTAAGTAACAATTTGAGTTTTATTTACAAATTCCGGGTAGTTTTCCTTAGGCTTAAAATGGCTTTTGTTGTGGAGAATTTTAAATGAAGGGACAACTTTTGTAGCGCCGATAGTGATTTGAAACTCTATGATATGGCACTAAAAAGCGACAAACTATCTATAGGGAGAGCAATAATGTTGCGTGAGAGTAGACAGTCCTCTCTCTAGTGTTATAGAACAAGAATCGTATGGATTTTTCAGTAGAGATTTTTAAGATTGATTGATGCTGCCTCGTAAATGGCTTAGCCTCTTGCGAGCAAATCAACATCGTGATAACTGGGCCATCTTGTTGAGTAGATACTCGTTCATTTAATACTCTTCCATATTTGCAGATGCTTCGAATTTGTATCAGAGCAATAAATTGATTTCGATGCCTTTATTGGACTACTGGCATTGCCAAGCAGAGTGAAGTCGAATCATATTTCATTAAATCTCTTTGCTTAATATGAACCCTCATCGAGGGAAGCCGCCCCCGGCTGCTGCCGATGCCCTCTTTAGTGCCACTGCGCCAATTCGTGCAATTAAATTAAGACAAAGTACATAATAAGGGCAAATAAAGCAGCTGAGCGAAGCCGAAGTTATGGCAGCTAAAGAAATACTTTATCTCTACGCAAACAGTCGAGAATTCCAGAAGTCGCATAAATGTGTGCGTCTTTGAGATATTGCATCTCCTTCCTGACTTACTACCGACTTGTAATTAACTTTTGATTTATCATTTCTACATTGTTCAAAAGGAGAAAAGTCCTGTTAGAAAGAGAATGCGATAGAGAGGGCGCGAGAGACGGGAGCTTGTGGAAAATTATCGAAATAAAGGCGCGTGCCTCAAATTCATCCTTGTCGCTCTGAAGTTTATTTTCGTCTTTGTACTTTCGCTTGACACAGTCAAAGGTTCTGCTTTTGTGTGCCTGCCTCTTTTGAGGCACTTGAACGCCTTCGCTTCCTGTTGTGGCCACAACAGCCGCCATGCTCCGCTTTATTCTGAGACAATGTCATAAAAATAAAGCTAATTTATAAAGGACCGTCTTGCCTTACGCTGCTCCGCGAAGCCACAGCGCGAGAACTCCGACTCACCGCCCCCAGCCCCCGCAAACCACTGCCCGTAGTCCACGATTTGCGGGCAACACCTACCTCTAATATTAAATGTTACACCAGGGACACATTTCGATGAAATATTTCGTAAGAAGTGTCTACGAAAGATGCGTTGTTGCTCGCGCTGGGTTCACATTCGCGCTCGAATTCGAGTCGAGTTCAGGTTCGTTTAGCTCGACATTGTTTTAGCATTCTTTTGGGTGCGGTAGCGTCCTGTCTTGTCTCTCGTTTGTTGTTTGTCTTGTTCGGAAAAACTTTCTCCTTGCGGCGCAAAACCACCTTCTCACAGTAGCTACCTCAGAGAGAATACAAAAGATGCTGTTGCCGTTCAAGGCAAGACGCCCAAAAAAGCTGTGCAAGGCAAATATGTGGTGGTAGGGTGGAGCGGCAAGCAGCACTAGAATTATTACCGTCCAAATAAGCGATATTTCTCGAGGGATGAATGTGCTTTGGTGCGTGTTTTATTTTATTTTGTTGAGTTACAACCAGCAGCTCATAGGCAAGCGAGTCAGAGCTGCAGGAGAAGCTGGGGGTGGGCATGACTTTATGTTGACGGTGGTGGTTTGTGTATGAGGGAGGCTCTGTGTGTGTTTGTTTTTGGCTTTTGTATGTGGCAGTGTGTGTGCGTGCGGGTGCGCCTGCTTCTGGTACGCATGGCTGCCTCCCGAGCCGACATTGCGAGAAGAAAATGTCGAAACGAAATTAAGAAAACATGCCTACCTAAAATTGCCCAATAAATCATTTGATGCATAAAACGAGTGTTATTTATAAGCTCGAATTCGCTGTACAACAAATTAAATGTATGCCAGGCAGTAAGCAGACGTCTTAGAAGGATTTCTCAGTCAAACGTCGCGTTGTATGTACTGAAGCTTCGCCGCAATTTCATTTCTCTATTTTTGTCCAAATTACATGCAAGGATGCCCTGAAAACATGTGAGTACCAGCATTTCACAGCGGGGGGTGAGGATGTTCTCATTACTGTGTTCCCAAAATCGCGCCTCCAACTTAAAAAATGATAGAAAGAAAAACACTCGGTGAAAGATTACACCCACTAATAACAAGGATCAACACCATCATCAAACCATACATGCATTCATTTTGCACACAGGCGCACACATGCAATTCACACAATCGCAGCCAACACATACTCACTCATGTTGTATGGCAACCGACCTCTGCATTTTGGTGACTTGCAACTGTTGCCGATTTGCTCAGTTCATTCAAAGCTCTCTGGCAACTCTGCAACTTCAGCTGCCACTAAGAGTTATTGCGAAATTGCTGTGTGCAAGCGAGAACGCCTTCACTCACTGCGTCACTACTGCGTCGCACACACAAGGACGACGGCTTCGGGAGCCAATATTCGAAAACGGCAAAATAAACAGAATGCGATTTTAAGTCTATTGTTGTCGTTGTTGTTGTTGTGTTTGTAATCAATAACATTTTCTCATGCTGCAGCAGTGCAGTGCCAACGCATTGTTTTAGCCAATAAAGTGGGGTCGGGCAGGGGCACAGGAAACTCGAAACCCTGCCATAGAAATGCTGTGAAACACAAAAGGTGGAGGTAGCGCAAAATAAATAAGGAAAGTGTTAAAGCTTCACTCACACCTCTACACACAGGCACGCAGATGCACATACACATGTATGGGAGACGCAAGCCGTTATTCGTGGCGCGGCTTGTCGCTCGTCTCTTTGTGTCGCTTTATGGATTTACGATTGTTTATAATGAACTTGTAAAGCAATATAATTATGCGCTGCGAAGCGCACGACCGGAACACCAACCCCGCACCTTTCGCCAACGCAGCCAGCTCAGCCACCCTCTCTGCGCTTGCTCAACCCATTTGGAGTGCTTTGGCTTTTTGTGGATTTCGTGCTTGTCTTTCTCATCTCCTTAGGTGACAGCATCGGCTGCGAGCTAGAAAGCTGGTGGAGCTGCGCCTGTAATTACACACTTCATTGTTAGCTGCCTGAAAGTGTTATGCGCTGTTGTTGTAACAAGCTTTTGTTGTAGTTTAGCACCATCATTGTTAGCACAAAGATACTCAGCCAGCACACACACAGAAACGCGCCTACAACACTACTCTAGTACTCTATTTCCGGTCGCTTGTAGCCCCCTAAACCTGCTTCGTCTCACACGTGCAACAACGTCTTGGCTGTGGCATCGCCATCGTCGCCTCACTTCGGGTCTCATATATCTCCTTTCTAATTGGGTTTCTGCTGTGTTAACCTTTTCGAAGTGCCCGCATGCATACATTTTAGTCTCAATGTGAGTGTTGGTGCCATGGATTCACTTAAGGCGCATGCAAAACTAAACTCACTTCAACTTGACTCAACCAAACTAAACTAAGCCAAACTGAATTGTACACCGAACTCGAAAGGGACTATTAAAAGTGTGTGAAAGTGTCGGCCAAATGGATGCGCGTTGCCGCCCAAGGTTGGCGCAAAACAACCAGACGATGAGGAGTAGGAAATCGCTGCCTGAAGTTGACATAAAGGGAAACGGAAATGTTCAGCTTCGTCGCTTCTTATGACTTGTTTACTGTTCCTTTTTGCACGTGTGTGCGTGTGTTAGTGTGTTTGCGTGTGTGTGCGAGGCGTAGTTTCTACTTGGAAAAATTCAAATCTTGAGTATAATAATGCATACTTTTGGGCGAATCAGTTTAGTTTATTGGCCCACGTGCACTTTATTCGTACCTTGTGTGACATTTTCCATGGCTACATCATTTTATATGAATTTAATGGTGCCGTCCACAGCTATAATGAAATTTGATCTTTTTTCGAACTATATAGAAGGAGGGGGCGCTTCTCATATTAGTTGAAATAAAAACGTACAATGACCCCTCCGTCCTCCCACCGCGCCTTCTAATTGGAACGGGTCCTTTGAACTAACATCATTCAACCTCTCTTGACTCCAAATGGTATTCCATTAGTGTCGAAATTATTAACTACATAAAATGTCTGCTGACAGGCATAAATCCATCGTCTTCTCTCGGTCTTGCGCCATACTTCCTTTCGAGCACGCCATCCGCACTTGCTGCACTTTGCGAGCAAGCGAGTAGTAAAGCAAAATAAATACGCTATAGAATTTTGCATACTTCTATAAAAATACTATAAAATACGCAGTCACACTAACATACACACACACACACACACACAAACACACAGAAACTGTCGCAAGAATTTACGTGACCATATGTCGTCGCTGGAGAGCATAAATTGTGTATAGTACGAGGCGTCGGTCGTCGGCCGTCGAGTCGTTCCTTCCATTCATGTCCTACAATACGGGTAGAACAATCCTTACCCCCACCCGCTCACACACACACACACACCTCATGACATCCGGGCGTGCTTAACCCTTGAGCATCAGCGAAGCCATCGAGCTGCAAGAGGGAGCCCCACTTCTAGAATACACAAAACTCGCTGCGTTGATACTCGCAGCGCTTGCTAATTTATTGAGTTTAATTTCTTTATAATTTAAAGACGGTCCGCAGAGATATTTCACAGTTTCAGTGCCAGCTGTTGCTGCCATTCGCCTGCGCCTTTTGTCTCCCAAACACCGAACGATAAAACGCCAAAACAAAATGGCTTTGTGAATGCGCGGGGTGACAGCGGTGGAGTTGGAGCCAAGTTGGAGGGAGGCCTCGTGTACGCCAGTAACCGCTAACCGATTTTCCGATCCCCCCAAGAAGAGTGGCAAGCAGTCAAATTTTTATCTAAACTGGCGCCTGTATTGGACTTAGCTGCGTCTCTAATGAAGGCGTTTGTCTTCAATTTGATTTCGAGTGCTGCATTTGGCGCCGCGTTTCCTTTCGCGCTTTTCCCGCTTTTCCCGCTTTTCGCATTCAAATTCATTTTTAATTACGCCAAATTCGAAGACGGCGGCAAAATTTCATTTTAATTGCGCCACTCAAACGATAAAAAAATTACCCAAAAAAAAGGAAGAATTGGAAAAGTGGAAAGGCTGTTGTGTGAGCACCCGCTGGGGTACGGTGAGGTGGTTAGGTGCGAAGTGAAGCGCACTTTCTGCTTGGTCTTCGGAGAAGGCATCCATTTGAGTGTCGCGGGGCTTTCGGGGACTTGGGCATTGTTCAAGTCGCAGCAGCCAATTAAAGGCATGACATAAATCCAGCTGCGACTTGTATTGGGTGTTTCCGCCTGCGGCCCACATTCTTGCTAGTTCAAGCGAAGCTCAGCAAAAACAAAACAAAAACAAAAAACAGAAAATAAAACAAAAAAAGGAGGAAAAACGACGAAAACGCGCAGATAAAAAACCAAATAAAAATGGGGCTCGCTTCACGGACTCACTCCCTCCTTCATTCTTATTGTAGCTGTTGCCGTTGTTGTTGTAGTTGGTATTTTTGATTGTTGTTTTTTTAGTGTTTTTTGTTGTTGTTTGTTTTTGTTATTCACTTCAAATCGTTGTATTGTATTTTTCTACTCGAGTTGGAATCATCGCCACTTTCTGCCATTGCAGTTGTGGTTGTGGTTGTGTTGTTGCTGCTGCTTGGCCCCTTTTTTCAAAGGTTATATTGCTTTTCTGAGTGTTGCACAAAGTTATTTTCAAATAAACCGCAGTTTTAGTAAGTTGCTCTTCTTGTTGTTCTTTTTCTCAGTGGCGTTGTTCGATTTTGCTTTGTGCTCTCCGTGTTGTGTTGTGTGTGTTGGTTTCGAGGCGAATATGTTGGCGGGCCTAGTAAGCAGCCTACAGCAACGCTCTTTATTAAGTTGGAAATTCTTTCTTCCATCCTGGCGTGGCGTTCGAAGGGCCCTGCCCTAAGGGGGTGATCCACCGCGTCTTCCGCCATTGCGCTGGCACCCATTAAAATTATTCACAGCTACTGCACGACAACCCGAAGTTAACTAATTTACGTCGAACGACTTTAAATTAGTGAATAAGTGAATGAATGCTCGACTGCCTGAAAAAATGTAAATTACTTCGCACCAAAAAACATTCGTACACACACGCACACACACGCATAAACACAGGGGAGAATAACATGAAATCGTGAGCACGCAAACGGTTGAAACATGGTTGATAAAAGTGGCTTGTAGGTCCGTTGTCCACTGCAGGATGTGCGTACATCACAAGTTAAACCTACAAAAAAATGCAATACCAAAGACATGACTTGTATCTAAACATCTTCAATCGCCAAAGTGTCAAGATACGCGGCTACGTAGTTGCATGCGCCTCCCAATGAGCCCAGTGAGCCCATTCAGTCCAATCAGCCCACGCGGCAGAAAGTGGGCTCTGATGGCAGAAGAAAATGGCAGCTGCCAAAGTAGCAACAACAAAAAAAAAGGCCATGATGAGAATATTAGAAACTGAGGGGGAAGGGGGGACCAATTAAAAAGCATTCGTTGCGATTTAGCTGAGCGATAAAGACACGCTCGACCAGCTCGAGTGTCGTCATCCGAGTCGTAATTTCGAATCACATTCGGAGTCACTCTTGGATGCTGTTGTGGTGATCCGTGGGCGCGTGCAGAGCCATTTAAATGAGTAGGCGTGTCAAATCAGGACCTGCGCGCAGAATTTACGAGCTAAGCGAAAAAGATGGAAAAACGCCGATGAGAATGTTAGAAATAGGGAGGGGGGATAGGAGGAGCCAATTCAATTAAAAATGTTTACAAATAAGCGAGCGCAGATACACGCAAGCGACGAGATGCTCATGCGATAAATCGGTGCTGCTTCAAGGAAAATCACAAATCACATCGTTATCAGCGAAGGCAGAAGGCGTGCGCCATTCTGCAGGCGTAACGCGTTCAAAAAGGACACATTTCCCGGCACTCGAATCGCTTTTTGACTTCCTGCGCTGCCGGAAGTTTGGCACATTTCCGCTTGATTGGAAACTGATCGCCGAGAAGGCAATGAAGGCGATGTGTCCTCCAACCGTCGCCACATGACGAAACATGATAATTATCAGCGAAGGCCACGCAGTAGATGTGACGCCATCGCAGGTCGCTGCCATGCTCCGCAGTGGCTCAGAGCGCGGCCCCCCGAGTAGCTGGCCGCCTGCTCTATTGCATATGCTCGATGATTTCCTGAGTTGTGCGTATTTAGTTTTTGGGTAATGAACTCTGAAATTGGGAATATATTGACAAAAGTCATCGTCAGGAACAGAAGCAGTACTGTCATCGACATATTCTTCCTCTCCAACGTCTTCTTTGTCTTCGTCTTCTGGCGTAGTTGCCGGCTGGCTCCACGGTTCTATCTGAATTTGTGCGAGTGTATCCGTGTATCTGTGTTAGTGCGTCTGCGTCTGTGTCTGTGTTTGTACAAGTTGTGCGATGCTGATGCTTCGCTTCGATACGCTATGAAAACAGCTTGACATCGAGCTTATTTATGATGCCGGCTGTGACTTCTTCTTCTTCGACTCGACGCCGGGTACGACTTCGGCCAATGGTCAACTTTGAGGGGACTCGTATCTGACTTTGAGATTTTTCTGGCTGCCGCTTTTCGGGTTTTGCTGCTTAGAAATTTTTGTCGAATAACTTAATTTTGTTGTTGCTTTGTAGCTGCGACCGAACTGACAACAATCGTTTGGCATTGTAATTCGTATTTCAACTGTTAAAAATCTAGCAACTTTCAAGCTATGAAACTACAAAAAACTTAAAATAAAAAAATAAAATAATAAATAAAAATAGAAAGAACAACAAGAAGAAAAATAGAGTCATCAGAATCAACTCATTCAATAAAGACATAGCTAGGGGCGTGTACGAGCACAAAGCTAACCAACCGCGCCAGCAGTATGTGATTATAGCGTGCGCTCTACGCACACAGCCAAACACGCACACACAGAGTCATTTGACTGAACTGCTGAAGCGTCCGAGTGGGACGCTCATTAATTGAGCTATTAAGATAGATTTTAGAGACCGTTCGCTCGATCATTAATTCGTTCATTCGCGGGCGAGCTTCTGCGTCTGTGTTTGGGTCTTTGGGTCAGCTGGGCTCTTTGTGCAAATGATGGCATAATTATCATAAACATTTGATGAATTCATTGGCGCTGACTTGGTCAATTGCCTGGCAAAGTCAAATGTCGCCTGCGTAGTCTATCTGTGTCAGCAGTGCGTCAAGGAGTCGCCATCATCGGCGTCTATTATCAGCTACTGTTCAAACGCCTGCTTGCCACGCATGCAGTTCTGCTGGAACGACGTTCACCTGGCGAGTGTTGCGAATGCAACTCGAACGGTTGAGAGCCCACTTGCGCTTCGACGACTTTAATGAAGTCGCTTAAGGGAGCCGAGTCACGCTGATCTTTCTCCCATGATCCAAACTCGTTTATTCGGTTATGCATTACGATCTGCTCTTTGTGGCATAAGCGAACAACCTTCGAGCTTCACTTGTCGAAGCCAATACTACCAATTGAAAAACCCAAAGACACACAACTAAAACAACCAAAAAAGCCCAAGACCTGAAGACCTGAAGAGCGGGTGAGTTGCCCGACAGTTCGCGGCTGCACGCGTATTGCTTAACTCGTTCCTTAAGCTGATTTTATCGCCAAATTTGAGCTCTCGGCGTGGCACGTAACAATTTCGAGGGCATTATATATCATATCGGATGCGCATGATCGCATTAAGCGACGGGCGAGTTACTCTTTCAAAACTGGAAATACTCCTTTATGTCGTTGCTGTTGTCTCATTTCCCTTATGTATATATATACATATATTTATGTGTGTTTACTGTTGTTGTTGCTTTGGCGTTGAATTTCGATGGAGTTGGGTAGACCCTAATGGCAACAATTTTAAAGGGCGGACGCGCAACGTGTTCATTGATCTTCGGCACATACCTTGAGCGAAAGGCGACGGTGCTGCGAAGCATTCGAAATTAATCAGGAATCTGGAGAACTAATTAAAGTGAAGACGCACTCGAAAAAGTGAGTTGCACAAAATTTGCTCAATGGTGCCTTTGATTACGAGCAGCCTTCCCAACCCCATTCTTAAGCACTTGTCGTCCAAGGCAGTACACGCCCACTGGTTGTGTCCGATTCCACCGCAGAAACGAATTAAAATCTGATTGCTTGGAGCGAACAACAACAACAACAACAACAACAACAACAATAACAAGAACAACCACAACGTAAACAACAGTCGCACATAAGCCAAGAAAAAATGTTATTCCAGCGACATTGCCGGCCACAAATAGACGCATTTAGGTGCAGATACAGTCATCCATAGCTACCCGCCTGGCGATTCGGATGCCTGAGACGCCCCAGTGAATGTTGAATCACAGCAGCGCACACACCCTAAACGTGTAGCTCAAATTTTTGCATCTGCTCATCTACTCGCACACGGATGCCCAAATGTATCTACGCATTTCGCCGTATTCCATGCTCGAAATTGCAACTCAATTACACATTTGCCCCGGCAGGAAACATCCAAGTGACCCGTCTCCTTACTGTTTGGGACAATAATCATGTGTGCGTCAAGAAGCAATGAAGCAGACGGAGACTCGAACCATTCCAAAAGTACCTACAATATCTTATTGACTACCTTGAATTGCTACTGTTGTTGCTGTCGTTGTCGTCGTTGCTGTTCCACATTGTACGCACTCTCTGCGGCCGATCCAATTGACAGGTTTAGTGTGTGCACAATTGCCAGTGCGGAAAATTAGTTTCCCTTCCCCCAACCGTCAGCTTTCCGCTTTTTTCCTTCTGTCTGCTCGCTTCAAGGCGGTCCTTCGGTCATCCAGACTTTAATTGTTTTATATACACTGCAGTCTGCAGTGTGTGTGGGTGTTTGCTTGTATTTGTTGTGCTCTTGATAAAGTTACGCAACAAATTTCTGGAAGTGCGTTGGCGTCGAATATTGATTTCAAGTCTTGTTAAAGGGTTTCTAGCCTGGGCAACCCCAAAAAGGCTGCCCTCTCTTGCTCTGTGACCCTAAACAATTTCCGCTTGAGTAGTGATCTGTGTGAAGGCAGAGCCATAAATGAAGGATGTAGGCCGATAAGCCAAGTCCCCCAAAAGGATCGAGATCGAGATCGAAAAAGGTCAGCGTGCAAACAGGCTACGCGTCAAATTGCTAAAAAGCTTAAACTAAGTCTTCGAGAGGTTTTCCGTGATGTCCTTAACATCGTATCTAGATTGGCTGCCAACTGCAAAGCAAACTTCGAAAATAAAACTTCACAGTCTATCAGTCTATGTCAAATAATACAAAATTGTGATGGATTGTATTCAACGTATGGTACATACGGATCTGTTTTAGGTATGAGTTGTTGGTGGATACGGCGAGAGGCTTTGGCATGCCTAAAAGCATTAGCTGGGAAGATGATCTGAACGAATCCAATTAGACGGGCATCGCGCGTTCCTCTTTTGTTATGGGCTGTTGCAGCGGCTACTACGAAAAATGGAAGATTGCGTTCATAGCGCTGAGCTGGGCTCTGTCACACATGGGGAAGCGCTGCAAATGAAATAAAAATACACTCGCATAACTCAATAGCGCGTTTATAAATGGAAGCACTTAAAATACGCTGGAAATGGTGCATGATAGCAGGCGGCACACAGATAAGGGGACGGACACAGATACATTTCATCGTGTCAATTTGAGCGTGATGGGGAGTTTGTATGTATGTGCGAGTGCTACATAACACAGTTCCAATAGAAGTACATATACATATACATCACACGATGCGGCGACATGCTGCATGGCAGCAGAACATGGAGTAAACCAAGTGATTTATTGTGCCTGCTGCATGCGGAATTGTGCACTGCGAGGGGGTTGCGTATGTTTGCGAGCAGGAGCGAGGGCGATATATAGCTTCGCGTGACCGAGTGAGTGTGAGTGTGAATAACGAGAAGTGAGAGGGAAACGGAAGGCCGGAAATCTCACCTCGACTGCCTGGGCGCCAAAGTTTCCAGAGACATTGTGGGAGAGCGACCGATACGGAGGAGCAAAGACAAACACGTACCCTGTCAAACTTTAAATCCCACAGGAATTTAAGTTAAAAAATACAACACGTTTCGCTGGCGAGGACGCAGCTGCATGAAGAGCCAGCGACGGCGAAGACGTGGCAGCTACAGAACCTTGAGATGGTGTCTTCCAAAGGCACGAGCAAGTGTGAGGAGAGTGGCAGTAGTGGTAGACACCGCCGCAAAACGAAGGAAAAATAAATAAGAAGATGCGCGTTCATTTTTGGTTGGTAACAAAACCAAATAGAAAGGAGAAATAAAAAATAAATTAAAAAAAAAGAAATTCGCTCGGCCTGCATCGCAGTGTGCTGAAATTTCCGTGCCAGAGCATCGTGCTATCCCTGTCTCTGTTGCACGCACACGCCCGCGCACGCTCGTGTGCCTAATTCTAGAACTGCCAACTTGCGTTAAATTATCCTAAATTGCAGCGTGCCGTACTAAGCTTCGTATCCTCGTCCCATGCCCCCGCTGCCACCGCACAACGCCCAATGGACGCCTACTCAGTTCACATTTTAAATTATGTACTTGGCAAATCGGGAATACAAACGACTGTCGCGCGGAGGACACGAAGAAAACGAAGAGCAAAACATCAACAGAAAAAAAGAAAATTAAAAACAAAAACAAAAGAAAAAGAAAAATGGAACGGTGTTGGAGTACAAAGCAAATCCTCCCTGCTATAAAAAAATGAGGCAGCTCAAGCGCCAAAATGAATTTCGCACTTTTTCGCATAATAAATTTAAACTTGGCCAGAAAAAGAAAGTGGAAAAGGAAAAAGTAAAAAGTTCTTGCGAAAGTTTATTTTGCATAAGTTCATATGGAAGCAGAGGCATATCGGCTGCAATAAGACGCTTGCGCCCTACACAGTTCGATTCATTAAACGGCAAGCTTATAGATGTCGCCAGCCCAAGTTACTTGCATTTGATATTTCACTACGAAGGGTAAATAAGTGTTGGGAAGGCTCGCCAACAACTCTATTTTGGTTTCGTCGGCGTGACAAATTCCACTTGGAATTGTAGAGAAAAGCTCACGTACTGACAACGGGCGGCCCGAAGCGGTCGCCAATCTTCAAACCGGGATGCCGTGGTGCGAGGCGCCTGAAAAGCAACGCTCACAATCCGTTACTGGAAAGGAAAGTAGGAGAAAACACTGCGCTACAAATATACTCGTAAATTGAAATAAATAAATTAAAAGTTGTGGACGCCTCAGCGTGAGATACCTAGGAAAGCGCCTCGCCGCGCTCGAGAAACGGAAAACGCATGAAAATCGTAAGGCGAGCACGCGGGGTTTAAGTAAATTGGAATTATTTGCTTTATAAGATTCGCTATTCTAATTGCGCACAGGTGTGGAAGGAATTCCAATCGAGTCGCAGTTGAGCAGCCCTCACAGTGGCGCAGTTGTCACACCTGTCGCTGATCTTTCGCACACTCGACCGAAGCACTCGAAGGCAACTGTCGATGCTTATGGGAGCACAAACAACAATTAAAACGCAACTTGCGGCGGCTTTAATTACCTACCGATTAGCATTTCAAACAGGCAAAGGGGAACCGTTAACCGATTAATCGCAATCGAATTTAATCAGATACGCCGCGTTCCACAAGCGTGGAAACACGATCATTACGCCTCGTCCTCTTGGACTTGGAACGCAGTGGGGCGCGTCAGCCAAAGGTCGCGCGCGGGCGCCGCTGCCATTCTAATTGCACTGATCTGGATTTGCATAAAGCGTCATAAAATTGCAGGCACGCGTCTGAAGCCAATTAAAAGTTTTGCGATTCCCGCCACGTCAGATTGAATTCGGCTCTGCTCAGAAGTCTATGCGGAAGCGTAATGAATTCCAAAGTTTGGAATTAGTTTGCTCGCATACGGGAGCCCCCGGCCAGGCGTAAACGTGAAATGGGCCTTTTTTAATCCGTTGGGAGTGTATATCTATCAATTTATAAGTGTGCCACCTCGTAGACGATAAGTAATGCAATTGGATAAATGAACAGCCCAATATGGTATCCGATTTCAAATCCTTATTTTACTCAATATATTATCTTATTTTGATATCGTTCCGTCGTTATAACTTTGTAAGATTGTTAAGAGAGTATAACTGATGACATGTCATAATTGATCTCTTCTACACCTGGATTATATAGCAATACTATATCTACTACCTACCGTTGGAATACACAACACTTCTTGTACTTTCATAAGGAGGCACTAAATATGTGGCGCTTCCAAGTATTATCGTTAACACTTGAAAATATATGTGTGTAGCAAGCATGCTCTGTGTACTTGGTGTACTGTTGCGTTTTGTTGCCTGGAACAAGTCCAAGATTTTCTATTGAAGTTGTTGGGAAACTACTGTGGTTGGTGTATATAATACGCTAATTTATCTCAATGATCTGGCGGTGATTTGCTTCCTTTCTGGTTTAGATGATCTACGCCGCTCTTGTAGATTGACATGGCATTGCAACCTGATTATAATATTAGAGACATATATAATATAATGCTTCCTTAGAAATTTGTTGTTTTTCCACATTTATTTTGGGAAAAGATAATGTGAACATATTTCCGGGTCATCAGTTCGAATTTTAACGTTTCATTTAAAATTGTTCATTTTAGTTTATTCTTTGGAGCGAGGTGGCCAAAACAAGAAAGAAAAAAACACCCACCAAAGCTCACAAAATATACATATTCGTAGCTCGACACCACACCGCTCCACACCGCTTCACAGCGATCCACGACACTTCAACTGCATCGAACTCAAAGAGCAGCAGAAGAAAATGTTGTTGTTTGTGTCGATTTGTTGAATGGGCGCACTTTGATTTCTACTCCGTGTGGCTGTCTGCCTGTGTGCCTGTGTGTGTGTGTATGTGTGTGTGTGTGACTGTTATTGCATTTGTCATAAATATAAATTTTTGTTAAACGATCATCAACGGCAAACATGAACGAGCTGAGGCAGCCGCATTTGGCCAACAAACTGACGCTGCTGCTTCTGCTGTTGTTGTTATTGTTGTTGCTGTTGCATTGATTGTTTTAAATCTAGTTTTGTTTTTTTTTTTGTATCGTTTTTGTATCTTTTTTGTTTGTACTTCTGATCGCGCGCAACACGACTTCGACTTGTTTCAACTGCCTCGGCCGCAGAGCCAAAAAACATGAGGCAAAAGAAACAGGAAAATTTTAAAAAAATCTCGCGCAAAACATTTCATTTTTATGGCTGCTAGTTCGCTCACTCGCTCACTCACTCGCTTGCGCGCTGCGAGAGTGTGGTGGTCGTCTCGTTCGTATTGCCCGACGAGCAGATCGTTATTTTAAATTGATCGTTTGCTGGCTGCAGTTGCGATTCAGTTGTCATTTTGCAGCCGCGTTCACAATTGTTGTTGTTGTTGTTGTTGTCGTTGCTGTTGTAGATATTGTTGTTGGCCATTTAGAAGGTAGTTAGGCGCAGCCACAACATTTAATAAGCCATTTGAGAGCGTTTAATTGGCCTCCTCTGCGATTGCATTTCGCGAGTCTTTTCCATTTGAAAGTCGCAATTAGAGCGGGGCCAATGCAAGCCAATGGTGCCACTGAAGCGTCCACGCCAAAATGGCAACACGTGCCAGCCCCAAAGGGCGCCGGCGAGAGGACGTTCGCAACGGCATCGTCACCTTTCTAGACCCGTTCAGTTCGACTCAGCTCGGTGCAGTTCGGCCGACTTGCTTGTTAATCTCTGATTTTAAATATTTATGAAGTTTAATTTGCCTCAAGTGCAATAACTCAATTTTATGGGAGTATGCGCACTCATGCACACACGCTGCATGCGTGCTCTTGCTCTTGTATCTACAGCAATAATGCACTTTGCATGTATCTCAAAGGTTGTCCATTGCACATGCTTCGTGTCGTCGTTGCGTCCGCTGCATGTGATTTTATCGCCCTCTCGCACACACCACCCCCGTACATCTCTGTCCCACTCAGTGAAGTTCCACTCCGCTGGCGCTGGCTCAGCTTATCTCCTGCAACTTTATTGGGTGGCAATGCGCAGCTCGACTGCGAATGTTAAGTTAAATATTGTAAGCATTTATTATGTTGTAAATTTGGCCTAAAGGTATTAACAAATTTATGCCGGCACGAAAGTCATAAAGTGAAAATGCATTTACATTTCATATTTAATGCCGGCCCGTAATAAATGGCGCAAAAATCGGCATCCCCAAAATGGGCCGAGCAACGCCAGCGTCAGTTGTCGATGTGTGGGGGGGGCAGAGTTGAAATAAGAGAGGAATTATTAAGTTATAAAAGTGAGTAATGTCGGTTTTAGTCATGAGAAAAAGAATTTCATTACAGGCAGCACCGGCTTGCTGAGGTACTAGCGGGTTTCGCTGGAAAGCTGTTGACTCTGCTGTCGTGTGGAAAATTTATCGTTCGACTAGATTAGAGTGGTTATAGTGGAATATTTGTAGACGCATCCGTTTGAACTTGTTCACATGCTAATTTTAGATGATTTTGTTTTTCGTTGCAGGCACAAACGGCCTTCGGAGACGCGGACGACAGACCTACACCCGCTACCAGACGCTCGAACTGGAAAAGGAGTTCCACACGAATCACTACTTGACCCGCAGACGGAGAATCGAAATGGCGCACGCACTCTGCCTCACAGAACGACAGATCAAGATCTGGTTCCAGAACCGGCGAATGAAGTTGAAAAAGGAGATTCAGGCGATCAAAGAGCTCAACGAGCAGGAGAAGCAGGCGCAGGCGCAGAAGGCGGCAGCGGCGGCGGCAGCAGTCGCACAGGGCCAGCACTTGGATCAGAATTAGGACAAATTCTACTACTACAACTACTAATTGCAATTCATTTAAACTACTACAAAGCAACGACGCCAGTTTCTTTCATTTCGTTCGCATTGAGCGCGGGTGCAGCCTCAGCGGCCACGGACTGAACTCTCAGCTGAGCCGACGTCTTGAGGCACAACGCAACGCAACGGCAACGCTCAACGATTCGCCCATCTTTCAAAAAGAGACAACCTAAATACGTAACTTCGAGTAGACTATAAGTAAATGAATAATGAATAAATAAGCATTAAATCAAATTTATCATTTCTTCAAAACGAACAACAAAAGCAAAGATCCCCGTGAGCAGCAAACGAGGAAAGCCGTGGCAGTTGAAATGTCTACCAAGTTGGATGCTTTTGCTACTTATGGTTTATCCATTTGCCAAAAAAAAACAACAACAACACCAACAAAAAATAAACAACAAAAACAAACAAATAAAGAAGAAGGAAGAAGGACGAAGGAAGAATTGTGCAAAAACCATTTCGAAAATACTCATTGAAAATGTTGAAAATTCTGTTGATATGAATTTCTTATTGAAGTGTTTTTACTTAAGGCTTAAATTAATTAATTAATTAACTAATTAACTACTGATTACGCAACTAGTTAAGCGATGTGTATAGTTTTCCCGTTATCTTTAATTTATGCAAGTGCTTAGTTAAACAACGGCAAAAACAAGAACAACACCAAGTGGCAGTGGCAGGGCGGCTTGCCCTTTGGTCCGTGTTTAGTTTTTCGTTTAGTTTAGTTGAGTTGAGTTCTTTAGGACAAATCGCAAAAAGTGACGCTGTTTCTTTGAGTAATTTTAATTATTTTTATTATTTAAGAGTTTTATTAATTAGCTTAATTAATTATGAGACTACGGAAGCACGAGCGAACTCAGACACACACACACACACACACACACACACACACACACACACACACACACACACACACACACACACAAACACACACACACAAACACACACATACACCAATCGACAATAAATTATTGGTTTAAACAACTTTGAAAGTCGGCGGTTTTTTATTTTGATCTTCGTCGTTGTTATTATTTAATTTTGATTTGGGAAAACCGCGTTCGCTCACGGCTTGGTCTCTTGCCACGTATCTAGAATAATTCATCGATTAAGTGCAATAATTTTCGTTTCTCGTTAATCTCTGGAGCTTTTGAAAGGCGGCTGGAGTAGACTAGCCAGAGGCGCGAACTCCCAACTCCCAACTCGGAGCTGAGGGACCACACAGCCGTCTGACCCAGTCACCTTGGCACTTTTCTATTGCAGTATGCGCCTAAAATATTGAAAAAATAATAAATAAATATAAGTAATAATAATTAAAATAAAAATAAAAAACATTAATTGAAAGAAAAGAAATTGTAAAAATGTCATTCGAATTATCATTTGAAAAAATTGAGAGATCGCAAACCGCAACAGGCAACAGGCAACCAGCAACCAGAAACCTTACATTGATGTATACGTAAATAGTTGATAAGGTTTAAAGTACATAAATATGAAAACGAAGATATAAAGAAATAAAATAAAGAAAAATTTATATAATAAATAAAAAAAAACAAAAAATTGGGAAGATACAACCAAACAGCTACAATAAACGAAAGGCAACAAAAATACGTAAAACCTAAGATTGAGTGTTATAGATTTTAGTTGTGTACGAAATACTTTTATGAATATTGGACATAGTGAAGATACATAAAAGATAACAGAAAAACGTTAAGATAGAACAGAGAATAAGAGAGAAAAAGAAAAAAGAATCTAATTAACTAAATGTGAATTATCGTAGTAACTGACATACGTATTTGAGAACTAAAGCAGCCTAAGCAGGGCAACTGCGGAGAGTCTTTATCCTCTAACGAGAATGGAGCCGGTTGCGCCGGCGGAGCGGAGCCACTGTTGAGTCGATCGTCGCCGTGCAGCCGCTTCGCCGGGTGTCCGGTGAGAATGTATGCAAATATCTGTAAATTGTGGCTTCTCTCTTTACAACAAAACACAAATAAACAAATAACAAACTATTTGAATTAAATATTAATTATTAAATTAAATTAAATTATTTTGAAACAGACTTCACTGTTGATTCGTTTTTCTTGCAACCAAAGCGGCGGGGAACCCAAAGGGTCTACGCGTGGCAATGCAGTGCAGAGCAGCTCAGCTAAGGTCCACAGAAGCTGGTGAAAGTAAATAAAATGAACAACGGCAGCGGGGGCTCAACAGAAATCGTTAATCATTCATCAAAGCCAATGACAGCAGAAGTTGCCTTAAATATATTTTTATTGTTCATTGATGTAGAAATATGATGAGAGATGAAAATGATGCAAAGTTGATGAAAAACTTTAGTTTAACTCTTATTCAGTGACGGGGCGATCGAAGACGTTTAAGAAAAATTTATAATTTGCAATATTTCATTCTAAGCTTATCTGAGTGCTACTCGTAGGACGTCGAATCGATAAAAGCAAGTCGAAAATGCGAGTTTCGCTGCAATTTTTCGAGTTCTTCGCTTTTTAGGAAACGTTTTCGAGTTGCACCGCTGGAGGGCGCGCCGTCGGTAAAGCAGTACTCAGTGGACAAGTAAAATGCAGTCCAAATCCAAAAAGAACCGTATTAAGGCAATAAAGCGAATCAAATACAACAACCCCACAATTTACGGAATACAAAAGCGCCATCTACAGCTCGTCATTTCGCGAACCGGTTAATGTTAGACGTAGTTTCGGCGCAATCAACTTCTTGTCACTGTGGTGACTGGCACCATCTAGAGGCGAGTGTAATAAATACACTTACGTTCGCTACGTCGATACTGCTGTTTAGTCTAAAACGTAGCGCCGGCAGGTTTTCAGTTGAATTGGCGGTTGTAAGTGCATCGCTCTTTGCAACATAAAGTTCTGAGCTGAGGAAAACATTGAAACGCCACAAAATATTTATTCGCCGTTTGTTTTATGTTTCTGTTGAGCATATGAAAATTTGTACATTTCAGCAGTAAAAGTACTAGCGCTGGCGTTTGGAACTTTATCGACGTATTTCGCGCTGTATCTGCGATTCCGCGTTGTTAACTCAGAACCGTTCAGCCGGGAAATTTCTTAATGGTTGGGAGTTTCGGAATATTTTAGTGCGCAAATACGAGAAACTTTGACTTTTAAAACACGATTTCGATTTCCGATCTAACTTTTCCTCAAATGACTCCTGGTCATCGTAACTCATGAGACCACATATACGATTTCTGGGGGTCGCATTCGCCAGATGCACTTATCATGATGCATCAACGGAACCCAGTGTTTTCTGCTTGTAATAGTCGAAATGTGTGTGGGTGTCTACCGGATGATTGATGAATTTCGGAACTGTACATTCGCTTGAACTACAGCAAGATCCAATATGGGCACTGGGTTAGCTCCTTTATATTAATTGGTTTTGGGGATCCGAAGGTTTTTATTACCATTTTCTGGTTCGGCTTCTGAAAGTAATTTGTCATTACTTAGTAGCATTTTCAGCTATCTAGGAGCTCGTTGCCGCGTAGTATTGTCCCTCGGATTCCTGGATTATTTGAGCAACACGCTTTACTTGCACTTTCCTCACTGCAAAGAAATACGTTGACTACATTAAATCTAAACTAGTGTTCGCTCAACAGTTAAAATTCAACCACAATAGCCGCGATACAAAACACTTCAACATAAATTATTAAAATATATATATGTATGCCCGTGATTCAAATGTTCCTGAGCGTGCATTTCCAGAATTGACTTACCGCATGTAGTTCGTAATTATAGGTAACTTACGTCGTTTCAATACATAATACCTCATGCAAGGCACATTAGCTTTCCCTCTCTGTTTCTCTTCACACATCTTTCTTCTATCTTGTGTAACGAACGCGACCTTGAAATTTCACTATCAATATCGACGATAGCCTTCTAAGAAGTTTCACTTCAAAATACAGTAAGGGCTCGGTAATCCGGACACTCGCCTTTTGTGCTTTCCTCAATAATTTGGACACCAACTTTTTTCAATACTCAATTAGAAAAGAAAGAAACAAGGAATTCAAAATGATCCCGCCCGTCTGCATGACGCCTTGACGTTTATTTTCACGATAAACGACACACATGCTACATGATATTCGATCTGCTTCTGTTTTGTTCTTCAATTGTTTGATTGATTTTGCGTTTGAAGTGTCGCAATGTTGGGAATACGCAATAATAAAAGCTTTTTAATCATCGACAAAAAATGAAATATTTATGAGTTAAAGAAAGGAAGGCCTCCTGCTATAAGATATGGAGTTGGGAAGTCAACAATTAGTGACATTAAGAAGAATAAAGAAAACATTCAAAGGTGAGCGTAGTTATGCGTAATAGAAAACTTTTTATAATGTGCAGTTATTTGGTGCAAACAGAATGTGGTCTTTGTCAAAGAAAAATAGTGAAACCTGCAGAGTACAACGAAATGGAAACACAACTCTACAATTGGTTTTTGAAGAAAATACAGCAAAACCTCCCTATCTCAGGTGAACTTTTACAAGAAAAATCGAAAGAGATTTTTACAGAAATCTATGGCGTTGCTGGAACTTTTTTTGCAAGTAAGGGTTGGCTGTATCATTTACTATGACGATATGGTATTAAACTCTTGACGATTTCGGGAGAATAACTCAGTAATAACATAAAGTCATTTCTTACTGAACTTAAATATAAAGTATAAGAGCTTAACCCAGCTATACCAATTGCAGAATGCCGATGAGACAGCCCATTTTTGGCTCAACACCCTGATAAAACCTTAGCTCTTCGTAGTGAAAAATCAGTATTGGGACGAAAAGTAGGAAAAGGAATATCCAGGGGTGTCACATAAAACTCTAGAGTTTTCGGCTTCGGTAGTTTTGTGAAACTCTCGGCAAAACCGTAGGTGTCACAGAACTTCGAGAGTTTTCGGTTGTTCGAAACATTTTTATCCAATACCCAAACCGCTTCAAGTGAATGTTTTGCTTGACTTAACAGGGCGGACAGCTCATACAAACATTCTTCTAAAATTTATTATACATATTATTATTAATATATTTGACAAAAAACGCTAAAAATGTATTTGCCATTAAAGAACAATTAGGAAATGAAATTATTACAATTGTACTTTTAAATTTGTAACAGAAAATATTTTGAAATGTTCCTCGCGCCAAATTTAACAACATACACGACATCTCCTTTGTGCATTAATTCAATGGTATTCTGTGACTGTCACTTTTCAATGTATATTTGCTTACATAAACAATGAATTTTTTTCGAAAATGTTGTCTTGTTGATTGTTTATTGATCTATTCGATAAAACCAAATCTTCGAACAATTTTGCATTCAATTTGAAATGAGTTTGCATCTCTATGCTCAATTGTGTTTGCCTACTAAAGACGGTTTACTAGACGGTTTGTAAATAATTAAATAAACAAATTATTTGTTCAAAAAAAAAATTGATGCAGATTACTTTGAAAAAGAATAATCTCTCCATTGGTATCATTGGTTTTATTTGAAAAGCTGTTCTTATGAGTGTAAATAACCAATTATCCCAACAAAACTGTGGAGGTTTTGAATACTACCGAAAGAGTTTTCTGTGACACCTCTGCATAACTGTCATATAATGCTGCAATGCAACAGGGTAGCATAAACTAAAACCCCTTGTTATAGGCAAGGCACAAAGTACGCGTTGGTTTAGAGGAGAAAGCGTACTTGTAGGTTACACTCATAGCAAAAACGCTTGGATGACAGACATATTGTTTCAAAATTGGTTTTGTCGTACCTTTAAGCCTGACGTTGAATCTTATCTGGAAAAAAAGAACTTGCCCAAAAAAGCGCTTTTATTATTAGACAATGCATCGTGCCATTCACCCCAACTAGTAAATACAAGTGGAAATTTTTACGTTATGTTTTTGCCTTCAAAGTCTACGGCGCTGTTACAACCGATGGAACAAAATGCGATTCGTTTATTTAAAATAAACTATCGCCAAAGTCTTCTTCTTCCCATATTTTATGTATCATGGAAAATGACCTCATGGAATGCTTAAAAAAATTCCCACTTAAAGACGCTACATTGGTAATTGCTTGCTCAATGAATTCCGTAAAACCCAGCTATTATAAAAATGTTGGAATAAATTTCTATGATATGAGGAGTGACAATCTGAATATGACTTACCGCTAAGCGACTTACGAAATTTATGCTGGCCCTGTAGCTAATTTGGTCGATTTATTGGTTGATATAGCCTCAGATGTATATGCCAAGGGAGAATTGAATGAGTGGATAGGCGATGATGTTGTTGAGACTAATTATGAAAGCGCAAAAGAAGACAATGAAAACACATTCAGAGGCGCTATTATCGTTTAACAAATGTATAAGTATGCTGAAAATATTTTCTCCTAATTTCTAATTGTTCTGGACAACGAAAACAATGCAATTAAACAAGTAACACTTGATAGGTACATTTTAAAATACATAAAAGATTGGGTTTCTGGGGCTTCGGTTCTTGCCGTCTCCATATTAGAGTTTGAGTCGCATGTGAACGCATGCGACACACAATGTGCCAATAACTGTATTTGCGCTTTCCCAAGAACCCCACTAAAGTCGCAGGCTCAATCACAAATCGCTAGTGGTTATGATAATGCAGTTCGAAGTAGATCAAGCAGTTTTTAGACTTTCCAAGCATATAATTTTCATTCAAATATTTTGAAGTTAAGTGATTCAAAAAGGTGTACAAAAATCGGATACATGAGTCCGAAATTTAAGATTACCACTTTGTTGGTTGACTGTCCTGCGAATAAGTAAGTCTACTAATGTTCGTTGTTTTTACCTTGCACAGATATTCTATGTGTTTTTCGTGGTCGAGTTGCGGTGCGAACAGCACCTACGAACAAGAGTCAAAGTAGATGAAAGAAGAATACGAAAAATACCTGGCGCCAACGACACAGACATCCACAATATGTACGCAAGTAAATACTTACGAAGGCGTCTAGTCTCCGTTTGTTTTTTGCTTTTGCTTATGAATAAATCGCAAACTTCTTTTGGTGTATCGATATCATTCGGAATGTCAGGGAAATTTAGGAATTTTTTTTTAAATTTTTTTATTTTTATTTCCCCTTGTGATACAGCCTTCTATAATTAATTAAGTTAGTATAAGTCTAATTTTTTATTTTTATTGTCACGTCATTATTCTTTGAATCCGACAAATGTTTTATGCAGTTTACTGCGTTTAATGTTATAATTTAATTTAAAAAAAAAAAAAAAAATTTCCCCTTGAAATGTACCTGTCAACACAATTTGGACTCTTAGTACTACGTTTTCACAATGCATAGAGGGGTGACAGTAAAGGCTATGTGCCTACTCCATATAAGCGGAGATAAAATACAGGTGGCTTTAGAATAATGTTTGTTGTGACAATTATTGAGTAGTTCAAATGCTAAATTTATGCATATAAACGCCTGCGTATTATACTATTATACTATTATGCTACAATGATTTATGTTTTATTTTAGATTAGGTCGACAGGCCTTGACCGGCGAAGTCTACGTCTTTGCTGGAGCTCGCGCAGAGGCAGTGTATTCACCTCGTTGTTAGTATGTTGGCTTATTTTTGTTTGGTATCTCCGACTTAAACTAGTTATTTCTTCAGCCAATGTGGAAATATGCCAGTCTCTGTGAATGTCGAAATTTGTGATATACCAGTGAGCGTTTGTAATTTTACGTAGAATTTTCCATTGTTGTCTTTGTATTAATTGTAGATTTACGTACGTCCAGATGGGTTCGATGATTGTTTTATATATTAATAGTTTGTTGTTCAGTGACACTTTCGATTTTCTGTTTAACAACCAGTGCAATTCATTTATTTTAAGTTTCATTCGGTTTCGTATTTTGAAAATATGGTATTTCCATGTCAGTTTGCTGTCGAGGTAGATTCCCAGTTACTTAGCTACGTTTCCGATTGTTATATCTCTTCCGTCAATTATTAGGTGAACTGGTCTATATTTTGTTTTGGTAGTAGAAATGACTTGGACTGTTTTGCTGTTGTTAATTTTTATTCTCCATTTCCGAAATAACTCTAGGGTTTTATTTAAAGAACGAAAAGAATGGTGTCGTCTGCAAACGTAGCAATCATTGTAGAGTCTTGTGTTGGTTGAGATAGGTCTGCGGTGAAAATAGTGTAAAGGAGTGGCTCAAGAACGCTTCCTTGGGGAACTCCTGTGCTTACCGGGCGTAGTGTATTCGTTGTTATACTTAACAAAAAAGTGTCTGCCTTCTATATAGCTTGACAGAATTTGAGTCACATTGGTTGGGAAAATCGAGTGAATCTTATGTATTAGGCCTTTGTGCCAAACTTTATCAAAGGCTTTCTCGACGTCTAGGAATAGTCCAATACAAAATTTGTTGTCATCTATATCGTTAAGTATTTGGTGGGTTACGCGGTGAATTTGTTGAATCGTAGAATAATTACGTCGGAATCCAAATTGGTGGTCGGGTATTATTTGATTACGTCTTAGAAGAACGAGAAGTCTCTCACGTAGAAGTTTTTCAAAAATTTTTGACAGCACGGGTAGCAAGATTATGGGTCTGTAGCAGTAAGCTTTTTTGTAGTCTTTCCCAGGTTCAGAAATACCTATTATCTCGGCAACTTTCCATGCACTGGGGAAATGTCTTAGTCTTAATACCGCGTTAAAAAGATTTCGTATGTAGTCTAATGCCTCCACAGGATATTCTTTCAGTTATAGTCCCTTTATTTTGTAAAAATTTTTGGTAAAATTTTTCAAAAATATGGAACATTTTTCATCATTACTCAGCGTATTGCCAAATAACATTCAATATGCACACAAAACGCACGCAACAACATGACATGCGCCCAACACCCGATCTTCGAGTAAGTCGCGCGATTTACAGTGGGCACTCTTATATTGACAAATTCCATGTTGGCTCACTATGAAACTTGTGTGTTCAGTACCTGTGAACGTTCACTGCATTCGACCTTGATACGTATCTTATTTGCTGCCAAAACCGAAAATTGATTTGGCTGGACTCGACAATAAGTTCAAATCAAAAGCGAGTCATTGTTTGAATGTGTTGTGTAGGTATACACACGCACGGTGTATGAGATTGTATTGGTTCCTTATTGGTTTTTGGCCTGCCAGCGCGCAGTAACAACAATTATGTGTATCGCTCGGAATATTTTTGTATGATTTTGCTTTGTGATCAAGCCTTCTTTCTTTTCTGGCCGCCTGGTATTTTCATTTCATTCATATAAATATGAAATACAAGGCAACCATTGATGGTATGGGTTCGATTTCGATTCTAGTGTAAAGTTAGAGAAACTCTACTCAACTAATTAACAGTTGAATGTACACAGTCAAGTGTAATTTACTAATTTAGCTTATTTTAACTACCGGTTTTTAGTAGTTTAGCTTAGTTTAGAATATAAATAAATAAATAAATGAGGCGTTACGTGGTGGTAGAGACCGATTCTCAGCAAACCAGTGGAACACACAACACCTGGCCTAGACCTCTTAATGATTGAAAGGTCCGGGGAACCTCAACCAGAGGTTGAGGTATTCCCCTCAGAGGAAGCGGGCACTGCGACCAGAGAATATCTTCTGTACCATATACCCCGGTGAAGACAATAGAGCCTCTACCTAGAAGGCTAGAAAGTACTTTGTCGAAGAGTTTCTGATCAGAACAGGTGACACAGAGTCTTGTTCCAGTATAGTTTAGAATTAGTAGTATTTCGAAAACGATACTCAACCTTCATTTTCTACAAAACTTAGCATAATATTCTCGAACACTTTGCAAATAAAAAACTTTGAAAAAAGAAATTAAAGAAGACAGTTTCTGTTTATGTACAGAATCAGTGTCCGGTTCTAATCATTTTTGACAAGTCTCTCCAGCAGGCCAATCACCTGCTCTGCCCCATCTATCATGGTGCATGGACTGGCAGTTCGATTAATGAAACCACCACAGTCTTGATTATTAGAATTCGAAGAGACTTGAGGGAGGTCCTATACTACCTAGTGGAGTAATGAAATACAATATTTTAATTAAATAATCAACTCTTCTGAAAAAAGGCCATTTAACTGTTTGCCTCTTAACTAAAGTTCAACAAGAACTTCTCGATTAACCAGCATTGCAGTTATAGTAATTAAAAGGAAGAAAGTCGAACTTGCGCTTCTCCTTACATCGCATTCGACTTTTACAATGAATTTTGTTATTTGTCGTATTTGACAGTACGAGCAATAGTGAATGGATTCCATATAAATCCAATCGACACAAGGTGTGATCTGCCTAATGAACCTATTCCCACATGGGTGATGGTGAATAAGCAATATGCAGCGACAAAGTAGAACCCTCATTCATATTTCGGTGATAATCACGTCTAAGCCAAGCTTTGTAGCTCAAGCGGCTGCAGCGCTGAGCTTAATATTCATTAGTAATCGAACTTCAGACAAATTAATTCGAGTAGGCCTTTATAATAATTTTGTCCACATTACAGTGTAGCTCAGAGCCACTGCCAATGGTTCTCTCCAGAACAACGTTATCATCATTATTTTGGTTGGACTCGGTCTCTGTTGGTCGACCATCATCTGCACGACTGTTTTCTTCCTTTTTTCTTCCTTTTCCTAATATTATTGTGTCATTTTCTATTGGGCTTTGCGACCGATTTCTAGGGTTAACAGGTTATAGTTTTAGAAGGTAGAAATCTGTCCAAATCATCCGCCCTCACGCAGTGTCACTTCAGTTATCTCCCGGTGAGTTTGAATGGGCGTGCTAAATCGTAATTGAATGCCTTTGCATGTGCAACCGCATGAGTTATGCCGACGGGGCATAAATCCCGATTAATGTGTGCACTGGCCGTTCGATTATTTATGGAAAAGATTGTAAATCATCAAACCATAAACGTACTTGCAACAAGCGACAAACAGCGAAAAATAACACCGGCAGGACAGAAACAACAGCGCCCAGCGGAGTAACTGGTGCCCAGTTACTGCGGCAGATGAACTGTCCGCCCTTTCGCTTTTGTTCCAACAAAAAGCCGGAGTGTTGCAGGTTTTCAGCAACACACGCGTTTTTATTAAATTTATGAAGTGCACCGTGTGTGTAGCTACTTCTCTTACCGCGGCCAACGCCATGAACGTGGGCGCACAAAATTTTTTGCATGAATGATTTCCCGCTTTTAATATCCCTTGCACTTACGCATAGTTCATGTAGCATCGTCACTCTGATCGTAAGTGTGCAACAAAATGGGAGAGCATATTTTTCTCAAACATTGTGGAATCTGATGAACATATATCCAATTATATATTAGGTTGCTGAATAAATTCTGGCGAAATCACATAGATCCCGCTAATAAGATAATAGATTGAATGCATCGGACTCATTGGTGGAAGAACATTGAGTACGTTGTGGAAAGCAAAACACCCAACCCAGAGTGACTACCAGAGTCCATATCCACCCTCTATATACTACCATGCCTTGTTTGAACAAAAAGAAACAGAAATGTTCTTAATGGTTCCAAATGTAAGAAATCAACTGAGTCAACCACAGCTGTAAAGAACCCTAGCTCAGATATGGAAGGCTTTTCCGATTCTGATCGCTATTTATGATTGCAACACATATGAAAGGAAAGAGAATCTTGTGAAGGCTATTGAAGTTTCGGTGTAGCGGCCTTCTGTTGTGTTTGCTTGTTTGCTGTTGCCCTTTTGGAGTAAACAGAATGTGTGCCGTCAGCTTGCCAATAAAGGACGCAGGACATCATTTCGGCATTTTCTGTTCGTGATTATTGTTATTCGTTGTTTTTTTGAGTGAATGCACTTGGTTTGTAATTTAAATTTGGAAAATTCATCGGTGATAAATGTGAAAATATAATGAAGTTGCGTAATTGTTGATATATGTTATTTACAATTATGATCACATTACAGGTTCGCGACGGCAAAACTTTTTACCGAACGGCGACCGAGTTTCGAGTAAAATAGAAATTGTTTTGCTCGATGAAGTTGTTGTGGTCCAAAATGGAACAGACCCCGTTCTCTGATCAGTGGACTATGTGAGAGGTTCAAACTTGGGCCCTTCCTATTTGACTCCAATAGTAGATAAACTCATTTCTATGTTCTTTGTGAAAATTGAACATGACCGACTAACAGACACGTGGTCATGCTAAAGTTAAATAAATCTAAATCTATAATTAAGTTATTGCATATGCTTAGGAAAAGTTACTTAGATCGCAGATGAATAGAAAGAGTGGCGATAAGGCAACAGCAGAGTGTTTACTTGCTCAAAAACGATAATATTTATATGTAAGGCATAATTTGTGCTACACCCACTTAAAGCCAATGGTGTAAAATGTTAATTAAAACAACCCTAAGAGCAGTCCTACGGTTTGCTAAGGTAGGGAGATCAATGAGCATAAGTCTTCTGGAATAAGAAGGTAAACGAGTGGATAAGACAAGAAAAGTCGCCGATAGGGCAAAAAGAAAATAAATTGTTTCTGGAAAGATTCCATGCGATCGATGTGTTTTTTATATTGATGACTCCACGCAACGAGTAGTATTCGAGAATAGGGCGTACAAGTGAAGTAAAAACAAATTTCGTGGCGAAGGAATCATTACATTCTTTGGCTAACGTTTAGCGAAACCAAGAACACCCTTAGCCACCTTAACATATGCTTGTTGATGCAGGGCTTAGCATCTAAAAAAATTTCAAGGTCATTTACAGTCGAAATACGCTCAAAGGAGACATTATCGATAGATTAGGAGGACAGATGAAGTTTTCTACAAATGGAATAAATATAATACATTTTCATTTTGAACTGTTACGATAAACCGTACAGGGAATCGAGATCCTGTTGCAAATTACGAAGAGCAACAGTAGTACTAAAGAATTGGCAAAATTTCATGTCATCGGCATATATACGAACTAGCCAAAATTGTAATAAAAATAATAAAAAGGAGTGGACGTTGGTGAGTGCTCTGAGGAACCCTAGAAGTCACATGAGCAGTGTTGGAAATGGGGTGGGGTTGTGGGGCTTATGAAAATTTCTTGTTTACACAAGAGGAGATCGTGATTATCGCACATGAATTGGTAAAATTAGTGGTAATCCTTTTCTATCACAAAATGTCCCAAATGTACCATTGGGATTCTGATCTTGTAGGAAAATCATAGGGAAACCAACTGACGCATCCGGGGATGGCAATGGCAAATCGAAGGGATGTAGCTTTAGCAGGTTTCGCCTTCGTGCTTTTTTAGCAAGTTTATAGCAAAACCTAAGAAGAGTTTCCAGATTAGAATTGGCTAAGTGTCCGCGAGCTTTATACCGTAAGTCAATACCGCTTAATGCGCTGGTTAAGCTTAGAGTTAGGCTAAAAGGCGAACTCATTTCACATTCGCCCCTTCTCATGTGAAGATATGTGATATGATTCTAGGTGTCGGTCAAGTGTGTGTGCCATATATGGCATGTAGAGGATGGGCACTAACACGCATCCTGTTGAATGCCGGAACAATCTTAATATTTGATTCCATGCCCTAATGTTGAGGAAGCACCTAATCACATATAGTGAAGATCCAACAAAGCAACCGAACGGTACTGCTATACTCGGTCTTCTATAATGCTGAGAAGAACTTTTACAAGCCGTTAACACCGGAACCCAGTGGAAAATTCATATATTTTTCCTTTGCTTGGTCTGGAACCGGGAAAGGAAAGTCTCGTTCAGACTGTGCTGCGGGAAGCCAAGACATTGAAGTAATCTCTACCAAACCATGTACTCACAACGTCACAGTCTGGATTCAGTGAAATACGACTATGAATTGTTCGCGAAGCTTGTGGTTAATCGGCCTCACCTTAATCTCTCCCGCTAGGCAGGTTTAAGTTTGCGTTTCGGATACAAAGAGACATCAAGGCATAACTCAATAGCAGGCTCATTTGAACACAGGCGTTTTAGGTGGTGCTACGAATGCTTACATTGCGAACACAATCGAGAGCAATTGGTCAAACTGAGTTGTCTGTTGGTTTACAATTTTTACATTACGTGAAGTGCCTCACTAGTGACTTGTAATTAAATGGCGTATTGTCGGTATGCTAGTTCTGGACTTTGGTATTGTTTTGATGTTGGCCATAGATCACACTGAATGTCCTACTAGCGCTAATTGAGCCTTGATGTGATCAAGGCTGCTGGAGCGGTGCAATTTTTTATCAAGTTATGTAGTCTCACTCATCCTTTGCAATTGTCACAAACGGTGACAAAAATTCTGATATTTTGTTATTTATTTCAATATCAAATTTCAAATATCTATATTTGATTCATCAAATTCAATCAAAATTTCTATACCAGAGCACACTCAAAATTTCCAGTACATAAAATTTAAAAAAAATATATATAAAATTTGCTGTTAAACATGCTCTCAAAAATGCTATATTCAAGACCACAATTTCCAAGTTGTGTCTTCGCGCTCGGTAAATTAGCAAGTCCTCAAGGCCAGTTGTTTCTAAGAAATACAACGTTGCGCTATATGCATCGGTATAAGGGCAAAATAGTAGTCAAATCCGGTGACAGGCGCTTTGGGATTATGCCGCACTATCGCGTTGGAAATAACGCGGTTCTTATGTTAAAGAGAGCGGCGACCAAACGGGAGGATCCAAGTCCCACGGAATATACAAATGAACACCCCCGGAGAGGTTTGACCTCAAAAATTGCCGCGATCCACAAGATAAAATCTAAAATAAATAAAATACAACATTTGGAAAGGCTCTCTGAAGAGGTATCCGGTATTTTAACATCTCCGAGGGAGGAAGACATGGAAGATCAACTTGAGAACGATGATTGCATAGCCAATGAGAATGTACGGCACCTCAGACGACTGGGACCTCAACATGATCTGCTGGCTCGAAAAATTAGCTCCTCAATACAGAAGGATCTGATGCCGCTGGACAAGAAAACAAAGGACTTGATTGCATTTTGTAAGAAACGTGAACCACGGCTATTGAACTGCACAAGATGTGACTCTAATATTGACTCTAAGATATCTGCTGAAGTCGATTCTCAAAAATTTCATGATTCGCATAGGCTTGTCCTTGTTGAAGAAAAGGATTATAGCGAAAAGAAACCAAGAAAAGGAATTCGAAAAGTAAAAGAACCGCTTAATCTCCGTGGGCAAAAATTCCCTATTTCAAATAGGCCTGTCGTTGTTGAAGAAGAGGATTATAGCGTAAAGGAACCAAGGAAAGGAGTTCCAGAATTAAAAGAACCGCTTAGTCTCCATGGAAAAAAACCGCAAAGATCGTATATGCCGAAAAGTAAGGAACACCATTCCATCCTAAGAAATGCTCATTTACCCCGCAACTTGGATTCGACCAAGCAATTCGATGTGAATCCAACAACTTCGGTGGGACCTTACAAAGGCGTCAATCTTAGAGTGAGAATCTGTAGACGGTTTTCTCAGAATGATTGAATACGAGGACGAAAAGTGATTCATTGTTAATGGAATAGTCAATGGAATAGTAGGTGGTGTATGGCATATGGCACCATTTGACTGTAGAATAGGCATCCAGTAGTTACGCAGCAAAGCGTTAACGAAAGAATCACTGATGGTGAACACTCCTATATAATAGATTAATTTCGTATTCTCTGGATTAATGCATTACTATCGGAAAGACACAAGTAACATTGTCTGAGACCCCGAGGACCGCACGAGTGTTATTCATAAGTCGGCGCTTTGTTAATGCTAAAGCACCATGAAAGTAGAATAAGTAGCGATAAATCAACTCATTCAACTTTAGAATCCTCAGAAGCACTTATACAATTTGGTATTAATCAATGAATAAATACTTTAAGCAAATGAATTAGGAGTTTTCATTGGAGTGTCGCATGCATGTATATGTACGTTTAGAATTGCCTTCTCGAATACGCTTATGTTCTTGTGCTAAGGACTGTAAAATGCTCTTAGAGTTTCAGATATTCAATTTAGTGTTCACGGTGTTGTTGGTTGCACACTCAACCACGACATTGGAATGTTAGCATTAAGTATTATGTCATTTGACTGAGGCAATACACCTAATTAGACACAATCGAAGTGACAATAAACGGGTTCAAGTTATTCTACTCGTATTATACAATACTCCAGCGTTATTGTAGAATATATGGGGGAATAAAACCTGCTATATCAATGAGTACCTTTGAGTACAAGAACACTTTAACTTTTTAAAAATGAATTTGACATTGCATGAGAAACTACTCGTGGAAATGAACAAACATTTGCCCAATAAAAATTGGATGTCGTAAATTAAAACGCTCTCTCGTCGTCCGACCGCACCAATTTTGTGTTTGCCTTTGTTTAATCTAAGCCAGTTTAACACACATGGGACTCTCGGCATCCTGGCAAAAGAGCCGCGCCACATTCTGGCACAGACGACTGTCTGTCCGCTCAATGGTTTTTCAACGTTGAGTTTAAAATGCAAAGGAAGTGTGCTACAGATATGTGATCGGTAAATATGTTTCCGTTTCGTTTGCTAATTCACTTCCTATTTGCTTTCCGTTTGTTTTCATGTTTTCCGGATGCACGCAAAAGGGGTGGAAGGCTTCAAATTAGTGATGAAGTTCTATTTAAATCGATACTACCTTCCGAAACACGAGTATAAGTTTTGAATCAGGAAAAATGTTTAAGTACTTTTCTTATTTTAGGAATCTTGCGGACAAGAACTGGAACGTAGAGCCCAGCAACGATACGAATATATCTATCTATATATTAAAACAGAGACACATTTTTTAACCCCCTTTTATCTTATAAAACGTCAATATATTTTAATTTTAATAATATTTTAATGAAAATTATATGGTTGGGAAGGTATTGTGATTTTATGTTAATATACTGGTAAAAGAGAAAACAGTTGAGAAAATTTAAAGTTGATAAACACAACAACAAGAAATTTTAATTTGTCGTTTACGTCTTCATTCTACACGAATCCCTAGCAGAGCGGGGCCCTTGCTAGTTATTTATATACTTTTTAATTATATTAACTTACCATATTTTGCTTGCAGGAATAATCGCTGGAAATTATTCATATTCTTTTTTAGCTTATCACTAATACATTTAGGCTTCAACTATGCGTGCTTTCCAGTGTTGCAAATAGCCCTTTTACAGTGACTAGTATTATACAGTATTGATATTGCTATGATATCGGTTATGTAAATTATGCTGCTTGCAAAACAAAAAATGGAAAACTTTTAATATTTGTATTTGTCCGAGTTACAAGATGTGTCAAACCTAAAATCATAGACTTTTCAGGTATAATGAGTACGATTAATGTTTGAGACATTTGACATCGACAATCAGAATTTTCTACCTCCGTCAAAAACTATCTAATTTAGGAGGGTTCAAACAAGTAAGCACTTCATATGGATGCTAAGTTGGTCGTAGTAACAATTGTGGCGCTGCAACACGACATACCATAGAATTCGCCAGTCCTTGCCTTGTATATTGATTCAGATTGCCAGATCTGTGGCATAAATTCAAAATTATAACTTGGCACATATTATATAGGCACCCAATTTATGAAAATAGCAGAAGCTTCTAGACCAATCCCACCGTGCCCAACCTTACGGCCCAAATCAGTTTAGAGGGCTGTTAAGTAATGTTATTCAAAAACTTTAGAAGTTATTACCTGGCGCATCGTTACGTAAATATGTTATTTAGCATTATTTCAGCGTTGTGCTTGGCATCAGAACTAATCCCACTTAAACCTCTACATCCAAATCAAGAACCCTAAGATTTACAATACGACAATATTCCAGTTAAATTTCTGCTGAAGAATATGACTTCTTTATTGCAGCCTTCGAATGTTTTTTTTTTTAATATAAATTTTTATTGGGAATCTGTTCTTGGAAAAGTAAACAAATTTTGTGGTGCTTAAAGTAAATAACAGAAATAGGTTATCTCCATTGAGACACTCTATTACATACTACCGAAATACAGGCTATGTTAAAGTGTCTTATATCTACTTAAAATCTAATTGGTAAGTCCAAAACATGGAATCTCTTTAACCGCCCACCCGTTTGACTATTGTCAAGGAGGTTAATGGCCAGAGTGTTGTCATTTGTATCCAGTTTTTTAACATATTTGGCAGTGAGTTTCGATATTTCACTCTTGACAAATGTGATCCCAAGATCTTCATGCAGTGCATAGTTAGTCACATACCAGGGAGCATTTGTAATTATTCAGAGCAATTTGCTTTGATAGCGTTGGAGAATTTCAATATTTGAATTACTCGCAGCACCCCAAAGTTGAAGAGCATAAGTCTAAATCGGTTTCAGCAGAACTTTGTTTTCGAGGCTCAATTGTGACTTCGAACCGAGAAGCCAGTTAATTTTGCGGGTTTTGAGGGTAAGCTGCATCTTCTTGGTTTTGATATGAGCTTTCCATGTTAGCCTGCGGTCCAAGTGTACGCCAAGGTATTTCACAGTTTCACTTTGTGAGATATCGTTTACCGTTGGGCACAGTCCTTTTCTGAAAGCAAAGGAGACTTGTACTGATTTTTGAGCGTTGACCTTTTTTTCCATTTAGAAAGCTATCCTCAATTTTTTTAAGTTGAGTAGAGATGCGTCAGAAGAATTTGCACAAGTGCCAATTAGCACATTGTCATCAGCGTATGTCGCAATTTGTATATCATTTGAGACAGGCAGTTCTGCAGTATACAACATGTAGAGCACCGGGCCCAGTACACTTCCTTGAGGAACTCCGGCATTGATAGCATACAATGCAGAGGTTACACCTTGTTGCTGCACGTAAAAATGACGGTTACTAAGGTAAAAAGACAGTATCAGGAAGTATGGAGCTGGAAGAAGCTTTTTTATTTTATACAAAACACCTAGGTGCCAAACTCTACCGAACGCTTGCTGAATATCGAGAAATACTGTTGAGCAATATTGTTTTCTTTCAAAAGCTTCAGTTATTATATTGACGATTCGATGACATTGTTCAGGTGTACCATAACGTTTTCTGAACATAAACTGATGTTCCGGTATATTGCCGAGTTCGTCCAAAATTGGTAACAATCGTCTCATAAGTATTTTCTCAAATACTTTGGAGAAATTTACCAATAGACTTATCGGACGGTAAGATGACAGGCAGTTATCCGGCTTATTTGGTGTGGGAATCATTATAACCTCAGCTCATTTCCACTGGATTGGATAGTATTCTAATCTTAACATAGTATAGTAAATATATGTTAAAAGCCGTATGCATTTCGAAGGTAGACTTTTAATTGTTAGGCCATCAAGCTTGTCAAAACCATGTGATTTTTTGTTTTTAATTGCTTTTACTTCGGCTTCCACTTCCTCATATGATGTTTGACGAATTGAAAAATTCGTCTGACAACGGGATTCCAGGAAGCTGATAACTTCGTAATTAGAGGTTGTGTTTTTTGGTTTGTTAGGCTGAAAAACTGAGTGTAAATATCGGGCGAATGCCTCAGTATTTTCAATATCAGATATGCACCTCTCACCGTTGCTATTTAACATGACAACGGTTATTCTTGTAGGGCGCTTCAAGTACTTTGTTGCCCTCCATAGGCTGTATTGATAGTTAGGATTAAAGAGATTCAGTTGGCGTAAATACTCTGCAGGGGCTTCATTACGAATCTCTCAAAATCTTTTCTTTAAATCACTGGCAGCCTTGTTGAAAAGCCTTTTGTCAGTTGGGTTGCCACTAGTTTGCCACATTTTTCGTAATAACTTTTTATTTTTAATCAACGATCTCAGCTCTGGTAATAGAAAAGGTTGATTTTGGGTACTAGAGTTGTTCTCCGATATCCGAATGAAGAAGTATCCTGCTTCACGAATGGAAATTGTTAGTTTTTCAATTGCTAAGTCAATATCCGCCCCGTCTTTCAAGGAGACATCTAGACCCTTATGGTTTTCCAGCCAGTCCTACAAGGCGGGTTGCTTTAGTCCTATTTGTTACAACTTTGTAGGGTTTCGGTTTTTCAACAACTGTACTATATGTTAGGATTATGACGGAGTGATCAGAGTTTAGGTTATAGCTTTCAGCTATGTGTAAGTGTTGCTTGTGTATGCCAGAGCAAATGAAGAAGTCTAACAAATCGGGTAGTTTTCGGACATCTGTAGGCCAATATGTTGGCTTTCATGTAGATAGCGTTTCTAGATTATTGTTTATTACACATTTGAATAGTTCATTTCCTTTTGGGTTTATCAACCTAGAGCCCCTACCAGGTGTGTTTGGCATTGAAATCTCCCCCAGCACTAAGCGTTTGACCAAGTGTTTGAAAGAAACGATCGTAATGCGTCAATTTCAGCGAAAATCTTGGCGGAAAATACACCCACGTTATTGTTAGGTATCTATGCACACATTTAACCTTAATGCTGGCAGCTTGAATTGAGTTTTCGGTAACACTTTCCATTAAAGCATAATTTAGACCATTTTTGACAATTATTGCTGAGCTACCATGGGCTTTGCCATCCGGATGAACTGCCTTAATTATTTCATATTCTCGAAAAAGTACATGTGATTTGATGGTAAAGTGAGTCTCGGATATCAACATAATATCAATATCGTTAGAATTTAAAAATAATTTTATTTAATTTATATGGTTGGAGAGCCCGTTGGCATTGCAGGGGGCAATGCGAAGATCTACTTGCATAGTTTAGTAAGTAGGGACATAATAGCCGTGAGAAGATTGTTTGTATTTTCATTTTGCTCCCTGAGCCTTTTTTTAATTCTATCTAATGCACTGTTTTCTTTTGTGTTTTGACTTTCATCTATCATTTGGGCGTAGGTTGGTTTATTTTCGGCAAATCGTATATTGTCGGTCTATTAGGGGGTACAAAATTTGGTTGGTCTTTAGTTACTTTGTGGTTTTGTTGGGGCAGGCGAGAAGAAGAAGATTTCCTGACAATCAATTCTTGGTATACTTGACACCCTTTGTAGTTAGCGGCGTGATTTCCTGAGCAGTTTGGACATTTAGCTGCCAAATTTAGCTTTGCTCTTTGGACATGTACTGCTTTGGTGTTTTAGTGAGCATTTAACACATTTGAATTGTTTGCAACAGTATGACTTCGTATGCCCGAATTCTGGACAACGAAAGCATTGTACAATATCGGTGGACTTCCTAGGTGTATGATTTTAAAATTTCTGAGTTATTATTTTGTGGCTCTAGGTCGACAAAGAACGTATTCAAAGGTTGCTTGGAAATGCGGCTTTTGATGTTGTTCACACCCCGCACTACGTGGCCCAACGATTCCAACTCCGACTTTATGGTATTGATTGGTGTGGAATAGTATAAGTTTTTAAATACAACCCTGAACTATTTCTCATGTTTTAGTTGAAAAGTCTGATGTTACACTTTTTCTTCTCTTAAAATGTTGACAACTTGACTGTATTTATCAATGGACTTGATTATAATCCTAACATGACCATCTCGTTGTGACTTAAAGGTGCATTCTTGCTTACTTATCTTGGCGGTAATATACTTAATCATTTCGTTCACATCATTCACGTCACATAAAAATATTGGTGGCGGCATATCAGCATTATTTTCGGTTTGTATATTTAACAGAAAAACGGTTAATAACCAAAGAGATTTTGTATATTGTCTCCGTTTAGCTTTTCACTGATACACACTTATAATATAACTACTCATTCCAAAGGTTCAATGAGTAGTGACTTTCTTAGCGACTGCTGGAAAAAAGTGGGCCAGAAGTAGTTGATCGTTAGAAAACCTGTCCACCATTGGAGCACGAGTATTCCCAGATAATTAAGTCAGCTCATGTTGAAGGTTGAAGCAGGAGAAGATTTCGGGGACTAAGCAGAGACCGGTATTGGGGAACTAAATAAGTCCAAGAGATATTATAGGATCCCGTGAAGAAATTGAGGAGCTGACTATTGTCGAAGAAGAGGGGCCCAAAATAAATTGTGAAAGTGGTGAAAATTTATATATAGCGTCTGCTTCCGCTGATACCGACAATGACGAAATATCCACCTCTTGAACAAGGCTCCGGCCCTCAGCTAATAACAAATCCGCTGAAAAAGAAAGGATTACCTTATTGCCAAAGCAAACTGTGGGGCAACAAGAAAACGGCAATTGCTTGGAGTCCATTAAGGGCGATTTAAAAGACATTTCTCATTACCAAAAAAGGAGTTTGGAAAGGGAAGAGCGCCTTCAAATTTATAGACATTTTATGATTTTTTATTCAAAAAATGAAATTATTACAAAGATGCGAAAAATAACAAGACAAATTATAGCAGCGCTGCCAACTGTTCATTTGTCTTTTGTGATAGTTTGCGACAACTTGTCGTCGTCTCGTTGAATTTCGGGAATACGAATTTATACAGGATCGCTCGTGTGTCTGTCTGTCCCACTTTTACAGCCAACTTTTTCCGAATCTACACAACCGATGAAGTTGTGTGACATATTAAATGAAAGGGCTCGTTGCCACATTAAAGTAAACCGTTTTAAAGTTAAATGAAAATTGATCATTCCCGGGGTTAGGTGTATATATGTATATCAATGCATTATTATGTTGTTCAAGATTATCTGGTATAATAACTAAAGTCGGTAGTCTAGTGGAACCCCACTGGGGTCAGCATTTTCATGGTCATGGTCATGATATCAATTCCTTCGACCTCCGGTAGGTAGAGTTGTTCCTTGACGAAGTCAAATGTCACTCCTAAGGACCAGTAGCGGCAGACAAAATACCCATCCTATTAGACAAAAACCATTTGATTTATTTATTTGCATATTATTATGCTTCCTAGTAAAGCGAACAAGGTAATAGGGAAATTTTTTAAAGGCTAAATATAGAATTTAGCAACCTGACCTTGTGGGCTTTGGGTCTTTGAGGTCAGAAACTTTAACTGGCCGAGAGATTTGGTATGGACACATATAAAAAAAAATATTCGAACACTTTGGACATCTTTTTCAAGCCATACCCGATGGTTCCGTATACAATATTGTTTGGCAGAGTTACTACAAATTTATTATTTAATGATCGCAGTTGGAGTGAGTTAAAGTATATTAAAATAGATAAGTGGAAGCTCAAAGCGGCTGGAAAGCTGCACCAACTATATGGGGAAAGTTCAGCCACATTCCAGATGACGAAAGATCCAAACACACTGACAGCACATGACCAGTTGTGCTCTAATATATTTTAATTAATTCTTTTAATTCCTATTTATTTTAATTTAAGCCCAAATACATACATGTACTTTGGTAAAAGAGGAATGTTTATAAAGGCTTCTCAGGGCAATGCCGGCGAATGATGTGCAAGGAATATGGAAACGTCCGGCGGGGGCGGTCTCTTCAAAGTATTTGTATTTGTTTAGCGCATAAGTCGAAGTAGAAGTTGAAGTAAAGACATTAATCTCATCTGGCGCATTGTGAACTGCAGCACTTTGATGTTTCGAAGCGAGTTTTTTTTTTTTTTTTTTTGTATGATGCGCTTTCTTCGTTCTATCGCTCTATCTTCCTATTTTGCAGCGCATGAAGTGGTGTGTATCAGTACAGGACGTGCAAGCTTAGATTTATGACTAAGTCCCAGACAAAGTGTCTGCGGTTCAGACAACGGTCGTACGGCCAGCCATGAGCTATGTGCCATGAGCCAAAACTCAGAGAACTTGCCGAGAAGACGTTGCAGGCGAAGTGCGTGAAAAACTGAATAGTACACACAAAAGTTGGTGCAAAAGTTGTGCCAGAGAAATGTGCATAATGTTGCACAAGATGCACAGCTCATACAAACTAACTCACACACTCAAACTTGAATTCATCAAAGACATCCGTACGCATTCCTTTTGCCCGAATCGCGCTAGTTGTGCCACTTGCAAATTGTGTGCTAAAGAAACTTTTCTGCACTTCAATGGAAAAAATACGAAACATTTTGTTTTCAATTTTAAGAGGAATTTTTAACCGAGTTCCGCCAACTCTTTTATACCTTTCGTGAAATACCTGTACTCGTACGGTTACGTAGTATTGAACCTCGACGAGGCGAAACATCTGATTGTACGTTTGAATATGGCAATCCCTCAACGGGCCCGCGGCAAAAGTCAAGCTATCAAAATATAACTGATGTCGAAGCAAAGTTCGTAATAGAGTGAATGTACCGAGCGCGTTGCAGGAAGGATAGCAGAAAATTAAAAGGAAAGAAAAACTTGCAAACGGTTTTTGGGAGATGAACGAGTTTCGAAATGAATCCAAGCAGTTCGCAAGATGCGGTCATAAGAAACAAAATAAACAACTTCGGCAAGTCTCCTCGCAGTATTGGAAGTTGTGCGAGCAACGTTTTTTACAAGCGCCCATGAAAAATGCAACTCAAGCGGATATTCAAAGGGCACTTCGTCCAAGCTGGCACTGCTAGGTACGAAGACTTTTTATTTAAATTCCGATAGTAACGCCGAAGAAAACCTCTCCGCACACTGGCGAGGCGGCCAAGCGGACGTGGCCCACTGCTCGTACAAGGAGTGGCTCCATCTTATTCGCGTTTTCAGCGTTTTCAGCGTTTTCGCTTAACATTGACTTAGTACTTCCGGCGAGAGGAAGATGAATGTTTTCGTGCCGACACCATTGCGACGCCAGCTGTTTCCTTCTCACCAAGATCTCCGCCTCTTGTTTATTGATGTCGTTGTTGTTGCTGCGACTGCTGCTACTTGTGCTGGTGTCGTTGCTGCGTTGGCCGACTCAAAGCTTTTTGATACGACATTTGACAACGTCCGTTGGGTGCTTTCTCCGCGTATAAAATGTCGAGTTGTGGTGCGAGCGTCGCAACTAACAAGTGTACAAACAAAATATACTATATACTATATAATAACTGCAGTATGTTGCTCGCAGCAATGTCAACGAGCGAGTGCCTTCATTTGTTTATTTATTTACTGTTCTTTTGTAATTAGAATACGGTCCACACTTTAACTTTAGTCTTTGGCTTCACATATTTTTCTAAGTAGGGAATATTGTTTCGGTACTCCCACTCCCCAATAACACTAATATAGTGTAAGTAGAACCAAGGAACATAATTTTATTCCTACAACTTGTATTTCCTTATCCTACGGGTATATAATGAGCTGCAAAAACCTAAATACAATACAGTGCGCAACGTGATCCATCTATCTATCTATCTATCTAATATATTTATCTATCCATCTATCATATTTCTATAGATTACTATTCTTTGGGTCTATATATCTATTTGTCCATATAGCTATTAATTTGTATTTCCAGTTTCTGCCAGAAAGTGCGTCTATGTTCTAGTTATTTTTGCTTAATTTTTGAGGTTAATTTGTGAAAATTCGTAACCTTTGGAATTTGTTGCTGTCGTAGACTTCTCTGAAGTGAACATTCGAGCTGCTTCGTTTTTATCAAGCTTCTTCGGCTGTCAAAAGTAACAGTTGGTTTGGATGGTGGATTCCCTTCTCCGTCATCCATGAATTTTTGATTGATTTTTCCTCAGGCAAAAAATTAATTGAGAGCTTTAAATAGTAAATCATAATATGGCCTATGTGAATGCATTTACCATTACCTAGTGATAAGGTAAAAAGATGAATAAAAAATGGCACTTCAATTGTATTGCATGCAATAGTTGCATCAAACAGGAAGCCATACACAATTTTCCAAATTTACATAACTTAATGCAAGAGTATACCAGACGCTATGTAACAGTGGTGGCCATGAATTTAGCTGATGTTCATAACGTTCAGATTAAAATATTTCCTTTTATTTTATGTTTTCTGTACATACTCCCTTTTTTGAGTGTCCTTGCCATTATGTACCGTTAATTTCACCTGTGCTTTTTTCCCATTACAATTATTACATTTATGTCTCATTTACTGTCCAGTAGGCGTTCAGAAATAAAAACCACTTCGTGTTTTGGTAGTTCGAATTTCTGAAAAGTTCTGATTTCTGTATACTTTTTATCGATCTAAAAAATAATCAAACCAGGTAGTAATTAATCATTTTCACATTTTATTATTTAAAATATTGAGTTATCCTTTTTGGTTAAGTATAATACAATCATATCATTATGTTTTGTTAGCAAATTTGTCTTGTGATCAGTAGGAAATGAACTGTTCTTTTTACACCAATTTATTAAACTACGGATGTTTTCAATCGCTGTTGAATGTGAAATAACTGGTTTTCAAGCAGAAATGTTGTCTTCTCATTATCCCTGCTGAGTGCATATTCAGATTCGTCTTCAATAATGTCCTTATTCCATTCTTAATTACTTGTATTAATTACTTGTGTTGAATCGATTTCGGCTAGAACAGTTAGGGTTATTTACAGCAACTGGTATAGTGGCAAATTATCGTCACTGTCGTATTGGTCGGAGTCCCAATTTAGCACCAAGCGCTTCTTAATACTTTGTGTGGCAACTCATCCCAAGCCTGTTTCAGACCAATTATTGCACTGCGGATGGAAACATTTTTTAAGAAACTTGTCAGTTCGCCACCTTCCTTTCGTTTATTTGACATAATTGTTATTATTTTCACTTCTGGTAGAAAATGTGTGCCTCACTATTAAGTAGCAATGACCCATTGAACACAACCATGGCAGAAGTACGCACAAAAAAACATATATATATATACAGATTTCGGTAATTTTTTTTCTATCACAAACTACTCAATGTACAAACAGAAGCACAAAATAAAAAATAAATGATAAAAAATACAGCGTCTACTGTAATTGGAAAGATAAGTCAAGGCGGCTGGATACAAATTACTAAGAATTTAATTTAAATGAAGTAAAAGTTTAAAAAAAATTTAAATGTCGGTAAACGGTTGGTGACAGGTGTTTTGGTGTAAGTTTTTTCAAATATTTTCATAAGTTAATAATTAGGAAACATTAAATAGTAGAATAATAAAGGTTTCTTCTCCTTACCTTATTCATGCAACATTATTTCACTTACTGTTATAACATCGTAATATTAATATTTATCATAGTTGTAAAGCTATTGAATCACTATACTCCAGATCTGTAAACTGTAATTAGGTTGGATTTACAAAATCACGTGTTACGCTGGAATAAAACCAGAATGTACATACATAAGACGTCGGCTGATGTGAAAAGTGAAACTGCCGGGACTTAAAGGGGCACCCGTAGGAGTTGGAATTTGAATTGTAATAAATAAGCGACCACATTATGATGATAAAATAAAGTATAAGGACAATAAAAAATAAGTAGTGTGCGAATTACCGAAACGTCCGGATTACAGAGATTAAAACAAATCGAAAGAAAACATTTCTGATTATTTTAATCAACATAAATTATTTACGATTTATTTTTAAATTGTTTTTAACATTTTTAATGGGATTGAAAAAAATAGAAATAGAATAGAAATTTCAATTGTCAAAGTTTTGTTTAACTTTTCTTTTTGTAGGCTAAATCTCTAAGACTAACAAGTTTTAAAATATCTCCGGAGGCAAAATTTCGTTCTTATTCATATTGCTTGAGAGTGGAGGATTTTGGAACTTGATTTTCATTAATGTCCCCGATATTCTCTTCCTCAACCTGCTCCTAACTTAACTCAATGTCTGCATTCAACCACCCACGAATCTCATTATCATTGTATATACCCGGGGGATATTTTGACATGTAGGTCAACTACTTCATTTGAGTTAGTTGGTCCTAACATTCCAAAAGGCAGATCATCATCCACAGCATTCCAATCATTTGAACTCTTAACGAAAAGTTTTTCAAAGAATCCACCAAATTAATTGGTTAATGGCTTAATTCTTTTCAACACTCTTCGATGTTTCGCTTTTCTGGTAACAAGTAATTTAAGTTTGTGTCCTCCCGTTGCATTGCAACAAACCACATATATACTCTTCCTTTAATAATTTTACGTTCTTGGGCGGACTCCTCAGTATGCAGTGAAACAGTTTTCTCTGGCAGCTTTTCTCAATGTAGCGCAGTCTCATCTTCGTTATAGATATAAACAAAGGATTGTGATGTTTGTTCTGTGGTTAATGGAAAATGGAAAAAAGAACCGTCCAAAAATTATTTTAAAAATATTCGTTGTTTTAATGCCGTGCTCGTAAAGCTTGTCCTGGACCGTTGATTATATCGTTCACCTTCTTGTGCGCAATGGTATTTTTATGACGTAGACACTGCATGCGTAATTAAAGTTATTGTAGATGCTATAGAGAGTAAATGTAACAAATTTTCGAGCAATTTGTTTTTAACAACAAATAAACAATCGTTTTGTCATTACCGTGAATCGTGACACTGATTTGAACAGATACAATAATGCGAGAGCAACTGAATTGGAAAATACATTTTATGAGTCTTCATAAGACAGGCACTTTCTCTTACTATCCTTCACAATTTTTAAATTGTATTAGGGGATCTATCGCCTTATTTTATTTATCTTGTGTATTGTATAGTATCTTGCAATGCCAACAACATTTCAGGGCGCAGTATGTTTTCCTGTGTCAGTCTGAGTACCTGCTCTGTGTGATCATTAGTTTCAATTCGCCTGGAGATAATCACATGTCAATCAACAGTATGAGAGTAATAGTGAGGCACAGTACACCAACTAAGAAAAATGTCCACAGAAATAAACAGATTGAAACATTTTCAGTTGAAGAATTATTAAATGCTAAAGTTTACCATAAGACGAAATTAAGACCATAATCCGCCATGAAATAGCCGCCTTACCGAAAAATTTGCAAGTGCAATGGAAAATGCTGAAAAACGCGCACATTACGCATTTCGACCTCAGTTTGAACATTTGCACGATATCATATTTAGAAAGTGATTTGAAAATTTGTTACATTTGTAGGCTAATTAATACAGACTTCTGATTCCTTTCACAGCACGAAGCAGACTGGCTTTATTTCTTTTTCCACGTTCGCCCTTTGGGCATTCACTCTTTTGGCATTCACAGAACTTTCTTAAGCTACGATATAATTTACATACTTAAACTTAAAATAAACTAAACTAAACTTACGAACTAACTAATAACTAATACAACTTATATTACTACACATTTAATTGTTAATTTATTGAATTGTAAAAAATGTTTTTATCTACATAAAAACACGAGGAAAACCAAAACTCAGCTCCCGGATATGGCATAATTTGTCATTTGAAGTTGTATTTCCACAACGAAACTGTCTTCCAATATTTAGCTTTTTCTGTTAGAGTTAAAGAGAATTGTATTATAGTAGGAATATCATTATTATTATCATTATAATGGGAACAACCTATTAACATCAAAAATAGATCAATGGAAAGCTATAATGCCTTAATTATGCGCAATGTCATCGCATTTCGACGACTGGGCGATCCTAGTATGATTACACAAAACACTTAAAGCCAGTAATAAAACCATTCAAAGGTATTTTTGTTCTTCTCACTTAATCATACACACGGTTTTAGGTGGACTAAAATAACCCCCAGTGTTTATTTAAAAGCAACAGAAGTCAAGAGAGAAAATACATTTTCAGTAGGATTCTTTCAAATGCAAGTATGTAGAGTATCTGACTCGCTTAGGTTAGCATATTTAAGCCAAAATTGGACTAAACTCGAATCCCGAATTTGAGGGCAACAAAAGGGCTGAAGTGCCTGCAGCATTGGGTGATAAGATAAGGAAGCATTAGTCCGAAGTGAAAGTGTTTTGTCCCTTTTCGGGAAGGAAGCCATTTTGTGGGTATACGTATACACAAATGAAGCCGGGAGAAACTTGGTCTATTCTACTCGCAGTCGCACCCCTATACGCATTCACTCTCACACTCCTACACACCTATGCCGCATTTGGGTTCTCCTTCTGCAACTTCCATGCCTCAAGTGTGGAGTACATCCATAAGTGTCATGTTCGGTGTCCGTATCCTCATTCATCGTTGGCGTGCACGCACGTTTTTTGCGCCCCTTTTGTTTTATTGTGTGCGGCAATTTTTCGTAGGAAAGTGTGAGCCGTCGCTGTGTGTGTGTCTTGTCGGATTATACCGCTGTGTTTGTGTGCGTGGGTACGTGTGTGCCAAATAAATTCCGTTGCGCTAGAAGCAAAGATTTATTATCAAATTAAATTTCTGACAGAATTTATTGCTTTATCTCTCGCTGAATATAGTTCTTTTTCTCTTCGCAGCATCAACACCATCGCGGCCGAGGCCAAACGCACCAAATGAGCCCAAAGCGTCAGAGCTGAACCCGTACTCCGTCAGCCCAGTGCTGCCTCTGCTGCTGGTGATGATGATGATTCCGACGCCGTCCCTTCCAGCACCAAACAACGACTCCAGCTTCATTTCGCTTCGTGTTTAGCCACTCTTTCTTGCTGCCTTTCTTTCCTTCTTTTTTCTTTTACTTTGTTTATAAATTTTTAGAGAACAAATTTGTGCAATATGCGCGCATCATCCTCGCGTGTGTCGGTAGCATTTACAACACAACCGTTTAGCCCGGCCACCGGGAGCGGGTGTCGATGCACGTCATAAACTAAGCTAAAACGCCTCAGCTCATATTAAGAACACATTTTCCCACAAACAGCGGCACTGTTGCGAAAGTCCACAGAATAGAGTAAAAAAGGACAATGATATAACATATCCTCTAATAGAGTGTTTTCTTCCAATTACAGTAGCTTTTATTGTGAAGTTACTACTTTTGATACAAACCTTTTTCTAATTTTTTAATCTTTTCTTAATTGAAACAAATTCTGATGTCCTCATGTAGGACAGCACTGACACTGTAGTCCAGAGTAGCCCCAAACTATTGATTGATCAAGTCTTTGCTTGGTTTGAATGAAGTTATAATTTATATAATGCATTACGTTTATTTATCTATCTGCATTAATAACAGAAAATTGATCATCCAATCTATTTATGTCGGTATGGTAAAGAGCCCAAAACAAAAACTGCTAATTTGAAGATATACAGGAAGTTATATATATTTTTCTCGAAGACTTCTTGTGTATTGGCGCTAAAAATATTGAATAATACGAATACGTTTAAATACAACATATATATTAATTGTGACTTAGATACACGCAAAGTGGTGCAAGGCCAGGTATGTCACATAAAGAGTATGCGAGTTAGAGTTCCTCAAGGTAGTGTGTTGTGGCCGATTCTATAGACGCTCTACACGCCGGACCTCTAGAACTTGACACACGAGAAGATCTCTATAGCAACATATGCGGATGATACTGTCCTGTTGGTGAGTGATAGTGATAGCGATCCGGCTGTAAGCTCAGCTCTCTTGCAAGACCAGCTGGCCGAAGAAATGGGACATCTGCGTCAATGCAGAGACATCCGTACACGTCACCTACACTATGAACCACTTGACCTGCCCTGTCGTTTCTATCAACCTACCTGGGACATATCATGACCAAATGAAAGCAGTTGGACCTGAAACCTCGAAGAATGTATTGGCTCTTAAGTCAAATTCGCAGCTAACCTATGAAACAAACTTTTGCAGTACAATGCCATACTGAAACCGATATGGACCTATGGTATATAACTTTGGGGCACGGCATCTAATTCATTCTTTAAAAGTTTCAATCCCAGCTACTGCGGAGAATCAGAGGTACACAGTGCTATGTCCGGCACCATTTAATCGATCGGGACTTAAAGATTTCAGCAATCAAAGCAGAAATCGTCATGCACAGCAAAAGATACGTAATTAGGTTGGAAGACCATGTCAACCACCTAGCATCAGCCTGCTGGACTCCCCCTAGATCACATATTCCGTCATAAAAACTTTTTATTCGCTGGATATCGTCTGATAATAACAGCAAATAAACACGAATAAAAATATTTTGTTTCCTCGTAGTATTAAAGTTGAGTCACAGGCTCGTGTGATGGAAACACTTGACTGAATGAATTAACGAATGATTGCAAAAGCAATCTGTTTTATACACTCTACTCATTGCAGAGTGTAAACACAACGAGTGCGACCTTAAAGTGCTTATCAAAACGGTTTACCAAAACGAATTTGAGCTGCCCACAAAATTCGGCACACAAATGCGGAAGTTCGACGCCTTGTTTATATATGTATGTACGTATATATGTATGTATATGTATGCAAGCAAAAACACGGATATTCACGCGTAAAAAGCAATTACAGCAACTTATGCACTTGCTGTTGTTGTTTTCTCAGAACACAGTTTCTCGATTTCGTTTCCCAGATTGACGACGGAAAATTTTAGAATAAAAAAGTTGCGAATGAAGACATTCCAGGAACATTAGCAGTCTTGTAAGAAGATTAACCACCAACTTAATGATTATAAGATATTGAGTTGACTATCAAAATGCACAAAAGATTGAAACAATAAACATAAAAATAAAATTAGTGTGCTTAGAGTTTCTGATGTTAAACGCGCACAGCGTTGCTCGATGGTTATGTGCCCGTGTATACTGCTACAGAAAGTGAGCCAGGATTATGCGGGTAGAAATTGGTTTCCAGGAATCCCATGTGTTCTGCATGTCCTCATATATTATTAGGCCTACTTTGCTTTCTGCTCTGTCGTCCTTCCCTCTGTACAATACTATGTGGCCGTATGCTGCCCTTCCGAAGCATCTAGCTTACGTTAAGTATGCTGATGTTAAAGTTCGCTATCGTTACTTCGAGTTTCGCTTGTCTGGATACTTCCCTCAGGTTCCATTGTCCAATTCATGTCCTGGTTTGTTTGCCAAGTGTTGTCGTCATCGGGGGGTTGTTGTTGGTTTTCCGAGGCTCGGTTTGGTTACGAGAATCAATTATTTGTCTGATATGGTGGGTGAATAGCCTTCCGCTACCATCTTGATGAGGAGTACATATTTAATGCGAAATTAAACAAAGCCAAAATAGTTTGTGAAAAAGTTGAATAAGATGGTGACTTAAGCAAGTAATATGATTCGTCGTTCGTCGAAGGGTTCGTCTTCTGGATGATCTTATTTGTATTCGCCATGAAAATGTACTCGTTTTTGTTGGGTGAGTATTTTGTTTGAGCAGCGTCTGAGTGGTTCCTGAGGTATATCAGCATCCGCCTAGGCAATGCGCGTGGCCAATACGTGGTTTTTATTTTTACGTATCACCGCGCCGCCAATTTCGCCATTTATCTTGTTTCCCGTCTGCTTGTACTGCATCAAAAATCTGCAGCAAACTGTGAAAATAAATCAGTGTGGCCAAGCAATCATGTACGAGCACACACAAGTTCTACAATAATAGTCAGTTCCTAATCCCCCTCTACACAAAGAGGGACCCTTTCCTATTAAGCGCGCATACAAGTGACATGAGCGAGCATTGCGGCATAAGAATCGACGCAACTCTTTAGTTTTTCATTGCTTTCTTCAAATTTCTTCTTTTTTTTTTTGGATTTTTTGTTGCATCGTTTTTTTTTCAACGTCTTTGGCACAAGATTTATGAGAATTTAGTTGGCAGCGTCAACGAATCTTATCGAATTTTTGGCATCGCACTTGAAGCATAAGAAGTAAGTGCACCGATTTTTCGGTCCTATTTTGTATTCTGACATGAACTTCGGAACACCTTCTCAAACCCATGTGGTCTTCTTAGCACAATTCAGTCACCTAATTGCACTCCGATTATTACACAGTTCTCATTAAACTGCAGTGTTCACTATTCAATAATTACAGCAACAGCAAAAAACTGTCACTTTCTTTTGAATTTGATGAAAGTGAAGTCTACCTGTGAGGAGGCTAGACATTGTGAGTAAGCAACAGCAATAAAATCATAAAGGATAACAATTCAAGGCGAAAATAGAAAGGAGAGTTCGTTCCGCACCTGTCACCTTGTATAGCAGCACAAAAATACATTTGCTTTGTTATGCAATTATTATATAACTCCAAGAAACTCCGGGAAATCGCCTGTGCGTCCTTGAAGCAACATAAACGACATAACGGCCTATTTTAACTACACAACAAAGATACCATATTTGGAAATAATGAATTCGAAATGAAGAGTGATTTCTCAGCCAGTATAAGAAATTTTGTTGAACGATTCAACAAGTATAACATTAATTATTATTAACTAAGTAACGCATTATTATTATTATTAATATTAATATTTATATTATTATTATTATTATTATTATTATTATTATTATTATTATTATTATTATTATTATTATTATTGTTATTATTATTATTATTATTAATATTAATATTTATATTATTATTATTATTATTATTATTATTATTATTATTATTATTATTATTATTATTATTATTGTTATTATTATTATTATTATTATTATTATTATTATTATTATTATTATTATTATTATTATTGTTATTATTATTATTATTATTATTATTATTATTATTATTATTATTATTATTATTATTATTATTATTATTATTATTATTATTATTATTATTATTATTATTATTATTATTATTATTATTTTTATTATTTTTATTATTTTTATTATTATTATTATTATTATTATTATTATTATTATTATTATTATTATTATTATTATTATTATTGATTATTATTATTATTATTATTATTATTATTATTATTATTATTATTATTATTATTATTATTATTATTATTATTATTATTATTATTATTATTATTATTATTATTATTATTATTATTATTATTATTATTATTATTATTATTATTATTATTATTATTATTATTATTATTATTATTATTATTAGAAGTTGATTGTGATGTAGAGAAGGATGCATTCTTTATAAATACAATTATTTTATTACAAGGACAAATACTTTAATCATCAGTCATATTTCAACACAATAATCCTTATAATAATTTTCACTTACTCACACTAGCATAGTAGAGATATGTAGTTAAAATTGCTGTTGGTGTCTTTGAAAAAGTGGCGAACAAATACGACTACGATTTGAATGAAAACATCACTATATAATATAAATATTGTATCTGTACTAGTATAATTACATATCATAAACTTACAGCTGTTTCAGTGAAGAAACTTTTGTTCTTTTCAAAGCAATGGAAAAAAAATTAATTTCGTGTGTTGATCATATATTGCTTTTTGATGGGAAAAACATCATTGCATCGTAAACATGGATTGGTAAGTGATATCAAAGCCATTCTTAGAATGTGGTCATCTATTCTAACGTTTTTTCCTCTTCCCAATGTTCCTTGCTAAATTTAAACTTGTGGTCTTTATATAATTATATAATATATATTATATAATTCAATAATAATTCAATAGAAAGACGCATTGTATAGATAAACTCTGTGCAAGAGAAATTTATTGTTAGCTCTAAGGACCTATTAATAATTTTCTGACCTATTAATAATATTCTGCGGCTCTGGTCGCCGTAAAGCGCATCAGAGTACTGGAAAGGTTACAGTACAGTGTCCGTGTTTTGGGATGAGTATGGTATTTTCTTTATCGACTACCTTGAAAAAGGCAAGGCAATCAATAACGATAGTATTAAATCAATAACGATAACCAGTAGACCAACTAGATCGTTTGAAATAACATAATTCGAAGAAACAGCCCCATATGCAAATAAGTTAGAGAAGCGCTGAAGTCGTTGTATCGCCGATAAAAAAAAAGTATGCCTCTTTCTTCAATAGCGCAAATGTGTTGTTTTACAAGTTTTTTAAAAAAGAATTCTTAAAAATGACTTAGTATAGCGTTAGTGAAGCGTTACATACAGGTTTCATACAATAAGTTCTATATAGTGTATGTGGTAATTAAATTTTTCCCCTATAAAATTCCCTTTCTAGAGCTCTGAATATTTAAAAAACTTTGTGTTTGCCTGAGACAATTAGTCTAATTTCGACCCCTGGGCGATTCTAGTACGATTAATTATTTTGATCGGGATACTTCATTAATGCATGCCTTTATGTCTCCTTCAGTTTAAATTTTCAGGCATGAAATGCCTATTAACATTACTTTCTTGTTGTACTCTATCATTATAATTTCATCTTTGTTAGTATTGGTTGGTATTTACCGTTTATTTATTTATTTTCAAACTGATTCCATGAAGTTGTTGGGTATTGTTTGACCGAATAATGAAAACGCCATCAATGTTCGATGCATTCTGGATAGATTACACAACAAAAAGAAATACAATTCCCTGTCGATATGAGCAGAATAAAGAACCTTAGCATTGGACATTTTTTTACTATTCCTGTTTTCTTGTTCCGAATAACAAACTTCAGCAATTTCAAATAATCGCAAGTGCCATAATGAGGTCCTCGTGCTCGCGAAGCGCAAAACGCACGTTTGGCATTCTAATGCAGCAAAACCGACAGTGGCAGCACAAACGGGGAGCCAAACTAAGAAAAGAAAAAGAAAAGAACAAAGTTCCTTATTGCGAACTGTGAAAATGTGGGGTGGTGAATAAACATTGTCGGGCAAGCGGTGGGGAGACCGGTTGGAGGTTACGGCAAACTCGACGGCGTCGTCGGTGATAGCATGAGGGATTACTGCACGTGATTTATATGGGATTCCGAAGAAATATGGGCGAAATGTGTCGGCAATTTTTATTGGACATTTTAAAATGCGAGTAAGACGTTCCTCGTCCAAACACTGTTGCCTTCCCTACCGAGCAGCTGCCGCTGCTAACCGTGCTTTGCCGCGAATAAGAAATGGGAAGCTGATTCAGTGTTTTTCCCAGAAATAAGTGTGGCATGGCAAGCAAAGATGTTGAGCGGGGGACGAGTGGCTGCATATTTTCCGTGGCCACTCCAGATGAAGCCACAACATTTCTCACTTGATTTCGTGAGTACTTAGTAAGGAAGTCGCGTTCCCTATGCTCCAACGAACGCTTGCGATTATTTATGAATGGCTATAACGTGCTACATTGTGAAGGCGGAAGGCATCGGAAAAGTTTTCTCAAACTTTGGGCTTTTCGGTGGTTTTGCATTAATTTGAATTCTTAATGCAAATGAGCGAATTGCGCTTAGTGCTCACACTCCACATCCTTCCAGACGCTTCAGTTCATCTCAGCGGGTGGATTCGATTGGAATTTTCCAAAAAAATCGTTCATCAGTTTGATTAATCGGATTCGCTCTGGTATAAATCACGTACGCTTTATTGGCAATCATCACACTTTGCAGCGTTTGCGTAAATGAATTCAATTAACAACTTTTCGTTTCTCATGCAAAGCGACAATACTGCGACCGGCGCAGCGTACGTCTGCGTCCACATCATCGGCGCCGGAGTCTGTGTCTGCCTTACTTTAGATAAATTGTGACACTTTAGCGAATAATGGCGTCAAAATGATTTAGTTTGTCCCTGACAGTGCAATTGTTAATATGGCACTTAATTTCACCAGCGCCCTTGCAACCGGGAGGCGTAGCGTCGAATGCGTGTTTCCAAATAACCGACTTTGGTTTTGCGCGCGTTTTCTCTGCTTAAGCTAATTCGCAAATTCGCAACTCGCGGCACGTTGTAATGGAAATTAATTAAGCAACTTCTCTCAAACAGCCCTCAGCCGGTTCATTTCACTTAGTTTTACTGTTCGCATTCGGCGCCGACTGCAAGCACTTCTCCATTATATCATTTTTAATTTAGTGGGCGTCCTTCCTCCGCCTGGCATATTAATTTGTTTCTTTCATCAGCTCGCACAATTTATGAAAACAATTTGCATTGAGCTCATTACTCCGCTACAACACCCTCTCCAAAAGCAACAACAAACCAAGGAATGTCCTTTTATATGAGGTGAAGACGAATCATCACAAGTTCCCCTTTAAGCAAAATTACATGAAAATTTGGGTGTAGTAAATTTTCATCCGTAGCACGGAGTATAGCAATACGAGCCTTCTGCCAAACTAATAATGACCAAGGAGTCCAATAACAAAAATAAAGTAATCAGACAGTCATGACTAAACGCGGCGGAATGCCAGAAAAATACAAACCGCACTTAGAATTGCTGAATTGTTATGCTGGACGCAAAGAGCGTCGAATTAAAACGCAATATCATCAATTACATTACATTGTTCGAAATAACTTCTCTGCAAGCCATGGCGAATATTCGCATACACCGACTTTACTGCAGGCTAAGCCGCATAATGCAAAACTCCAGAGCCCGGGTGCAATGCCAGTCTGTCAGCCCGAAGTCGTGCCCTGCATGCTACCTGCGAAGCACCTTAAAACGATCGCGCTGCGGAGCTTTGCATGGCAGTCATGCCGGGCATAAATAAAGAAGCGGACGTGCAAAGGATCGCAGTCAATAACTCATTGACGAAACAATACCGCTGCGGCATCGGCAACGGGGCCGAGGCACGGTAATCGTGAGTTATGAGTTGTCACCTGTCTGTCGAGTTGTCAAATTGAAAGTGGATTGTGTACTACAAGCGCAAAGTGGTCTTGATCGGCGATAAGAATTTCAATTACTGTCGTCTGATCTGATCGATCCACGATCGTTACATGCAGATCGGAGTGTGTAGCTCAATGACTCAATTAATTCAATTAATCGATACTACTGGAATATAAAGTATGGTTTATCCAATAAACCATTGTTATTACGTATTATTAAAATACGACAGGCAGACATTCATTCCGCTTATATGGAATTTAGCAATCTTAAAAGATTTCGCTATAGGGTTTTCGGATTCGTTGTTCATATTTATGACGGTAAATGAAAATCTAAGAGCCACTGATAAGAGGCCGACAGACAGGTATTGCAGTAGAAAATTTCCCAAAGAAGCTACATTGTTCCATTGGATACTGTTGAACTAATAATGTGATATTCACGGCTTTAATGTTAAGACAAAGTGTTTGGCTTGGAAAAAAAAAAATATAAAAAATAAAAAGAACAAGAGCAAGTACCCAAGCGGTGGTTGTTTGCTCAGTAACTTACTCATATTCTTGGTCTGTCCTCGAATAACAAGGAAACCTTAATTTTCTAGTATGATGTATAATCTCGATGAAATCGAAGAAACCTTTTACTCACACTCGACATTTTTGCGCATCCGTCGATGTGCAGACGATGAAAACTCAACTGAAATGACAGAATTGCCGAAAACAACAAAATAAACAACGAACATACAACGAATCTTCGGAAACACGGCCACGGGACAGGTTGGTGGCCCAGAGAAAAGGATACACTTGATCTCCTATATGAAACGATTTCATGATAATATCAACTATTTGCGTTTTAAAATGTGCTTTCAATATGATTACGGCATTTTAATGGGTTTTAAGTAACTTAAAAATTTTCATTTGGCGAAGTTTTCTTTCATGTTCCATTGTGTGTTATGGTTATTCAGAGGTCGATATGGCGAGTAGAGTAGAGATAGATCTTGAGAGTGAAGAATTCTTTGATCTTCGTTTGTACCTTTACCGTCATTCATGTTCTCCATATTGCCTTTTTCAGTCGAATAATGAGTAAATTCAGTGTCGTCATTCAACCGAACATCAATCTCATTATCAACAATAAGGTAAACCCCCGCATGAGAGACTTGAGAAAATGTGATACCCATTTCTGCAATATTTGCGCTCAACTTTCAATGAACTTTCATGTTCGCTTCATCATCATATTCTTATTCATATTCATATTGTAGTAATATAAGTAGTATTAGTTATTAGTTAGTTCGTAGGTTTAGTTTAGTTTATTTTAAGTTTAAGTATGTAAATTATAACGTAGCTTAAGAGAGTTCTGTGAATGTCAAAGGTGTGAATGTCCAGAGTGTGAATGCCCAAAGGGTGAACGTGGAAAAAGAAAACAGACGTGTGTATTAATTGGCCTATAATATTCATATTCATATTCATATTCATATTCATATTCATATTCATATTCATATTCATATTCATATTCATATTCATATTCATATTCATATTCATATTCATATTCATATTCATATTCATATTCATATTCATATTCATATTCATATTCATATTCATATTCATATTCATATTCATATTCATATTCATATTCATATTCATATTCATATTCATATTCATATTCATATTCATATTCATATTCATATTCATATTCATATTCATATATATTCATATTCATATTCATATTCATATTCATATTCATATTCATATTCATATTCATATTCATATTCATATTCATATTCATATTCATATTCATATTCATATTCATATTCATATTCATTTTCATATTCATATTCATATTCATATTCATATTCATATTCATATTCATATTCATATTCATATTCATATTCATATTCATATTCATATTCATATTCATATTCATATTCATATTCATATTCATATTCATATTCATATTCATATTCATATTCATATTCATATTCATATTCATATTCATATTCATATTCATATTCATATTCATATTCATAACATACTACATAAACAACCTCGATGAACTTCACTGTTCTTTTACGCTGGGGTGCTGCTGACGGTCCGAAGGTTCGCTTTCATTTTTCCTGGCAATCGTAGCAGATTTTAATAAAAATGAATTGCGCCACCAAAGTCGTTTATGCTTTGCTTTAATTGCGTTCTTTAGCTCATGTTGCCTTGTAGGATGCCGCTGCCATAACCGATGAACATATGCTCTCGCCGCCAGCTTCCCATCGTGGTGCAAGATTTCTCACCTTTCCAGCTGAACACGATCTTGTTTGCCTGCCAGAGTTAGACTAAGGGAACATGCCGGGGCGAGCCGGGGCGCAGGTAGTCTATCTACCTGTATCACTGAATCACTGTATAGGATAATTTATCAAAAGGCTGAAAATGTTGTTTCTTATTTGCCAAACAAGAACATGATTAATTTCTGACAAATGTACGACACAAAAGATATGTGACACACCTTGGACCTCTTAAAGGAGCTCTGGACCGGACGATGGTTGGTTGGATCGGTGACTGCCTGGATGACTGGTTGTTGGACGGTTGGTTGGCTGGTTGGTTACTTGGTTGATTACTGGTCTGCTGGCTGCACATCTTATTTGAAATCTCTCCCCGCCGAGGTCGCTGTGCTCAACATGCCTTCTGTGACAAACTGGTTCGACCGCCATGGCTGTCATGTGAGAAATGCCTTAACAAGCGAATAATTTGTTTAGCCTTATCAAGTTTTAGCTTTCCCTTGTTTAGCGAAGGTGCACTAAAAATAAAATGATTGATGTTCAAAGAGCTGTCTCTCTTGTGGGGTTACTTGGCAGACATAGCTGATCGGTTGGGAACTGAACCTAAAAACATTTGAGATTACTTAGTCTCTATCATTACCTGAAAATTGATATCATTACCTGAATATCATGGAACTTTTCGATGCTCCTAGTGAATGTCTTCAAGCTCTATTTTTAGTGGTGATAATATCATTTCTTATATACAACATTTATTGACCAACTCTGTTAAATTTGCATGAACAAAGAGATAACGCTGCACAGGGTGGGCCATATTGGGTGGACCCATTTATTTAAAAAGAGATATGAGCATTTTCTATTCTATTTGCCCATTTTTCGGACGATATGGCAAGTAGGGTCCCAAGATGAAAAAGTCGGGCGGTGCCACATCACTTAGGATTGAAAGCTATCACTTGAGTGTCCTATCTATAGTAGTGTTTAGCCATGGAATTGAATTTCAATTTTTTGGAACTAAGTAGAATTACCTTTTACAATGTAAAAGGCCCTTTTCCCAACGATCTTTGGAACGTTTACATTTCTATGTTATTCCGCCTGCTTGTATCTGCCTTTTTGAATCCTTTTCACATGGAGGTTTTTGTTTTTGACAATAATTCTTTTGAGCACACTAAACGAGGCTATAAAGATAAGACCATACTTGACCACTTTAATCATTACCAGGCGGCAGCAACAAGCTGCAAAGGCCCGCTAAAGAGGATCCAGTGTTAAAAAGCCCTTCCTATGTAATAGGATGAACTGTTGATTCCGGTGCATTCAAGTACGTCCACCGCTTTTAGCGCAGTAGCATTAGTGAAGCTTAATGGCTTGCAATTATTTGATAACTCGTCGGGACAGACAGGGCATCCCTTATCCTTTATTGTAAGGATTGTTTTTTTTTCGAGAGTCCACTTTATTATTTTAAAGCTTTATTTATGCTCTTTCACCGTTTTGTTACAGAGAAAAAATGCCTTGTTTCTACACGAATTTGAACCCTGAAATGTATGTCCCTTTGTCCCCGAAATTCGTCACTCCGCCTAACATTGGTGGAGCATAGAAGCGAAGCTCAAGTTTCCAACGACGCCAGTGCCAAAAACTTTAAGTTGCAAATGTGAACTCGCCTTGAAGGCCGGGGGCGGAGAAGTTTACTTACTGTTGCGTTCAACCCGTTGCTTCAGCACTTCGGCAGACGTAGTCAAATTGCGAAGAAATTTAGGTTCTTCGAGTTCATAAATTTTGCGGCGCTTACATTAAAACACCCAAAAATGTTGAACGCAAACTGCAGTAAATTAATAAACGTGTGCCGCACTTGCAGTTTCCACGACGCAGCTCCATCGGATGGGGCGTAAGTGTGGGACGTAGCGCGACGCTGCACAGAAGGACTCGGTTGTTGCTGCCCGTCTGTTGCGTACGCTTGAGAGTTGGAAAATTGTTGCGTAACCTGGTGAAATTTAGTTTCTATACCAGGCTCAACTTTGCACAGCGTCTCATTCGTTGGTGTCACTCGGGAGGCAAAATTGTTTTGAATATGTGAGAAGACATGTTGCCAAAATGGAATACAAGGTTCCTTTTGTGAAATTGCACACATCACTTCAGTTGAAGCAAGACACAGTGCAAATTTCTTTAGATGTTAGAGTATTTATTTATTTTATGTTTGCAAAGAAGCAGAAACAAAACATCTCATATGGAGGGAATGCAATTTATTTTAGAAGAAGAAGTTGTAAAAAAATTCTTTTAACAAGTATTCCACCTATGCCGAGTATAGGCTCACAAAATTAAAGTTAACAGAATTTGAGACGTACAAAACGGTGGTAAAGGACATAGACAGTGAGACAGAATTTGGCATGTAAAAGTTGAACTGGTGTGCAACCAAGTAAAAGTGGCGAAAAAGAAAATTCTCTTTAAAAAAAAGCAAAATGAAGTTTCACAGTCGAGGTGCATTTTGCAGCGGCACCAGCAACGACGTCGAGCTGTACTCGAATGGAGTAGTGGACTCCTGTCGACTGGCCCGAACTGAGCCAAAAGTCACAAGGCAGATCGCGTGTGTGACAAACTACATATCTTAATGGGTTTACGCAGCTTGGCGGCTGTTAAATGCGAAATTAATTAATTGGACACTTAAGTTAACGACATTTCTTCGTTTGACTGAGTCCGACTGCACACGAAGACAATTTTGATTAATTGGCCTGCGCGGCGGTGGAGGAGCGCCACTGAAGAGAGCCTGCTGGAAAGATAAACTGGTCCGAGGTGATTAAATTGATGGCCGCAGCTTGAAGCACTTGAGGAAGGAGAATTGCGAAAGAAAATGGCGTTGTTGAAACTTGAGTAGCTATTTTCAGAAGAATTATTACAGCACCCAATAAAGGTTGTGATCGACTGGACGTTGAAATTATCCAATAACAACAAGAACAAATTAACAAGCTTTGAAAAAGGATGGACATTTTCATTTTTCATCAAAATTTATCCTTCCGAAATTAAAGTAAAGTTCATCCAAAAGTTTTCGGACATGAATTACAGAGCTAATAATATAAATGTGTTTTTTTGTTGTTGTTATGTTGAGAACCTTCTGTTGATGTTGAACTCTATTACTATTGTCAAGCTACTTATATACCAAGATACCAAGTCTTATCCACTGGTGATGGGCACCTAGAGAGAACGAGGCTATTTATGAATCAGTTGGTTAAAGGAATATACAAATTTCAAATACCCCATTATTTACTATCAAAAATGCATAAATAGTTCTGAAAAAAGAGCCTAAGGACCAGTTGAAATACAAGTTGTTGTTATCGATGAAAGTGCAGGTACATTTTCCCTACCTCAATTACATGAACAATAACAAGTAGGCTTTATGATAAATGTTATATAATTGTCGCGTCTATTCCTAAATGATTCATAAAGGCAAAATTCAAGTTCAAACTCGTCATTAATCCATTCCAACTCAAATGAGAGCCACTCAAAGCGATTCACTCAAACACTTCGGAGTGGAAACTCAATAAGGTTTTGTCAATAATTGTCCCCTTCCTTTGTTTTTGTTACAGAAAAGTAAACGCCCATAAACAAAGCGTATGGCTGAGAGTAGTGAGAGCAGCGCGTGAGAGAAATTTTCTTCAATGAAACGAAGTTGAAACCACGTGCACCCATAAATTTAGATAGTTGAACCAGTTTTCGTGCTATGGGCAGAGAGTGTGCTATGCGTGAATCAGTAACAGGTTTCTCATTGCGACAGTGTTGTTAAACGCTTGAGGTTACTTTCCCACATTTTGCAATCTACATTGAGTGGCATCATTTCCAAATTATGTTGAGCATATTGAAGAAATGAGGAAATGGAATCTTCGTAAGAAAATGGACATGAGAAATTGGCATTTTACAACACGAAATGGGCGGAGACAATGAAAGTGGGCATATTGTGGCTACTCAGTCGCATCCCTCCGTTCCGTTTCAAACAACATATGTTGACTAGGAAATAAACAGCTGCTGCTCTCAGAGAGCGCAGAAGCGGAAGAGAGCGCCGTCCGTCAAACGAACGAAGATGAAGATCTCGGCCATAAACCATCCCAGCGGCAGCCATAAAGTACAGTGCAAGCGAAACAAAGCGTGCTATTCTCATGCGCCAGAACGGGATGGTGCGACCCAATAAACTACAAAGCAGCCACAGGAATCACATACATGCATACGCATGCAAACCAATGTTCCCAATTCGTAAATTTTCGCCAGTGTGTGCGTGATTTATTTGACGCTACTGCTCTGCAGCACGTCAGCGCAGTCGCCGGCAGCGCTGCTCTGATGCAGTGGTTGCTCGGTCTGCAGCTGCGGCGCTCGTATTTCTCTCGCTTAATGATTTGTTTACATCATAAATAAATATGGCTGCAGCCGCAAGAGAGCGCCTGACCGAGAGCAAAACGGAGTGTGCGTATTGGACCATTCGACTCTTTGTGTTCGGGGTGCGTTGATTTGTGTACTGTTGTGACGTCACAGGCGTTTGACGCGTCGGCGGAACGAGATATGAGTTGCGTTGAGTTGTGCGTAAGTGAATTGGGCAAGATGGTGTGACTACAGTTGATAGGCTTGTTCGTTGCTATTTGGAGTTAAGAGGACCCAAAGAAAAACGCGACAACCGAGCTTTGAAGTGCGAAGGCGCGTGTGCGCCAGCAGGCGGCGAAGATGCTCATAAGGCATTCTAGCTAAATGGAATTCTTTGCCTAATGGAGCGATTCCACTTGCCGCCGGGTGTTTGTCCCTTCGAATATATGAATTGTCGGTTTTTGGCTTGGGAACATCTCTTATCGCAACCGTGTAGGTGTATTGAGGAGATTGCAAAAGATGAGCCGATTTAACGATGAAAGCGAACGAACTAAACAAGTTTCAAAAGTTCTTTCGGGTTTGGAACTAATTAGTTTAAGAGGCTCTCGAATATAGCATGTCATCTCGCGCAATGTTGTCATCGTAGCCGTATCTTGACACGGTGTACTGCTTTGGCGAAAGCGCACATTCTCATTTGCTTTGGTTGGTAATTTATAAAAATATATTTCTTCTCTAATATTCTTAGTCTCCTATAACAGCCTATCCGAATCCGAGGTAACTTATATTGGGTCTAGACCAATGGAACAAATAAATTTAAGATCAGTTCGCTCACTGATACTGCAGGCATCGTTTAGGCAACTGAATATTACATAACAATACATAATAAGTGCGTCGATTAGAGATACCAAAGAGGTGACCCCGATGTTTGAATTCCATTGCATTTGCCGCGCTATTCTTTCCGTTCATCGAGCAAATAGCTACAAGATAGCTACTCTGAAGAATTTCATGACGCAATAAATATGGTGACAAATCGAAGCAAAGTTGATGAATAAATTCAAGAATTGATGGTGAAATTACAGCAACTTCGATCATCTCACAGAAGGCTAACCGCTACAAGTACTCAACATTGTCCACAAATTAACCATCCGATTGGTTTGCGCAATTGCAACTCTTGTTTAATCTATACAATGTTGTGGCGGAAGATAGCAAATTCCAAGAGGATGTCATTTTAACAATCAGAGGAGATCATCACAGAGCCACCCCCACCAACAACACACTCGAGCAACGTATGCTTTTTTATTTGCAGACTCAGGGGACTCAAAAATGCGGAGAAAATCGTCAACTTACATAATCTCGACGCAAACCGAACCCACAGATATTACTCCGGACAACTTGATGCGGAAAGTAGCAACAAACAAATCATAACCGACGGTGCTCCTGTTTTGCACTCTTTCGCGGAAGGTATACAAGCTAAAAGACAATCTAGGTTCGTAGCTCAAATTTGTCCAAAGCCTTGTTACTACCAAAAAATTTGGTAATCCAGCAAGCAAATGCCAGCCAATTGCAAACTCTATAAACATTTAAGCGAAGCCAGCTCCAGTTGATTCAACTGGTAAGCGGTAGCACAGCTACGATCAGCAAGAATCCAAAACACCCGAAGGATAATTGGGATTACACATTACACATCCGGGATAGAAGCTTCCATCACATTTACTCGTCGATTTGGATTCGGCCAGACTACAATTGTATGCAGAAAATCAAAATATGTACTATTAAAAATAACGAAAAGCATGACCTACAACTCGATCTAGGGCTGGATCGTGTCTTTAAATGCTCATTTATCGTTGCCGATGTCCAGACTCCAATAATTGGAAAATTTTCGGGTTCAATTCCATTTGCCACCGCAATCATAACGGGAAAAGGACATACACGTCACGGGAATAATGCGGGTGTTGTCGAATCAACCGTAATAGGCAACACGTCATCAAATGCTGTTCGTCACTATAACAACTGTTGCAGACCTAGCAGATCGCAACGGAGACTTATGGGAGAAAAACCAGTAGTTGCAAAATCACAAAATTCATCCAATGACCACAAACTGATCTCACATGGGGCAGGCCCTAGGTGAAATTCACCCAGTTACAACCAGCTGGTCTTAATTGCTAATTTCGTTGGTGAACAAGTGATACCCAAGCTTATGTCTACGAACAACATATTTGGCTACAGACAAAAACATCTAAAGCTAAGATTCTACTTGGGGTTCATTACATGCCCTAACAGTAAAGATTCAAACAAATAAAGCAAGCACTAATTCAACGACGCTAATTAAGACAACGTTAATGTGTGTAACTACGAGTTCATTGAAGATTCCTTCCTTTTATGGGAAGGAATAATGTGAGATTGTTTCCAAATACTAGGTAAAATAGAGGTATTCAAGGAAATGTCAAACCGTTTGCAGATTGGTCTATGCAAAGCATTAGTACACAGCTTTAGAATAGAACTAGGTACACCATCCGGACCCGGTAAAAAAGTTAGTTTTAAGGCTTTTAAGTAGTTTAAAACTGTATGATATTCGGTTACCGGCATATTAAATTGGTTAAAATTACTCAAGGAATATGGGTTGTGATTATTGAAGTTTTTATTAAAATTAGTATACGTGCTTAGCAAAAACATTCGAAATTTCTGCATCGTTGAAACTTTCAACACCATCCAGTTTCATATAGGTAAGAAATCACGTCAACCTCCGCTTGGTGTTAATGAAATTGTAGAATTTTTGGGAACGCTTTTTATGTCCTCTTTGACACAGGTAAGATATGACGAGTGGCAAAGATTATTAAGGTGTTGTAAATTATAACAAGATATTGTGTAGGCAACATAGCTAAGTGTGATACCAGTTTCTCATGGGAAACGAGTTTTGACAACGTTAAATCTAGGATGAGCATACAAATACCTATTGCTTCAGAAGACATCGTTCACATCTTTTGAATTGATTGAGTTCTAAAAAATGCCAGTGTAAAAGTGCAACACAAACATAACAACGTTTCATGCATCAAGTTTTTCGAGGAATTTACTTCGTGTTCTGCAACATTGACGACTTTATAATGTCAAGCTTAGCGCAGGAGCATAAACAACATGGTCTCATCATCAACAAAAACAAGTGCTGAAGTTATATTCTTGAGTTACGCAAAAAATGGCGACGGCATTAAGCCTCCTGAACATCGGGTGAAAGCAATAACAGAGCACGGTCTCCGAATATGGTCGCTTTCTAGATTTATTAAACTATTATTGCCGCTGAACAACTCACGCATCAGAGGTACAGGCCCCACTCAAGGAGTTGACACGCAATCTAAAGAAAAATAACAAACGGCCCGTGGAGTGGACACCTTGCAATTCTGAGGCATTCAAAAATTCTGAAAACGGTATAGCGAATGCTAGGCGTATGAGAATGGGAGCTCTTGGGATCGATTCACAAAGAAAGCAAAAAAAAAAAAAAACAATAACAAAAAACTAGCAGAACTAAAAGAAGATACAGCACTCCGACAGCAGAACTGTTGGTGATCTATAAAGCAATCAAGTACTTTAAGCACATGCTGGTGGCGAGCGTCTTTATCATCAAAACAGATCACAAGCTGTTTGACCCCACAGAAGGCATCGGAACGTCAATTACCCCAATTAAGTTTCATATCTCAGTATTCAACACCAATCGTATGGTACATGTTAGAGGCATGTTAACGCCATAACGATGCCAACCATTCTGGGTGAAAAGGCATTGAGGCGACACAGACAACAGATCGCGAACTCCAGGACATTTTAGACGGAAGCATGTCACTACAGCTACAACAACAGCAAATTGATAATGAAACTCTCCTCTATTGCGGCAGAGAAACTACTACTCCTCGGCAGTATATTCCACAACCATTGCTGTTCAAATATTTTCAAGCGTACACGGACTGTCACACTCCACCCACCGATTTTCGCGCTGGTCAGGGGCGGTGCTTGTAAAGGACATAACAGCAGACACAATTTGTGAGATACTGTGGTCACGAGGAATATCGCTTTTCTGGATCATCAAGGATGCCAATCTCATTCAGCACTCTTCAAATCACTTCCGAGCATGAGGGGAAGTGAGCATATTCACACTTCATTCTACCATCCCATCTCCAGACGATAGGAATAGCGTGTGGTAGTCTTTTCAAAACCTGGTGGGAAGACAGTCTCGGCAAGGTGGATGCCGCGTTTGCTCTCCATCTCAGTTTGATTATCGAGTCAAAATCATCGAGTTCAAATTCTTCTATATATCTTCTATATATATAATCGTTTGTGCATTTATTTGAAGCTATCGAACTAAAATTTGTACCTTGGGTTCTGTTCGGCTGCTCATCACGGTGGTGGAGTTATTTCTATTATTCATATTAGTCATATTCGCATTATAATTTATAAACCTCTGTTTAGTGTTTGTGAGTTGTGTGAAAAGGGAGTGTGGGTGAACATTTGCGAAGTGGCTGAGCACGCTCACATATGCATAGAGTGAGAGCGCACAATATCAGCGTTTTTGGAAATGCATGCCTAAATAGTTTATATTATATATAAAATATATTTGAGACCCTTGCACCAAGCCCCTTCATTTGGTATATCTCACAACTTAATCAGTAGATTCTGAGCAAACTGGTTGTAAAAGTGGGGCAGGCAGACGGTGATTCTATAATGGTTCCCCTTTTCACTCGAAAGTACGGAACCCTAAAAGGAAGAGGTGTCGCGGGATAGTGGTTACAGCGAAGCTTTTTACTAATTTGTTGGGTAAAGGATGCAATTTAATTAAACTCAGTCGGAAAAGAACAAATTCACGATTATTATATTATTATTTTTGTGACTTCAAATTTTATTTGGATATTATTTATTTTATTTCAAGGTTTATTGGGTGAAGTTTTATTAGGAGCTACTACTTTAGAAAGTTCATGTTTTAACAAAAAAAAACAAACTAAAGAACAGAAAGAAAAATTTTGTTGCTTATTTCACTATTCTTTTTTGCTATGCACAAGACGGATTGTTGCTGTTGCGGCTAGCGCAAGCAGATTTTTTGTATACTGAAGAACAAGAGACGAAACTGCAAATAAAGCAGATGTGACTCTAATCAGCGTGACGATTTTTGTGAGTTCACTCCTCAGCTCAAGGCGCAAAAATAGATTCGCTGTAATAAATAAATTGTACTTCAAATAAAAATTTAAGAAGATTTTCAATAATAGCACACAACTGTTTGAATAATTTGTTACTTATCGCACAGTTGCTTAAAGTTCTTTGATGGCAAAACAACGTCTACCTAATTGAAAAAAAAAGAAGAAAAAAACACGCACGATCGACCCATGCATGATTTATTGAATGGTGCTGGAACTCTGTTGAGGATAATAATATGTTCGGAGGTAATTATTGTTTCTAACAAGCTTAATTTACACTTGGAACTTTATCTTCACTAAAAATTATGTTTCCAACGGTATCTCTTCGCCTTTTCGTTTACTTTTTACAATCCATCTTATCAGCCGATACAGGAATACAAGCTTATCTGCAACATACCGTAAACCTTTTAAATTCTGTGAGTCCACAATAAAAACTAAAGGTCCCATTTCCAACGCCGAATTCGCTAGAAAAGAAATGCCGTATTAACTTCAGTCATGTGTGGAGTGCTGCTTTAGGGGCTGAAGTTAAATATATGAATACAATGAAAGAGTCATCTGAAAATGTTTTAGGTCGTTGGTTCATCGTTTACAGATAGCACAAAATTACATGAACAGAACCAAACACCTCCATTCTTTAAGAGGAGCAACAATAAAAAAAAAAAGGATACATATCGTCTCCAATAAAAGATAAGATAAATTATCTGAACGAACATCTCAACATTCATTAATTGTGATGTGGTAACGCGTGACACAACGAATTTTACCAAAAAAATAAATAAATAAAAAAAATAATTAAACTGAATAAAATAAATTAAATAAATAAATAAATGGTAGCACAGAAATAAGACTTGAACTGAACTAGGTTAATGACAGCATCAGTCTAATTGAACAGACGAATTAATCGTCCTTGGTTTTACATCGTTTGTTTGGTTATATAAGAGGAACCAACCATATCAGTTTACCTTCCTCTTAGTGAGTAATTGAATATTAGCCAAGCAGTGCGAAGTTTTACTTTAAAGTTCAGTTTATACAAAAGTGTGTGTCTGTGCGATCTATTTATTATACTATCTGTGATCTATTACCAGAATTGACGACCAAAGAATGATCAACAAACCGTGTTTAATCGTCACAGCTTGTGTCAATCAAACTGAATCCTTATAGAGAAAAGTAGATTGATTTATTCTAAAAAATGTTCTTGGGTTGTGGCCTGAATTTATTTTTCTTTTATTATATCACAAATTTGTTGTTTTTTTCTTCTACCTGTCCGCAACGCCCGCGGATTGGTTTGAGCTCAAAACATTGGTAACTATTTGAGGCAAAATAGAAATAAATATTTTGTAACATTTTCCGAGGAGATTTAGCGCGCTTAATAAAAACAAATGCTTATTTTGCTTATTTGTTCTGCGATTGAAAATCTCCGTAAACAAAAACAAATGGTAAAATATCACAGCGTGTACACTCGGGACCGATGAGAGTTGCGGGAGCGGATCTGGAGCATGAACGGCCGCGTCGTCTCCCACTGTTCGATCCGTTGGTTGCGGAGGCGCCGGTGAGAGGCAGCAACTTGTTGGTGTGTTGTTCTAGTTGTTGCTGGCGTCGAAATGATGTGCTAACATTTTCAACAGACGTAGGCGCTCAATGGCGTTTGTTTATCCAAAGGGGGTCGACACTTAATAGCAGCAACGCACCCATTATTTGTTTTTATGGTCAAATTTCATTCAGTTGTTTTGGAGTAATGTTCAACGATCAGTGTCGGACATGAGTTTCGGATGCCAATTGTTTATCATGTCGTTTAGTGACGCAGAAATTAACCCATTCAACAACCTACATCTGCTGACACAAAAATGAACCATTATACCACTCATTACAGCGGCTCCCGCCCAGGAGAGATTAGCACTTGCGCGAAAAGGATTACGGACAATGCCGTCATAAAGACATCATAACTCATGAACTGCTGAAAGGATAAGGCGAGAAGCCCGGCGAAAACAAAGACCGCACTCGAGTGCAATAATTAAGTACTTTTATATGCAAAACACTGTGGAAAATTAGAACAAACTTGTGGCGAGTTGGGAAGTCGCAACTCGACCAACATCCCTTTACCTGCGAGCCGTACCTAAATTAAAATCACCCCCGGAGCGGCCGCAACGCATTGTCACACATTAAGCCGAAACTCCGACGTTCGCTGGCTGATTTCTCTTCTCAAGAACTTTGAGAAAAGTTTGAGACAATGGCTTTGTCTAATGTCGCAACGGAGACTAAAGGGTAGGCGAAAAGTTGCTTCGTGCACAGGACACGTATAGTCAAGAAAGTCGAACTTCTCTCAGCAACTGTGATTCTTTTGCAGTACGACGTTGTTCGGACTCGGTGTGTCGCCTTCGGTTCAATTGCAATTATGGCAAATTACTTTATTACATCCGTAATTGTGTGGCCATTGAGCGTGCGATTTCGAGGCAGTAAAATTAAGGGAAAAAGCCACAAGTAGTTGGACTGGTGCAGAGCTCATAGCAAGCGCTGCCATTCGTTTTATTTGAATGGGTGCTAGGCAGCAGGCTTTGAAGTTTTTCATTGTAGAAGCACCCGATCTGAATTTTCTTTATTTGTCGTTCTAGTTTCGTCCAAACAAATCAAAAGTTGTTTCATTTTTAGAGAAACTAAATTAAAAAATTCGTGCAAGCTAACAACCAAGGGCAAAACAATGTCTCTGAATCCAGAGGAAGATGAGCAAATCAGACGTGGTTCTCGCAGCTCAGTGCCCGACGACGTGATCGCTCGCGGCGGCACCAACTCGGAGCTGGAGACCTTGGGCAGCACCAGCACCACTGATAGTGGAGTAGTCACGGTGGTGAGCACAAATGCCGAGTCGGCAGACAGTTTGACGTTGTTACGGAATCCCACACACACCGAAAGAAACAGCGGAGAGATGCTCAAGAACTTGAAGATCCCCCCGAAATCACACAATACTGCAGAGAAACGGATTCAAAAGGAGCTGATGGAGATTTCCATTGACCCGCCTGCGAACTGCAGCGCAGGACCAAAGGCCGAGAATATTTATGAATGGGTATCGACCATTCTTGGGCCAATTGGGTCAGTCTATGAGGGCGGCGTGTTTTTTTTGGACATACGCTTTCCGCTGGACTACCCTTTCGCTCCGCCAAATGTTACATTCCGTACCAAAATTTATCACTGTAACATCAATAGTCGTGGCTCAATTTGCGTGGACGTTCTCTATGAGCATTGGTCACCAGCCCTGACCATATCCAAGGTCCTGCTTTCAATCTGTTCTCTCTTAACTGACTGCAACCCGTGTGATCCTCTGGTGCATAGCATCGCCACCCAGTACGTAAAGAATCGTGACGAACACGATAAGACAGCTCGCATGTGGACCAGGCGATATGCAACATAAGTCTCGTGAACTGTATGATCCAACAATTTCAAAAACGTTGCAAAGTCCGACTTTTATAGAAATTACACTACAAGAAGTCACGTTGTACTGGAACGAAATTAGAACCTGGAAAGTTAACTTATTACTTAGCACTTATTACAAGAGTACATTAGCGGTACTACCACTCTTGTAGCATGTAATTTCCATTAAAAATTCAGCAAATTAACTTTCATGTAATATTCGAGTTTCTTTTGTTAAGTCGAAGAGAATTTGTGAGACGGTGTGCTCTTAGTAAGGGTCATCTGTCATCTGTCAACTGGTCCAGTTACTTTGTATCGCTTTTACTTCGATACTCTTACAAAACTGGTAATGAAACACAAATGCGACTCAAATGAATACTCTAAATTGTAGCTGTTCAAAGCCGAGCTACCTGGCAAAAGGACAACCCAGAAGAGAAGACGAAAAAAACTAGATTAAAAGGAAAACTATTACAGTCAGTCAAGATAATGCACATTTCTGCGTTGTAGAAAATTTCTGAATTCGAGTCAGAGTTAATGATGGCTCCACCAAATTCCAGGTTTGATGTGAATATTTCTCGGCGGAAAACAATGCTCTTTTTATTAAAGGAATATCGACGAAAAATTGTAGATTTTGAGGATTATATTGAACGACCCTCCTTCGTGGAGGAAATTCGTACTTTGTCTTTATAGCGCAAATGCTAAAATATTTCCGACTTCCATTTAGAATCTTGTTCAATAACTAATTACAAAAATTGCTGTCTCCATTTCTAGTCATGCCTCATGTTGCATAGATGGAAATCAATTGATTGGTTGGGGTGGATTAAACCATTCCATGGCGACTCTTCAGGCCCAGCATGCGGCAGGGACTTGTCTTCTTTTCAAATTGGCCACGCTGCTTTTATCGTGTAGCAAGCGCTCCCCGACAAACGTTTTGCTCCGCTGAGTACGCCTGAGATAATTCAGAGTAATCATGGGAGCTTGTGCCAATGACTCTCGATTCCAAATCGTTATGCATCGCATATCGTTGGCGATAAGGGTGCGCTCTAGGCAAGGGGTATGAAGCCATTCTGCATGCGATTGATTCGTCTTGTACCATTGCTGCCGAAGGCTGCAAGACAAGCACACCAAATGTTTGGCGGCTGCTGATACACAAAATGCGACTAAGCCGTTCGATTTTCCAGAGTCGAACGAACAGCATTTTCTATTTTGCCCTGTAACTGATGATGTAAAATATCTGTGTTTATATGTTCGGAGAGGAGCAATGCCGAAGGGGCGAGCTTATGCCAAATTGATTTGAATGCGGTTTAATCAACGAAAAGCTATCTGCTCGTACTTTCCACAAACTTCTTATAATTGAATCAAACTGAATATAAATTGGAATTACCTTCTTAAATCCAAGGCTTCATGCCTATTCATAAATCCGAATGGAATAAGAGTGCCTCGGTAACTCAGTTAAGTGCACTAAGTCTGCACAAGAAACACCATTATCATGAAATTTTGAATATTAATTGTGTAATGGGAGATCGACAGGTCCAACAGTTAGCTTTTTGAAATTTCCTAAAAAATGTCAACAATCCTATCCGATTTTTAAATTTATGAAGTTGACCATGGTGAACCCTTTACTTTTATTACTTTTCTATCCACATAACCTTGTTACTTAAATAGTATACAGTATATAGTAAAAGTATATAGTATACAGACTGATACAGTCACATATATAGTAAACTTGCAGGGACCCGCCGCGCTGCTGCCTTCGCGTGCGTCTCGCTCTTTGGATGTTTCAGTAGCTCTGCGCTCTGTCTACTGCAGCGATTTTCTCATTGATCTTCCAGTGTTTGACTTTTTGGGTGGCATTTCGTATTTCTCACTTTTAGATTTTTTTTTTCATTCGAATATTTGAATATTTTGATTTCCTATAGTGTGAGCAGCACTGCCGGAAAACTCAATTCTCAGATGCTGCTATGTTTTTGTGTTTTATTTGAATCTGTATAATTTGAGATGCATCTGAGAAGTGAATTGGTTTTAATATTTAGCGAATTCAATTATTTTCTCGTACCAAAATTCACAGTAACCAACTAAAGGCTATTATAGAGTGTCCCTGAAAATTTCACCAAATCGGTACAGCGGTTTCCGCGTCCATAACGGACAAATAAACAAACGAATAAACAAATATACTTCCAATTTTTTTATATAGATATAGATATACATATACAGTATGTGGTTACTTGACCAGGCTCACGAGTTGATGTAGCCATGTCCCTCCGCTCGTTTCGCTCCGTATATGCAAACTAGTTGCAGTTAGTCTTCCTTTTTGTGCAGGAAATATAATAAAATTGACGAAAGTAGTCAGGGTACTTTTGAAAAATACAAATTCAAGACTTTATTAGAAGAAAATTTGTAGACGGTTGTCTTTTAAGACCCATTGACATATCGCAGAAAATATCAACACCTGGGTATACCGGATCATATGGTCCATTTTTGGTATGAGGTGTATTATACAATACTGTAGGCTAAAAAAAGTTCTTGTTGCTTTTAATTTCGAGAAGGAACTTAGTCTTTCAACCGAGTTTTTGTTATGTGTGTTGTATTTTGCGACGCGTTTTTTCTCAAAATATTCGTCTATGAACTTTTCCATTGTGAGCTCCTAAATAGCTAAAAGCTACTGAAATAATAAAACAATTTTATCAAAAGCCAATCCGTCAAAGCTGTAGATTCATTAGAGACACCGAAGTAAGATTTATACCTTCGGTTCTGATGGAACTCTTCTCGTTTTTTTGTTATTTTTAATTTTTACTTTAGTCCACATTACTCCGGTGTGTTGTACGTGAACAGTGGTTTGTCTAGAACGCTGTTATCCATCGAGACTTTAAGGGATACCTCGTCAGGTTGGAACACCATGTCAACGACCCAGAAAATAATCTTCTGGACAACAGCAGACTAACGCGATGTATGGAGAGGCTACATTCCCTGGATATCCCATTTTACATACCGGATGAGAGATCGTTTATCCAAACTGGTGAATGTATATGTGATTTTAAAGCATTTAAAAATTTGCTAGGTATCTCTTGGCGATAATACCAAATATTGATGTCTACACAAAACCTTGCTACATTACAACGGTCACTCACAGGGCATTACCCCTTTTCACTTGAAGTTTTGGATGTTGATATTGATTTGCCGCTATGATGATTAATTTACGCATCATTTGTTTACCATATAGAAATAAATGGTTCTGTTATTACAGAATGTTAATCTGTACAAGCGTCCTTTGAAGGCAAAACAATGTTTGCCGCATCCAGCTAGTTTCTAATAAATTATTCATGAACAACTCAAAACCAAACAATTACGAGCACACATTACGAGTATACAGATTAAAGATACAAATTATATGCATGATGTAGCGAGGTACAATATGGTATTTGATTATGAAAACCCACTGGCTGAAAAGTACTTCAGGAATCCGTCTCTGTAAGTATTAATCCGATCTGGGCATACCATACGGGAGTAGAAAATAGCAAGCCTTCTATTGAATTTATATATTGAACTGGAACCTTTTCTGTCTTTTCTGGAAATGAAAAATGGGTAACATATGATAATAATGTGCCTCGCTATCTAGGAGGAAGTTGTAGCTGCGGCTTGTAGTTGTAGCTTTCACCAAAGTTGTAGCTTTGGTGAGATTGTAAAGGTGCTGTGCATTATGACCTGCTCCCATCTGATCCACCGGTAAATTCAGAATTATTTTATCAACAACTAACAAGACCAAATGAAGTGCTGAAGAAAAAACGTTCTCCAACCGAAATCGCATAATCTTCCACCACGCTAGGAAATACATTTCCGTTATGATCCGTCAAGCATTGAGTGTTAGCGCTATCTGATTACTCTTCATATACGATTCAAAACGTATTGCCCCGGTTTTTTGATCAGAAACACCCGAATTTCTACAAACCGGAGACTTTGGTTTTACGACATTGGAAAATATTTGATGAAATAGTTGCTTGGAGATATAAAAGGGATTGTTCGAACATTACTCTAATTTTCTGAACTTACCACACCCAATATATTAGGTATTATTTATTATATGCGCACTTAATATGTTTGATAAGATAACAGAAATATTGTGTGTGGGGCTTTGGCTCTGTCTACCTTACAAAGAAATATCTTTTCAATTTTTTTACTACCTAATTAATTCATGCTAATGAAATCCCGATGGGATATCAGACAGATATCAACTGTAAATGAAAGTTTGATGTTGAACATTTTTAGGGGTGCATAGTTGAGAAGGTAAAATGTTACAATGCGGCACATTTATATTTATAAAAAATTTTATAATAAAAGCAAATAGGAATTGCGTGTTCGATTGGCAAATTTGCTTGTGCTAAAGCGCATATCTTTTGATATATTCAAAATCGTACCTGCAACCCATCACAGTTTGCACGATCTCCTTATTCCACACCAGAGTCCGTTTCATCTCGTCATTCGACCAAATGTGCATTATTGTTAAAGAAGATATAAGCCATAAATCATAATGAGGTAAAAAATGGTCCGTCAACATTTCCTTTGCGAGGAGGACCACAAATGCAACGAAGCTAAAAAGAAAAATGTGGAAAAATTGGATGTGCTCTATATGCAACAGTGAGGCAACAAATGCTAAGCCCAGAGACAGACTGGCAGGCAGACTGAACGGTGGGAGAAGGACATAGGCGGGTACCTCGTTCGGCGGCGGGCATTCACAGCACGCTTTGCATATGAAAAAGAGCAAAAAAGAAGAGATGAAAAATAAATAAAATAAGGACAAGCGCGGCAAAAATTATGAAAAACATTTTTTTAAAAGTTTGAAAATATTTCTTCGTTTGCATGCAGAGCGTAATTTATGATGATGTACAAAAGAGAGCGACAGCAACAGGAAAAGCAAGAACGATGAAGAAGATAACTACGACGACTGCGATTTCGATTGCGACAACCAAAGACACTGCGTCAGGACGAAACTATGCGTGTGCTAGAAGAGAGGAGAGATCGGAGTGATTACACGTTGATATTCAGCGTGGAAACGACCACACACATATCGTGCACACATGTGCACAACTAAGTGCACAGGATAAAACGCACTGTGTGCTTATCCTGTTGGCAAGCGAGCCTGGCGGGAGTCGCAGTTGAAAATGATTATATTGCCTGCCGCCGCTGTGTAGCTCGATATTGATGATGGCGCCCAGCAACTATTTCGGCGTTGCTCAGCTCCTGTTATGTTTTAGGAGAATCTGGGGGAAGTACACCCCAACGCCGAATTCAGCATTCCACTTGTAGAAAATTTATTCTTAATTGAACTGCCCTCTCAACCGTCGCACTCCTTCGAACATCTAGCACCACACAGACCCTCATAAGAATGCTTACCCACTCGTTATGTCACTGAAGAATAGTGCCGTAAGACGATTGAGAAATCAATCTATTCACTTTGCCGCCATCGACGTGCTGCATCGGTCCCCTGCGTTGGGCCACTGCCATGTTATGAGAGTTTAATGTTGTATTTATATTGTGCAAACGACTCCAAAGCCATGAACATATCAAAGCAAATCGTTTAAATTCGAACATCATCACCCCCAACATCATTCGGCGGAAAGTCGGCTCTTTAGCTTCACTCCCCTGGAGTATTGCATTGAACATCGATTGGCAGTGTTGGCGCTGCTGCTTCACCAAGTGTCGAGAAGCGTGTCGATTGAGTCACTCGTCTCGTAACTTTCGAATTGAATTGGCGGCAATTGCACGCTTGTTCGCTGAATTTGAATGTGTTCGAGCACATGCCACACGAAGCACATCCATAAATTTAGTTTCTTAATTAACTCGGCCGTACTTGAAAACTGTGCGTATGTCTAATTGGAACCCCTTCAAAGAGCGGCATTTTCTTTTGAGAGAACTATTAGAAAAAATGTATTGACTTTCCCGGTTTTTGCATATTATCTTCTGTGTAAAGGGTTTTCCAGTCAATTGGATTGAATGGAGTTGACTTCTCATGTTGATCTATATATTTTTCCCCTCGATTAACAGTTGAGTAATCTGAGCTGACCTAATACTTCATACAAGATATATTTATTCAATTATGTACGTTGGTTAATTCGCTTTATGGTACTTCTTAGGAATGAGTGTATGCCAAGGTATGTGAACATGGCTCCTGCGATATTGATTGAATCATCGATATTGCGTAGCCACGGCTTATCAAAGGTAAGGATTAAATGGCGTCATCTATTATTCGCGGGTCCATTTGAAGACGTTGGTCTGTATTGGAAATGTATGCTCTAGGCCACATGAATTTGCTTCTTCAGCATAATCACTGCGAAATTAATATGACATTCCAAGAAAGTGGTTTGCCCGCTCGAAACTGCATATAGTGCGTTGGAGATACCGACAACACAAAAAAAAAAATACAGTTAAATAAAAGGAAATAAAAGCAAATAAAAATAAATATTGAAACGAAAAACTCAACTGACAAAAGTTTTATTTGGCTTTATTTTCAAAGGCGAGCACTCCATAAATTCTTGTGCGCTCAATATTGTTTCAGATCATAAATCATGGCTGCATTTGCGTACGGACGGCCATTTCAAACAAGCACTCACAGACGTACACACACTCACGTTCAGACACGGGCAGATGCGGATGCATTCACGATGCAGGACACATGCAAATGCACACACTCTCACCCACATATGAGAATCAGTTTTGTCATGAAGTGAGTGCGGCTGCGGCACGCACTCTTACACATATACTCACACTCATAGCACACTCAGACAGAGGGTTTGAAAAACGAGTCGACTCATACCTTAACATTGAAGCTCCAATGAAACGAAAACAAGAAAAAACTATAACCTTCGCCATGGCAAACGCTTTATACCCTTCACATAGTACCGTACTAAACCACGAAAACCCCATACAACACTATGCAAAGCATCCATCTTGAGTCCCACCATTTGATACTATAGTAAAACAGGAGGGTAAAAATTGTGCGATCCATATCGGTTGCAAGATGGGGCGTATTAACAGCTGTATACGTATTCCGCTATAGGTAACTTTTGATTTGTCAGGCACCCGTCAATTCGAGGTGGTCAGGATTAGAAATCAGATCTATGGAATGAACATGTGATAATTAGATTAAGAGAAGGGTAGAAGAAGTCTTGTGACATTGATAAACTTTATATACAGTCGTATACCTTATATACTATCCAGTGAATCTGGAGCAGATGTTGTTCTGCCTCAGGAAGTAAAGTTGTCTATTTGAGATTCTCCTTTCTCGCGGCATTTTCATCAACATTTTATACAGAACAATTAAACTGAAATAAATAGAAAAACGAAAGTTAAATAACAAACAAAATACAAATATTCACAGGCTCCTCTTTTAAAAAATACTTAAAATCAGTTCGCATGACAAAAACTTGACAAAAGCGTCACCTATTATGTCTATCCTATTATGGATTCGGGACCCAACCATACATATTATCAAAGTTTCATTACAACTTCCATGGTAAATTAATATTCTATTCGGAGCATGAGGAGCGCACAAATGTACATTGATCCCATTCACAGTGGTTTTGGTCGGCGAATTTCGTTCTGCACTTGTGCCGCAGATCTGCGTTGCGTTGTTCGATGTTCTTTCGTTGGTTGAATTAGCGGGAGGTGCGCGCAAAAGGGGCCTGTCGCGCAAAATGAAAATCATTTGTTTTAGTGTGCTCATCTGCAGCGACATTGTATTCAATGAAAGCCGGATCAGCACGCCCGCCATCGGTTGTATAGACTTTCTTTGGCATGAAAGGGGCCACAGTTCTCGTCCTAAGTTAAATGGACTAAAGCAAGTATCTTTCATTCACCGCACGTAAATTTAAGCAGTGGGATAAGTGCATGAACTACATAGAATAAGACAGCTGTTTTAGTATGCTTTCCAAATATGGTAGTATGTTAACCAAAAATAGTACAGGTAATGGTACTTACCGCAATTAAATTTCTATATCTATTCCCAGAATAATTATTTTTTTCACTTCCTTTTCCCTCGTTATATTTTCTTAGTGATTTCAGTTTCTCCATTATTGCTACGACTTCCAATTATCAGACAGTGTAAGGTTTAAAAAGGCAGTGAAGCGATATATTATCAGGAAGAGTTGAGTTGAGGGTGTGATATCTACGAACATGTGTCGTCTTACTATTGAAATCACTGCAAAAAGGGTGAATTAATTTTTAAGGGGTTAAGCGCTCAGAAGACACTTTGGTCGCTACTGTTCCGATTCAACTTTCCATTCAACGCCAAGTGCTTTTATACTCTATACTTTTTACTATATTTAAGTGGTATTGTACGAAAAGTAGTCGGTATCCAATGAGTACTTTCAGTACCCAAAAATACAGTCACCAAGTTATTTAGCAAGTTGTGAATCACTACTGGCGCCGCGCCAAATTTATGTGAAATGAGAAATTAAAACAAATTCACTGATTCTAATTTACAATGGTTCCACCCAAGTCACAGGTATGGAAATGCTTTTAAAGAGTAAATGAGACAACTGGTTAATGTATATAGTACTTTAAAAATAACATTCGCCGCCAACACGTCTAATCTATATATAAATACTTCAACACATTTTTTGAAATCAACCTAACGCTATTATAGACACAACATATTAACATTAAACGAACATCAATAGAAGATTCTACCATAGTGGTGCAGATGTGCACAAAATAGTTCAATTGTTAAAACTTTGTGCCTAAAGACGTTTTAACAGTAGTTTCACAACTTATAGAAAAGATCGTATTGGATGCGATTGAGATCGTTGATCTCTGTCAAGGCATCGTATTCCTCAGACACAGTGTATATTAACAATACCGACGACATTGAGTTCATTTGTGTAAAAGTATCGCTTACTAATTCACACCTATTTTAAACTTGCTCCTATTATGCACCTACATCCGATGAATCGGTTTACAATGCCCACTTTATTGCCATTAAAGAAGTCATTTCATTGGTCAAAGCTTCCTATAAAAGTCCTCGTCGTGTGTTACCGATGTCAAAGAGGACATAAAACGCGACCCTAAAAATTATTCAATTTCATTAATATTAAGCGCAGGGTGGAGTCATTTCCTACTTGTATGAAACTGAATTGTGTTTAAGGTTGCAACGATGTAGAAATTTCGAATGTTTTTGCAAAATTTTTTCAAAGCACATATACTAGTGTTAATAAAAACTTCAATAATCACTATCCATATTGTTTGAGTAATTTTAACCAATTAAATATGCCGGTAATTGAATATGATACAGTTTTAAATTACTTAAAAACCTTTAAACTAAATTTTTTACAGGGTCCGGATGGTGTAACTAGTTCTATTCTAAAGCTGTGTGCTAATGCTTTGCATAGACCAATCTGCAAACGGTTTGACATTTCCTTGAATACCTCTATTTTACCTAGTATTTGGAAACAATCTTACATTATTCCTAACCTATTATCCATCTCTAAATCTTCTGATAATTTAAAATCTATCCTATTATCTTACCTCAACCCATAGTAAATAATGTTCTCTTCAATGAACTCACAGTTCGTCACACATATTTACTTGGTTAAATGTTTATTGTTATGGTATGTAATGAACTCTAAGTTGAATCTTAACTTTAGTTCATCTTGCATGCTTATTTGTTAGAGGCTGATGATGTTCTTATCTGTAGCCAAATACGCAGTTTGTAGACATTAGCTTTGGTATCGCATGTTCACCAAGGAAATTAGCAACTAAGATCAGCTGAGCCTAGTCTACTATGTAACTGGGTGAATTTTGATTCCACTTGGGATTGCCCTATGTGAGATCAGTGTGTGGTCATTGCGTACCTGCTAAGTCAATGAAAAAAAATATATATATTATATATATTGACTTAAAAAAAGTAATAGTGCCTCAGCCCCCTGTTTTAACCGGACTTGGACTCCTGTGACTTTACCCTGTTCCCAAAATTATACAAAGCTTTAAAAAGACGGTGGCCACACCAAAAAGCGCATATCAGAAGTGCTTCGTGGATTGAAAAAAGCGCTGGCACAAGTGGAGAAGTGCATTGTAAGGGCAAAAATAGACACTAAATTATGTTTGCTCGTATTCCATGATAAAGTTTATCTTCTTTCTTCTATTTCCTATGTTTCTATGCACAAAGGAGTATCTCCTCGAAACAGAAGTGTTTATCAAATACAAAGAGTTGGGACTCAGATTTCACTGTAATTGAATCATAGAAAGATGAATTGCTGTTGCCGTTGCTGAATAATAATGAAATGGCGAATGAAAATGCAATAGAAAAATTTTAATTGTAAACACTTTCGTCATTCAAAAGCGAATCAAGATTTCTTTTCCTAGAGCGAGCCCTGAAATTCAATCGTATCCTTAGTGCCTTAGAGCCTTAGTGTTTGTCGTATGTACAATAATTCAATTTCAATCATTTTTTAAAATTCATAAAATGTATTTAATATTGAGTCTAGTAACACTTTTTGGTAATCATTCCACTCGAGTACATATACTCATATACTAATGTTGTAACATCGCTAGTCGCTACGAGTGTCTTAGAAGAAAAGTATTTTAAACATTTTCAAAAACTGAAAATTAAAAAAAATTACAATACGAGAAGATAAAACTATATTTGATATTTACGATTATATGGTGTGAATATGTGTTAGAACCGTCGAAATTCAGAATAAAATTGTCTTCCTTACGGTATACTATTGGGAGAATTTGAGGTACGACTTCGTAACTTTGAAATTTTCAAAATGCTTTTTCACGAAATCTTTAATAAGTACTCTTTCCATGTATTTTTTCTCATTTTCCAGGAGTTTGTGTTTCGGCTGCAGCTTGTGTGGCCATATTCGCGTTTGCTTGAGTCGTTTGTAAAGAACTAGTGATTTCCGACAGGGCCGACTCAGCCTCGCGCACTTCGATTTAGTCAACCATTTGCTGCTTCCGGTGCGAAAATAAAGCTGTTGGATGTAACCAAGGTTGATCTAATTAAATGCTGACTTATGAGGTTGATTATATGTGTGTCTATTCTAATAATTTTGGCCTCATTATAAAGTGTTTTCTTTGAATAGTAGTAAGTAAAATTGCTATTATGAGTTCTAAACATAGAGGTGCATGATCTCAGTATGTGTATTTCCATTCTTCTAAGGCGTTCCATATAAGAAGGGGATATGTTGAATCATATTTGGAAAGCCTAAGTTAATATTGGTCTAACTAGTGCTTGATACATTAAAAGCTTTACTTTGGCGTTTATCAGTCTACTTGGAAATACTCTTTTATAAGCATGATATGCTCTTTTGGTTTTAGATATCTGAAAATTGACATGATGGTTAAAGTACAAAAATTTATCAAGAATAACACGTAGGTATTTGACAGAATTTGTTTGCGAAATGTTTTCATTATTTATAGTTATTGCGAATTGTCTCCAGTTTTTTTAATGTTACTATTGCATTTCTTTTGGGGGGCCGAAACAAGATACTTTCATATTTGTTTACATTTATTTTCAGATGCCAGTTTTCAGCATATTGAGTTAATATCATGATTTTATTTTAAAGTTGAGTGTTTATATTGTTCACTATTGCATCTGAGAGGTAGATTACTGAGTCGTCGCAATGATATTGTCAATTTTATCCATGAGGTCTAATAAGTAGAGATTAAAGAGTGTTTGGGGCATTTACAGTACCTTGCTACAAACCATTTTTATGATGAATGTTTGCTCGCTTCATGCGTTATTAATATTAACTTTGAATTTTTTGCCAGACAACATGTTGTAGATTAAGATAGTGTTATGTAATGTGAACTTATAACTCATTAGCTTGACAATTAAACCTGGAATCGAGACATCAACAGACCAGTTGATGTCAGATACTAATAGGTTAATAGAGTGAATGTTGAAATTTGAATCCGAATTGTCCTTGACTAAGTAGGTTGTTTTTCTCAATAGCTTTGTTTATATTGGAACTTATAATTATTTCGAAGATTTTGCTTATGTTAGGAATCATGCTGATTGGACGAAGGTTTTTAACATTGTATTTGTCTTTTTCTTTTTTAGGAATAATGACTACTTTCGCTGTTTTCCATTGATTTGGGAAGTATGCGTTATTTAGCATGTTATTGAATAGAGTACAGAAGTCCGTTACGAGTTCTATGGAAAGGTTTTTAAAAACTATGTTAGGCAATTGGTCAAGGACAGAAGATAGTTTATTTTTAAGTTTAGCTTAAATTAAGATAAGGTCGTGCTTTTTTGGATAAATTAGTTGTCAGTTTGATGCACCCTAAAATAGTCGGCTCTTTTGTCCTCGTGAAATGATGTAACTCTTATATTGGAGCCCTCATAGCTTGTTTTTATTAATAAAAACTGGTTAAAGGCGTTACTCACAAGGCTGTGAACTTCATTGTTTGGATTATTTCGTTTTGTGGCAGGTATCAATTTAAAATGTCGACCTGCTATGTTCAATATATCGCTATTATTTGTAATAGTAAAATTTTAACGTACATCTCTTTCCAAATCATTAGGGTTTAATCCTGCAAGTTGAATTAAGTTTGTCAAGTTAGGCAGGACATTTGGGTAACTTAACTTGTTTGGATCCTTTCTAATGAAAGTCTTTTTAATAAGTGAAAATTTAGCAGGGTTCTTTGTATGAGATTTTTTGTTGAATTTTTTAATTAAGGTAGTTTCTCACGTTGTCGTTTATCATTTTCTAAATAAGCTTAAGTATGGTTTTAGCTAACATGAACATAGTGTCAGAGAGTTGGAATTCAAGTCTATAGTGTCTTTTGATTAACGTTAGGTACTTCTTTTTTTCGGTTAATAATAGTCTGGTAATGGGGTTATTGGCTAAAGTTTTAATTGAATTACAGTTGAGATTTTTAGGCACATTTTTGTCTATTGCACTGCTGATTATTGCATCTAATTCCGAAAGGTGATTATCTATTTCGAAATTGTTTAGGTTGCTATTGTTGGGTGTTGGGCAATTCTGTTCATATAAACGATTTAGGGTATTCTTAATTTTTTTCCAATTGGCCCGTTTGTAGTCTAGGAAGGAGGTTGGTGTCATATTTATTATTTCATACATACTGGATCCATCCTGGGTTGAAACTATCATTTGGATGGCCTGGTGGTCGCTATCGTAGTCTAAACATTATAAGCAATTAATTGTGTCCGAGGAGTTTGAGTGGATCTTAATTCCATTATCAGCAATGCATATGTCCAGAAATGACATTGCTTTTTGGTAAGATGGGGTAACAGAAGCATATAATGCTGTTCTATACATCATTAACCAATCTCTCAAGGCTGACCCATTGGTATTGTTACAGGGGTTACCCAAATTTGTGTGTTTACTGTTACGATCATCGGCTAGAATATAAAAGTGCATTGGGTTTCTCAAATTCAGTGTCTCAAATAAAATATTAATATCTGTTTTAAGTAAGTCATTATTATTGCCTGCCGGATAATATGATGCAATTAAATAAATGGAGCAGTTTGATTACATGTCAATTTTAATGATACTCGTTTCTAAGTAAGTGAGAGAGTCAATTTTTCTGTTTGAATATTTACAGAATTTTATATTTTCTTTTATTAGTATCGCTGTGCCTCTCCCTCTTTTCGCCCCCGATCTATCTATTCGGATAAGAGTGTATCCTTCAAATTTAATTTTATGTTTTGGATTCAATTTAGTTTCATTTAGTAATAATCGCTTCTAGCGTCAAACCAGTGAAGTAAAGTTATAAAGGAAAAAAAAAATATATATATATAATTACATAAATTTTCATAACATTGTTTAATAAATTATTAAAAAGAAATATTTTAATTCCGCGGAATCTCTGGAAAGCGCTTATTTGTTGTCTTCTCCGATCTGCACTGCTGGTCGCTCCTACATGAGTGACCAGGCGGACCACAGTGCCATAGCCATCAATAAACATAGCCTTTCTTCCATTGACATCATGCCTGCTTTTTCGAACAAAGCTGGTGCTCCATTGTTGGAGTGGTTTTCGTCGCCCTCATCAAGTAACTGCATAAAAAAGAAGCGTAAACCAAGTTCGTCAAAACGGACAAGTATTAAAAAAGTTAGCAGAAAACAAGTTTTGGATGCAAATCGATTCGCACCACTTAGTAGCGATTCCGACGCTTCTGACATGGAGCTTTCTTTTGAAGAAGTGTGTACCAATAAGAGCAAACCTTCTCTGGAAACTGTAAACGCCACTGAAACCGCTCCTTCGTCCAGTCGGCCAGAGACCACTACTCAAAATCCTATGATAAATAACCGAACTGATTCAAGGATTCATAACAAATCTCCGAAGCCACCACCCATTTTCATTGTCGGCATCACAAACATTAACGGTTTGTTAGCCAACCTTGACACTGTAACCGATCCCGAATCATACATGCTGAAAGCATCTCCTAAAGAGGGTCTGAGAATCCTGCCCTCCACCAGTGATGCCTATCGTAGTATTATACGCCATTTTGAGCTTCTGAACATTACGTTCCATTCGTATCAGTTAAAAGATGAAAGGGCATACAATATTGTTATTCGCGGCCTTCACTACTCAACCCTCGTCGAGAATATTAAACGAGAACTTGCCGACAAAGGTCATTCTGTACGCAAGGTGCACAACCCAAAAAGCAGAACTGATGGTCATCCGCTCAACCTGTTTTTTGTGGACCTTGAGCCCAACGCCAGCAACAAAGGGGCTTTTGATATAACGAGGCTTTGCCGTCAAATAGTTAAAATCGAGCCGCCTCATCCGTTCAAAGATGTACCTCAATGCCATCGCTGCCAGGAGTTCTCGCATACTAAGAGGTACTGTCGCAAACAATTTAAGTGCGTCAAATGTGGCGAAGCTCACGCCACAACTTCTTGCACCAAAACACCTGATAAGTCACCTAAATGCGCACTTTGCGGCGAGGAGCACACTGCGAATTATAAAGGCTGCATTAAATACAAGGAAGCCATTGCCAGGAGAGTCCCGGCAAGACGCCCTGCACCAAGTGCCTCTCAACACCATCAGATACCTGGCCACAATTCTGTGCCTAACAATATTGTTGACGGGGTGTCGTACGCTGATGTATTTAAGAAATCGGTGTATCACCAACCGGCTCAACAGAAACTCCTACGTGAGCAGCAGAATCTACGTCAGCAACAGCAAAAATCAGTCCAACTACCTATTCAACCTCAATCCGAGCCACAACAGTTACCAAGCAAGACATCTCTACCTAAGAGTCGTCAAAAGTCTCTTCCGTCATCAAGTCAACGTCAAATCGCATTCCCTCACCCTGTTGGAAATAATGTTTCGAATTGTCATAATTATCCCTCGCTCAGCATAGATAATACCCAATCACTCTCATCTCCTGATCAGGTCGACCAATTATCGGTTGTGGTCTCCCGCCTGGACAGTCTCAACGAGAAATTTGGTCACCTGATTGAGATGCAGGCCAAGATGATGGAGATGCTCGCCGCCTTATTGTCTAAAAAATGAGCAGACCACACATGAACCTCGCCATATGGAACGCTGACGGCGTCCTTAATCACAGAAATGAGTTAGAAGTGTTCATGGCGGTCAACTTGATTGATGTCATGCTCATTTCCGAAACGCATTTCTGCACTAGAACATACTTCAAAATTCAGGGATATGAAATCTATTCTGCTAATCATCCGGATGATAACCGTATGCGAGGGGGCGCCGCTTTACTCATCCGGTCATCTTTACGCCACCATCCGCTGGAAACCATTCGGTCTGACTCAATTCAAAGTGTCTCTGTCAGTATTCACACAACTCAAGGCATCCTGGTCATCGCAGCCATTTATTGCCCTCCAGGACCCCAAATATCAGAGCAGCAGTTCAACACCTTCTTCAATCAACTCGGACCTAAATTCTTAGTTGGAGGGGATTGGAACGCCAAACATCGACTTTGGGGGTCCAGACTTGCTACCCCAAGAGGTAATCAACTTCACAGGAGTATAATAAACTCTTCCAGAGAGGTTCTCGCAACCGGAGCACCCACCCTTTACCCATACGATTCCTCAAGGTCGCCCGACGCAGTAGACTTTGCTATATACAATGGCATTCATCCAACAGCTCTGGACATTGCGGAGTCATCTGACCTTAGCTCAGACCACATCCCACTATTTATTAAACTTGGATTGATTCCAGATAACATCGTATGCCGGTCCAGACTGCTCCCTACCCACGCTAACATAACGGTCTTTCATCAGTGTCTAAACGAAAGGATCAACCTCAATATGGAAATAAATTCGGACAAGGATATAGATGATTCGGTTGACTTGTTCACCAAGAACATTCATGAGTCCGCCGAATTAGCCTCTTCATACCAATTCCTTTGTTCACCCAACCCTCCTCAGGCTCTCTTAAAACCTGAGGTTCTGGAGTTGGTGAGATATAAACGCAGGCTACGACGTCGCTATATGAGATCACGGAACGAATTTGACAAGGCTGCATGGAGGAGAGCTGCCCGAGAACTGAAAAATGTAATGCAAGCTGTGCGATCGGAGCATTTCAACAATCTGTTGGCTAATGCGGATCCAATGAAAAAGTCTGGCTTCAATCTATGGCGTGCCACCAAGTGCATCAAACAACAGCCTCACAGGCATGCTCCAATCCGTGGGCCTCTAAATCAGTGGCTGCGTACGGAGACCGAGAAAGCAGAAGCATTTGCTAATGAGTTGGAGAGCCGGTTCACGCCTTTTAGCCTGGCTGACCCTGGTGACGTTGAGGAAACAAATGAAGTCATATCGAGATGTATATTAGATCACAGTCCAACTAAACATGTCACCCCTGAAGAGGTTGTGACTCAAATTCAGAGATTGAAATCTAAGAAGAGCCCCGGACATGACCATATTGACAACAGGGTGGTGAAAGCACTCCCTTGGAAGGGAGTGTTGTTCCTGACGTTGCTGTTCAACAGCATGCTGCGGATCTGCCATTTTCCCACACAGTGGAAGTGTGCAACGATATCCATGATACCTAAACCTGGTACTCCGGAGAACTGTGTCACATCATATAGGCCCATAAGCCTGCTTCCAACGTTTTCAAAGATTTTTGAAAGATTGTTTTTGAGTAGATTGTTGGCAGTACGGGGTGTTCAAGAAGCCATTCCTGATCACCAATTTGGATTTAGATCACAGCATGGCACTCCCGAACAACTTCATCGAGTCGTTAATCACATACTTACTGCATTTGAGTTGAAACAGTATTCCTCTGCAGTCTTCCTAGATGTCAAACAAGCATTCGATAGGGTATGGATCGATGGACTTCTGCATAAATTAAAATTACTCCTGCCTGGCAAACAGTTTTTACTAATTCGAAGCTTTCTTCAACGACGAACCTTCTCTGTGGCGGTAAGAGACAAAATTTCCACCTTCAGGCACATGAGAGCCGGTGTCCCGCAGGGGAGTGTCTTAGCTCCGGTCCTCTACTCCTTATATACCTCTGATATGCCTACAACTAGAGATGAGCATTCGATTATTGCTACTTACGCGGACGATACGGCAGTTATTTTCAACTCTGCCTCTCTGAACGAAGCTGCGGAGAAATTGTCCAGCTACCTGGATAGATTCCACTCATGGGCCAGGCGTTGGAATATAGCCATAAACTCTGAGAAATCAGCTCACTGTACCTTCACTTTAAGGCAAGGCGTCTGTCCGGTTGTGACTTACAACACAAGAATCATTCCGCAAATGGAGCAAATCCGGTATCTCGGTTTGATCCTGGATAAGCGTCTTATCTGGCGTGCACACATTAAGGTAGTTACAGCGCGCTGCTATCAAAAGCTCAAGAAACTGGAGTGGCTCCTCCGCCCATCGAATAAGTTATCTTTAACTAATAAAAGGCTCATCTATCTGCAAGTAGTGGCACCTGCTTGGCGCTACGCCATACAAATTTGGGGCACTACTGCTGCCTACAACATCAGAAGAGTGCAGGCGTGTCAGAGCAAGGCTCTCAGAAGATTTATGGGCGCCCCTTGGTACGTCCGCAACTCCACGCTGCATAGGGATCTTGCCTTGCCAACTGTTATGGAGGTGATTAATTCTCACAGCTGCCGCTATCACTACAGACTTTTGTCGCACCCAAATCCTCTAGCTTTCTCCCTCACCCGTATCTCAACAAGGCGTAGACTGAAGAGGCTGCACCCACATGATCTCCCTCTAAGAAGGATACAGCCTTCTATAATTAATTAAGTTAGTATAAGTCTAATTTTTTATTTTTATTGTCACGTCATTATTTTTTAAATCCGACAAATGTTTTATGCAGTTTACTGCGTTTAATGTTATAATTTAATTAAAAAAAAAAAAAAAAAGTAATAATAGGTCAGGGTAGTTATAAATAAGAAATTTGTTAGGTTCCAATCTTCTACTCAAGGTTGTAATGGAGTTAACATTAATGAGATATTCTGTTGTTTATTAAATTAGGGTTCATACTAAGTCACTGAGTTTGCTGCTTGCAAGCAAAGAGCTTGTATGGCATTATTTAATTGGTGGAGAGTTGTGTTTGAACTGGATTGATTCGAAGTATTCTTAGTGGGAGGCTGTAAATTATCTGTGATTATTTGTGAGTAACTTAAATTAGGATTTACAATCTGTGAAGGGCTAGTTTTTATATTTGTTACAATGTTTTTTTAGCTCTTATTTTAAGTATAAGTTCTTTACAGCGTTCACAACCTTCATAAGATGCAGGGTGACCAGCTTTTTTGCACAAGACGCAGAAGAGCTTTTTCTTCGCGATAGGCGCCTGGGATCCAAGGGGGCAATCTAAGCTTTAGTGTGGATTGCTCCATTTAGCGCATCTAGGTGTTAAATGACAGATAGCCACGCTGTGAAAAAAGCTTTGGCAGTTTCTATACTAGGTTATTTCAGGTCTTCGAAGAGCTTCCCATTTAATGTGGTGGTATTGGACGTTGGTAATATGTTTTAGTAAATTCACACTACTCTGGGCGCTAATTTGTACCATGAAAATTGGTAGTTTTATATTTTCTTAAACAGATTTTGTTGTTGTAAATTGCTTTACATTTAATATTTTGAGGTTTTCGTTTTCATATGTGCATAATTCGTTAAGAATTTCTTGGGGTTCTGTGTTCCCGCCTAAGCCTTTCATTAGATATCTTTTAGCTTTAAGACATTTTGTATAAGAGTAGAATTTAGCATTAGCTTTTTCTAAATGGCCTCTTACTCTTCTATGATCGTCGAAATTTGAGAGAAAAATGGCACGCTTGTTTTGATTGTATTCTCTTATTTTAAATTAAGAAATGTTGAGACCGTTCTTAATCAGCTCAATTATTTTTTTCGATTGCATATAAAAAATATTTATTAGTGGTAAATTTTTGTTATTATTTTTAACGTTTATTTTGTTATTTGAGTATTTTTAGTTGTTGTTGTTAACTGTTTTTGGCGCTGTCGAGGTTGATGGGCTCATTGAATCGGGAGATAAAATGTTTTCTTTTCCGTCTTTGTGTTTTTGGAAATTGTTTTGTTGCACTTCTCTCACAAATTCTTGAATAACTGTTTCATTACAGTTATCTAAGCTCTCAGAGAGAACTGCGTAATAATTATTTCTCAGGCTTTTTGCCATTGTTTGGTTGTCTATGTTGGAATTTTTTCTTTTCCTGATTAGTTCAACATTATTATTATTTAAGTTATTTTGAGATTCTGGAGCATAAAGCTCAGACATTAATAAACGGCGATCACTATACAACTTCGGTGAATTAATCGCACTTAATCGGGCACAAAAATAAGTAATAATCGAGTAGATAAATCGAATATCGCGGTCACACGTGCTGCTCTTATCGCTGTCACGACTTGACCGGTGACAAACCTAGTTTATGCAAATGGTAATTTAGGCGGTGGTGACCGGTTAAGTAGCCCACAATCAGTCTTCGGTCCGATCTACCAAGATCTAAATTTGGAGGGGTGTCTCCGGCGAAGAATAAGCACTTTGGCTTGACGAAGGCCCCCACTGCGTGCCCAAAAAAAGTCTAGGTTGACAACTCTGAACCATTCCTCGATAAATGACTTGGCCGTTGGCCAGCTAATACCTATATAGGGTTGCGGGCCTTGGTGGCCAGGTACCCAACACAACGTGACCCTATTGTGTAGGGAAAGTAACTGGAGGGAATTAAGGCAGTCTCTTGCACTCCTGGCAGAAAATTTCCAGGACGTAAGTGCCTTGACTATCGGAAAATATATATTTTGTCCCACTGGTCCCTTTGACAGAACGTTGCGCGCACAGATATCTATGGCGTGGACCTCCGTTTGGATTACAGTGGGCCATTAACCCGTGGCGATTCAGATCCTTGTGTTTGGTCGAAGAATCCCGTTTCCATTCTAGAACCATCAGTGAACCATATGTTGCCACTGGGCCTAGGGCCTGGGTTACCGACTTCTCAGTCAACCAAAAAAAAAAAGAGGACACCCGTGAAGCGTCGGCCGAAGCCCAATTCCGTGGTGATATGGTCTGTTCTGGTGCAGATAGAGATCCCAGGAATTACGCTAAGTATTTCCGATTGACCAGTGCCTTTGAAAGGCATGCCAGATTTTATTTCAATGTTCAGAGAACTAGTTGCTGGTGACCTTCTAACGAAAATGTGTACAGGAGCGAGTCTAATGATCGATTCCATGACAGCCGTCGGGCAGGTTCGCATGGCCCCGGTCATGGCGAGGCACGCAAACCGCTGGAACTTGTCGCATTGCTGTATGGCTTTTGCCTGAAGTGTTTTGGGCCACCACACCAGAGCCGCATAGGACCTAGCACTTTAAAATTTAAATATTGTATCACGTAGCGAATATCAATTTTTTTAATTTTTTAAAATTTTCTGAGATCATCAGCTGTTAGCGACCGTAAAAGAAAGTACAAATCAAACCAATTATTCTACATAAGCTTTAAAATCTCCTTCTCAACACTGGAAAATAATAATTAGCTATAAAAACTATGTGTCTATGTTAGGTCGACTACTTCTGGGTGCACCGTCGTATTTTCACAATTACCTTAATTCATGTGGCAAGTATATTATGTGCATGTGTCACAAAACTATTCATTGCAAGGTATAAATTACAATAAATTTACACCGATTTTGATTTTAGAGATTCAAGAGTGAAACTTCAAGGCGAGAGAGCAGGACGATATTGGATGTATAAGAGAAACTGTAAAGAATACACCGCAAACTGACGATTATATTGTGTGCGAATGCGAATTTAAGATGAATTAATTTTTTGGCAAGAAGGGCGTGCGGCAATCGTAAATACAATCAAAATTGAAGTGGGCACAGAAAACAAAAGCAACAATCGTAGCGAAACAGAAAATAACAACAAAAACGCTATGTTCTAAATATACAGCACATGTGCCTTGCAAGAGGTTGTTCGGTTGAGGATCCCTGAATTAGTTAACTTAAGTTTTTTGATGATCAGTACAGCAGCCCTGAACTCGGTTTAGCATAAACTTTTAATTGTAAGCACCACTCAACAGTGGTTTAATAAATTATCTGATTGACGTAATTTACCTACACTTACGAACCACATGCGTTAAGTCAATTCTGATAATGCATGCTTAGGAGCATTTGAATCGCGGAAGTATATGTAAATTTAAATTAACTAGTTTTTCGATCAGTGATCGAAATTCGAACACACAGAGAGCTTATTGCCGAATTTATTGCTGAGGTTATTTAGTTATGAACGTTTCTTTGTTAAAATACCTTAAAATCGTCATCAGACTATAGCTAGAAAGTGAGAAGGAGAGACAGAAAAGACTGCTCATATTGCCAGCGCAAGTTACACACATCTCTATTACGCTCACTCTCCTTTATTCACACCCACACTCTCAATCTCATTCCTTCTCCCTCACTCAGACTCTCTCATGCTATTTTTCGCTGGTTGAACTGAAGCGGAACTGTTAGATAGCCATGTATTTTATTGTGGAAATTTCAAGTCTTTTTAACCTGTTTAGACACAACTCTACACCAATATAGCTTTCCACTGATGTATGTTTCTTGTTAAAACGTTGTACCTATAATAGAGTTAGGCTGACTTCAAAAAATATGTTGACGTATTTATATATAGACTAGCAAGTTGCAAAGTTGTCCGTGCGAGATTTTTCGATATAAAGAATTTTTTTGTCTATCGTTTTTCGATTTATTTCATTTTATTTATGCTGTATTAGATTTTGACTAACATGCTGCGAAGAAGGAAAATCTCATACGGCCAACTTTACTTTCTGGCTCAGAACAATTTCCGCTGCGGATCCATACAAAATCAGGGACTAAAGTTTAAATATACCTTTCAAATTTAGAGTTTAGAGAAAAGTAAACATTTTATTAGAATTATGAATATGCAGTTTCATTTTATTTCATGAAAGGCTAAATATTTATTTTACTTCTTCGCAGCGTTTTAATCAAAATTAAATAAAAAAACGATATTTAAATAAACAAAATGGAAATAGTCAGATTGACAAATGCATAAACGACTCTTAAAAAAAACTGTGTGAGTGCGCTTGGCACTCACGAGCTCTGGATGTGAAACATATTCAGTATGTAACTTGCTTATTATCCAAGGTCGCCAGAACAAGCGCAAAAAAAGTGTCGTACGTTTTCTGGTTCTTTCTGCTATGCTTCTTCTTCATTTTTGTGTTTGCGTTTGTGAGTTGTTTGCAACCTACAAACTCTGTTGACCAAGTACTCTTTGAACGCATCACATACAAGAGTGGGCAAAACACCGTTTGCCGTTTTATATTAATGAAATGAAAATACCAGGCGGCCAGAAAAAAAAGAAGGCTTGATCACAAAGCAGAATGATACAAAAATATTCCGAGTGATACATACAGTTTAATTTCGTTTTCACATGGGACATTTGTAGTTTTAGTGTTTGCCTGGTAGTAAAGGTAGAATTAGGATTATTCACCTACGATTTTTCGACATATCTAGCGCAAAAAATAGGTATACATGAAATTTAAATAAATTTTAATTCTTTATTTAGATTTCAATTGTTTACAAAGAACGATAATGCAATGACGCGATGACGCAGTGACACGATGACGCTGTGACGGCACCTTAAAATTTCACTCTACCGAAACCAAAGATGTTTAACATAAAATATCTTGCGTGCAACTAAGTGCGTGTGCTAGAAGTGATAATTTAATGGCCTGTGTGAGATATATGATGTATATAGTATACAACTAACAAATAAACAAAGCTACCTAGAGAAAAGAACCATTGAGTTAGTCTTAATATTTAGCGAGTTCGACTATCTTTTCGCACCAAACTTAGCCATAAGCATTCTCCATGATGACATCTACCAAATGTACTAATTTTCATTGTGCTCGGTCAAACGGTGTCGGATTCCATAGGGCTCAAACAAACAGACAGATATTCAAACATCCTTTTATATATATATAGATAAAATATAATATGATATGATATGAAAACTATTATTTGAACTAAAAACAATCAAATATGCACCCTGTTGCGTACGAGTTCAAGAATGAAAAACAGGGCTGACTCTAAGAACATTCGTTAAATGGGTATGTGAGTTAGGTTCTTTGCTGATGATTTGAAGGTAGTTTCAGTTGTTTTAGTTGGTAAGACATTAAACAGAAGAAATCTGAACTTTCACGGTTATATTGTACGAAATGCATATATTCATTATCCTGAGGTGCTTGGCTGATTGCCCTGGCGTTAAAAATACTGTACAACCAGTCGTCCGCAAAGTAGACCGATTTCCCTCATGCGAAGGGCAATGCCTCTCCCTAATCCGATATCCATTCATCACTACGTGCGAACATTAAATGTATGAAAATATGACTGCAATCCATCTTCTACTCTAATAAAAGATTTCGCTAAATTGATACTGTCGATGCAGTAATTAAACTGCAATTTTTATGAGACATTTCGGACGGAGCTCGCTCTTATCAAAGATCGAATAAATTAAATTCATCGGCCGTGGACAACACTGCACAACACTACACAATATTCATGCATACCTACACACACACACACACACACACACACACACATACATGCATGTACACAATTTGTCTATGGTTATTCGAGTTGGCCTTTGTTGCTGCCGGCATTGGTTCGCAGTTGCAGTTTGGTCGCCCATTTTTCAGAGTGTGCATAAAAATTGCATATATTTTATTGGATTTTAATTTTTCACTTGGTATTATACCTAGTACCCATTCAGTTTTGAAAGGCATATTCAATTGGAATGCGTAAGTGCAAATCGGCAAGCAAAACGAAATTCAGAAGAACAACTTAACATGGGACGCTCCTGAGATTGGTTCAACGTTACAGAGCACTAAGAATATTCCACCTTGTTAAAGTATATTTAACAGTTCACGTCATTAACACAATTTCGAAAAGAAAACTTCATATCATGGCTTGAACGTCTTTGACGGTTCAAAAAAGGGCTCAATGTATTCACATCCGAGGACACCAGAGATGATTAGCCGAAGCCTTATCTGAACCCTCTGTGGTGTTGAGTAATGCGAGTATTTTATGCTTTGATGGGTTGTTGATGTTAGCTAATTCATGAACACTCGAGGCGAGACCACAAAAAGCTTCACCGTCACTCATTCACACGCCATGTACGCCACTGAGTGAGCATGTAACATATTTTATACAGGGTTTCTTAATTAGTAGCACATGTACTTCTTAATCAGGCTTCTCTAGTTAACTGACACGTTTTAGTACGCACAGAGAGTGCAACACAAAAAACACCCACCCGTGCTGAGACGACGTCACTGAGTTTCCTCATAATACTTGCTAATTAATCCTGCAAGGATCGGATTTTCCCAAAGTAATTACATTTACAACCTTTGTGCGGTGACGAGGTGCCGTTGCCATTGACGCCGATGTTGGATGCTGCGCAGTTTCGCACTGATGTACAACAACGGCGCTCAGATTCGGTTTCACGTGCCCCCATAGTGAACGCCCTTTCACGTTTTTATCATGCCCTGAACCAGCTCTCCAACGCTGTCGTTATGGCACATAAACATGCGAATGCGATGAATTTCGTGAAAGGATATATAAGTATATTAAATTAATTTTTAAGTACGAGTGTAGGAACACGAGCGCTTGAAAGACAAAAAACGCAAAGAATATTAATGCAGCGAAACTTGAAACATTTTCGAGTTTTTACATTATTGTTTTGTTTATCATTTATTGTCGAGAAAATGAAATAAATAATGAGCCTGTCGTTTCCCCTCACCGCCGACGCCCGCGCTTCAACGTTATTGCTTTTTGCGCGGAGACTTTGCATTCGATCCGCTGGCAAATTAGTTCCATGAATTTTATGAGCCAAGAGTCCTTTCCCATTTTCACAAAAACTTCATGCGCAGCAAACTACGCCACAATGCAAGCTTCATTTTGTTTCTTCTACTCGTGCAAAGTTACTCATTTTAGTATCGCAGAGTTGATTAAAAAACTTAGCTTCTTCACATTCATCTAAACAGGGAGAAACACTTCAAGGAGACAGCAAAAGTTAAGTGATTATTTGTTCAGTGGAAGTCAGACACTTCCTTGCATGTTGTTTGAAAGCAAATGTCCACAGTCTGCACCACAAGCTTTTTACAAATACAGTGCTCCACATTACTGAAATCAAAAGTGGTATTCTGGAAAGTCAAGACGTGTGATGCTACCCAATAAGGCAGGTGAAAGCTCACACATTTCAACATTGGCTATGAAAAGCCTTGTGTGTTTTAATCTAAGTGGTCAACTGGTCTACTGGTCAAGTTATCACAGGGTGAAATATCTTTTAGTTCGCTTTCAAGGCATTGCATCGAATTCTGTATGAGTACGGAAATGAAAAATGCAGGAAGTATATAAATTCATACCCAGCCATGTTAGGAAGCGTCATAGAAGGCATATTGCATAGCTCTCTCGAAAGTCTTCGAATTACACGAATTGTAGAAAACCCAAGCTTATGATACGTTTCCGGTTATCTAGTGTGGCTGGCAAACATTGCCTGATCACTTAAATCCAAATAGTTATACAAGCAATGATTTTACTACGCTGTATTTCCTGTTTTGACACCCGCTAAAAATGTAGGACTACCGAAAGTCGTTTTTTAGCTTTGATATAGAAAATTCTCTGGTTATTTGCTAAATTGAAGTATCACCTTCATATACTTAAATAGACGACAAAACAAAAAACAAAAAAAAAACACCTTCACACAAAGAAGCTCACGCAACCTATCGGCAGTCTCCCATCACTAATCTATATATTAATACGAAGATATGATTTTGTCCAGCCCTTTTTACCTTTTTTAACGACAATATATTTTAATGAATGTTATGTGGTTGGAAAGGTATTGTTCTCTAGATGTTAATTGTGTAATGTCATGCTAATATACTGATGTTACTGCAGGAGAAAACAGGTGAGAAAATTTAACGTTAATAACAAGTAGTGAAAAACTGCTTATTTTACTGCGAACTACGTTATCATTATCACCTGCGATTTGTGATTGAACCTGCGACTTTAAAGAAAGAACAACAAGAAACAGCAAATATCCACCGACAGTTTTTGAAAAAAATCGAAACCGCGGCGCTTCTCCCTCCACCATCCGCCGCCTACTTATACAGATAAGAAAGATATTGGAAGTATAAGAAAAACAATGAAGAAAACAACGCATTTCAGCGAAGCAAAACGCATACGCCGCAATCGTACCATGAATAGGAAACAAAAGCAACAACTGCACGCAACACAGAAAACAACAACAACGAGAGCGGCGACACAGGAAGGAATAACAAGAACAACAGTAATTTGCGCATTGATATTTAATGAAAAACGAAATCAAAACGCGGCGCTTCACACTCCACCTGCATTGTGCGACAAAGTTCGCACTAAAGCTAATGAATTCTTTAAGTAGTGTAATTAAATTTTGGATGTGGATGATATATATGTAGCTACAACACCAACCTGTATCGCACCAATCACTCACTTATTTTTTTAAACATGCACCCCCACATAACCGAAAAAAACTAAGATGTATTCACGTCAAAAAAATTAGGTGGAAATTCTCGATTTCCCGTTGGACTTTCGCATCAAATTTCACGAACAAATATTGTCCATGATGGTACATCCATATACGTACCAATTTTCATGGTGCTCGGTCCAACGGTGTCGTAGTCCATAGGCTAAAAATAGACAAACGTATATGTATATAGGTTACACAACTAAAGATCAAAATACGCTTCTTAAGCTGGGCATACGCGACGAACATGACTCCGACTCACACGAGTATGTTCGTCATGTATGGCCAGCTTTTGCTATGAGCCGATTACAATTCATTTTAGCTGCCAGTGTTAAAACCTTTGCAATTCCAGATTCAGTGTAAGAAATAATAAAGCTGTATTCAAATACGTCTTGGAAAAAATCCGCCCAAAACTAAAATGCAACTTGCGAAAGCCTGCAATTAAGCGAACAATAAAACTTGCATCTGCTTAATGCCTCTTTGCTCAAGGATCATATCAGCTAAGCGTGGGTAATGAATATAATTTGTTGCTGGCACAACACACGGTTAGTAAAATTTTATCCGAAGTTTCGGAAGCGATGAATTCAACAATTCGCATTAAATGGAGACAATTTCAAATGACGGAAGAAAAAAAAAGGTATGTAAACGTGTTTTATGAAGTATTTTTATTTATTTATTTCTTTGTTTATCTTTTTTTTTATGTATTTATCATTTATTAGGTACTTTTGCCAACCATTACCATCACGGTCTGGAGGTCCAAGCGGGTTTATTTTTTTTGCTAATTGTTTCCAGAACTATTCCATATTTAAGGGTTTTATGGCCTTCGATAACCCTTACCAAAATTTAGAATTTCCGCGGCTTTGTTATTTCCATATTTCTTAATTTTCACTGCACTCACTTCAATGTCGCCACCTCAAAGCCAACGACAGAATACGCATATTTCACAGTCGTTAATCTAGTCCTTGCAAATTAGAGAATACTGAATTTTTTCGATCAACGTCGATGACGACAACGGGAATGCCAACTTGTCGTTTTTGAGACGTTTTACAAGAACTCCAACGGGAATACGGGCGAATGAATATATCGTGATGCAAATTAGAAGGGAATACATTGGATGGCGTAATTTTTAAGTTTTATCATATGAAAACTTCAATCTTTGGATGCTGAACTTATTTTTAAGAATGGAGACTTTAGATAATTCCATTGTAATTTAGCGAATTTAGCTGATAAAGCATGTATATATACTACTATAGATTTTTGATGACTCCTCCACTGTTTTAGAAGGTCCAATCGCAAGTTTAGGTATTTAAAAGATCATACTAAAGGTAGCATTTCTTAAATAAAATAAATTGCTAGTTAATGGGATTGCAGCAATAGCTGGGCCCCACAACCTCTGTTTATGCAGTTGAGTCAAATGAATGTTGTAATAATCAAGCACTACTTCTTGAAAAATAAATCCTCACTCCAAAAACAAACAACAAACGACACTCAAAACAATTTGTAACACACTCTACTTCATCTACGAAAAAAGGATCATTCACAACACAACAGAATTCGAGCTAATGTGAAAACAAAAGGATTGTCCGTTTGGATTGCTACCCAAGATGTCCAATGCCGGCTGACCGACTGATGGCACAACACTAAATGGTATTTATATCCTAACTCCACCATAAGACCTTTCATGTGAGGTAATAGGACAAGAAATTAACATCAAATTGTTCGACCAGCTTCTACTTTCCTGCGAGATCAGCTGAGTCTCATGGCCCTACTACTTTAATGCAGTTACACTTGACTTGAGGGGTCCCGCTCGATAATCAGACCCTTTCTAATTCACATTGAAGTAAAATGTTTTGCAAAATCGGTGCTTGTACTAGCAGTAAATGCCGGCAGTGTTCGGTGTTCTTGATGTTGTTCCGCGCTCTTCGTTAATCATTAGTCAGTTGTTTGGTGCCTTTGAAATTAAGTTTCATTGAACTCAAATTCGCAAGTAAAGTTAAAATCGTCATATGAAACTTTCAATCTTCAGCTTTGTTTTCTTACGACGGGAACCTTGGAGGAGCTTTGCGTTAAAGAAAGCTTGGATTTATTGGTGGTTGCCAAATAGTGCAAGGTGAAGAGCCTTGTTACAGCCCTTACGAAAGATCAAGCGTGTGCATATAACCAATGCCATACACGTTTTGAAAAAGGACGTGGATCTCGAGATAGATGCATTGACGAACGTTGCTCTGAGATTCATCGACAATGAAGGCTCAAACTTTTTCAATGATCCATTTTTTCTATATGGGTCGCTAGAACTGATTATGTTAATAATCGAACGCGATAGTTTGTATGCTCCCGAAATGGAGATTTTTAGAAAGACGACCAAATTGAGATTCTTTACAAGAAACTACGTTTCAGCTGATGAGTACTGAAGATTTGTTAAACGTTATCTGGCCCATGAAAATAAGGAACAATTATACAGGCTTCGCTAAATAAAGAAAATCTATCGAATCGCCATACTCGTTTATTGGACGTCATTATAGCGGAAGAGAGCCTCGGCGCACGTTGCATTCAAGGCGATATTCGGGAGGCAATCGTAAATTTTAATCCCCAATTTGAGTTCGATTATACTACTGCTAGAGTCAGAAATGATGTTATTGTCGTGAAACTTGCTACAATCGATGTGTTGAATTACATTAGAATAATACTTGGTGGTGAGCGGGCCCAGTATTCGTACTACATTGACGCTTCGCTCGATCATAAGGATTAGAGGACCATCGTTGACTATACGATGTATAAATGTAGCTCTTGGCAATTTGTCTACTTTGATGCATGTCCAGTACTTTATATAGGGATCGTTGGCACTTACTCCAGTTACGGCGAGCTCATCTGATTCATGGCATAGATGCGCGTTTAACGCGCGGTGGGCCAATAGTGGGGAACGGTTTTATTGCACCTCCACCATATACACCACTATCCGAAATGCTACCGAACTATTGAGGGAGCTGGGAGGGAGTTGCATTTACCTACATTTGCTTTTGAGCCGCGTATAGTGAGTGCCATTCGTGTAATTGGTTTACGCCCAACCACCATATATATGAGTGTCTCCTATGCCAATGTAGATAATGTTTAATTTGATAAGGTCGAAATTTTGATCATATTATATTCAGCAATTAACAAATTATTTAAATATATAAATTTAATTTCCGAGATACAAGATATTCGCTGCCTCTGTCTAATTGAGCGTGTTGCGTATATAATAAGAGGCGCCTTCTGGTTTTTATGATTTGTGAGTCATATAGGATTGCAGGCGTTCTCACATTCTTTCACTCCAATATGGAGTGAGATGGTTCAACATGAAATATCGACACTCATGTAACTCCATTCGGTCGTTGTACTCCGATCCGCTCATCGGTTTGGAACAAAAATTTGTTCAAGATTTATACTTGAATTCATTTCAATTTAAGGGACAAAAACTTCTGAACTTAATTCGCATAAATGATCACGGAGGCGCACTTCCAGTTGCTGTCGGAGGAGTTGCTCATCCGGATGCGAACACAGTGTATTCCTTGATACACGAACCCTCGATTAACAATAGCCTCAGTAAACTCATTCCTATCCCTACTACCCTTTGCCACAGTAGGTACCGAATCTACTCAAATGTAAATTTTTATGGGAATTCCCAATAAAATTCCTTTTTTTACATCCACTTTAATTTTTTTCTCACTTTCTGACGCTCGGCGTGGTTGGGCATGGAAACGCAAATGAGTAGAGTTACAAAAATAAAATTAAACTAATTGTCTGTCGTATCCTTCCGATTTTTAATTCGAAAAATAAAGCTGGAGAAGAGCCTCCAATATGAGGCAATCACTCTGACGGCAAACGGACGGACATATAGGCAGGCCATAAGGCAGACAGTCGCTCTGACAAACAACTACGGAGTAATTGCCAGAGTCGTTGTCACCGTCATCACCATCGCCATCAACATGTTTGAATAATTTTACGACTAATAATTATGAAAATTACTCTTGTTGAAATTATTATGGCGGATGTGCGCATCCAGCATGCGCTGTCGCACATGAAATTATTTGGTACATAAATCTTTCGGCGGTTTTGACACTATGCGACAAAGCCCAACAATAGAATCAACAATTTTGTGGTTATGAAAGTTAACCCATAGGGTTGAAGAAGTTTTTGCTTTTGTTTTTTAATTGATTGAACTTTGCTGTTTGTAATTGCCGTTGGGCTCTCACTTGGATGAGTATTCTGAATAAGCAGCTCTCCGAGCACAGGAGGAAGTGGATTGGCGGAGTGTGACAAAGTGTTCTATCAAAGTCCGAAGAGGTTAGTGTTAGTGAAGGAATAATTAGGCAGGCATTGGGCAGAAATAAGGGCTTTTTTAAAACTAAGACAACATTCAAATTAATTTCAGAACTTCATGAAGAAGAATATCTGACATATTGATTTATAGGTTTCATGTTGTATTACATTTTCAAACAACTCTCTTAAGAGAGCTTAAATATGCTCTGCCAAATGTTATGTTAGTCTCTTTGAGTAAAACACTTTTTAAGTGAATATCTTAAAATACGTCAACTGTTGTTCCCAAGTAGTTGACTTCACAAGAGAGACCCAGTAATTCTATACTTCCTGTGTATAGTAGGATCTCGGCTTCACTCGGATGCAATCCAGTGATTTAGGCATTAGGGACGCAAAATATTCTGGTCGTTGAAAGGACCACTTCTGGTGATCGTCGTGGAATCGACATTTCCGGGTGGCGTACGCTTTCGACCACGATATTTTCAGTCTGCCCTGCTTCACGGTGAAGCAGAGGCACTGGAGTATCGAGCACTGAATTTTATCAGTTAAACGAAGTTTGGCTCTTGAAAACGAAGATATTTTCTAAATAAAGGAGAATACGAATTTTCGTAAAACATTTGTAATATTTCGATACGTTGTTGGGTTGTATGCCTTATACTCCTACAGAACGAAGTGCTAATAGGAGCCAAGTATTTTTGGCAAGATGATACATATGAGAAAAGAAACCTTTCACAATTTCCGAAATTTTGAGCATGGGATCAACGGAATTTCTAGGCACTTACTTCTAAGTTAAAATCATTTTGTGGTTTATACTGTACTGCCATGCGTTGATGTCGACTCCAGGTCGTTGATGCATTTAAGTCAAATTCAATAACTGTGAGACTATTCTTTTATACGGCAATGTGACCCGTTTACACAGATCATTACGATTGTAGATATGTATTTTGTATTTACTCACTTTGGCATTGATTCCCAGTAAAATATAAGTCACATATTAAAAATATTTTCACTTTATCACGACAAAACCAGAACGCAGAGTTAAATTTCTGAAAAATGTTCGATTATTGTATGAAAAAAATCGATGATCGATTAAAAATTCAATCCTAAAACAATCGACCAAATGGGTTGTTGTTAGGGCACGGCTCTGGTTAATTTCACAACCATGTGGTTTCATGGTGTTTCTTCCATGAAACTGTCTTTTAAATACACACAGAAATTTTGTAAAGAAGGACATATCTCTCGTGTAAAGCTGAAAATGTTTGAAAGCCATTGATAAAATAGTTAACAAACACACCTTGAATTTAAACAAATCCCCGGAGCGATATTTGTCCCAAGCAATCCAAAAAGTTAAGTTATGAGGGGCTGAAAAAATAGCAGAAACGATATAATGAAAAAAGTCATTTATATCGAAATAAACAGCCACTGAAGCCTCTGTTTTGGTTCACTCCAACATTATTTATGATGTCATCCATCATTTTTATCGTGAAAAAACATTTCCATGTCTTAGCCTCTTCTTCTCTACTAATTTCACTGCTGCCACTGTTGTTGTCATTGGCCAAGGACTTTCTATGCCAGTGACGCCCCTGTTTTCGCCAATGCTGCCGGTATCTCCGCCGATGCCACTGCCACCACGAAAAATGAGAAAAGGACTCTGCCAAGGGTCGAAATAAGTACATTTTCAGGCACAGCGTTGTTTAACGGCTCTAATGATGCGCCAACCCTCCTCGCTGAGTTCCGTCACCGCCGCCCCACCCGGCCAAAAAAACATTCGGCGTAGCCATTGAAGCGTGCTTGAATAGTTCTCCCACTTTCCTTCTGGTTGACGATAATGATGTGCCTGCGATAGAAATGAGCTAAATTACATTTATTTTTCTTGGTCCTTGTTGTCGGGGGCAGAGTACATGTAATATTTACAATGTAGACGGTTTGCTTTCGAAATCACTCCGCTTTTCTGTAGTACAAAGTTCCTTTGCATAATGCCAATTTCAATAATAAAATGTGTCATAGTTAAAGTGCTTCATTCCAGATCGTATTGAGAGCCATCGCTCGGTCGCATAAACAATGGAGTAACAATTCTAACCAAATTTTAAGTGTTGTACATCAATGATATTCAAAATATTTCATATTGTCGTGTTGCAACTGATTTAAACTTGAGTACCACAATTATTACCCACTTCGAGTAACCATTCCTCACACTTTATCATTTATGCCGACTTATGATATACACATAAGCCATTTAAGTGAGATTGAAATTTCCCTCGCTCATCGTAAGATTGAGAAACACTACTACTTTAAGTGGCAAAAAGAAATTGTATTTGATTCGAACAAGACTCGACTATGTCCTCTGATGTGGCGGATTCGTGTTTGATTATCGTTTGATAGTCCAAACAAAAGCCTTTCAGTCCAACTAAACCTTGATAAGCTCATAATTAAGTTGTCGCACCCATAATAGTAATAATAAGATTACGAGCCAGTTCTGCGAATTCCTTAAAGTGATCGCATTTTTGAAAATCCAGCACCACATCATCAATCCGAATAACAGCTGAATAACTGAATAAAATCTTAAGAAGATGAAACAGTGAGAATACCTAATATTCCTTGCAATGGGAGTTGTTATTGAAGGCATCCTTAGAAGCTAGTACTGAAGCTTGTGTTGTTATTGAGTTAACTGGTTGTTGATCAATTATTTAAATTCCCGAAGAAATAAATTTATTTAAAAATTCAACTGTTGAGTGAATTTGGTAATATTTGGCCGTATTTTCTAGAGTAAATGAATCTCGTACTGACGGATGGTGTACTTCTAAAGGGGTAGGTGAATTTAACATTACACACAGCTTAATTAACTCGGCGGAGTATATACCGAAATTGACATGATTAGTGGGTTCAAAATGGATACCTCGCATACCGCAAATTTGCACTTTGCTAATAGAGTGAACACAGCTTGTTAAAAACTAGGCTTGGTCGATTATATTTGTGGCGATTTCTGAACTAAATTCTGTCCCAGATGACTCAGTTGGATATACAGTTCCAATTTCTGGAAACAAATTTGGATCTTATCTTATATAAGATGGCGATTTCGGCAAGTAACTAGATAATTGTTAAAAGCGATAGCATATAACTATAATAGCTTAACAACTCATTTTGATGAACATCTTGGGTTTTACAACGTTCTTGTTGACTATATTTACAAATATATTTTTTTTGGGCTGATGATTAAATTAATAGTTTTGCTGCAAACAGCTTTTGCTTGTTAAATAAAGAAAAATCCGTACAGATCTCCACATTTGTGTATTGAGAATTTATGTAATCGAATAAAAATATCGCATTGGCAAACTTGTCGAATCGATGAAGTATGGCAAGACGATGGCCACTGAACTGTGAATGAAATATGAATTGCAAACCGATTGACAAAATAACTCCTAAAAGCGGATGCGTATTTCTGCGAGTATGTGTGTGCGTGTTGTGTTTATGTGCGTGTATGTGAATTATGTTTGGGCGAAAATAAAGTACCAAAGAAGGTCGTGCTTGTTCCGGAGAAATCAAAATGAAAACTTTTTGGCAGTAGAAAACAACATTTTGGAAGTGAAGTCGCACGGAACCAATTACATATGAATAAATGTAAATATTTTATTAACATTGGATTTGATGCCGCTCGAAAAAAGGGTCGAGAATTGAGGAAAGAACACGCGTAATGATAACGTAATGATAACAGTATTGTACAATGTCCTCTTACATTTGAACACCCATTTGTCACTTATGGCTCAATCAAAGAGTTTTCTATTTAACAGTGAAATGGATTGGAATTTAATCGTTGACAATGGGCGCAGGAAACCATAATTAGAGCAGCTTCGCATTAGCCTAGTTTTATTAAACGCGGCGATTATTATTTTGTTTCCGTATTTAATGGCGTCTCCAATACAGTAAACCCCCGAAACGACCGAAAGTACTGACGGCAAAGAAGGAGAGAAAATTTCAACAAATTTTAATAGTTTTCTACATTGGGAAATCATGACAGGACGAGGAACATATCAGAGCATATATATTTCTTTAATGGTTTGATGATTGAATGTGCATCCTAAGTGTTCTACTAAATACAGAGAAGGTCCTTTCCAGCAGACTATTTGGTGGGCACAGCCAAAAGTTTGGTTGTTTCTTGCTTCTGCTGTGGGGCATTTGCCAGCGATGTTGTTGCCACTGCATTTGTAGTGTCTGCCAGTGTTGTTGTAGCTGTTGTTGTTGTCGCTGTCGTATTACATGTCGTGTTATTTGGCTCGTCGGATGTTTTCTGTTGTTTTTCGGTCTGCACAGCAAATTCGACTGCCGCTTCGGCTTCGCCTGACACACTCGCAAAATGCTCTCCCCGGACCGCCGTGGATTATTGCCGATTTTGGTCTTGAAATTGATTTTATTTTATTTATCGTTCTGCGTTCAACTATTAAAATATTGTCGTATATTGCTGTCGTTTGAATATGCTTGCGTATTTTTGTGTGTGCTCGTGTGTGTATATGTTTTTGCTGCTGGTTTTGTTGTTTATTTTTTTTGTTCTTTTTTTGTTTTTCGATATTTGTGTAATTTGCAGAACTTCTGCACGAATGAATAATATTTGTGGCGTCGTTTGCTTGTTGACTCAAGTTTGGCAAATAATTTGATTTTCAAAACAATAAATTAAGTAAATAAATAAATAATACTGATACAGATTAATAGAATGATTTCATCTACAGAGGACGGAAGTCCTGTTAAAGATAGAGCTATAACAAATTAAAGCTCTCAAGTCGATGGCATAGAAGTAATGTTAGTTAAGAGTATGCTGTCACAGGATACCACGGATTCTTGAAATTCTCTTTTATCGGAATTTCAAAAGCCCTAAACAAATTTAAGTGTAGGTTGGCTGACACCCCAATGTACCGCTACCTTATATTTGAGCATAATCCAGATCACAGATTCTCAATAAATCAGAAAAGTTGAGAAATTGATTGGTAAGCAAGCCGAGAGGATTTTCGTTTTGTGAATGTCTTCGGATAGCTCAATAACTCGCGAATAAATGAAAAGGCTTCCTAAATCACGAACCGCTTATACACATCGCTTCTGTTCTTCGCTTTGCGTGTGAGAGAGAGACAGACAGAGAGGTACATTAACAGAACGCATATGCGTTGCCTTGTTAAATAACAAGGTGTCCATTCGCAAATAGCTAGCATTGGCAGCAAAGATAGCAGAGCTCCACTAAAGGCAGATGGACATATGAGCTCATCCCTGACGTAAAGGAGTGGACAAAGTGTAAACATGGAACCCTGAACTACCACCTCACGCAGATTCTCTCGGGACACGGGTGTTTCAGGGAGTACTTCTTTAAGTACAAAATTGTGCGAGATTCCTACTGCATATTTTGCACAGACCAAATAGAGAATGCGAGACACATTCTAACTGAATGCATTATATTTACTCAACAAAGAGAACACCTAGTGTCAGCTATAAGAGAACCGCTGATAGGCGTAGAGGAATGGAACGTGGCAAACAGGATAATAGTCCTAATTAGTCCTTCCTGGCGAGCTAATGCCTCAATTGGTGGTTCCGCCAGTTCGAAAAGGACCAGAGTAGTCGGGAGTGGATTAGTACGTAGGCGCTCAAACCAAGCCATGAGAGACTGCACGGCACAGTCAGCGAATCGTGCATGGTAGCAGCCCTGCTAGTATCTTTAGAAGATTACCACCTCCCTGGCGTATCCAAAAAAAAATATGGTCACACCTTTTCTTAACTTATAGTCTATGTGAAAGCCGGTGTTGTTCGAGCTAGTTTGCTACAGATAAACCTAGTTTAAAACATATATAGGTATATGCTTTGCAGCTAGATTTTACGGCTTATTAAAATATTTTATGTAAAATTTTTGGGCGAATTTACCTTGTTGAGCTTACCTTTGGTACTGCCGCTTTGCATACTAGAAAATTTTGAATTTTGCTGAACAATTGAATTGCAGCAAAATTTGCTGCTGAGAAAGTTAATATACCGAAGAAGAGGGGCATGCAGCACAAATAGATTTTATTCAAATGATATTCGAAGGTTTAAGTAGTGCCAAGTGTTGTCACGAGTTATCGTTGTGGGAATGAAGCAATCAATCACAGAAAATCGCTTTGGTGTTGCAGTGCACCGCTGAGCGAAGACTTTTCGCTTTGCAGAAATATTCATCATTGCAGTCGTCATAATCCAATGCATCGTGGTGAGATGATAGAGGCGGCTGCAACAATTCTTGAAGCAAACGAAGCCGCTGATTCTGGCCATGATTCAGAAATGCGAAAGAACCATGCAGCTTGAAGAGAAATTAGGTATTTGAAAGGAGAGCAGAGAAGAAGAGTGGTATGCGGATGCGTGGAACTTTGCGCAGCGCTTGGGCAATCTCTTGCTGCGTAATCACATTCAAGTGCCCCATATGTGAAGAAATCTTGCAATGCGAACTGCTTGGTTTTGGCAGCGCTCGTCCGTCCACGTTTGCGATGTTGTGGCGCATATAAATGTTTGATTTATGCCTTCGAATGCTTGACTCGAAGCCAAAAAGTCTTATTTGGATGTTTCAGCAGTCGCATTAATTTTTGGTCATTTCCTTTTATTTTTCCTTTGTTTTTCCTCTACGCATTGGTTGGCTCCTATGACTGGAAAGAACGATAACCAAAATGGTTGCATGTGAAGACACGAAGAGCTTTGCAAAGAATCAAGTCCACAGTATCATCATCAAAAGCTATAGACCTTCATGGCTTCCCGCTACATGAAACTTTATAATTTTGACCAACTCTGCGTTTAATATCCTCAACTCAGCTTGTGATGACTCAGCCAGCAAACTAAATGGATGAATCCATCAAAGCCAAAAATGCTTGACAAAATAACGCAATAAATATGAATTTATAAGATGAAAAATACCTAGATTAACGAACGATAAAAAAAGTTTAACCCACTCCTCAAAGGAAAGTCTCACGAGCCTTTGATGTGAAACATATTGAGTATGTAACTGAAGGAATAAATATGTATATAAATGTAGAGGTTGGCTTTATTTTAACAATATTTGAATTATTACGACTGCGGCTCGAGCCTGCCTTTTTATACTCCCTAGCGGCCCGTGTTTTGCCAACGCTACTATAGTCGCTACCCTTCATATGGCACTGAGAGCCCTAATTTTTGCACACGTTTTTTTACACACTACATAAAAGACGTTCTTTTGCACACGACACCAAAGACGCTCCCCTGCAAACGACATGACCACGGATAACCACAAACGACCCTTAGCAACCAACATGACCACATGACAACAGACAACAACCACGGACAACCACAGACGACAAGCACGACGCTATTTAGCGTTTTCACATGGGACACTGCAGTTTTGCTGTTTGCTGGAATTAAAGGTAGAATTAGCTTTATTCAACTTCGGTTTTTCGACATATCTAGGGCAAAAAATATGTATAAATGCAAAGTAAATCAATTTTAGTTATTTGTTTAGTTATTTCTTAAAGAAAAAGAAAAAACAACAGCGCGTGCCCTTCTTCTTTTTGAAAATAACCGATAAACATGCATCTACAACATTAAACTGTATGTCACTTTATTGTCCTTATTACCTCATCGCCAAGTAAGAGAACAAAGACGTATTCATGTCAATATTTGATATCATTTTCATATCATCATTTCAATGTCGAATAGGCAACCCTCAATCAACTATTCCATTAAGATTCATTGGATATGTAGTGTTGAATAAAACTACGTTCCTCTTATTTTAATTTCCGTTTACTGAGTGATATCTTTTGTGTTAATAAACTAGCATTCAGGATGTCTTGCGAGTTGCTTAAGTTTGCCAAACCACATATACAATAAACGGAAAGATATATACAATTTTATAGTGAAAGTATAAAAAGATTACAGAGCTCCACTCCAATAGACTTTTTGAATTTCATAACTTACTGTTATGTTATTGGTTATTCTTATTCTGCTTCGCCATTTATGTATGAATGGCAATGGAAATTTAAATTAGCTCATTGAGTACTCTGGGCAAGTGAAACCTTTTTTCTTTTGAGTTATTTCTCCATGCTCCTTAAGTGTTCTGCTTAGTGTTCCTTAGCAACCCACAAGCGCAGCCAGACACTCCATTCACATTCAACCACATACCTTTAATCAGCATCTGTTGTTTTCTGTTCTCATCTTCGGGTTGCCACAAAATGCTTTATTGCATTTTGTTGTGTTGAATTGCTATGTGCTCCCTCGGCATTTTAATGCCCTCATCCTTTGCGCAACTGCTCGTGTTTGCCTAGTTTTCTACACCCAAAAAAAACCAAAATGTTGACTACACCAGTCAAGTACACAAAAAGAAGTGTTGGATGATGGACAAAACTGTCGTTAACGGCATATTGTATCCATTGAACCAGAAGAAGTTTCGACCAACAAAGTACAAATATTCATACGAGACAACACAAAAGATGTATTCAAGAGTTCCCATTATATTTTTTAAGTGTAGGGTGGCCCAACCCCAGACAATCCTTAGCAGTAGCAATGACAGCACAAATGTCCTTATCTGCTCTTGTCCCCTCTTTCCTTTGTTCTGTTGTTTCGCCTGGTTTTTCTGTCTTTCTTTTGGCATTTTTCGAAATTAGTTTTTGCTCTGCGAGTCGGAGTAGGTTTTAATATATAGCATCCCATACATATTTATAGAGCTGCGGCGCATTCATCTTCAGCATAAGACATACTCGAACCGCACCCCGCACAGCACTTGGTTAAAACTCGCCATTAAAATATACTACGAATTGGCCGAAAATGAGGAGTGGTAGCAGGTGGTGCCACTCCGTCACTTTCGTTACGCCAATGTCAACAGAACACCTACTGAAGATGACGCTGCGTAAGTTGAAGAAGGTGTTTAATAAACACGGGAATTCTGTTTCGGCTGTTCAACTCTAAACAAATCAACGGCATAAATCGAGTCGTGGCTGCTGTAGATATGCTCACACAAATTACCATTGAATTCAGTTTAATCATTTTGAAATTATCATATATAATACCATTAGAAAAGTCTGTCTACGGCAATTTTATTTAAATCCGTTAACTTGACACCGATAGGCACCGCGTTTCGTTTTTTAAGATGACGATATTGAAGGGGTTACTTCCATTCACCCTGCTGGGTCCTTTAAATCTTTCTTATATATAATGCGATCTCTAACAAAGAAAAAAAGTCACGTCTTCAAGTGAAACACCCGTCTGGAAACACGAGATCAATAGGAGTTCGAAACTCGTTCGAAGAAAGACTGGAGCGTTGTGTTGTTGGTGTTGTGCTTGGATTAGTCGTATTCAATGTGTTCACTGCAATCATCCTTTTTGCGTTTTAAAATTAGTTCCACCATCATTCCATCAACACGTACCGCACCATTCGTTTCCTGAAGCGCGAAACACGTAAAGCAGGCGGGAGAAGAGCTCTGGAAGTGAAAAATAAATAAAACATTTTATATAATCTTAGGAAATATATCACACTTAGCGCGGGCGCACACTCCCTAACCCGTATCCAGTACCACTCAGGGCTGTCTTGTACGGGTGGCAAAGCGATTGCGTGTGGATGAATGGCTACGGCGTCAGGTGGTTGAAGTTGCTTCTTTGTCTTCGGATGTCTTATTATGTATTGTACACCCTACACATGGCTTAACGGCATACCACAACGGAGAGAGCACTACATCTGTGAGACGTATTGTTCAGGCTAAAGCTTTCGGAATGTTCTTAAAATTAATAACTCTCGCCTGTCTGTGATTTATGCGGCGAATGTATAAATTATCGGAATATTTTCTAATAATAAATTTTTGACATAGGAACAGTGGAGGACATTTAGAAATCGGATAGGCAATGAGCCATGTGAATAGGTGGTAGGCACTTCCACTGGTTCTTTTCGTACGTGAGGAAAAAAATGCCCTCGAACATATTAAATTGCGAACGCTGAAAATGCTTTATGGCGTTTCAGTTAGATTTATTTCCATTTTGTATGTTTTATTTATTTATTCGGTGATGTTGATACATATTTATATGCGTGAGTGTACGCGACAGAGTGTGTCTGTACGTGCGGGCTGCTGTTCTACCCCATCCGGGGCGATTGCTTCTGACTCGAAGGGTGAGTTCTCAACCGGATTCAGGCTCATGGCCGTGTTCTGGGTCGGGCTTGGTTTCAGATGTTGTTTTCCAAATATGGTTGAAGAATTATAGCGAAACTAATCGAAAAATAATGGGATGGATGCTGTTGCGGCCGATGCTGCGACTGTCAATGCCACCGCCACTCTTCGAACATTTCCTCGAAAATGGAAAAAGTTTTGACGATGCGAATTGAAATTCCCCAATGCGTAATAAGGCTTAAACAACTTGAAGCAGTTCTCATTTAATCTAAAAAATCTTCAAGTCGTCGCTACCTTTTTCCTTAAAAAATAAATTGTTTTTCCATATTCAATAATTTTAGAAATAATTGCAATTTTACATAAATTGGAAAGAGAAGTTAAACAATTAAATTATAATGATAGCTTCCCATGTGCGAAGATAATAAATATAGTAACAACTAGTGGATTCGGTCGGTGAACGTTGCTTTGATACAGAAAGTCAAGTTGTCCGTTAGATTTTCGAGATTTAATCCACTAATGGCTAATGTTTAACATTGTGCTTTTGTCACATAGGCTACTCTTATAATCGGTGCGCCAACTAAAGCATGTCTAGATCACTGCACATATTATGTCCAACGCTATCGTGTTACGGATTCAGCACCTTACCATATATAATCCCAAAATTTAATAATAATAATAATAATTATAATAATAAACATAATAATAATAATAATATTATTATTACTATATATATATATATATTATATTATTATATTATAAACATAATAATACTAATAATAATAATAATAAACTAATGATATAGGGTGAGATGCCCGCGAGGTTCTGCTCTTTAGGTTAACGCCCTAATACCAGTTAAAGCAACTAGTCATGATACATCAACTACAGCCTCAGACGGGAAAAATGGCAGAGATAGCAGATTAGTTAATGATATACCAAGTGAAAGTTTGCGCAATGCAAGAAATGAGATGGAAAGAAAGCTTTTTCGATATTCTACAGTGGTTCGGAGTCCCAAGGCCAAATCGGGACGGGTTTTTACATCAATAGTAAAACAAGGAAAAGCCTAATGAATTTTCTCCCTATCAACGATCGATTATGCTACCTAAAACTGAAGGGGAAATTCCAAAATATTTCCATTGTAAAATATTTCCAATGAAAGTACTGACAATATTAAAGATACACTTTATGATGACCTCGAATCGCTAATTATAAAAAAATTAGTAAACATGACGTTTCGCTTTTAATTGGACACTGCAAAGGTTGAAAGGAGGAAATCATAATCAAAGATGTTGCAGGAAAATTTTCACTACATGATAACGCAAAGGACAATGGAATACACCTATGCAACTTTGCAGCCTCACGTGGTCTATTTATAAGTAGCACCAGCCATAGACATAAACGGATTCATCTCCAGACATGGAGAATACCAGGCAGTAATGCGGCTAACCAAATTGACCATGTGCTTATAGATAGCAGGCATACCACATCAGTTTTAGATGTGCGTTCATATAGAGGTGCTTGTTGTGATTCGGACCACTATCTCGTGATGTCTAAAATACGCCAACGAATACCGAAAGTAAATGACTGTAAGGTTATAAGAAATTAAAATTTAATGTAGAAAGCATTACTTAAAATAATGCACTGATAACTAAATATAAAAACACAGTAGAGAATAATATAAGAAATTAAGTCGTCACCCTTGCCGTAGAAAGTGTTTTGAATATTGATGATCATTGGAATAAAATAAAGAATGTAGTCATAAATATCGCAAAAGTTACGATCGGCGAGAAAAGACTAGTGACGAATGAGTGGTATGACTAAGGCTGCAGAAAAGTAAATGAGATAAAACGAGAAGCAAGAAGAAAATATACTGAGAGAGCCACTAGAGCAAACTTTGAAAAATACCCAGAAAAGAGGAAAGAAGCTAAGAAACTTATAAGAAAGGCAGAAGATGACGGGAAACACCAAATATATACAGATTAAACCTATGTCGAAGAACCAACCTTGGAAGAGGTGAGAGCATCTCTAGCAAAAGTAAAAAATGGTAAAAGCAGTGTCGAGGATGGAATAACTGCGGAATTACTAAAATATGGTGGACACGCTCTGAATAATGAAATACATACTCTAATTACAAGTATATGGCATACAATTAAAATACCTAATGAATGGTTAAACAAAGTAATAGTACCTATACACAAAAAAGGCCATAAAGCTGAATGCCAAAACTATAGAGGTATATCCCTACTCAATACTGGCTGTAAGGTATTTACCAAGATTATATACCAAAGAATAAATGTCTACGCCGAAGACATAATGGATGAGTAACAATGTGGTTTCAGAAGCGACAGATCAGCTGTTAACCAAGGTTTTGTGGTGAACCAAATATTTGAGAAATTTTATGAACACAATATAGACCTTTCTGCCTTTTTGTGGACTTTAAGCAGGCTTTCGATAGTATAGATAGAAAACAAATAAAATTATGTCTCCTAATGGTTGGTATTCCATTGAAACTGATAGAACTAGTTGTCTGCACTTTAGAAAACACGACCAGTAAAGTACTAGTTCAAGGTGAAGTATCTGAGTCTTTCAGAATATTGTCCGGAGTGAAACAAGAAGATTCTCTGTCTGCTCTAATATTTAATCTAATGCTTCATACAGTTATTAAAGAGATAAATTCAGATGGAAACATTTTCAACAGAGATTTCCAAATATGCGCTTATGCAGATGATGTGCTCATAATGGCCAAAAGAGAAAATGTTCTGATCCGCAAAATGAATCAGTTTGAAGAAAGAGCTAAAGCCTTAGGACTTAATGTCAATGCAGACAAAACAAAATACATGATTCGATCATGGCAAAACATAACTCGTAAAGACTTGATAATCGCCGATTATGCTTTTGAGAACGTATCTGAATTCAAATACTTGGGCTTCACATTATCGGAAAATAAAGACTCAGCAATTGCAATAGGCGAGAGAATAAAGTCTGCGAACAGGGGATACTACGCGAACATTAAGTTGTTTCTATCAAGAGCACAGAAAATGTATAAAACACTAATACGACCAGTGCTTACGTACGGTGAACAAATATGGACATTAAAAACAAATGATACCAATCAATTATTGACTTTCGTAAGGAACGTGTTAAGGAAAATATATGGCGCTGTGCGTCTAGAAGACGGAACGTATCGAATCCGATACAACAATGAACTCGAAAACATTATCGGCGGCCAAAATGTTGTACGTTTCATAAAGGCAAAACGTATTAGGTGGATTGGTCACGTGATGAGGATGCCAGCAGAAAGAATGCCATAAAACGCATTATAATGCGACCAATTAGAGGAAGAAAACGTGGGCAGCCAAAAAAAAGATGGATTGAGAACGTCGAAGTAGACCTTAACAAGCTGAGTGCTGGCAACTGGAGAGCTCTGACTAGAGATAGAGCGGAATGGAGGAAAATTGTTGATGAAACTATGGTCCACACCCGACAGTGAAAGCTAAGAGAAAGAAAGAAAGAAAGAAAGCATTGACTGACTGACTGAAATTGTGCCAGACAGCTCCTTAAAGTCACTTCCTATCATTAAATTGATTGTAAGTTGATTTTTGGAATTGTATATTCAATCAAAAATCAAATTTTAATGTATATTCGGGTGGGTGTGTGCAGGAGCCAAATGTATTGCTGCAACAGCTTGACAGCGAAAGCGCCCCGTGGGCATGCGGCGACTGCTAAACCGCCATTTAGCAGTGCAGCTAGAAGCGTAATGTTAGGCTGTCTTGTTATTGTCGATGTTGCTAGTACAAAGTTGTCACACATTTCTAGTTCTTGGCCGTGTTCTGACAGTGTCTATTGCTTCAATAACCACTATGCCATGCATTGCATGGCATGTTCTTTGCATATCGAAGTACGATGCGAAGGGTTCGCGTGGAAAATCAAATTGACGAAAAGCCATCAGTGCACCTTAAGCTCTATACTAATAGGGCTCGCAGTTTGTAGTTTGCGGTGTGTGCCACTAATTATAACAGAAATTGTGAGTTGGGTGCCTCCTCTCCGATCTGTTCGTAGGCCTCCCGCACAGCAGCTCGGCCAGTTTTTGATTATGTTCATGCCGCATTTACCTCACGTTTTAATTAAGTCGTCATAAACGGTCGCTGTAGCTGTGGCCGTAGTTGATGTTGTCGTCGTTGCTATCGCCGTCGTTGCCATCGTCGCTGGTGTGGCTGCCTTTGTTGTTGCCTTTGTTGTCATTACAGTCCCGCAACGGTTCGGATTTACGATTGATGGAAGGCGTGGTCGCTCGTTCAAGTCGGAGGCGTTCATTGCTTTGCGCTACTTTGTTTTGCTGCTGCAATTTCGCAAATGCTTCACTTGAATGTAAATTTGCTCATCATTGTTGATGGCAAATTATGGTGTTGTTGCAGTTGCTGCACTTGATGTTGTTCACTGTTGTTGGCTATTGCTGCACCCCGGTCGCCTGTCCCGCCCGTTCAGTATCAGGCCACGGAGCAGGGGCTGTGGCCTGCCGCCAACATTGTCATACGAGGAATGAGAAAATGAATGCGATTTGCAGTCGAGATGCATGCTGATTGTTTCGTTTTCTTCTTTTTATGGATTTTTTCTATTTTTAGTGTCAAACGTAATTCTGTGGTCAGTAGGCAATACTGGAGTTGTTGTTGTTGTTGTTGTTGCTGGTGTTGCTTTGACACGTAAGCCAAGTTTTGAGAAAATGTTAACGCGTTGCATTCTACGTGGTTAACGTGCGGCAACTTATTTTCATTTATATTTTCATTTATCGTTTTTGCTTAGCAAATGGAATTTCAAAGTTGTTGCTGCCTTTTCTGTCAAATTGCAAAAATGCTTTGGAATTTTTATAGTTTTGGGTTTGTGTGTGCCGCGTGCCTCACATCCAGCGCTGTTGTCTCTGAGTTTTATGGATCCAGACGCACACAGTGCTCGGATCACTTTGATCTGGTGAAATATATATACGATTTCTATTATTTGTGCGTTCCGCGTTTTGATGTGCCAATTCAAGTTGTGTGCTTCAGTTGTACTTGAACCGATCCAATTAATCCAAAATGTACCTAATTCCTAGCAGAGTATACTGATTGTAGAAGGCTATACTATACGGATGTTTCAATACGAGTATTCTGTGTGCAATGATTATTATTATTATAACTGTTGCCTCGATCGAATCAGCCGTTAGTCTGCCGATGGCTCAAGTGTTCCTGCTCTGTTTTGTGAAGTAATCTAGTTATCCTTTTTCAATTTCACTAATTTCACTCCCTGTTGGAGTGCATGTAAATGTGATGAATAGATCTTTTGATCCATACTTTCGGATATATGTCATGGCATCTTGCCGTATTCGTGAATGTACCGTTACTTGTAAGTTTACCATTTGCCCTCTGTTAGCAGCGTTTTCGTCATTGGCAGCTGCATCTCGCAAATGACCGGCTTCTTCAACGCGCAGCTTTGTTTTAATTCACTCCAATGAAAAGAACACAGTCGCTTTCAATCTTCACGTACATGTCTACAATGAGCTAATGAAATAGTTCACGGCATTTTAAAAATTATAATAATTGGCACGAATCACAATGTAGTAGAAATCCATGAAGGAAACTATCTAGCTGACACTTCAGATGTACTGGGTTCGATTCGCATGATATTGAAATGGTAGCCATCCCTTCCACCTGAAAACAGCACTCGGATATTGCAGTGCATCATCCGATCCATGTAATTCCGATACGGGATGCACATTTGAATTACGTAGAGCGAATTCGGTGCCAACATCGCCTATTACGGGAGCGTTGAGCCGTCTTTCTTGTACACCAGCAGAGTTCTCTCTGCTCTCATTCAACAGTATTGTCGTATGATGGCACTTGAGCTATAGCTGTTCTAAAGAGGCATATCAAACTGTTTCGTTCGTGGAACATTGCTTGTAAGCCTGAAATTTTCAGTAACTTTGCATCTTATTTTGCCACGGGAAGCAATAAAGCGATTTTGTGATACATTTGGCCTTGCTACCGGCGTTCCCTCAGGACAGTCACCTTGGTCCGTTGTTATTCCATATTTTTATAAGAGATTTGCCAGTTGCCATTAAACATGTACGCTTGATGTACGCTGACGGTGTGGAACTATGCATGTCTATTTTATTTCCTGTCCTTTAAAGTTTCTTCAAGATGACCTTGACTCTTTATATCGTTGGTGCTCTATAAACTTTCTTTAACTTAATTGTGAAAAATGTAAGCTTATCGTAAAAGTGTGACTGTAAACAATTATCGTATCAACGATCATTCACTAGAACGTGTTGCACAATTTAATGATCTAGGGTTATTGATGGAGCCAAAGCTGCATTTCGGATGCTACATTCACTCATCCGTAAATAACGCTAAGGGTGTGTTAGGATACATTAAACGGTGGTCTAAGGAATTTTATGATCTTTATACAACTAAATTGCTTTACACATCCTTAGTTACACCTATTTTGGAATATGCATCTTGTGTATGGGACCCTCAGTTTAGAATTTTTAGCGATCGCATTGAATCAGTACAAAAACAATTCTTACTGTTTGCACTGCGTAACATCCACTGGGATCCATATGTCCACCTCCTATCCTATAGATCCCACCTAAAGCTTATCCAACTACCTACGTTGGCCAGTCCTGGACATTAGCATTGGTATCGCATGTTCAGCAAAGAAATTACCAATTAAGACCAGCTGGGCCCAGTCTACTATGTAACTGCATTTTGATTTCACTTGAGCTTGCCCCATGTGAGATCAGTGTGTAGTCATTGCGTACCTGCTAAGTCAATGAAACCAAAAAAAAATACAACTTTCGTCAGACCAAAGTAAATCGTTTGAAAACAAGAGTGTCCGTGGTCGGGGGACCGCCGTCAAGAACGAAGTTCCTCACGCTATTTTACATATAAATCACAATGATTTTTTGTAGCCTTAAACTTACTCTTATTTCTTGATGTGTAACAATTCGAAGAACTGCGCTATTGTTCATTTTTGTGATCCTTTACTTTACTTATGTAATGCTCTTTCGTTGTGTTACGGTTTCTACTTATAAACTTCTATTGCAAGCCAGTCAACTTTTTGAAAATCATCATATTGTACCATGGTAATTAACGGTTTATGGTAACTATAATAAGATGCTTGAGATTTAATTTTGTCCAAGTATCTTGAAAAAACAGCGTCAATGGTTAGTTCCGAACTGCGCTGGATCGTTATTAATATGTAAATCAAATGTATCTAATAAAAAGGATATTAATTCCTTTTCTAATTTTTCTTTATTATTGAAGTTGACGTTGTAGTCTCCAGCCAATATGAGTGGAAGTTTATGAAAATTTTGTTTAAGTAATTTAGAACCTCCTTCTGTATATTCAACAATGATCGATGAATGAATAATATAATATCCTAATTTGGGGATATAGCTACAATAACTATTGGAAAATCGTTTCCTATTTTAAAAAATAAATATAGCTACAATAACTATTGGAAAATCGTTTCCTATTTTAAAAATAACTTAACAAATATCACCAACTGTGAGGGCTTAGTACTAAAATCATTATTGTTGAGCAAAAGCGTTCCCATATTTTCTGTACAAATATGAGCCGCGTCTTTACTTCTACGATATATTGCGACTCCGCCTGAAGGAAACATTTTGTCGTTTATAATAAGAAATACAATTGAAGTTAGGAAGTGCAATTTATTCTTCATATCTTATCCATGCTTCGAAAAGTAATAGTAGGTTCGAGTTTTTAGTAACTGGATCCAAGAAATCGAAGGTATGTCTTTTCAAACTTTGGCAGTTAAAAATTAATAATGAAACACCCCTTATTTTACAAATCATATCCAGGATAATTATGTTATGGTCTGCAACGTGTTAAACGATAATCTTTGAAATTATTGTAGCAATTTCTCTGTTCATCAAGCTTGATTTCGATTATGATAACATTTAAATTTCGTTCGATCACCTTAGGGTGCACAATATACAAGTTTTCGTATTACTTTCGTGTTACTCGAGATAGTGCAACGTAAACAAGTTCTTGCAAATAATATTTGCTGTACGCGTAAACTATTTCACTTAAATTTCCACCATGCGATTTATATATGGTAATAGCGCAAGTCAAAATTAAAGGAAAATGCTTTCGAGTAGCAATAATTCTCTTATGTGATGCCAATGGAATGTTCGCAGATCGTAGTTCAATAGGCACAGCAAGACTTCTAACTCCACTTTGTACAGCTAACTGAGCAGCTTTTTTGCTTTTCTTCCACCCAATTGTTGTTGAACCACAAAACTCTAACCAAACACTAACTACAATGTTGTTTGTATCAAAATCTAAGTACACCAATTTTCCTGTCGTACCATTACATAAGCCATCTGATATATTAACATTTGTTGTGATGAAATAAAACATGCCTTTTACAAATATAATTTCGTATGGTAAACCACCAGTATCTGTAACTAACTTCTTACGTAACTTTACTCTAAAATTAGCACTTTGTTCATGATTTTTAGATCCTGTAATTGAATTAGCGGCTGTAGAGAGTAGAGTGGCTTATTTCATCGATGATTGATACTGGTACATATTTAAAAAGAGATCTATACAAATGCGCTGTTGCAGATGGCAGAGACAATAGTTTTAAAATTGAAATTATAAGTGCAGAATGAATTGTTGTCCCATCCAATTGACATAGAAGCGCAAGTTATATATACATTACAATAGCGTCTGTGTCAGTTAATCTGTTATAAATTTCCTTCATGATTAATGACAAAATTTTTACCAGCGCCTGGACCAGTGAAAAAAATTTGTAAAGGTGCTTGGTGTGGAGTTTGTTCCATCAGTCCACGAAACCCGCGAAAAAAAGTTAAGGAAAACAATGTGTGAGTGTGCTTGGCACTCACGAGCGCATGTAAAATATCATTCCAAGATGTTTCACAACAAAACGTCGTCACCTCGACTACCTCGCTTCCCTTGCTGAAAAGAAATTCGTCTTTGCTGAACAAGTAATATTATGTTCGAAAATGCAAACTTATAGCTCACCTTCCTTTAGATTTGCTATTGCATTATAATTATATAATAATTTATATGAAAGCCTGTGCGATTCAAACAACATACATATATGAGCAGTTTCACTTTTGGAAGCATATTATAATTCATAATTGAGGCACATAATGTATATATTTATATAAAATATAAGAGCCAAGCCTCAGCGACATGCATACCAATTCATTTGCGAGATCGGCATTGAGTAGGGTACATACACAAACGAAATAAAACTCTCTCTCTCTCTCTCTCTCTCTCTTCGCAAACGCGAACGCTTGAAATTGCGGGCAGTTGTTACCGTTGCGATTTTGCGCTCACTGCATGGGCACAACAGAAGAGCAGAACCAAATAGCAGTAAAAAATACTACAAAATACAACAACAACGTTGATACGGTTTTGAATTTTCCACACCTACCACAAGCCGCGTAAAGGAACTTCGTTCCAAAAATAAAAAAAAAATGAGAAAGTCCTTTGAAACTGGAGTGGTGCCGGAGTGGTAACTTAGAGAGATGCGGCTTAGGTGGCTCTATCGACGGTAGCAAAACTAATTTACCGTTTGAACAACACATTTCTGGTGGTTCCTTTGCGAACTTCTAAACCCGGCAATGCAAACAAACTTTATCTATCGGTCCAATTGTTGTAGTCATTGTTATCATCATAACAAACATCAATTCGGTTATTTGTCTTGGATGAATGATACGTTATCGATTGGCTATAAGTATATATATTTATATTATATTATGTTTTATGTATAGATATAATTGTATCTGATGTCATGCCTCAGTATAAACCATTGATTTGATCTACCCTGGTTTTGGTGGAAAACTTTTGATTAGAGTCTGCTTATTTGCTTGTGTGCTTAATATGTTTTTATAACTCCTAAATGTTAAATAAGGAACAAAACCTACCTATCTATCTATAATAGAAAATTCGATGTATGGCTCTATGTCTGTCCGTCTGTGTATTCGCTATAGACGCCTAAGTCGCTGGACCGATTGTGATGAAATTTTCAGGGAAACTCTACAATAGCGTGCCGAGTAATCCTGTAAAATTTGGTGAGTTAGTATACCGCGAAATATTTGTATGAAATCAATATTGCTTCATCAGTTTGCCTTTAAAAAATACGTCCTATTCGAAATCGAAAGTCTGTCGAAGAAAAATAATAAAAGAAGTGTAACACATATCGGAACGGATATGGTGATAGAAAAATTGAAGATCAATGTGGATCATGCGACGATACTCAAAGGAGAATTCAAAAGTGGAGAAGTTCTCATTCTCATGGCTACAATAAAGCAAATTTCTTGCAACATACCATTGGAATACATAATTTTTGTACTTTTATTGAATTTTTCTTTTCTTTTCTAGTACCGGAAAGGGCAGAACTGGCTACGATAATGAATTATAAAAAAGAATTTAAAAAATAATGTAATAAAAAAAGAACCATAACTGTAGAATGTCTATCAAATCTCTCTATTATTGCTTGAATAGAATTTGAATAGAATAGAATAGCTAAATAAATAGTATCTCATTAAACAGGTAGTCAAAATCGGGACGTTTAAGTTGTATGACTAACTTTAAGTTAGTCGAGTAAATGTATTTAACGACAGTCAAGAATTAAAGAACTTCAAAATCACTCAGAAGTGCTCTCAATACAGATTCAAACACTACTCCCCGAGGCCTCTTTCAATGCCGACCATAATCGATTAAGTTTGTTGGTCGCATGGGAATTTCGCTTTGCTGTCGAGCAAGGGCTCCACTATGTTCTCACTGCTCCCCTCGTGATCCTTTCTCCGCAAACTGTGACTGTGGTATGCGAAAATATAAGTTTTGATGACACACTTGCCAAACGAAGAATGAAATGATTTTTTTGAATTTAGGGAGCCCAATTCTTCAATGGATTCGCGTACCTCGCAAGTTTCGCCGTTTGCGTTGACGTTTGGGAATACGATTGCGGTTACGGTTTTTCGCTGTTTTCGCTTCACGAAAATGACCCCGAAACGGTGAACTGCTTTTCTCAAACTTATTTCGAAAGCCGCCTGTTTGTCGGCTTTGCTCCATCTAGCCTCGAATTTCGAAGGGGATAAATTGCGTTGTTTGTTGGGCGTTGCGAGCTTTGTGTATGTGCAAGTGGTTGACGTTGCGCGTATGGGTGTGGTCGTGGGGTGGGTGTCCCCACAAGGACAAAACCTTGTTTTCATCTCTCGAATTGCTTCATTCTCCTTGTGTTGTTTTGCGATGTGTTGCGATGTGCTGTGGTTGTGGCTTTGCTTCACATTTCTTATCATTGACGACTTATTTTAAGTGGTGCCAATCTTTTTTCACTTGTTATTCCGAAAGTTTCTCTTTCCGAGATTATTTTGCTCATGCCTGCAAATTTATTATACCAATTTTATTCAATCGACAAATCGGAAGTGATTTTGAATTCATTAAAGTGGGTGGTCACCGAGAAAAAATTTTCCTCTGACAACATTTGAGTAAAACTTTTTTGAATTATCTATTCAAGGAAGCAAAGAAAAACTTTACTTGACATAAATTATTTTAATGGGCGAACAATTCCCTGAGTTTGGGGCGTATGTTTTGACTACAGCTCCAGTTGATCACTGAGTACTTTTGTCCGATTCGCCAGTGTCAGCGAATAACTTTAACAAAAGAGTTGTAAAAGTTGTGACCATTCGACTCGACAATTGAGTATTTGGATTGGACTAAGTCCAACTAATAAATATTATAATGTATTATTTTATCGTGATGTAATGATAGAGTCCGTTCATTGTCATTGTGAATTTCAATGACTGTACTATGCCATTTTATGTGTCCTTTCACGAAGTAAGTAGTATTCTAAAGAAGTCTCATTTGTCTCAGAAATGCATTCGTTGTCAACTCGAGAAATCGATTTCATATAGTCGTCACCTTTAATCACTTTACAATGCCGATTATACAGTAAAAGTGATAGAACTTGAGCCTAAAATTTCCACTCAAGCCGCTCTGTTTAATTCTATATACTTTTCATTTTATTCCAAAATATAATTTGTGAAAGGAAAACAGAAAGATCTCATTCCGGTTTCGATAATTGAATGTCATAGCACAGACAAATATACCGAAAATATAATGCCACATACACTCGCTCTATGTTTCTGAGTATTTTTCTATGGGTGAAATATCACATGCACAAGCAACACTTAGTTACGCTACCTTTGCACCGCTTCCACGGTCATCAGTGCATGTGACTTCTAACCGAGCTCTAAGGAAAAAGCGCGTTGACCTCATAAATCAGTTGCATTGGCGAACTCGCAGCCGAGCACTTTGTTGCAGACGCCGGCAGCGGCATTTCCAGACACTTGCACTTTCACTTTAATCGCAATTAACCTTGATATGACGCCTGCCCCATTCGACAATTGCTTGACCTTGCCCTTCGGCAACTCAAGGCACCGCACTGCAAGTGCACTAATACGTAACGATGGTATTTCAGTCAGTTATTATAACTACTTATTACCAACGAGCACACCACATTTTGTCAGGCTTCTGGCCAGTTCAGAAATTTGAAACAGTGAACGCAGTAAACGTCTTACGAGGCGGCTTTGCCGATTGTTAATAAGGAAACTCGATATCAGACCGTTAAAGTAAAGAAACTCAAGGTAAAACTGAAGCGGTAGCCGGTACGGTCATGATGCCGAACCGAGGGATGGGAACAGGTAGGTTAGTTGACTGGCTGAGAACGCGTGCGGTGACGAGCCCGCCTAATCAAGGGTCTCTGTGATCTCAACATTCTTTGTCGAAATAGCTATCGCAAAATAATACGATTTCATTTCTGAGTGATCCTCGAATGTTCGAGACCTCACTGAAAGGGGGCTACTTCGGATTCCATATTGCTCAACTATGCTGATGGAGAACCGATAATCCGATTGTAGCTGGTAATGTTTTAAATAGTGGAGAAAGTTCCGCCAACCGCCTTTATTCGATCTAGGAATTGCACCGAGGAAAACCCTAAATAATGCGTGTTCGCCATTAAAAGAAATGAAGAGAAAAATCGAATGAAGTAAAAGGAACGCCCACATACGATGGGTGGGGCTGAATGACTGTGGGTGGAATACGATGTGGCAACACCCTTTTGCGCCAGCCAAAATCGACATACCCAGGCATGAACGCACAAGCACACACGCGTCCCTTTCGTAAACACGCACGACGAAGCAGAAGTTCGATGAGCACGCCGCCCACGCCACGTCACGGCCGTGATCAGCTCATGACGGTGCGGCGCAGAGCAATGCAGAGCGTCACACACGCACCAAACACATGGCGCTTTCGGGCTTCCGGTGCGTGCGCTTAGTTTCGCCTGTTTCTGCTTCGCTTTCTGTTATCGGCCTGTGAGGGAACGGACGCCTTAGGCACGCAAGCAGGAACGCAAAAGAAAAGAGAAGAAATCTAAAACGCAATAACTTTAGGGAAAAAATAGCCGAAAATGTCGATGGAGGCGGACGACAGACTGCCATCAACGAAGGCGAAGTGGAAAAAATGAGCGCCCAGAAAATGCCAAAATAGAAATAAATTCCTTTGTGTGCTCTTATCTATATGATTTGTGATTCTGGGTGTTGTAGGTTGATGTTGCGTGAGGGTGGCTGCGTTGGGGTCGGTCTGGCTTGGTGCTTAAGTGATGCAGCGTTGTGGGCCACCGGTAGCCGCCCTTACTAGGTCGTCCCTTGGCTTCCGACTTCTCTTCTCTGCACTACAAGGCAAAGGCACCAACAAAGGAGGAAGAATACTAAAAAGTAAAGGAAAAACTCAAGGCAACTTTCGACTTTTATCGCCGCCTATGCACTGCATCTTCTTAATATTCTTGGCTTTCCTAATGGAATTTTTCGATTTTCCAACACTTCGGCCGTCATTATACATACGCACTACTACTACTGTTGTTGTTATTGTTGGTGTTGGCGTTATTGTGTTGTTGGGCCTAATCCCCCATCCAAAGTGACATTCGCACGCGCTGCTTAAGGACCTTCATCTTATTTTCTTACTTCCTAGCGCTTGCATCGCCGACGATAATTCGCACATAAATTTCCATGTAGGATAATCTATCTTGTTCCACCCTCACGTGGTATTCTTTTGTGCTCGCACTCCGCCTCGAAATGAGATTTTTTGCCTTTGCAGATTTGGTTCAGTTTGGTGTTCAGTGTTTGCGTCTTTTTTCTTTGCATGTGGCTGTTTTCGCCTTGCGCCGGTTTTATTTCATTTCATTGAAGCCCGTTGCCTTCTTCTTGTAATTCTGATGCTTGCCATAATCAAATATAAGTATTTAGGAACGAGCACAAAGGAACAAGAAACACAGCTACAACAATAAAGTATAAATAATATGTCATAATGTCGTGGAATATCTGCGAATGTTCGTTGTATCTGTTGGATATGAGCTCGCTCACGGACCGTGGACGGCTTTCAACGCGGCACAAGCTGAACAAAGTAACGCAAGGTGTGATGCGGTGCACTGCGGTGGGGATGGGGACACGACAGATGGCAAGTGGATGTGGACCAACACGGTACGCCAAACCAAGCTGAAGTGAACCGAATCGAACTGTTGGCCGAGGGAGATTATTTGATGCTAAGCAAGCGGGTGTGCCGGCGAGAGTGCGACAAACGATTATTCATGTATTTATGTGCGAGTGTGTTTATTTCTGAATGTATATGTGCGTATATGTGCCCATATATATTATAATAATGCGGATAAAAAGATACAATTTCATTGATATCGCCTAAAAGTCCAATATGCGAAGATTTATTGCTCGGCCAGTGACAAAGATGAAGATGCCGAACACAAAAGCAACTTATGAGTTTTGACTTTTTGATTTTTGTATCGCTTCAAGAAGAGGAAAAAGAAGAAGACACTGCGACAGCAACAGCAACAGCAACAGCGGCAGCGGTAGACGATAGAAGATTCCGGTAAAGACCAAGGTGCCTTGGTTCGGGGTTGTGCAACTGGATACGTTGAATCCATCGTTTTTCTTCTTTTATTACAATATTTTTTTCTTTAGTGTTATTAGCATGATTCACATTCCGGCATCTATTATCACACACTATATATTTACAAGTGTGTTCTGATAAACGAACGTTATTACGCTTTTTATTAAAGCAATAATTCCCTATAAATTTTCAAAAGCGATAAAAGTTAGTTCAGATCATCAGAAATGAGACCCTTCGATTGGCCATGCAAAATCCAAAATATAAAGCAATGCAAGCAATTGGTAAGAGAACATCTGTTGGAAATTATGTTACCCAGATGATTTCTTTATACTAGTGGATATTTCAATTTTTGCACACATGTAGAGGTCAAACAAAATGTATTTATTCGAAAAGAGTTATCCCAGCAAACCATAAATAAATGCAAGAGGACCGACGAAAACGCGGGATGAAGGAACTTAAATTTGCAGCCACAAAAACTTTTGTTAGGTCGAATATAAGTCCCCAAATATTTTTCCCGCCGTTTCTTTATAACGGGTCAACATTTTGACAATATTCTGTTCTAATGCCAAACATCAATCTACACAGATAAAGTCATTGTTAATTACAGTGTTAAAAACATGCTCTATATGCTTTTCCTAGTCTTCCCTATCGTCTTCACTGTGTTAAGAGCTAAGAAGTGCAAAATAACCTTAAATCTGCTATGCGTGAAAAGGAAGGGACTGCTTAAAGAAAATTACATTCTACTCTGTACATTTCTTTCCTCTACATAATCTACTAGCAATGGCCCCACAGCTGCTAGGGACTTGTGTAGATTGAAGATGCAAACGGCAGGTGCAGTCTTCTTTAGTCGTGTTGAGCGACTTTTGGTAGGGCAAAATCTTCTGAGTTGGCGTCACGGACATGCTATGGCTTATTTCTACTACTACTCGAAATATACATGTTTTCCACCTCCTTATATTTATCATACCATTAGCTATATACGAAAATTATTTTTAGAGGAGTAAATTCAGGTAGAGCATTGTTGTTGTTGCTGTGTACGTTTGCCGCATGCCTTTCTCGCCCACAACTGAGTAAAACTGCTTATCTCTATTTCCCCTTTACCTTTATTTGATCTTCGCAATCCACTCAATAAATTTTGGTTGGCTGATATGCGGTGAATTCTATGTCCTTTTTTCTTATAAGTGCTGCAAATTTTCAATTTTTTATTTGCCAAGTTATGTTCATTCTATAGATTTCTTGTAGGGTGTCCCAAAATCTATAAATAACGGATTAGTTTCTGTAATTTTTCAAAATTGTATGCTCAGTAATTTCAGTGGTCAGGAGGATGTTAAATGTCCATCTATTTTCTTAAATAACTTTACAACTATTTATTTCAAAAATTTAAAAATATATTTGTGACCCTTGCAACAAGCCCGTTCACTTGATATGTCACACAGATTAGGCGGCCTAGTAGAAACGGAGCCAATTGTCTTTAACAGTTTGAGGGACAGATACACGAAAGTTTCGGAACCTTAAAAAGGAGTAATATAGTTTGAGTATATGTTCATTTATCTATGTGAGAGGAAACCGCGGCCGACACAATAGACTGCATTCTAGAAACAAAGTTTTTTTAGTGCTACAGACTTCCCTGTAAACAATGTTCTTTGTAAAAACAAAACGAACAACTGTGAGCAACTCTTTTTTGGTCAACCACTCATGAGCAACCTAAAACTATTACATTAATGATAGAAAAGAGAGCGCAAACACACGAAATTGATCTCTCCTCACTTTGTGTACGAAACCAAAATGGAACAACAACATCAAAACAGCTTTCCAAAACCGATAGAACAGAGAAGAGATTGGTTTAATGGTTTAAGCAGGAAATGTAACACAGAAAATGTCTGCCGCTTAATTGTGTAGATAAAAGCACCCACAAAGTAAGAAAAAAGCGAGCGAATGAAGAAAAAGAAATAATCAATGACATGTTGGTAGCGCAAACCCATAAGACTTTGTCCTACCAAAAATCGCTTAACACGACTAAAGAAGTTTTCATTTCCCGTTTACATCTCCATTTGTCCCAGGCTCCGAGCAACGCCGGGGCCCGTGCTAGTGTACTTATAAAAAGTATCGCAAGACTTGAATTCTGCACAAGTTTTACGGAGGAAATATAGTTCAGGGTTATTGAAAATAGAACGTACACGAAAGAACGTTACGTTCTGATGGTTAAGCACACATCGATCTTAAGCACTCTGGCCGACCTTCCAAATCTTGTTTAATACAACAAATCGAATCAACTCTTGAGCGGGTTGCTGGGATTACAAAGTTCAACTGATTCAAAAACTGAAGCTGTCTGACCACGCAGAGTGAAGAGTCCATATTCTACTAACCTCCAAAAGTCAGCTGTAGAAATTGCATGACAATCTGGCAACATCTTTAACAGTTACAGCTGTTTGAGTGAAGCAACTTTTGTTCTTTTCAAAACAATGGATAAAAATGAATTTCGTGTGTTGATTAAAAACTGATTTTTGATGGGGAAAAACACCGCTGAAACGAAAGCGTGGCTTGATAAGTGTTATCGGAAGTCTGCACCAAGAAAATCGACCATTATTGACTGATTTTCTAAATTTAAACGTGGTCTTGCGAATACCGCTGATACACCACGCTCTGGTCGCCAAAAGAGGTAGTTATTTCGGAGTAAATGAAAAAAGTCTACAAAATCAGTTTAACACATCGTAAAGGAAAGTTCCAGGAGATAGTAGAGTCCCAGGAACGTGTTGGTCATTAATATTTGTCTATGAATAAGCTACGTGGGTGCCACGTTTGTTAACAGCGACCAAAAACCACAACGAGTTGATGATTCTGAGCACTGTTTGCAACTTCGCCCAAAGCGAACACAAGTACACCAGAGTGCGGGCACGGTTATTCCGTAGGTGTAGTTCTTTATCGACTACCTTGAAAAAGGCAAGACAATCAATAGCGATCGCTACATGCCCCAACTGGATCGTTTCAAGAAGGAAATTTCGAAGAATATGCAACATATGCATCAAAAAAATGCTCGACGAAAAGAGATTTGGCTCGCAGAATTAAATGTCGTTCCTCAAGAAAGGTGTTGAAATGTTAGTGAAGCTCTGGAGTGATTGAATCGCTCTTTATGTTATCTATGATACGTTGATAAAGAAAATTGAATTTGACCAAAAAATTGCTTGCTTCATTAGACCGTCAACTTATCAATCGATGTATTAATTTTTATCTCACGATCGACATGTGAATGTAGGCGACGTGCTCTTTCAAAACGGTGCGAAATGGCATGCAGCAACAATTCATGCCTCAGTCGTGAAATACTCCCTATTGACTTATGCCAAGGAGTACACGATCATCCTCACCTTAATGTCATGTATCCTTTATGATATTCCATACATAGTGTGTTGCTGTGTGTTTTGTGAATTTGAGACCTGAGTTTGGGTGTGGGTTACCGGTTTCCCCATATATGCTGTGAATCATATCGTATCGTTGAATCCGCGGTATCGCCTACAACTAGTGACATATCAAAACGGGTTGCCGCCAAAGAAACCATCAAAATGTGTCCGTGAGGAGATTGCCTGTAAGGAGACTGAGATGACTTACTACTTGTCATTTGAATAAATAGTCGTGCGTACAACCGGCAAACGGCAAACGGCATAAAGACATCTGAAAGTTGAGTTTCGCGAGGTGATAACTGCCGGTTTAGCAACTTCTCTCCTTCGTTGTAACAAATCAAATTAACATCGAAAATAGTCACCCCAGTCACACACCCATGCACACAAGCGCGCACACATAAACATGCGCTATAGTTTGCGGAATGCCGGCGGCGGGCGGCAGGGTAGCGTCAGATTATGATTTATGACAGTTGAAATATTGTCATATGTTGACTGCTGCCTTTGTTGTTTGGCCCGAGTTGCTACCGTGCAGTAGTGCGCTGCATTCGGAGAGCGACTTTATTTATTGACTCACCTGATCAGGTTGACTGATTGTTTTCATGCACGCACGACTCGCGCAGAAATAATGCACCACGCGCCACCAGCCAACTACGTCAAATAAGATTCTTCGCGACTTTAAAAGCTAATAAACATTGAGATGAAGCGCCGAGAACATTTTACATAAAAAAGGAGATTTTAAATTATTTTCTTAACGGGGCACCTTTAGCCGGAGCGTTTTCAAGGGGTGGAGGGTTGGGCCGCACCGATTTGGTGCCTCTGAAATAAGAGCAACGAATTCAAGCCAGGATACGAAATGCAGCCACATATTGCCCACGCTGTAAGGACTTAACTCAGAAAGGGAAATATAGCAGCGTATTCGATCTGGCATGCGAAACAATTCAAAGTTTCACGTCGTAAATTTCGAAGGCAACTTCATCGATCACTTCAACCCAACTGCAAGTTGACCTTTTCCCCAGCGCATCCCTGTAACTCCAGCGGCCGTCGTTTGGGTTGTAGGCACGCGTTTCTTGTTCTTTGCCGTCTTTCGTTTTTTTGTACTGCTCACAATCTACTCTTCTTCCTCTTTGGTTATTCGTGGCTGTAGTTGTTGTTGCTTTTGTTGACTTTGTTGGTGCATTGCTGGAGCGGAAAAGGGTCTTCGTCCGACCGAAGTTGTTGTTATTATTATTTTTGTTATTGTTGCCGTGTTGTCGTTCGGGGAAAATATTTTCCAAGGTGAACGAAATAAAAAACAGAACACGCACCGAGCACGAATTGAATGATTTAAAGGCGCACAGTTGTCAAGGAGCATCGATGCATGCTGGAGTAGAATGGGACGTGGGGAGGGTGGTAAATACAGATGATAATAGAGCAGGGCAGGTGAGAAGGGGTACCGGAGATGCTAAGAAGTTGCGTGGGGCTGATTACGAGTGTGGCCGTCCTAATTGCTTGAGCGCCAAGGACACTTTAAAACCCGATTCATCGCAACAAATTTATTATGCTGAATAATTGAGCGTAACATTTTCCTATAACCGACAGCAAATGGAGCACCGAAGCCAACGATTGCCTAATGGACTTCTATTCTAAAATGACACGTGTCCCATATCGGTGCCAATTCGCTTCACTTTTATAATTATCAAGAGTTCAAGAACTCTACTTCCTGCATTAATTTGAGTAGTTATGATTTTCCTCAAGAAATGTTCTCGTGGGGTATTTAAACTAAGAAATATAGGGTTTTTAACAAGGACTCAAATGTATGTTTAAAATAATGCCATCCATCTGATTTCATCAAAATGCTCAGAAGTCTTGTCAATTTCATTATGGAAAGGTATACAACGACCAGTAATTGACAAATTTTTCATCGGGTTTTGGGCATGCACCGGTATACAATTCAAACTTTATTTCTGAATGAAACACCACATTAATTGCAGAGAGGTAAATTACTTAAGGAGATACATCAGCGGCGTCAATGAATCAAAGTTCGAACAAATCAATCTACCGAAATAATTCACGGCCTTTTTCAGTGAAATGTTTGCCGCACATATGTCTCAATGAAGACAAGACTTTACCCGTCTATACACATATTTATCTATCTATCTATATTTATCTCTATATATTTATCTCTCCATCTGTCCAGCTATCTATATATATCCACTTACCTATTTATAAATATATAAAGTCTTGTAGTCTAGAAATCGTGAATATAACGCTGGCTATACTACAAAAACAAACAGCTAATAATTTGTTCCTATAAAAAGAACAAAATTAACCGGTAGCAAAAAGACCAAACATATTTCAATGCAAACCCTAGTCGTCAGTGGATGTGTTTACAATAAGTTCGATATACAATAATTATGTAATGAACTATTTTGAGGTATTTCCAACCCACGGACATTGTACTTTCAGTGAAATCAGAATGTCAATTAGGATATAGACCGCTTATACTTCGATATAAGTATTCAAGCGCCATATGACATTGAAGTTCCTAACGTCCACCAGACTTGACTCACCTCGAATAAAATATGTGGTATTATTGCTGATGGTGTGGTGTTAAGGTACACGATCTTTTACAGGGTATAAGATCAGGCACATGACATGTCTTTCAATTTCTCATTTTTCGGTTATAAAATCGCTTACTGAAATACACTTTTATATATGTTATTTTACGCATTGTTCCAGACCCGATCTATATGCAACAACAACCTTTTTTTGGTTTGGTTCTTTACTTGAGACTGATTTTGAAGGGGACCAAGAAGAGGCATGTGTAATAAGTGTATAAAAAGTTTCCTTTAGGTAGTCATTTTGTGGAACTGTAAGCCCAAGATTTGAAAATAATTTGATTTTTGTTAACTCTTTGAGACTAGCGACAAGCATTCGAAGTCGACTATTTAAAAGGTAAAGTTTTACCGCTGGCAAAAGCGTCGTATCCATCTCAGAGGCAAAAGTCCAAATGAAGCACTCTCTGAAAAAAGCCTGTCGAGAGGCCAAAAAAAAAATAAACACAAAACGAGAAGTTGACGCCGACGCCGACGCCGACGGAACGTCAACGTTTTCATTCGCTCAGCAGCAACTCTGTTGCTGCGCAGCTGTCGACATGCGCGGTGCCGTCTGACAAAAATAAATTTATGTGGGAATGTGGAAAAAGAGCAACAGCTACAACATCGCTCGCTCGCGACACACATAAAGCAAAATAATGGCAATTCGTCACACTTTGCGCTATCGCCCTCTCGCTCGAGCAAGTGAAACGGATATCGCGTGCGCTCGTTCACACACAGTCATCCATCTTTGGATGTGTGCATAGCTATGAAAAAAAGAAGAAGAAGTCGAAATCGAACAAAATGTTTTATGAGCGCGGCTCCTCCCTGTTAGCGTTGCCTATTGGTGGGATGTTGATGCTGGCGTGAGTAAATGTCGTGCGTCTGGTGTAGTGTAGAGTCAGTGTATGTTTTTCTTTTCGTTCGGGTTGTGGTGGTGTGTGGTGTTCAACAGATCTTCTTCTTCCACGTATAACATTTGAAATGATCAAATGCTGAACACAAGCGAGCGAGAGAGTAAGAATGAAAAAACTCCCAGAGGGTTGGTTATCGTCTTACTCTGATGTCACTGCTGGTTGTGTAGTCGCTGTGCGGTTGCAATGGCCTTAGAAGCCATAATTTCCATGCCGTCGGCAAAAATGGTTTCGGGACCTATTACTTTGTCGGCCATTAGAGTTTATATGCATCTCATAGTGATAATTCTTATTGGATAGACAAATTCGTTGTGGCCTATTTCATTGGTGTTGTCAAGCTGTCTATTGTTTATAATATAAATTTGTTACTTCATTTTGGATTCTGAGAATAGGCTGAAAAATATGGACATTCCCTACAACCTCTGACTAACCCAAAGTTTCTATCTCACAGTCAGTTTGGACTTCTATATATTTACCTCTCTCAACATCAGAGAGGATCGCCTATGGTTGAAGGCAATTATAGTGGAAATAATACAAGTAATACAAGGATAACAGTAAAATTGCGGCACTACCTTCCTCAGCAACTCGATAGGCCGGAAAGGCTTTACCTTTTGCCGCTGGCAGCCGCAAACCGAATGCTATTCCAAAATATACTAAAAAAAATCAGGTGGCAGGCGAAAGCGAGAACGCTCTCACATAAATAAAATTCGCAAAGAAGAGACACACACCCAAACAAGCAACCGAATCTTTTGTGCTATGTGAGCTCCTCTCTTCCAAGTGTGGCCAACTCACTGAGCAAGGGACCAAGCGAGCGAATGAGTTGGTGGGTGAGTGACTGAGTAAAAATCTGAGTAAATTGCAGATTGTACTTTATTGCTGTGGCGCTCGCTGCTGCCTCGCGTGGTCACTCAAACCGAAACTGAAGCAAATACGAACAACATAAGGCCGTCAGCAGCGACGTAACGGCAAGCAGCAAGCAGCATGACGTAACATAAATAATCACGTAGCTACGTAGCTGGCGACCGACACACTGAGAGAGCGACCGAGAGGCAGAAAGTTTGCAGATACTTTATGGGGAACCAGTCATGCTCCAAGCGCTCTGCTCCTCGCTCACTAGTCCAATCGACCACTCGTCCGTTAGACTGACGACTGACTCTGGGCTCTGAGCAGCGTTGAGTTATTGTTGTGCTGTGTTTTAGAAGTGGTGGTTGCTGAGCGCTCACTGTGCTAATATCTCTTAAGATTATTTATGTACTGCTGTTCTGCGGCAGAGCCATAGGCTTTTGCTGCGGCAGCGCCATACGTCTGCAGCTGTGCGTCAAAGTTGCGCTCAGCCGCTGCCATTGGCTCTGCTCGTTGCTTGATTGCTACCCATTTTCCCGTTTATTTTTCTTACTTGCTTCCCCTTTTGCCATTTTGTTTAGTGCGCGCTACGTTGTGCTGCGCAGCAACGCGCCCGCCGAACGCTCTGCCGCAGTTTTCTGGATTAATAAGGAGTTCTCGCTTGGATTTTCACATGTATACTTATGCCACGAATTGAATGCTTTATGGGTTTAGTTTGATAGCAGTCGTAAAGAAATCAACATCAAAATAATAACACGACGAAATATTCACAATACGAAAGTAGCGCATATGAATACGGTTACTATTACGGATACGGATACGGATACGATTTTGAGTGCGATTGTGAGACCGTTTACGAGTTCGCGTATAAAACAACTTCGCCTTTCTTGTATGGTCAGCGTCAAAAGCTAAGCCGTCGTCTTCGATTGGATCGGTTCTGACAGTCGGTGTTTCATGTTCAATTTGCTCCGGTGGGATATATATTATTAACCGCCACGTGGCCGTAAGCTATAAAACCTGCTCAATCAATCACTCTTTATTCAGTTAGTCAATCACGCTGCTACCTAGGAGCAGTCACACAAGTGGCTGGTTACGTTCTTCGGCCAATGAAGTAGCACGGCTTCAGTTTTACCGCGCCCGTCCTGCCGAATCGCGTCGTGTCGAATTCGATTGCCGGTGCTCGCCCTCAGTCGGTTTCGACGTTATCTCCGTCGACATTAAACGCCAATTGGCAGCTCATAAAGCTCGTAAAAATAATCATAACAATAATCGTAAAAAAATAATAACCTCAGTCGCACGCTGGATTCACTCTGGTTCGCTCGTCTTGTTTCGCTTCGCTTTGATTCGACACGATTCGGTCGCTTAGAGATCTGACACAGCGCACCTCTGACTGAGTCTGCGGTCTCGTCGGTCCACAGACAAGTTTATGACTATTTTATGAGGAGTCTCAGACACGCTGCAACAGAAGAAGCCGTAATAAATGCAATCGTTCCAACCATAAACTGATAATTTGTGCGTCTTCTTCACTCGTGTTCATTCGTTTGTTCTTTCTCGCTCTGTCAAACCGCCGAGAGACCGCTTGGTGTGACCTTTGAACTGTTAACAAACAGCAGAAACAACACCAACACCAAATGTGCAATAAAAATCGCTCTTAAGAAAAACGTGCCAACAACAAATGCAATAAAATGTGTCAATGCCAAATTAATTTAATTCTTTAAACATACAAAATAAAATTTTTTTTAAATAACGGAAATAAATAACCGAATAAAAATTGACGTTGGTGGTTTGGCTGAACTGGAGACATCTAAGCATTTAATAGAGTGTTTACCTCATCTGAATTGACCGCAATAACCGCTGCAACTTTCTAGTCTCTAAACAAGCAATAGATGATACTTTTAGTATGTACTAGTATGTATCCGCAACACATCAAAAATAAATTCATAAAATGACGTCCACAATAGAAGCAGCGAAATACGAAGTCCAAAACTACGACAATTTTTAATGCAAGAAACTCAAGAAAAGAAGAAGAAGTTGCAACTTTTTGTCCAGCCACAAGTGAACTCAATCCGGCGAACTGTGAACTGCCAAAGAAATCAACTCAAATCAAATCGAATCAAAACGAAAAAATTATAAATATTGAATGGTTCACTTGATGAAGTAATAAGCGTCAATCAGGATTTCCATCACAATTTTCGGATTAAATGTAAGTAGTATTGTTGTAGTGTTGTACCCACTCCCCTTTCTGAAAGGCGTTTCTGTTCTGAGAAGCAATTCAAATGATGCGACCTACACTGGCGATGACCATCACGCTTGGCATGCAGTTGCTGCGACTGTTGACAGGCTTATTAGGCATTTGCATAAATTTGGGATACATAAGTCCATTAAAACCCAGGAGAGTTACATCGGCCTATGGCAAATCGTATCTCTCGACTCGACGCGTTACTTGGCGCGCCGAACTTGAGCCGAATCCAGTTGAGCTGAGCTGCGAAAGAGGCAGCCGTGCATAGGCGGAAGAGTAGTAAGGTGGAGAGGTGCCAGTAATGGGCGCTTTGAACTTGGAATTCATTCTGTGAATTATTACTTATATCCTGGCAACATAGTTTCATTTCCGCAAAGGACTACACTTTGCCAAACAATCTACGCGGTGTGAAGGAGATGACGCACGAATTTGCATAGCGCAGCCGAAGCGAGAGCGAACTCGAAGCTCCCATACCAATGCGTGTGTTCAGTGTGCATTTGTGTGTGAGTGGTGCAGTCTGAGTGCAAAGTAGATGTGTGTCCCCCGAATGCTCACACAGAATCCCAGACCAGTCCGATCCGACCAGGCCCACTCACTTTGCTCCTCCAAACTCATAAAATTATTTATGTCCTCGCTCTTGTTGTTGTTGCTGTTGGCCCACTTGTCTAGTCTCACGCACAGACCGCACTCTCAATCCTTCGTATTTCATTATTAAATTTACTAGTAAATATTTGAGTTAGTTTAATAGCTAGGCGCTCTGAAAGAGTAGTTTGTGTGTATTCTCGAAATCGGCTGGAAATACTATTCGACAACTCGATGCGCTTGACTTCGGCTAACCCAAATCTGTAATACTCTTCCCATTCTAAGCCCCTTAAATGTACCTTGAAGCTACGCTGCGGAGAAATCCTAGTTAATACCGATACTCTTCAAATTGATACTCTTAATATTGACGTAGTCGGCTCGATCGGGAAGTCTGTGACCCAAATTTTCAATTTCAGTGCTTATGTATTTGGAGCTGCTGCAAAGTCTGAAGAAATTGTACATGGCGATGTTAAATAGAAAAAAGTTGTTCATATGCCAAAGAACATAAAAACATCGGTTTATAGGTGCCATACGATCCAGTATTATTAATGACGTGGATTAAAACATTTTAAGGGTAAATTCTACTTATGACTGGGCAACATTTATAAGTGGGCACCAATCTCGGTATTCGAGAAATACCAAATATAACTCTAGACTGGAAGACCAATGGAAGACTCCTTTTAACACGTCAGACTGTCTCCGGAATTTCCTTTATGAAAGAACTTTGAAAAATATTACGCAATTCCACTTAACTTAAACTTAACCTAAAATCTAAATTATTCCTATATAATTTTTGGAACATATATAATTTTGGAAGATATTAGTACTGAACACAACACTTATTAATAAATCCAGAGACTCTAAGTTATTTAGCATTGAATAATTATTAGTTTTTTCTCATTAAAATTAAATATTAAATATTCGAAGAGGTTGAAAGAAAATGGCGTCACGAGATACGAATTCTAAAGCCACGACGGACGGAGTACAAAAACAACGAGAACTCTTCTCTAAAAAGATAAATCAACTATGTCGGACAACAAAAGAAAAATATAATGATTTTTTACTCAAAAAAAACAAAAAATAAATAAATAAGCCAAAAATAACACGAAATTAATTCATCATCTAAGACAATAAAACAAAATATCCGAATCCAACAGCTTTAACTTATTATAATAAAACTTCTTGAAAAGTATCTGGGGCTTTTTGCATTTGAAATTAAAATTTTTAATGGAATGCGAATACGAAACTGTTAATTAATTATATGCAGAGAAGAAATTTCACACACAGACGCAGGGAAGCTCGTCATTCAATTCGAAATGAAGTTTTGAAACGAGGCACTTCGAGCTTGTTGTCAGGGACGAAAATCGATTACCGCCGCAGCGGCGAACTTGCAGGAAAATCGCTAGCCTTGTTGTCGGTGGCTGCCGCAATCCATTCCTCGTGCGACACGTCCCTCCTGTTAATGTCATTACAGACGAAAGCCATGCGTGGAGCACAAGGAATTTCTTGCGTTTCTGCTCGTTGTTTGCAGGATTATTTATATGTTTTGGGTTAGCGGGACGCTCTTATTTTTATTTTCATTTTCATTGACTAAGGTCAAATCAAATTATAGCCGACAACTAATTCAAGCCATTTTCGAACTGTTTACAGCGAAAATGGCCCTGAAACTTGTTAATGAATAGGCCAGTATTCCGTTTGTGTCTCTCATCCGGGTTTAGTAGCGATATAAGATACTCATACAGCGCAACCTGCGAATACATCCAATAAACAGTAGTCAAGACAATAGTCCTGCGGTTAGGCATACGGGCAAATGAGAGTAAATCGAGAAAGCGTTGCTCTTTTCCATGCACATTTTTGCTGTATTCTAGTGAGGTGGCGGTGGCAATTTGCTGGTCTTGCAATTTATTCATCTAGTTTTTCATGCGTTCCGAAATGACCAGGTTTCGTTGATATTGATATTTGGCGCGCAAAGCCTCTGGAATGGGCTCAAGCACTCTTGAATTTTTGCAATCGTTGCAGTGCAGTCAGCAGGCGGTCACTAGCAGTGACACTACACCAGCGAGTCGTAGACCAGAGAGTTAGAAAAAGAAAGAGGAAGAAAGAGCGAGTGACAATGATTTATGGCAAAGAGATACGCGACAACGAACGAAAAATTCAAACTCTCAAAACAAACACATTAAAAAATGAAAATAAAAAATGCACAACAGAAAATCCTGCGTGGCGTAGGGGAAACCAGCGGAGGAAACTCTGGTGAGCCGCCTTTTTATTCATGTTGACCCAGCATAGTTTAGGCGTTCCCGAGTCAAGTTGAAAAATGACCTGACTTGCATTTCTTGGTAATTCAGTCTTTTTAGCGAAAAATGGCCTTGAAACTCTAATAGCAAAACTCGACGGGTCAACAGTTTCCTCATTTTCCGCTGCCTTCTATTTCCACTTGCACTTTTAACAGATTTTCCACGGCTGCACGCACATACCATAAAATCATAAAATTTCGAAAAGTCATCTTTCATTAAAAAATCACCTGCACTCGCTGTGCGTCGCAGATCTCACGTCGCTCATTAACTTAATGTCCCTCTCCCTCCCTCGCACTCAGCCAGCCAACCTGTGTCTTTGCCACTTATTGGGCCTTGGAACAGAGTCTCAGCTTGGCTTCGTTTTTTTCTTTACGCTTGCTGCTGCCATTGTTCAGTTATGCAATCATTTTCTACGGTCGTAAAAATTAATATCCGTCCTTCGAAGTGGCAACTTAGCGCGCACCGCGATCTTTCACAGATCTTCGCACGGACTATGACTTGCATTTGACTTCTCGCCATTCACTCGTTCAACAATACAATTTAAGAGTTTTTTTGCGTTCTTTTTCCAAAAATTTTGTCTAGTTTTGTCTGCGCTTGTATATTTTCTAGGCAGTGTGTTTTTGGCCTTTATGATGACTTCATTTTATTTCGTATTCTGTTCAATCTTACTCTATAGGTTTTACAATAGATCTTGTATTATTTAAGCTTCTATTCGAAAGTTGCGTCTTCTTTAAAAAGCGTTCGATTTGAATTCTATTGGTTTAGGTATTTTTACTGTTACCATATCTTAAAAAAAGGAAAACGACATATCTTTACATATTCTCTTTAATTTCAAGTCGACCTTATAACTAAATATTCAGAAGGGTAAACATAAGCCTAGTGATATTGAAACGGGACCGTTTAATATAAGAAGAGTAATTTTCATGTTATGCGGGCAATGCAATTTTCAATAGACCATCTAAACAAATTGTATATATAAATATATAATATATATATATATTTCAATTTTTTTAAATCATAGATTGAAGTTCCGAAAACATTCCACCCACTAAATAAGATTGCTTTTTCGAGGTTATCAAGAACGCATATGCTTACTTCATGGTGTCTCCAATGTCTCACACGACATGTATTACACACAATACTGTTAGATTTTTTAGATCCTGTGCAATTCAAAGGTCCGATCGGTATAAATACTTTTATTATTTTATATATGTTGTAGGGATTTATGGAGTCAGATGTCTAGTTTCACAAAAGATTTCCAATTAATGCGTTGAAATGTAGTAATTTAAGATTAAGCCAATATATAAGATTTGATCAGTTTCAATTAGATAGGAAGTTATAAATTAGATCAGACGACCTCTGGAGAACCCCATCGCAATTGTGATCGGCACACATCTGAGACCCGTTTCCAGTCGCATACATGAGGAACACGCCACTTTAAGCAATGGCGTGATGTTCAGTCAAATTTTATCGTTATGATGTAAGCAATCTTGTATGTGCGAGCTAACTCGATTTCGTACTTTTATTTCATTATATTCTTTTTTAATATTTGACATTAAAAAATCTGGCCATGCTTGTTTCATGGCTCGGATTAGCGAGGTTTCAAGTACGAAGAGTTTCGAAATTTCTGCGAATCTGATCCGAGGTTTTTAGTTCGTGGCTGCCATCCATTGACACAATTCAAGCTCAGGCACAGACCCAGTTGGACGGAGCCCAAAACGCGCCAAGGGCCGCGTAAGGGGCTCGTGGGCACTGCGGACCGCATTTGTGTCATTTTGCGACAACTTTGACATGTGTGACATTGTTTTTGCGACATTTTCGTGTATGATATTTTTACCTTTTTGCTTCGTAGTTTAGTTTTAGCACAAATACTTTTTACCGCATGTTTTTCGTTTGAAACTCACTCACTCACTCACTCACACACACCCAAGTACTTTCGTACAGGGGCAATCGTGTTTAGCCAACAGCAGAAACCGATGGAAAAGATACAAAACACGTTGCTTGTCGCTTGGCCTTTTGTTTTAAAGATTTGCCGACTGCTTCGACGACGACGTCTCCGCTTCAACTTTGCTTTTTATACGCTTGAACTTTTTTCATTTCCTTTTTATTTTATTATTATTGTTTACTTTTTCTGCATATATTTTGTTAACAATGAGTTTTTGTAGTCGCGCATTAAAAATTTGAACACACGCAGCTACACAAGTCGTTACAGATACAACATACTCGAACTCGAACCGCGCCGGTGACCGGCGGTCAGCGACCAGAGACCCGAGACCATCTCGGAGAAACATCTTTCTCAAGAATCGCAGACATCAAGACCGGCCGGTGGATGTACGGACGCATGCAAATGGTCGGTCGTGTTTTATTTGAAATGTGTTTTGCTTCACTTTCGGCAAAATTTAGAGCGAATCTAATTGCGTGCAAAAAAAGGCAATAAAATTAAACAGCTACCACAAAAAGACACAAATAAAAAGTACAAAAATTCTGGAACAAAAACGGAATACTTCATATTGGTGCAAATATATGCCCAGCCTTGTTCGGACGCGGCTGCATGCTGTCTTAGAAATATCTTCCCGGTCAGGGAAATATGCAAATCCATATGTTATGCAACATGTGCCCACCCGAAATCATAGTCGAAAGACTCTTGCCACGCGTGCGTCTCAAGTGCCACGTAGGCTCCGCGCTTGGGAAATGTGGGACAATTTTCCTTTATTCCTTTCCGTTTGCTCGCACTGCGACTTTTGGGTTTTCTCTGCACGTCGAAGATTTATGTCGATTTTTTATGAGTTATTGACTTGGTTCTCGCAAATAAATCAAATATTTTCTCCATTGTGATGTGTTTGTGAAAATATACGAAATGAGTGTGATTTACGACCCCTGGCAGAGAAGCGAGAGCCGGTTGAAGATGGCAGGGACAATTTCCCACAACCTCGCATGACGACTTCGACGCGAATGGGTGCGATAAGCAGAGATTTTCATGCCCTCAAAGGGCATTTTTTACTTTATTTTTTATTTGATAACCTTAAAATTGTATTCAAGAGCAGATCTTATTTGAAATTAATTTTGAATGAGTGACAAACTCCATTGCCAATGCGCAGCCATGTTCGGACACGACAACAACAAAAACGAAACCAACATTTTCATCCCTATTTAACTGAGACGGTTAAAGACGCAAAGAAAATAAAAAGGAGAATCCAAAAAAAAAAGCAGATAAGTCAGAAACAGCTGCACGAAGTGGTGCGATGCTGCGTGAGAATGAGAGAGAGGCAGAATGTGCGGTGTGTGATTACAGTTGGAAAAATGGTGGGAAGGGCTAAAGGAGGGCAAGGAGAACGATGTGTTCATATGAAGAATTGATGCATTACACACTCGAAAAGCAAAAAAGGAAGAATCAAATTTACAAAATTCAGAAGAGAGTGCACCGAGGGATGCACGTGAAATGATAACCTAATGTAGCACACATGCACACACATATGTATATACACAAACCTGTGTGTGTGTTCGCGCAGCCATGCTGACATACACACATATGCATGTATGCATGTATGCTTGCATGCTCACCCAAAAGACGAACGAACAAAACAAGCGGCCTAAAAGATATAAGAAAAAAGAAGAAAAGAGTCCCATTAATCATCTTGACTTATTTCATTCCTTTTCTCGTCTAAAATTAATCTTGATACCAAGCGTTGCGAAGCGATGGGCACGCTTCATACCCCTCCCCCCTCACCGTCATTTCCGAGCAGTTGCTACAGCCTCTGCCGGAGATTATAAGGGCAGCGAACTGACAAAAATGTTTGAGGATGAGCGCCGGAGTGGCGAGGGCCCGAAACATACACACGCAAACACACTCACAAGCACCACCTTCGAAGGGTTGATGCGGGCGAGAAAGGCTAGCAACTCATTTGGGAATAAAAGCTTACCAAAACCCGCTTTCCCTGTGGCGCGCAGAGATTAGCGTTTCTCAAGATTCGCCGGCGATGGCCGTCGCTATCGCTGCTCCGGCCCTGCTGCTGCAGCCTCTGCCACTGCGGCTGTCTTTACCATGGTTTGCGTCTGCGAATTCCCAAAAATAATTTAAAACAGATTAAACCGTTACGGCTGCCATTTACACCACATTGTGTACGGCTTTGGTTCGGTTCATATTGACCGCCCCCTATTCAGGCATATTCGAGTGTCTGTGTCCCCCTTTGAACGTGTGTTCTAAGCGTATTCCGGCCATACGTCGTCACCATTCTCCTCTGCCCCAGACCGAATGCAATTTGAATTTGACCAAATGCGAAATTCACTGCGCCCTTTCTCCGTGTGCTACACATGAAATGAAATTGCCAGTGGCATACTTAAGGGCGCGTCGACGATATCAACCGACAGACAGCAGACGAAAACGTGCGCAATGCCGAAGCTGCAATAAAAACGTTTAAATCAAACGGCAGAACAAATTGGCTTCTCAAGTAGTGCCGACGTCTTTGCGTGATTTACCATTCGACTGCCCCTGCAGTCGATCTCCTCATCTCTTTCAAAAGAAGAAGAAGAAGAAAAAAGCACCCTCATGCTTCAAATAATCCCTTTATGATTTGAAAAATTGCTTTTGTCACCAGATTTCGGGTATATTCAATCGATTCGACAGTATCTCTCACTTAGAAAATTACACTTTCTAGTTCACTTTCTAGTTCAATGAGAAAAGATATTTCTCCCGGAAAATTTAGCTCCGGCGGTTCTCTCACCAATAAAATACCAACAAAAAAGTATTTCACTAATAAAATTATTTGGTAATTCGGTCAATAGTAATTCCACAAGGGAGTTGGGATCCAAACGCACAAATTGCGGGTTCAAATATATTTTCATAGCTCGGAGCCAAAAGTGTTGGTTTTCTTCCCTAAGAATCAAACTTATTCAATTGATCTAGCTTACCATGCTTATGATGTGGCAGACCCCTGCACACTTGTCGAATGGCAGCAATAAATCGAAAACCTACTTCCAGAGAAACAAACGCATGAGAGATTGCTTAGCCAATGGTAGATGATTGGTGTAGCAATCGGTTTTAATTCGGTTTTTGAGTGGTTATTGTGTTAAATCAGCGGCCGTGATACCAGCTCTCCCAACAAACTTATTATATAACCTGCTGAAGAGCCCTCAAATACGGTTCACAATCATCCTGAACCCCATCCAATTCCAGCTAAACAGGCAGCAAATCGAAAAAATAAATTTATATTCGCGTGTTAAGTGCTAGAGGAAGTGGAAAACGATCTCATTGACTCGTAGGCATTGACCGAAATGGCAAATTCCAATAAAATTCGGCTTTTATGGCAGAGCTGGCAAAACTCTCGGCACTACAACTAATTATCAGACACAGCACACAGGAAAGGGCAGAGTTAATGCGACAAGTGCAGTGCAAATTAATGGAGGGCGTAAATGCAACTGCAACAACAATAATAACAACACCTTCGAACAGCGTTGTAGGTGAAGAAGCAACAAGAAATGTGTTTATAAACATGGAACGAAGTAATAAAGCTGAGACTTGCCTGCGCGACGAAGTGACTAACAAGCAGACTGGCATAATAAAAGTTGCGTAGCACGTAGACACTTGATTGTGCATGTGAGATGCTCTTCGTGCTGGCACTGCCATAAATGTGGGTGCGGGTTTTGAAAGACATTAGAAGCATGGAGCGTTCCAGACATTAGCTGGAGCTGTATAGGAACTCCGGCTCAGGGGCGTCTGTCTGCGTTTGAGGTGGCGGTTTGCGCCTACTCAAGACTGCTAAGGTTATGACACAGCGCGGCCAGGGGCTGCAAATGAAAAGGGGGGGGGTTGCTTGCGACAGGTGTCACTGTCCGTGCTGTCCGTCCAAGTTTGGCACGTCTGCACACTTTCGCAGCTCATAATTTGTCGCCAGTCTTTTAATCAATGTTCGAGATTAGCGACTCAAGTGGCAGTGAGTGGCAACGCAGTGGTAGGCAGAGTTCCCCTCTACCCACCACGAATCGCCATTTGTGTCTACAAAATGCATCCGCAATAAGAAGCAGGTCGAGTCTGCACCTTTAGAAACTAGCTTGCATGGCGAGGCAGTCTCGTCACGCTTCGGCTTGACGCCGATTTTTGTCGGAGATAATTTTGATTATGGAATTTCCGCAAAGCGTTTGATTGAATAAGAATCGATTGGAATTGGTTTATCCAGTTCCAAGAAAGCCCGCTATACCTGATTTCAACTCGATCGTGGTTCCTTCTCACTCTTCCCCGACTAATCAGCCGAAAGCAACTCCATTGCTCAGGCAGTCGCTAATAGAGCAATCAGTGGTAATGACCATAAACTGACTCCGACGTTCGCGTTAACTGGAGATGGTTCTGCTGGGGCCATTAATATGCGCGACACGGCTGATGTGTGAATGGCAAACGTGATTGTATTTCTGTCTCAAAACACATGCGAGTGCTTCTTGCCAAATTTTTAAACTCAGCGATTTTGGATTTCGGCCGCCGCCTCGAGTGTGTTGGATTATCGATACATGCAGCGGAATTTCATTTGAATGCGATTACTTCGCGCGATGTGCTCTTCTCTTCTTGGGGCTATAAATCTTGCAATCATAATAATTTGTTTCACTGTTAATGCCTTCAAAATAACTGAAAACTCAATAAATAACCGAGGCAACGTGCGGCAGTGTAAGACAGCGCGAGGCATTCGCTGCGTGTGCTGTTAATGTCATACCATGAGATACTTCATATATCATTCTTTGTGCTGTTTTTCGCTGCTGCTGCTGCTGCTGATGCTGCAGCCTCTCCAGCGAATGCAGCGACAACTTGCACAGGTATTTGGTGGCGTCCTGCACGTTGATCTTCCTCGCGCTTTTTGCACAGGCAACCGTCTGCTGTCTGGGGCTGGTATGCAGCTCGGGCGTCGCTACAGAGAGTCACATGACAAAAACGCCAAGTCGAGTCGACGTAAGATCAGCGTTGAGGCAATGTTTTCGATTTTTTGCCGATACGAAACAAATTAATCCAAAATTGATATGAGACAAACACAAAAACGAGTTGTAAAGCAACTCGCAGGGGTTAAGCTGACGCAGGGCGTGTTCAGCGCGTCTCTGGCAGGGCGTAAATGAGCGGAGGTGAGTGGGGCGCAAGTCCTCTTGAGATGAGCGCCGTGTCGCATTGCAGCCAACTCCCAATAACATCGTTGACAACAAGAACAGATACACAACACGGAGAACACAATCGACAATATTCATACTCATGCAAATATATTCAAAAACACACACATACACATGCATCTCATAACAGCGTACACACTCAGGTTGTTCGTATTAAGCACTACTCGCTGAAATAACTCAATTAATTCTGTCACCTGATTTATCACCTTTTGAGTATTTTGTTGACATTTTTTGTGGTATTTTTCATTTCATTTCATTTCGTTGAGTTTTCGCAGGACATACAAGACCTAATTTCCGTTGAACTCATTGGAATTCGGAGTGTAGACCTACCCCAGGGGCGACAATCTTTTATATGAGCAATATGGGAGTAGTTTCGTTGGGACACCTGTGGGAGTGTGATAAACGGAAGTAGCAAGTCCGTAATCAACTATAGACTCGTGCATCTGATTCGGTGTCAAGACCACGGTCCGATTGCCTTGCGAATCGCTCAACTTTCGTTGAGATACGTGTGGAGAACTTAAATAGCTGATCGCATAACTGTCCAAACTATGTTATAATAAAGTTATGCCTTAAATTAAAATGGAGTTTAAATTAGACAGTGCTGGTCGCCTCTGCAACACTTTAAATTAAACATAGTCTCAGACTCCGAGCGCTTGGAGGTTTGGGACCAACACGTTATTATTGCTTTCATTTGCATAGCAGAAGAAGAGTGAAAAAAGACCAGCCCCTTGCGTCGCTAAAACATTTCGAGTAACACTTTCTGAGGCGACACCAATAACATTGACAACAACAACTGCGAGTGCGAGTGCAACACCACACAATTGCTGACAAGACAAGGCAAGCCAAGCCAAGGCAGCATTGTCAATATGCATAAGTAAACACATTAAAGCTGTTAAAAATGCTGCAACTGCTGGGAGAGCCGGGCAACTGGGAATAGATGTAATCAAAGTTACGGAGCACATCGCTTGACTGTCAGGACCGGAAAAGGAAACTAGTTACTCAATTCTCAAACGAACATACAACCACAACGGCAGCAGCAAGAACAACAACAAGTCAAAAACAACAGAGTACAAGAAATCAGAATGTCAGAGCAGGCAATCCGTCAAGGCATCCTCAGCAGTCGAGACACACGGCACTCAGTGCGTGTACTGCACTTGGCTGCTGGGACTCTAAGATGCTGCGCCATTGAAACGGGGAGCTGCTGAGCTGTTTGTGTCTGTGGCCTGCAGTCGTCGGAGACGTCGCATGCGTCGTAAAGAGCATATTTATGGCTCTAGCATGTTATGAATACACCCAAAAGACATTTTTCTTCTTCTCACTCGCGCATAAAAGCGAAACCACCATAGAAGTCACAGCCGTTGTCACTGCCCCTGGCCTCTCGCCCGCAACTAGCTGCAGCACAGCAACCAGCAGCATCGCAGAGATTTTACTCAGACCTGCTGCAATGGAATACTAAAAAAAAATGTATAAGAAAGCAAGAAAAGGGTGCGGGGAGCAGCTAAAAATAAGAAAATGAGATGAAAGAAATTCAAGAAAACCCAAGGAATACAGAAAAACAGAAGAAAAGAAAACAAACGGGAAATTCTTGATCAACCATAAATCTTGGCACCAAAGCAATCTATCTCGAGCGGAAAACAGAGAACAGAACCGCGCCAAACCGCGCCAAGCGCCAAGCACCGTCGAGAATCGAATGTGAAATTGTGTTTTGCTGGTTCGGAAAGTGTGTGTTCTTCTTCAAAATTAATTCAACATACGCAAAGCACACAGCCGAGGACGTGTATAAATGAAGCACGTGTTCCCCAAAACGCAATTTTATTTTAATTAACTTGGATTTTGTTTTCTTAGGCACAGTCTGGCGAAAACAGAAATCATCCAGAGGCGCCATTTTGTTGGTCACCTCACATGTACCTGCACATATACATAATTATTTTTTTCGACTTCGAAACTACCAACTACATCATATAGATACTTTTTCGTCTTATCATTAGGACGCAGACCTTTTGGAGATGAACTCGACGACCAACAACCGGCGGTTGTAAAGTGTGACCAAGCAACTCAATTTCTCAATAACTAGAGTCTCGCAGACAAATCTATATTGTGAAGGGAGACCTGATGTTGCTGATGAGCGTAATACAGATACAGGCAAGTGAATTTTCAAGGCTTAATCGTCTGTTGAAGTGTCTGCACATCACTTCAACCATCCTGTGTAAAGTACAGGGCCGACATAAAGTACTAATTCGACATTGATACTAGAAAGAGATTTTCACTATCGTGAAAACAAAAGACTTCTCGGTGCAGGGAGGTATAATATATATTTGCATACACTCGTATTTTGGAACTCGGAAGTTTATTGACTCTTTTTAAGCCACGCCATCGAAAGTTAGTGTCTTTAGGTCATGAGAAAGTTAGGATACTTTGAAGTTGAGCTGCAGTGCTTTTGATAGAAAGCATTGTATGAGCAGCCGTTGTAGATGACGTAACTCGAGACCAAGTTATGTTACCGTAATTTAAGGATGTGGATTGTATTGTCAACATTAAACTTGGAATAAAAGATTTCTTTTTACATTTTGGTTAACTGAAAATGAAATGTTTATTTTCGGTGCATAGAAGGGGCGCTTAATTGGGAAACCAAACATTTAATAGTTAATTGCATTTAATAATTAATAAATCAAGCGGGGGGTGAAAAAATGAATGAAATGTGCCAAATTCACATATACTCAAACCCGCGGCGGTGCTCACGAATCCTAATTCGCTGCGTTGGGTTCGGCAGGAAATGTCAGAATCAACCTTGGCAAACCCAGAATTCAATTGAGCGGGAGAGGGTTCCCAAGCGCCATGTTGATGATGGCGACGATAATGATAATGTTTATAACGATGAGAGTGATGGCGACGGCGAGCACGCTGAAAGAATTTACGCAGTACGAAAATGTGCCAGGAAAACGGAAAACAGAAAAAACGCAAACTGTCCAAGGCACACGCAAAATCTGGAAAGCAGGTGAACATTTAACGCGATAAATTAAGCAAATTCAGTTGGGCATGACAGTCGCGCGTGTTGTTTTCACATAACGGAGCCAACGAAAAAAATATTTACTGCAACAGAACCATTCCAAACCGATCCTAGTGAAATACTCAAATATATTTTTGTTTCATGTTACATACATAAACCAGTCGAAACTTTGAGGAAAAAAGCCGAAAATGAAAAATGTATCTACAACTTTTTTCACATAGAGAGAGATGATAAATTACGTGGTAATATAAAAAATGGTGTGGTTGAAAAAAGTTACAAAAACTGTGCTGAAAAAAAAGAAAGAAAAATAAACCAAATCCGAACCAAAGCAAACAAGAATTGAAGAGTCGAATTTTGTATTTTTTCGCCTTCCTGGGATTCCAAACAAAAGCCAAAAATTGGCGCCATAACGAAAGCTGACGCCGTCCGTCTGCAAGGGCTCGACAGAGATGGAGATACACATAAGGCGACAAAGCCAAATGGAGAAGTTCGGGTGTTGGGCGTTGGGCGTTGGAAAAATGTTCTCGTGGCGCAATTTGACGACGGCGTCGAAAGACCGCGTGGTGTGCGCCCAATTGTAGGCTATGCGTTTTTCTTAGCCGTTGAGTTGCCATTTATTTGTAGCTGTGACTGTATGTGTGTGGTGTGGCTAAGTGAGTGTGTGTATTTGTGTGTTACTGTGCTTCTGTGTTACGAAATTGAAACACACCCAGTGACCCTAATTTCGTCCTTATGAGCATTGTTCATTTGCTCTCTCACTCTTTCATTAAATTTCCCTTTATGGCTTCCACACCACCGTACGAGCCGAGTACGAAATGCAAACAATTGAAGTCTATTAAGACAACGAAGGAATCAACAAATGTTAATATCTCTATTCTCTTTTGATGTGGCAAGGATGTTGGTAATACCTATGCAAGTGGTTATGTCTATCTTCTGTCGTAAACTTGCAAATTCAGTATGATGGATGTAATGAGAATAGGGAAGATTCACTCTTAGTTCATCTGTAAACTTTGTCTATCAACATTTCACATGTCGTGGGTCCAGTTCTCATTCATGTTGTTATGAATACCATTATGTGTGTTACGCCATTACTCCAGACATCAGCGGATTAAGTTAGTGGGTAACCATGGTTTCTAATACACTCTCCCGCTACAAAACATTTATCGATGGTTGTACATGAGGACTGGGTGTGATTAAATCGAATGTCCTCTGGTGCGAAGTGCTACTACAGTTCTAGTGGCTTCGCATATTACAACATTATTTACCTATCCCGGTGCCCCATTAATTGTTGTAAGCAATTCTCACTGTGGTCTTTAAATAGTGTTCTCATTTGTGGCGCGTACTTCCAAACCGGCTTAATAATCGTATTGTAGAGCGAGATCTTGATGAACAGTATCGAAAAGTGGTCTTCAAGATAGGTGATGATAACCTTAACAATCAGTTTGTGTACTCTAAAAGAGCTTTGAATCGAAGCATTTATTAGAGCCGGCGACTGAATCGTTTTATGTAACGCTTTTCCAAGAACCTTTAGATTATTATCATATAGATTTGTATTTAATTTTTATTTTATGGTGGGCGGAACATCAGTTACTTCCAACGCTCAATGGTGTACTTACGATGACCGCCTCTCTTTCAAGTACCATTGTCAAATATTCCAGGAAAAGCAGCGGACTCATGCGGGGCACTGGCATGGCTATTAATCAATACACGGCGCTAAAGTAGGGACGAAGACTACATCAAGACGTGACGAGATCCATCATGCTGCAAGGTGCACTAGAATGGAAACCGCAGGGGGTGGTATTCGGTCTACAGAGTGGGAGGAAAGGTCATTGGACCTTTACCTCATACAATTTTTGCGCGGGTACAGCTTCTATCGCAGCTATCTATTTAGATTTGAATACGAGTGGTCTCCACATCGAAGGGCTTGAACACGTAGCGTTCGCCTGTGGAAGATTCGTGGGTGCTAGATGAGAGCGTCCAACAATCAATAACACATGCGGGCTGAAGCTTTACAGTGCAGACAACTGGATATCTGCAGATTCAGATTCGCAGTTACGGTGTTAACAACGCTTAGATGCTTCGAAGACAACGAAGGCAACAAGCACCCTACGAAACCGGGCGCGTACCCTCTATGCTTTTTCCATGTTTAGTTACGAAATAAAAATATAAAATATAAATAAAACAAGACCACTATTCTTGAGCTACACAAGGTTCATTGTTGTGTCCTAAAACAAAATATCCCTTTAATCAACATTAGTTGCTCAACATTTTTGTGCGAAACTGACTTGAAGTGAATTTTATAAAAAAAACAGAGGAACACCAACACAAAGCACCCTTTGCGAAGTCTGAGATAGTCGCACTGCGCTGGGTGCGCAAAGAAGGAATTTAAACTAACTGTGCAAAGGGGCAAGGAAGATAACACAACGTCAACCACGTCCTAGTAGGGTGCTATAGCTGCTGCTTTCCTTCCCTCGTTGCCTCGTGCGCTAGCACTCATCAATATCATCTGCGTGCTATCAGCGAATTTTATCTGACAATGTGTAACGCATGAATGAATACAAGGCAAGGCAAAACTTGCACCACCAGAGCCAGCGGCAGCGGCCCCGGTCGCCTTTACATTTCCACTGAACGGAGAAAAGCAAGGAGCAGCCGCTTTTGCGAGCTTTGACTTCCTTCCTCCGTTTGGTGAGCGATTGAGGCTCGTCATTTCCTCATCACATTCGGGGGGTGAAACATTTAAATTGTCTGCCACGAATTTGATAAGAATTCGTTATGTGCGACAATGGTCTGCTGTCAAGCAGGTCGACAGACCAAAGCAGGCCAGACCAGACCAGACAGGGGAACCGCCACGAACTGCCACGCGCTTTGAATTGTTTCGATTGGCGCTGAGTGCGAGAGTCGCCGCTGGCTGATTTTGAGTTCTCGTCCTTGTTTAATTAAAACGCTTTGCAGGATATGTGCTTCCCTTTTTACTCGCTTACTAAGTCGTTTCTGCCTACAGGGGTGAGTTACATGCTACTTGATCAGTTGTTTTCCATTTTCACCCTCGCAATTCTCGTCATCAGCGCAAGCAATCAAGAGTATTTTCAACCAGTTGTCCCAGGTCAACACTCCTATTTAGTCTTGTCCGTTTGCTTATTAATCTTCCTCTTTTTTATCGTTTTAGGTAAGTTTCTGGTTGCAAATGCCTAACTCCTCACGAGACGGTGCGACTTCCACTGATCAGTTGTAAGTTCTCTTGCTGTGTTTGTGCTTAACAGACGTGTTTGTTTTACATCCGCTCTACAGTTTGACTAGCATTTGTCAGTTGATTTGTCTATTGTCGTTTTCGATCTTTACTTTTATTTATATATATATATAAATAATATAATATACATTTTGTACTTAACATTGTTTAAATATTTTGGCAAGTACAACACTTAAAATTGGCTTTCCTCTATATTGAGTTCAATTTTTTTTTTCTCGCTTTTTTCTTCCTTTAAATTGTTTTTGCTATTTTAGTCTTTTTCTGTTTGCTTCTTGCTCTCGATAAGCAGTTTTTATTTTTGAATAACTCTATTTCCTCTTTGCTCTTTTGGAAAGTCTTTTATAAAAACTAATAATTCACCTCACTTGTCTCTTTCCAATTTTATCTCTGTCTAGCTGAGAGTGTCAACATTCTCATCAACATTATTGATACTAACAAATAAATTTTGAAAATCAATTTTTAAAATTTTCACTTTCAAGTTAATTATTATTATTATTATATTTATTTTTTTTTATTTTGCTATTTATTATTTATTTGATATATTCATTAATTTTTAAACTTTTATAAATTTATCTAAAAAAAAAGATTTATTTTTATACTTTTATTTATTTTTGAAGTTTATTTCTTTTTTCATTTGTGTTCATTTCATTTATTCATTTTGTGCTATCTTATTTGTCTTATTTTCATTTCATTTTATTTATATTTTTACCTACGGTTTTAATATTTCATGCAAAATGAGTTGCTGTATTCGGGCTTGCACCAACAAAGACAGCCTTAATAAAGATAAGCTTAGAGGGGTCTCTTGTTGGATCTGCGATAGCATTGCCCACCTTAAGTGCGCTGGGTTGACTGGTCGTAACCATGACCGACTTTACGGTACGGCTAATCCTGCATCTGGTGGCATCAGGTGGTCTTGCCCCACCTGCTTCAAACGCCAGGGAGACTTCTCAATGATGTACGGCCGTATGCGAAATAAATACCACAAACTTAAAAAAACTATTCACTGAGCTCGCCTCGGAGTTTGATGCTAGGGCAAAAATGTTTATGGAGTACTCTTTTGACTCGACTCCAACGGCTAATCCAGTGCAACTGCCGCCATTGTCCCCTCACAATCTTGCGCCTGCCACAGCGCCACTTATTCATTTTTCGTCTCCTCAACCTCTTTCTTGTCATTTCCCACCAACTTGTTCTACTGCTTCCCAACCTTTACCCACTTACTCTTCTCTTCTGAACTTTCTTCCATATCTGCCCAATCGTTCCATCCCCCTTTAAATCCAGTAGCTCCTTCAGTCATTATCCCCTCTACTACTACTTCATCTGTTGCTTTCAACTTTCCCCCCACTACTTGTTCGTCTTCCTCTATTCCATGTAATAATACTGTGACTTCAGCTTCAACTTCTCCAACTTTTTCTCCTTCTTCCCAACCTTTACCCACTTATTCTTCTATATTTTCTTCTATATCTACCCAATCGTCATATCCCGTACCAAGTCCTCCTTCTAGCTCCTTCTACCATTACCCCCTCTACTATTTCTTCTTCTGTTGCTTTCAACTTTACCTCCATTACTTGTTTATCTTCCTCAATTCCCTGTCCTACTACTGTAACTTCTGCTCCATCTTCTTTTTATTTCCAGGTTGGATAAGGAGACAACCTGTGACGACGTTGCACTCTATATATCATCCAAAGCATACAACCTTTCGAATATTAATATTCATAAGTTTAATTTTTCTAGCCCTAGAGAAGGCTCTTCTTTCAAGCTTTCAGTTTCTATGGATGTATTTTCTGTCATTTGTGACGCTATATTCTGGCTTGCCCACATGGTGGTCCATGAGTTTATTCCTAGGAAAAAAACTGGGCCTTTGCAGGTTACCTTACCAGTCACTGCTTCAGCTTCATCTTCTGCTTCTTCCAATGCTCCAAAAAACTAACACTACACTTTCAAAATGTTAGAGGGCTAAAGAGTAAACTTTCTTCATTTTATTTTAGAAGTTTTTCTTTCACTTCTGACATTATTGTTTTCGTTGAGACTTTGCTTCGTCGTGATATTCTAAACTCTGAAATTTCCACCTCTACATTATTGGCGTAATTGAATTAATGCATAACTTACTTTCTAAACTTGTAATCTAAATTTTTGTTTGAATTGTCTATATCATTTTAGGTATTGAATTCTAAATTAAGTCTTAGATTTAGTTTAATTATTGCATGTTTATTAGAGGCTGATGATGTTTTTATCTGTAGCTAAATATTTAGTACGTAGACATTAGCTTTGGTATCGCATGTTCACCAAAGAATTTAGTAATTAACACCAGCTGAGCCCAGTCTATGTGACTGGGTGAATTTTGATGCCACTTGGGTCTGCCCCATGTGAGATCAGTGTGTGGTCATTGCGTACCTACTAAAACAATATTAAAAAAAAAAAATAAAAAAAAAATTTCAGGTATGAAGCGAAGGCCCAAGATTTTGTTTCAAGGGCGTTAACATCATGCCTAATTCTAGAATATTAGATTCGCGTATTTCGGTTCGAGCCCAACAATACAATTATCGCGCCGAGGTTAAGTACAAGATCAATTATTTTGGAAATAGATTCTTGAATGAATATGATTACCCGAGAAGAGATCGGAATACTGAGTTTTGCACTTGTGGTAATGCGAAAATGTTTCAAATTCATTTAGGGTACTCATATTTATTTTAACTTACAAACACTGTTTCGTGAATGTATTTTTTTTACATAGACTTAGCAGGTCCAAAGTGACCTTACACTGGTCTCACATTAAGAATTAATTAAGAGTTTATTCCCATCAAGAATAAGGCAAGTAAAAAATACTATAGGTAACCTAATACCAAGAAGGCTTAAATATGACATATAAGTAGTGTATTAACCGAGAGACTGATAGAATAGGTATTTGGTAGGAGTCGAGATAGGGTAAAATGTTAGATGAAAAAATAGACACCAGGTCATAATGCAGGTTGTAAGCTTGACACTAGACACGAAATGGATCATGCTGCAATTTAAATTTTATAGAAACCAACAAATATTGGAAAATAACCCCTTGAAAGCCGAGAAGGTCCATTAAACTTTATGCCGAGGAAAGAGAAGTTGGTGACAATCAGTGTTTTGGAGGATTATTAACGGTGCCATTGTATGAGGAAGTCTACGATTTTTATGTCGGGGTTTAAATTCGTGAACGACAGCGTTGTCCCGACAAAATTTATCATCACAAACTATAGCAAAATTGTAGTCGGGAACGGTAATTTTAGAGGAAACAATGTCTCTATGGTGTGAGAAAGTGAATTTCTGAACAATCGCCTTAACGTTAAATTTGGCAGCTATATAGGAAATAACCTTATCTGGTTATCTCGAAAGGAAGATATGTCGTCGGGGAGCAACCACAGTATGAACAGTGGTTACTTAGAAGCCACGAGTGGAGTGGTATGGGTTATATATAGGTGTGGTCATTTTCGACGGTGAAGGTAGCCTGGTGAAGCAGGAGACGTGAGAGCGATTAGTGTATTGAGGGGGTGATTCGGGAATTTATATGGATGGTACAAGGGGTATTGACGATTGTGGAGCAGAAAGAGATTTAGGGACTGGTGGAGTAGTAATGGTGCCAGGGATAGGCATAGAAGAAAGTACCGAAGAGAAAATAGGAAGACACTAAGTACGTGTAGAAAGTGCGCATGGGACAGTGAGTGAATGCCGTTTGAAACATGTGGGGCAAGACCATCCCAAGCCACCATTCAGAATCGATTCATTTCCTCAATTTGGAAATATATAATAAAATTTGAAATATATATAAAATTTGATGTTTGTCTTTCTGTCCGGTATAGACGCCGAAACCGCTGGACCGATATTGATGAGATTTTCAGGGAAACTCTAGAATAGCCTATAAAGATGTCAAAATAGAAATCGAAAGACTGTCAAAGGAAAATAATAAAAAAAGTTTAACTCAAAAACCGCTTTATTTGTTCTTGCGCCTGAAATCGAAACGAAAAATGTCGTATATCACAAGGTGCTTCCCTGAAGAAAACCAATCAACCCATGCAGCAAAATAAATAGTTTCAATAAAGCAAATTCTTGCTGATATGCCATTGATACACTTGATTTTTGTACTTTTTTGAATTTTTATTTCTTCGCTAATACCGGAAAGGGGAGAAAAACGTCTGGAGGGCCACGCTAGTATATTATAATCACAAATAGCAATTTAAGCTCGGTTGTTAAGAGAAAATCAAGAGAAGAGTGAAGAATTTAAAAGGAGAAATGAGTCTACAAATCAATACTAAGGAAAATCGTAAGCGCAATGAAAGATAAATTAAATACGATAACTCGGAGCAAATCAATAACTCGACTGTGTAGCTCAACTGAATGCTGGAAATATCGCGAAAGTCAGGAAATTCCATCCAATTTCTTTTTATAAAATTAGTACTGCTTCGAAAGCGAAAGTCTGACGAAGAAAATTAATAACAAAATATTTAACTAAAATCGAAAGTTTAGTGATTTAGTGATGATCATATCTTTGGTGCATTCAGAACGATAAAATCAGTTTAGTGTGTTCCAAATCCCGAGAAGGGCCGGGGCTCCTGCTAGTACAGTATATTACACAAATGCTTATTTGTATATTTTTTTTTTTTTCGTTTTTATTTTTATGTAGTTAGTTTACACGTCGTAAAATGTTTACCATGCTTATGATGTATTTACACGTTTTCATCAGTACCCTTCATCAGATTTATTTGTGTAGAACTGGAGACAGGTAGTAAATGGCTGTGAGGCTGATTACAACTCTAAAAAATGCAATTCATTTTTGCTGAAGTTTCAGTAGGAAAGTGACAAAATTATTCGACACATCACTGAACTTTGACAGTGAACAACAGCGGTCGTAAAAAAACGAAGGCGCACATCAAAACTTTGCTAAACGGAATTTATGGGACTAACTTGTACAGGTTCCATTATGTACAGGCCTTGGCCCGAACTGGAGTTGTGTGACCAGTGGAGGTCTGCGGAGAAATATAGTTCACGTCAACTTCTGAATAGAAAATTACTCTGCCCGAAATTATTAATTTGAAAAGGAAGTTCTCATTTAGTCACCTTTTAGTTCAAAACAAAGCCACTGAGCCACGGGAATCGAGCCAAGTGTAGTTGGGCTTTTTCATGGGCCTGCATGTGCAGCTACTGCGTGTCTTGCGAGAAACAGGCATGCACCGCCGAGTCGTGTGGCAGTTCAACGACGGTAGGATTGATGCCATTGAAGAAAGTTACCATGTGAAGTACAGTGATAAAACTAGTGGATTTCTACTACTTTTAAATATATCGTTCCGCACTTTCAGCCTTATCTAACCAAGTTCAGTTTCAGTACACAAAAACGACGGGGTGAGAAGTGGGGGTCAAAAGGAAAACAAGGAAAAGAATTCGTTGTGCATTTTTCGTGGTGCGTTCATTTGGCGAGTTCGTCGCGCCGACTTCATTCAAACTCATTCACTCATTCACTCAATCGTGCAGTTCGCTGGCATTTTGTTAAAATATGCATGCTTTATACAGACAACGACTGCAGTAACTGTGCACTCACACAAATACCTTGTACACTCATACAAACATAAAGCCAGCATTCTCGGCGGGCCCCACTCTGCTCCATTCAGCCATCACTTTGGCGTACGGACTGCAGTGCATTCACTCAGTCTGTCCGTCTGTATTTCTGTCTATCTATCTGTCTGGCGGTCGTTTGGCCTGCCTGTTTGTTTGTCTGGTTGGGTTTTTCACCCCCGCAGATTGCATGCAAATTGGTTAAAGTGTGAATTTATGTGAGAATTATTGTTTGTTCTTGTTATGCGCTTATTTCGCTACACACAACAAACACACGCAACCATACCCAGAGTAATTCGAGCATATACGAGTATATACTCGACAAAATGATTTAAGTTCATATGCAAATCGCAGACTGATTGACATTAGCGAGGGCGCTGCAAGCGAGCATTACCTGCAACGGTGGTGTCCCCCAGCACAGAAAGTGGGGTTATCGTGGGTAGTAGTGGGTGAGCGCACCGTGATTGCGGAGAGATAGCCGCTCTAACCCACGGCTTGGGCGCATTTGTTTCCAGATAAGGATTTTTTATTTTAATTTCCTATTTTTCGCTTTTGAATCGGTGAAAAATCTTACTTTCATTTTGCCAAACACGCACCTTTTTAAAAATGTTCGAAGGTTCATGGAATTCGATTTACCATAAATTTATTTGCTCAAACAAAGCAACATTTGCTGGACTTATACTATAATTAATCTGGTTGACTCCATTCTCAAAAGCCAACCGCATTCTAGAAAAAAACATTTGATTCTGTTCACGCACTAAGGAGCAACCCAACAGTTTTATATTAATGAAAAAGAGAGCGCACAAATACAAAATTGATTTCTTCCCATGTTGTGTACGAAGCGAAAATGGAACAACAACAATAAGACGGTTTTAGAAGAGACAGTTTTTAGAAGTTTGTGCACATCTAGCGAATAATAATTTTTATCAAAATCGGTTCAGTGGTTTAAGCGGGAGAGGCAACACAGAGAGTATGTTTGCCGTTCAATTATATAGATAAATCCTATTCTTTAATTGTTAATTTTGTGCGCATATTTCCCAATATCATGCTTAAGCTTGCACAATTTCCACAAAAAGTAAAACAAAAGATAGAACAGCGCAGCGAAAAAGTGAAGCGAAAATTGCATTTTTACTTCATTCCGGCCGGGAATTTTTCCAGTTGAGTACTTGCGAAATGAATTTCGAAATTAACTGAAAATGCGCATTTCATGGACGCGACGCCACCGCGACAGCTGCCCACGCAGTGTGCACCGCCCGCACCTCCACCGCCTTTCTGCGTTGTTGGAACAACTTAAAAATGTGTATAATTTATGGCTGGTCTGCTTGTAGGGAGTACATTCGTCGGCACAAACTCTCCGAAATCAGTGGTGGCCCTAGCGAAATTAAACTAGCTGCAATAAAACAAGCCATAGCAGCATTAGGGGGGCTCAGTGGACCCCTTATTCATTTATAAATAAAATAGTATCATTCAAGTGGATTTCGAAAAATCCACGCGTATACGGTATTTATTGGAGCATGACCCTTTTTTTTCCTTACATATACCTAGCAGGTCCGTAGAGACCACACATTTATCTCACATTGGGCGGGGCCAAGTGATATCAAAATTCACCCAGTTACTTACTCGACTGGGCTCAGCTGGTCTATTACTGGTTTCTTTGGTCAGCATGCGCCACCAAAGCTAAATGTCTACGTTCTACATGGCTACAAACATAAGCCCTTCTTCAGGCCTTTACAATGAAGCATGCAAAATGTGAACTGCAGTTAAGAATTAACTAAGAGCTCATTTCCATTAAAAAGAAGGCAAGTGAGAAAGTACTTTTATCCTAAGTTGTTGAGGTTGACCACTGCCCTCAAGTGGATTTACAAGACGTTATATCTACATTATGATCCATCGGGGTGATTTAATAACTTTTTAACAATTGGGTTCCTGGAACGATCCGTTTTATTAAACCGATTTCTCCATTCCTATCGCTCTGTCTTACTGATAGTGTTTCATATTTACCAAAGAAAGGGTGATTTAGAGTTCCTGGCAGGGCGCTTCGCATGGTCATCTGTTATACTCTGCTTCCAATACTTTAAAATCAACTCCTCTCATCTAATCCGTTACCATACAACAGTTCGTCTTTAGTCCTCCCTCGCATAATACAAAACAGTGGTATCGCGGAGACTCTGTGGTTATTTTCCATATTCGGCAGTATACTCGTAAAATGTCCAAAGTAGCATTCATCTGTCCGGCACAGCACTTTGTGTCAATTTAATTGGTTAAAGGACAATTTTCAATTTATTCACACAAAGCGATTTTCACTATTTTATTATAATTATTCGTTACCCACTCGGCTCTAGAAGCTCTCTTCTTCAACGAAATTGCAACATTTCGTTTGTCGAAATGTTTTCGAATGCATTAAAATAAACACACACTCGCGGGTCGACCGCAGTAAGCACCGGCGCAGATTCATTCACAGATACAAATATAAATGCAGACACGAATTGCACATAAAGGGGGGAAAGGCGAAACTCTCGCCGAAAAGCCATAATTTTCCAATTAAGCGAAAATGAGCGATTTATTTGCCATGAAATCAGTGAGAATCGCCGATAAAAATCTCTTCATTCTGCGCTGTGCCGTGGCTCTCGGCCGGGCCACCAATGCAAACAACCGCCGTCCACTCGGCACTCGACGCTGAGGGGCCGAAGGGTTGCAGAGGGAAACCGTAATGCAGGCGATATAATGTCAGAGCGCTTGAAAATGCAATGGCGACGATGACGATGATGATGACGTTCAAGGTCGTAACGGGGCTGGTGGCGGCAGCGCCGTCGTAGGCAACTTGTGGCAGTGTTGCCATTGCAATTATTTATTATGCAGCTGTGCTGAACTGAACTGAACTGTGCTGCGCAAAGTTGTGTTGTGGGCGGGCGAAAGAGAAGCGCTGCGGTCGTAGTTGGTGTTGCGCTGCGCTTTTGTGTTTTTATGTGTATCAGTATGTGTATGTAATGGCAACTCTACCACTTAACCCCATACCAATTGTCGCGCTTGGGGTGACAGCACGGCGCAGCACAAAACCAGAGTTGAACACGTTCTCGTCTAGAGTCGGAAATTCCGCGTGGACTCTCGGCTGAAGTTAACTCCATGATTTTTTCAAACTCTTTTTCACTTTTTTTTAACGGTTTTTTTTTTCTTTGTATATTCAGCCGATTGCAGCATCAGCAGCGTCTAGTGGAAAATTGTTTATGCGCTCAATAGTCGGAATGTTTTTTTTTCGATTTTTTTCTGATTTTGTGTTCTACTTTGTTGGTTGGTTGAATGCTTGCAAAAACGCTAATAATTCTCGTCGGACATAAATACCCAACTGGATGAATGCAGCGCGCCGCTGTGGCAGCCGTGTTGGGTGGCAGTTGTCACAGCAGTGATTCCACTGGATCAAGTGTCTGGGTACATGCCTAAGTGTCGACGTCTATTTGCATTTAAAACAACACAAGTGACTAATCACTAATCATAGAGGTTCACCGAATTACCGACACTTCGGCAAACACGGTCACTGCTAATTTGCTGAGCGCGAATTCCGGCTACTTCTGCCATAACACCTTTCAATTACTGTTGACCACTCTGAATTAAAAATTCAGCGTGTAGCACACGCGACCCGCTGCCAAAGGTGCGCATTCCCTGCTGACGTGACTGAAGCGTTTTCCCAACTGAGCATATTGCACAATGTTTTGTGTTTGCATCGCCACTTTCATTCGTGTGGCATTTAAGTCTTTATTCAATCGTTCTGGCTTCCAATTCATCCACTTGTGCCAACTTCTTCGCTACCGAGGTGGATTTGTCGCCAGTTCACCGTCGACCTTCAACGTCGAGTAGAATTGGTTTGAGTTGACTTCTCAACGGTACCATGTTTCTTATGGCAGAGGCAATAGCTGATTATGAATAGAAACACACAGGTCACAATGGGAAAATTCAAAGTCTTACACATCTGGAGTTATATTCATTCTTCCACTTTATAATACGTTAACTGGCTCGTCCGACTATAAATAAATGTGTCGCCTTAAATAATAGTTAAAGATTACTTCAAAAGATAATCATCGCCGCCATCGATCCATGGATCTTGGCCTTTAGAACTCAACATTCTAACAACCCACCCAATAATTAATAATGGCCCCTCTTCCTTTAACCGTTATACTTATTAAGGCAAAACGAACTCCGAGCGAGATGCCACTATTAATTATAACCCTCACTTTGTGAAAGTGAAAGACTTAAAAATGAAACAGATACCAAATGTACAGATTGAAACAGTTACACGTACATTGAGTTGGAAGAAGGACTTGTAAATAATTTTATTGTAAAAATGTTTGGAAATATATATTCGTTTAGATCAGATGAGGTGAAAGTGAGTTGATTCCCCTAGGATCACGTGCATTGTGCCAAATGGTAATTCGGTTGTGTCATTTTGAGCAAGGAATGGCTTTGGCTCCTCTATTTGACTATTGTGAGGACTTGCTTGGGGATACATCACAGTATCAGGCAACTGTGCCAAGTTCTTAACAATAGTACGGGTATTGATGTAGATTATGCCTACAAAAATAGCCCCAAACAGTTCATTCTTAGATTTGGCGATTGTAGTTCCACAAAGGGGCTTTAAATAGATATGTGCTCTCTTCTTCTGCTGAAAATAAGGGATTTTCTTCTTACTTAAGCCCCTAACATGAAGCCATATAGTACCTGGGTTTAACTCACCCAATTTGGGTTATCATAGCTATTAAAATTTTAATGGTTAACAGATTTTTTAACTAGCAGTGTGGCATCGTCCTTATTGAGAAATATATGCATATAATGGCGCAAAGCTCAGTTGTGTAACAATCAATGTACCACTTTTGGACGTCGTTCCGTTTAAGCCCTTTTCATCTTTTTAAATATGCCATTCTTCGTAACCAATAAATCCCGCTTATTTCGGAATGCCATTTTATGATGAAGGAATATAAAGTCCTTTCAACATCTAATGATATAATGAATTAAAACAGTAAACATGCGGAAAAAAGCACGTCCTGAGCCCTCCTTACCTGGCTGATGTGCCTGTCTAATGAAGCTTAAATTCAGCTTAAAATCAAGCAGGACTGTCGCAGACACAGCTTCATTTGTTTTGTTTGGACTTTGAACGAACCGAAAGGTTTCAGTTGAAATTAACCCCAATTGTGGACGTTTCCGCAAACCAGATAAAAACCTCTCTCGGCGAAAATGAGTTGAGAAATGCTTTGAAGACTTTCACATGTAAATTCATGCAAAAGTAATTAATCATAGTCGCACATAGTCGCACATTCACAGAAAAGTGGGCAGTACTTCCGGCCTAACCGAGGAAGTTTGAGGTTACAAATGCGCCCGAAACGATTAACTTGAAGCCATTTAAAGCAACTTTGCACAATATTGAGCGATTCCCTTCTGCAAGTGATGGTTTGGGAAAAACCTCAGACTGGTTGGCAGGTGTGCACACTCAGAAAAATTAATTGAAAAAGTAGAAGACTCGTACTGCTCGTCGCGCTAAAAAGTCATAACCAAGGTTTGGTATGGATTATATACGCCAGAATATTCAGTTACTGTGTTATATCGCTGGAATTTCTTCTATTAGATCCGGTAATGCTAGGGCTGTTAATTTTCAGGGCTTGCATGTATACATCTAAGATGAGGACTGTCTCAAATTCCGCTCGTTCGGTCCAAATACAAAGCAGTTTCATGTTCATAGGAGGCCTGGATATGGCAATCCTCTTGTTTTGAAATGTGTGCTGAGATGAGCCGAGAATTTAATGGAAGGGAAGTACTCTAGTACTCTTCTTAGTGGTCGGTTACTACCAGTCCCGATAAATTTACATCGTCTGGTAGAAAGGAAATCAAAATTGCCATTGGAGATTGCTTGAACACTGCTGAAAACTAATTCAGAAAACTATAGCTTACTAGCAGATACCCAGCGAATTGCTGCCTCTTAGCATGCTGTTGTCCATGCGGAGATTCATCTTATTCTTCTGTTACCAATGCTCTATCTTTACATTTTCGCTAGGCTTCGGATGTTTTTTTCTAATTGACGCTGTTTTGGTAGCATTATTTTGCAGTATTTTTTTAAATTTAATTAAACAATTAATACGCCTTCCATTTAATAAATGTACTAACGTTTTCTAATTACGTGTTCAAATTATTAAAGCGGTTTTGGCTTAGAGTTCTTTTATTTCTCTTTGACAGAGTTTCGACTTCGAATTTGACATATTTTTTTAAGGGCAAACTGATGAAGCAATATTGATTTCATAAAAATATTCCAATACATTTCCATATAAATATCATATAAATATCTTAAAAGAGTCAAAAACGAGCTATCGAAATGAAGTACTGGCTTACTAAATTCACAAGTTGATGTATCACATCAGATTAAACATTTTCTATCAAATTCCACTGATAAGGTTTTCGATATGTTTTCTGTGGAAAAAATCCAAATTAAGACATAAAGTTCCAGTTCGGTAGGAATACCACGGATTTTCCCTAATGAATAAATTTCTCCAATTAAATAAGCTTCACTTTTGTGAGAACAATTCTGTTTTTGATTTGATTTTCTGCTGATTCCAAGTTCATATAAAATGGGTTCGGGCCGGACTTTTTTCTATCTGCATTAGCGATACTAGGAAACAATCAGGAAATCTTCCCTCGCACATTGTATCGCATACATAAATAATTTCAAAATGAACTTCCACTCACTTGTTTGTCGTCCTGTGCATCCTGTGAGCATATTTCAATGCGGCTGTTTTGCGTTTTCAGCTGTCATCTCTCCGCTACTCGTTGGCCATGCCATACCACTTTTTAAGGGCGGGAGTGCCGCAGGCGTTTGCCAAGGTGGCTGCCGTTTTTTCCACGACTCGAGCGCTCGAGAAAGAAACTCAAGTGCTCATACGCAAAGCACATGAGCCACGGTGTCTGCGATATTGAAATTCGAAACCGCTTTCGAAATATAAAAACAACAGCCCACGGAGGCATTGCGATGAGAGGTGAGCGAAGCGGTGAGAAGTGCCCAAACCTCATGCGTCCTTTTGGAGCAACCGATTACAATGGCAACATGTGTTGACGATGGCCATCGCGTCGATGTGGGGTGCCGGAGTTCCTCGGTGGCGGCAACATAGGGTGGCAGCAGTCACAATGACAAACTCTTAGTATGGCAGGACTGTGTTGAGCGTTTGTGTTGGTGCGCAGTGTGAAATTTGGTGGTTGAATAATGACAACGGACTTAGAAACTGTTACGGAGCATGGTCGAAAGCAAAAGCAAAAGCAAAATGGGCTTTCGGTTTTCTTTTTCGGAACTCATAAATCATCACTGAGACGACACCATGCTAAATTGGAACTTTTCCCACACACACACACACACACACACACACCGACAAACACGCATAGCAAAAAATGGAGAAAACACGCAGGCGCAAATTCAAAATTTAAAAATATGAAAAAAGAGGAAATTGAGTTTGTGTATTTATTTATTTATAGAAAAAATAATTGTGGAGTAATCTCTTGAAATTTGAAAGGGTTATCTTTATTACGAGATATAGAAAGAATTATATTTGACTTTGTTATTGAAGTGCTTTAGGTAGACAATATTTTTAATTGTTACATCATCAGCAGAATCTAATCCACTTCTTGGCTACTCGACTCCAAAAAGATTTAATATGCATATCTGAATTATATTTGAGAATCTTCTGCAAAAAGTGTTTGGAATCAGATGGGTCGAACGCAACAACAATGGTTCAGGTGGTCCTGGTGTTTCATGTTAGAGCTTATGTGAATCGCAATGCCCACATATCTTATTCATTTTCCCCATAGCTTCACTTTTCTCCATTCAACCGTTGTCTTTCTATTATTTTGGCATGCAGATCTTCTGATTCTGAGCCTTCCAATCGACGAACCCTTAATTGTGATGCCTATGTCTTTTCTTCGCGTAAGTATAGGCAATAAGTTGAAAAAAAGATAAGATAAGATAAGATAATAAGAGGTTCATCCGAATGGGAAACCACCGAAACGGTTTGACAGCCTATAGCATACGAACAACATTTTTTTTTTAATTAACTCTGCGTTTTTGTCGATGAACCCAGTGAATTCGTTTGCGAAGTCAGCCGCGGGGAATGATTGAAAACTTATATAAAGTGGAAAAATAAAAAATCTCAGTTTTCACTCCCTTCAAATTAAGACGATTCGCATCAAGGCCTGGCAAACCCTCACATTTTGCTGCACACATCCGCCATCCACTCGTCACACCCAAGTGTCACATAAGGTAAATGAAATAGAAGGACTGAAAAAGGGTGAAAAGTGTCTGTGATGTCACACACACAGGTGTGCTAGAATGTGTGTGTTTAGTGTCAGTTGCTGCCCTGCTTGGTATTCCTGCCTGTGCTGACTGGTTTCTTCCTTCTCTGCCACTCACATGTGCATAAGTGTGTCCTTTCGTGATGCTCGATGCCAGTGTTGGCGTTGTTGTTGTTTTATAATAAATGAGCTCGGAGGGTTAAAGGCGTATTTATGTCTAGTAAATTAGCAAAATACACGCAGCGCCGACACAACTCAGCCCAACGGGGCCCAACCTGGCTAAGAACACGGAGTTCGGGTCGACGACTAATGGAGTTTGCTCCAACAGACGGAACTGATTGAGTTCAGCAAATTGAGCATGCGACATTTTACACACTCTCACACACACACACACACAGACCATTCGAGCATGCGGTTTATTCTGGCCGACTCTAGTCTGCCTTGCTCCTGTGGCTTCCGTCTGGCTTTCGTGTTGAAATGTTCTCTTTTTTTCCAATTGTTTTATGGTCTATCATTTCCTTGCTGCCAAGGTCATTCAAAATTCAAAACAAGTGCAACTCGCCTCATCTGCATAAAATCTGAGCATTTGTTGGATTTTGTATTCTCACCATATGGTCTCAGCCATGCCAATTCGTTTACACCCACAGTGTGGGTTCATTTCGGATTTTTGAATTAGGCTTGCAAACACCGCCAGGTTCTCAGACAGTTGTGCGTCCTTTTCCAATTAATCAATCGTCAAGCAAGCAAATTTCATCAGGATACGATGTAAGCAGAAGTGTATCGGTGTGGGCATATGATTCGAAAGAGAGTGGCTCAGATTTTCATGTTTCCCGGTGTACTCGTGTATTCGTAATGTAAACAGAGACCCATTTTTGTCTACTTGTATCCATAGAGACCATAGCTTCGTAGAAGAGAAAAGAATAAAAGTTTAATATATAACTTTATTCAATAAATGAATTATAACATTTAAGAATTTTTTTTGCTAATAACTTATATGTACTGCATCCGCAATGTAGAGAACAGCGCGCTGAGCGATGAGTTCGATTCAACATTTATTTTAGAACAAACATTAGGAGCTCCATCTTCACCTGTCTACACCACAGGCAGCGTCCTCATTTAAATTTCCTCCCCGATAAAGTGCTGATGCATTAATATATGGACTTGATAGTTCCAAACACCTTTTTATATACATTTAGAACATTTCAGTCTAAAATGTTTGTATTAGGGATATGTATCCTATGTGAGACAGTACAAGTGACACGAATTACTTTTATAAAACTGATACACATTGATTCGAAAGGACCACGCATATGGTGTGGAGAATTCCAGTCGCATGCAAAATGAAATTTTGAAGAATGTGAGTCTGACAGGAATGCATTCTATAATGCTTCTTTTGGAAAAGGCAAAAAACATTACGTTCTTATTCCGCTTATCAGAACGATAAATAGCAGAGAGCAGCTATATTAATTTTCTAAACTTCAGAGTTAATACAGTATGGGCTATATTAGATGGACCCATTAATTTCAAAAAAGGACATTAAACAAATACTTTATATGCTTTGAGAGATCATTGACTTTGGTTTAAGCAGACTTGTTATCACGCAAATGGTCACCCTAAGCTTGAAATGCAATGTGCTCGTTTTTCAACATTTTCCATTGTTCATCATTGATAATATTTAATGATATGTCGGCTATTTCCTGGCGTATATTGGCCTTAAGTTCATCTGGGTCCCTGGCTTGCTAATGTATTCGCTAATTCGACTTCTTGTAGCCCCAGAGGAAAAAGTCCGGTGGTGCCGGGTACCTCAGAAAACGCGGAGGCCAGGCAAAATCTCAACTTTATAGATATAAAGCGCTGGTTGCACGAGCCGTGGTTCGCCGAGTTGTCGAACCCAAAACTGATCCGTTCAATTTTCATAAACAATCAGCGTCAAAAAATCGGTTATCATAGTCCCATAACGCTCCTGAATTACTGGCTTGTACGACCACGACATTTTCATTATATTGTTTCCGACGCATTTCATTTGGACGGCTGGGATTTTCGACAGTACGAGAAGACAAAAATCTTTCGTGTAAATGATTTCTTGTGCTTTTGACGGAGCACTTTTCACCATTTTATTTGTTCTCCATTGAAAAGTAATTTCAAATGTACAGCTGAACAATTTCAGCGCCTTAGATTGGGCTGTGCTGCTCCTATCAGATGTTTTTCCTCAAAGTAGCAGTCTTGCAGATGGGTTAACCTAATATGACCCATCCTGTATGTGAAAACGGGACTGGACTTCTCAGAGAGCTGCTTTTAAAAAGCACGATGACAACCATTTCAACATTATTTAAGTCTGTACTAGAAAGTAGGAATCCAGATTTCGGACGCCTAAGTAACGCCGAAAAACAAATTTTATTTAACACTTGGGGTTAACTGGTAGAATCAGACTTTAAAAATATTATTTTTTTATTAAATCATTTTGTTTTTATTATTATTTTTTGTGTGCATAAGCTTATAAATATAACTGCTTTCTAATGCAATTTGTACGGTACTTTCGATTCTACTACTCAGAATAATGTAGCGCTGCAGTGCTCTTCGCTCATAAATGGGAAGCTCTTGAGAAAATCAAAATTGGAGATGGAAACTTTTCGATGTAAATCCGTTTGTCGTCCTTCACTATTCACTTTGATTCCACGAATTTTGCTTAGTTGTGATCAAATCTTGTGGAGACAAGATTTGCATTTTGATGAATTGCGCGAAAAGATTAATTTAATTTTGTTTTTGTTTTTGTTTTGGTTTTGATTGTTTGCTTTTGTGGTCATTCGATTTGAGTTAGCGGCTGTAACTCATTTTATGACACTATCGCGTCGAATTTGTTGTACGACGGCAGTAACAACGGCAAAACAACCGCCACAAGACGAACAACAGCACAGTAGTAACAACAGCAACAACGCATAAAGTGCTTTGATGTGACTTGAAATTTTAATTAACCTTTTTTTTGGTCTGTTTTGATGTGCTCTTTCATTCATTTTGCTTGCAAAAACGCGTAGCGTTGATGTTGGCATTGTTGATGTCGAGTTTGAGTTGTTTCACAAATAAAAATGAACGATGTGTCAGTTTCGAAAAGGTCGCCTGAGAGCTGAGCTTTCGTTTTTGTGAGTCGCGTCGCTGCCTCACCACCAGAAGTGACACACTCATCACCGCCAAATATCGCATGTGGACGTCGCTACTCATTCCTGTGCATGATGTGACTGTGACTATGACGACGATGATGACGATGACGACGACGATGGTTCCCCGGGCCGCTGATGGCTGAGCCGATGGAGCCGAGTGGCGTTTGGCCACGCCATGAATTTTGTCATGTCCAACTCGTAGATCGCCGATAAGAACCGTCGTACTTTACGGAATAGAGTGTTCGGCGGCTTAGATAAAACACTTTTAACGAATTATTCGTATTGACTGAGCAGAAGCCAACCAGATACCATACGTGCACAGCACTTTTGCATACTAAACACACACAAACACACACACACACGCAACTAGGGGAAAACGTAAAATTCACACGGCAGCCACTTGGCGAACCCCAATTTCCCCACGCAAAAAAATTGTAAACTGTAAGTGATTAGGTTGCCTTCAATGGAAGTAGACACTACTGATGCGCATGCACTGGTTGATTGTGTCCGCGCTTCTGCTGTGTCTACAAGTTGTCCCGGCTTGTATCTCGACGCGCGCATCTAATCTAAATTCATAAGTTGATGTGCAAGACAATGGAGATGGCGATGAGGATGCCGATTCACCATTCAATCGACTGCTTATAGACGATTGCTCGACTGCGCACACGGTGGCTTGCCTCTGACTAGTTGCCTTTGACCGTTTTACATTCGTTGGTGTCTGACCAAGCCTTGCCGTGACAACTCACAGGGGGCTGCATTTTGGCGAGACGTCATTGTGTGCTGTTCATGGGCAGTAATCAAAGTGACCATCACAATTTATTAATTTTAAGTGGTTGACGGCTGTAAGTGGGCATTTTTCTCTCGTCACAAGAATTTGCACTTGCAATGAACATTGAAGGAACTACAACGATGCCAGAGCAAAAGTAAAGCAAAAAATATTGACTGCAATCGCACCCCGGTCAGCTGGTTCAGACTGTTGGGGTTTGTTTTTACACTATTGATAGTTGAAAATTTTATTTTTTTATTTTTTTATTCGTTTTCTAAGAATACCGATTAGCTGTTTTTTTTTATATTTTTGTTCGATATATCTATCGTTAACCATTAAATGCAGTAAAACGCATAACACATTTGTATGATTAAGATAACATTAATGTGCGCATATTACTACACAGTTCATTTGTTCTTCGTCTTGATGGCCAATCGGTGAGGGTGGACGTCAGCGAGCTGTGTTGCCTGAGAAGGTTTTCTCTGTAGCTATTTGAGTTGATTATCTCCTAAGAGAGATTATTAGTATTCTTTTGATATTGGTGTAGATAAGACCGCTATACTCATGGACGCTTGCAGGATCTTTAAATCCAAAGCACAATTTTCCCGAATTCGATTATATACAATTTATATAAATGGATATAAATAAATGAGTGGATGAGTGAGCCACCTTAGGTGTATGACATACAAAAAATTCAACACACCGTTAACATTACTATCTCTATTGTAATAATGATCGGCAGCCAATCCTCAAAAAAAGTTTCGATTGAATCAATATCTTTATTTGAACCAGAATTCACTTTTTCCTTTGTGGCGCACATGGAAGTGAAAATTTGCAAACATTTCATAGCTGCCACGAAATGTTCTACGACAGAGATGAAAAATAAAAGATGATGTAAACAAAATAGTAAAAGAATACACGGCATGCATACGAATTCCATTCTGCTAAAAACACAGATAAGCTATATTGTGTTCACAGTCGTAGCGGGCTGAGACTACCTACTTCCAAGCAAGTACGACATAAGCAGAAGGCACTGGACAGCTGGGAGGAAGAGCTTCAGTTTGAAGAGCAAGTCTTCATGTCATATGCGATCGAATGCTTCTGGAACATCATATGACTATTTCTTGAAAAGTCCCATTTTAATCACTAAAACGAATGTCTTACAGTTATGTCAACTTGACCCTTATTACATTTAACAGTACATTTTCGCCTCAACTGTTAAAATATCCTTTAAAGTCCTTCTAACATTCAAAAGACTTCAGTGCTTTTAGCACTGAAATCATTGCAAAGGACATTTTCGATGGTTCATGACCACACTGTTTCAAACGCTTTTAGCCTGGGCACGAACCGTAGCTGTATTCCAAGCACAGGCAGAGTAAAGGATAACAGCCTAAAGGACACGTGTTAGAGGGCTCATTTGTCCGCAGATGGCGCTGATTACACTGACGTCAGTGCCTCTAAAAATGTTTCCCATGCAACACGGTCCCTCGTTCGCGAGCACAACGATTTCACTGGCTTTCATCGCTTGAGCGATTCATCAAGCGGTCTCGCATTCAAATGAGCCTATTTAAGTGCGGCGTATAAATCAATGCATACAAACACGACCACCCACGACACCAGAAATCATTGGCCAACGACATCCAACGGACGGACCACCTATAGGTAATTAATTATTTTCAGCAAAGCGTAGTTTAGGGCGACTCGTTAGACTATTTTAAGCTATTTTTACTGCTTTGCACCCAAATCCGACTTACAGCTTTTGGCCGGCTTGTGCGCAATTAATTTGCGCAACTCGTATTCGTTTTGCGTGTGTTATTATGACTTATTGGTCGACGCGCCCAAATTGGGACGAGTACACAAAATGCAAGCGTTGCAAGCGACGATTCAATTTGCATTGGAAATCGGTCGTAATTGTCGCCGCAGTCGTGCATGTGGTCCGAACGGACTGCAGGTTGAACTAAATTAAACTCATCCCTATGAATTTAGCCACTTTAAGCGGTTTTAGATGCTTGAGATCGGATCAAAAGGAGTTCGTTCGATGACGACGGCGATGGCGATGGCGATGTCTGAGTGCACCATGACAATTAACCAGATGGGAGCGTTCAGTGTTTCCTTCCCGTCTCGGTGCGGAGTGTCCAATGAGGCATATACATGTGTCAGTTTTGCCACCGAAGAAAGGACAGCTCTACGCTTAATCCCGGCAGATGCTTGTTGGTCGCCGATATGGTGGTGTATGTGGACGAGAACGGCGTTGACTGTCGCTGGCTACTTGATGTTCATACTATTGCACCCAACTCGATTACGCTAAAAGAATCCATGAGATTCAAATCGCACACTCCGCATCAGCGACACTTGAACAGTCCCACGGTGTCTGTGTCGGTCCATACATATGTCCGTCTGGCTGTGTGCCAGTCTGTGTTTGGTGCGGCCGTTGCCGGTTCGCTCTGAAGCTTCGTTTTGTATTGCATTCAATTGAATTGGTATCGAAGCAGTGCGGTGCAGTGTGCACTCGTCGCCTAGTAATATAGTATTATTAACGCCTGCAAAGCACCTCTAACTTAGTCAGCATCGGCCCATCCCCGAGGCCCACCTCCTCACCACCACTGAGCTAGCCTCGCTGTCGGGCACGGTTGCCATTCGCGCGCTGTCATTTGAAGCCGAAATAATCTGTTTAACGAGGGAGTTTTACAAAAGACTTCGCTGGCATTCTCAGATACGGCAACAAACGAGCAACAATGATGACATTTCGGCTTCGGCGAGAATTGGCGCAAATGAATTGAATTGAATTGAATCGACTCGAATGAAAGAATGCAACTCCAATCAAAGCCCCAGCGCCCAGTCTGAACGGCGGCGATTCAGCTCAAATTTTCGCTATGCACCGAAAAGGATATGACAGCAGCCCCTGTCCTTATTTCAGACCTTCTTTTGGAATCATTTCTTAGCTACTTTTCAGCTGGCAACGTTCACTGAACTTGGGTTGGTTGTGGCAACGGTTGACATTAAAAGGTGGGAAAAGCCGAATAATGCGATATTCTGCGCCTCCTTTGGCTTGCATTTGGTGCTTTCGGTCGTCGTTGTGATGAGAAAGCTCTGCTTTGCTCCGGAAATAGTAAGGGAAATGAAAATGGGGTTTTAACATGCAGAACAAAGGCGTGAAATAGCTGATAACGTCACTCAAAGCGGGGGATTGTGTATTGTGAATGCTGTAAGAGACTCAATTAGCGAAAGCCCCATTTCGAATAGAATGGAAGGCCGGCTTGCTTAGGTGCATATTCTAATAACTCAAATTTAGATTTGCGCATAAATGCATTGAACTATTTCCATTTCAGAGGCAATTCACTTTAGCATATTAGATGGTAAGGTTGTCATAAGCAAATCGTTTAAAGATTACAGTTTATCTGAAATAAAAACAATAGAAATTTACTGGATATCAAACCATATGCAATATGAGACAATTTTCGAGGTCGGTTATTGTTGAGTAATAAAAGAATATAAATCTTTCATTTTTCAACTACAATGGATTCCCGATAACTCGATGATCAAGGGAAAGGAAAGGGATCTGCGCAGATCATGAAGGTTAATAAACTTGTGATTAGAACTATGTACATTCTCCCGCCAAGGCGGTTAGTTGGATGTCCCCTTTTAAGTAGTTGGCTCGATGAGTTGTGAGAGAGTGCCATTGCCAATGATTTGGATTATTCCAATAATCTCTCATTGTGTCTGCAAGTGTGGAGTTTCGTGATTCCTCTTAACGCTTTGTTTTGTCAACCATACATCTTTCTGATGTAAGAGACGGTAGCGGCTCCTCATATTTATTTTACGTAAAGCACCTGGTGTGCCAAGTGACTCCTTTGTCTAGAATCAGTCTGTGCAGCGGACTAACTTCACCTTCGGAATGAAGTTGAGCCGTATGTGGTAACCGGGCGGGCCTCAGTCTGAAGTGCTAATTAAAAAATGTATTTGTATTTGTGGCAAGTAACATTCGTATTGTTTGTAATATATTATTATCTACATGTGTATCGCGAACAATAAGAAATGAAAGACACCAACGATGCTGTCTGGTTGATTGGTCAATAGTAAATTTATAACGTTGCTTGCTTCAATAAATCTCATAAAGATCTGATAGAATATTGATAAGTGAGCGTGAAAACCAGAACTCGGAGTCAAATTTGGTTTGAAATCCACTTCAATTGAGAAAGTCCCTTAGGCCATAACCACTTTTTAGATCCAAGTTCCACATTCAGAAATATGGAAATGCAACGGTTGTCATTAAGTAAAGCTTTGGTGCTTTCGCGGCAGCCTGCGATGAACTTCGTGTATATGTGGAAAAACAGCGAAACAGATATTTTGAGTTCGTATTTTGAGAACAAATCTATTGGAATGAACTGAAGAGCACTAGTACCGCCTATTACCAATAGATGGCGTTGTTCACAGAAGAACTGAAATAAACCAGATGTTTGATAAACACTTCAAATTTAGCTGCAGCCGGTTGTCTGCTCGATGCTGTATCTCATAAGCAAACGAATGATACAACCTTAACACTCATTTCAGTTTGTTCCTGTTTTCAGATCTTCCAGGTCGGATTACTCACTTGCGAACGGATTCAAAGGCCAAACACAAAAATTCAAAGGTGAGTTCCTGAGGGAGTGGGGCTAATGGTTTGCGAGGCCATCTGCCAACTGGGGAACAATTGTGTTAATTCATTGCATGTGTAGAATGTTGTGATCCCTATTAATCCTAAGTGCTTCCTGCGATTTTATGCAAATCGCATTTCAACGAACAAATGACGTTTGGCGATGACATAAAACAGCATTCACCGGCTTTAATGCCTTCAATGATAAGCAGGGGATGGCGAAGACGTCGAGGAAGGAGACAAAAATTCGACTCAAATTGCAAGCTCCGATGACAGTGAATTGCAATAACAACAACAACAATTTTCTACTGACAAAAGACATTTTCATTTATTCATTGATAATGCTAAGAAGCCACGAAGACAGTGGCACCGAATCTCTGAGGGAAGGGCGTCGGGCGATTTGGTAGAGCTTAAGAGTCAAGCTATGGTTAACCATAGCAACAACAAAATCAACAACAAAAGCAATACGATGAAAACATGCGACAAAACAACATAATTTAAATTTTGCGCATGCACCACCAACACCAGCAACACCAACAGCAACAGCAACAGCAACAACAACAACAGTAACAAGAACGACATTAAACGGACAGTAATTCAGTAGCACAGCGCCTGTTGCAGCTGCAACGGTCTTCGTTGTTGCTTCTGTTGCTTCTGCTGCTGCTCCAAAACATTTTTCTGGTAAAGTCGAATCCGTTTGGTCCAGCCTTGCCGCTTCTCTCTGTCGCTGCTGCTGCAGTGAAGGAGTGCAATTTCGCTTCTAGATGGTTTTCTTGAATGAAAATGGAAATTATCGCATTATTAGCTGGAAGCTTGATCCCTGAGTCCCTAGACTGATGATGAGGGTGCTGCGGTGGCCAAGATGGAATGGAACAAAGCAGGAGCAAGGGTAGGATGAGGTAAGGCGACAGCCTTGTTAGAAAAGCGCTTCGAATGTTCTCTGAATAGTTAACAATAAAAATGAATTGTTAATTTGGTCCAGTGGGTTCGCTTTTGGTCTGCACACGGCTTGCTGAGGTTCGCTTTTATCTGCGGCACAATCGCGACTGCGACCACGCCAGGCAACAAGAACGACAGTAAGAGTAACCACAATAACATCGACAATAACATTAAAAACAATAACAACTTTGGCTTGACTCGAGGCTTGAGGAGTAACCAAATGGCGAGTTGCTCAATGGTTGAGGTTTTAGAGGGCGCGGTTTGCCCAAAACCATCCCGCAAACCCGTTCGTGCCTTAGCAGCTCCCTTACGTGTAGAAATTGTGTCTTTCTGCCGAGCACCCGCGACCTGCCGCTTGGGTTCGTCGGTCGCGTTGTCAGCTGCGAGAAGTCTGTACTCGGGGTTCGCAGCGTGCGCGAATGTCTTGTTTCGCCGAGTTTGAAGCGGAAACATTGAACACTTTGTTCTCCGTCTTGTTTCCAATATTTTTTTTCGAGTGGTTCTTGTTTTTTCTTGGGACTTTGTTTGTTCGTTGGTCGGTTTGTTCGGTCAGCGCTGCCAATGATGTTTTTGTTTCGCGGTTTTTCTGTGTTATTTGTCCATTGGCGCTGCTCAAATGAAATGCAAAGAGATTACGTCCGCGTGCATGCGTACAACATGCCGAATTGAAGAGTCACGCAATGCGCAAAAGCGCAATGGATAAACGCCTCGGAGTACCCCCGATGACAGTTGCGGTCGGGACCGCAACTTGGTTTTGAACTCGCTTTTAACAACGGCAACAACTTCAGTCAAACTTAACAGGCCTCAAAACACAATTTCAATGCATGCAAATTCGTTGTCAAAATAAGAACAGCAACAGAACGGAGCACAGAATCATATCGCAGTAAAACGCAATCCAGTAAACGAGCCTGATGGCCAAAGTGGTAGCGTTGAATGTGAGGAAGGCATGAGATGGGAGAGTGGGGGGAATTCGTTGCTTGGTGTCGAGCGATAAATGAGTTACTGACGTCTCGACTGCGCCGGCATGCCCATGTCTACCGGCCTCGGATCGAAAACGAAGCCCAGTTCTCAGTTCGCTCCGTTGCTGGACTTTAGCCAAGCGCACTCGAAGTGTTCATTGCTGAGCTTCAATTGAGCTGAGCTGATACTTCGATGCTTGTCAGGCTGTTGGTTGCCCGCCGCCGGTCTATTGGTTTGTCTGCCTGTATCTCACTGACGCAAGCAGTCGTTGAAGCAGCAGGTTGCAGCGATTCATTTCAACAGCCTTCAAAATCATTTTAAGACAAACTCATATGTAAATTTATGCAATTGGCCGACGACTCCAAGTCCGAGACCGAACGCCAGCCACAGCAGAAGCAGTAGGGAGGGCGGTGTGCCCGCGCCCGAGAAGATGAAATATAAGCCCAGGTTGAAAAATCTACTAATTGATCTGTGGCTAACATGATTTTTATCTTTTAAGAACTTAATTATTTCACCCCACTGCCAGCGACCTGCCCCACCTGCTCGGCTTGGTGTGAGAACGAGCGTTTTCGCTTGAAAATAAATCGAATTGCCGGATTTATTGACAGCTCTCGACAGGTCGTGCCATGGAGTCCGACTTGGTTTACATGGCTTCGATAGGTCTTGAAACACATCAGATGCCTCATTTTAATCTCCCACTGTCTTCAAATCAGTGGTACAGAAATAATTGTAGAACGTCAATTCACTAATTATTTTGATCTGGAAGTTAAGCCCTAAAAACTAATAAAAAAGTATCGTTTTGTTACAGCAATATTCATATCCATAATGTCTCATACTCTGAAGTCTCCAAGGACTTTAAGAACTTATGACTTATTTACACTGAATTAAACTGTAAGGACGTCTCTTGGCCTTGCAGTCTGTGACTTACGCTAAAAGACGTGCGTCGTTAGCTCCAATGAGTTTGAATGATGGCATCGTCGCTTCTTTTGGAATTCCGAAAACTTTGCGCACATTGGTGATATTACGGAATGCGATCAAGTGCCAACTACAGCGTAGAATTAGAAATAGAATTTATTCCAATTGGCAGAACACAAGAATCCAAGCATTGCAATCAGTATGCAACATTTATATTACTTTAAAACTGCCACTTTGTCCTTATTTAAGACATATTGTAATTATTATTGAAAGAATCACATTCCATGCCTACTTTCCATTCTTCGTTTCTTTTTAAGTAGGTGCCCCGCTGACATTCTCTTAGAAAGAGCATTGCCAACAGTTTTGGCGGGAAACGTCTGATTGCAACTAATTGAAAAGAAGCATGCCAAAGTATCTAGATACTCTTTCCACTCTTCAACATTGTAATCAGAAGAGTATCTAGGGTCAGCCAAAGAGTACACTATCATGAATGCATACTCTTTGTTCTCCAATATTCCAGTGAATCGACCAGCAGCTGAATCTGGTGGTTGAAATGACGCTCATCGCTATTACGTGTTAGCCGCTTGAAGACTTCGGATGGCAGTGTCGCTGGATTCGTTTTGAGTCGAATACGACTGGTGTTGGCTGCCGAGTTGAACTTCGTTCGTTTTGCCGACGGCAAATGGCTGCCACTGTCGTTGCTGTTGTTCTTCTTTCTGAGTGCTGGCTTTTCTCGTTGGGCTGCCTTTGTTATGTTGTTGTTATTATTCTCGTACTTGTTTTGTGCTATTTTTGCCGGTCTTTCGTGTGCATGTTGAGCGCGAGTGTGAGTATGATGTCAATGGTATGTGTGTTGTGCAACTGTGTGCTCTGCATCGGATGAAGAGAGTGAGTGAGTGAGTGAGGGAGCATATTTATGGGTTGATCAATGTGAATCGATGCTAGCGTGTTTTTTGGAGAATGGTAGGCGGCCATTATTCATTTTCCGTTGTGTTTCGTCCACATTTAGAACGTTTAAAACAAAGCGAAAATACATCATCATCATCACCACCATTATCGCCATCATCACACTATGGGCAAGCAACGATGGAAACACAACAATGTTTGTAGCTCTTCTTCGGGCAATTTGGATCTAAAGCGTTGCTTGCATAACTGCCGTCGGTCGTGCACAAAATTCACAATTGAATTTGGCGGCAAATTACTAATACTATGATACTAAAATGTATACTAAAGTCTTAACTAACGCAAATTTTCAGTTCATTTGTGATCCAAGTATATATCAAATATTTATGGCAGAGTACATCCAAAACACGCAATAGTGCTGGATAGATCTTGAAACTGAAAGTAGCTGGTAAAAAGGAAATTGGATACTTACTTTTTAGGACTGGTTTGTGTATACGGCGTTCCATCGTTGGTAGATGAATTGAAATACTTTTTGTAAATTATTAAATTATTATTTTATTAAAGTTAATAATGTAAACGTAACTGAAGGCATTCTTTATATTGAGAAGTTACTATTATGAATTCATGTCTTTAAATTCCTGTAAAATTGCATTTTGTTGAAGAATTTGTACACGGAACATCATTGGACTAATTAATGTTGGCACATAACCAAAATAAAAGTGTTAGTTGAGCACCTAAACACCGATTTTGCTTCAAACACGCACCATCAGTATATAATTTCTCTTGGCCGTTCCATATACTTATTTTCTCAACATGTTAAGCATGAGGTGTGCTGTCATCAAGGAGCAGAGCTGCTCCTTCAACTGTGCCATATGATATTATGTTCAATGAAAATCAGTGAAAGTTTTGTATTATAACCCAACGAGGAATGCACAGCACTGGGTTTGAATGTCTGCTCCTTTCCCAGCCGCAGTTAATTTTCACGTACGTCTCATTGACCCGTAACCCATGAGATCATACGTTTTGGAATATCCACAGTTCATCCCTATGAGATTTCTAAGCTTTTGTACGAGAAATCATTCTTTAATAATAGCGTTTTCGGGAAGATACTTCAAGCGGTGTCTACGAGTCTACTTGACTACGAATGAGGCAGCTAGGGAGGTTAGGGTTTTGCCTATGTGAGTCTTTCATTTTTCCTTTAGCTGCGGTGATTAAAACACCGTGTGACGGCTGGGAATAACAATATCTAATTCAATCGAAAGGCTTCTGCTTTACTCTGCACTTGCTCGCTAGATTCTTTGGGGCTTGATGATTTGGGGAAAAGCAAACAATTTTTCTTTTTTTTCTGTACTTTGAATCCATTAGCTTTACACCTTTGCTGGATCATCCTTGAATCACGGCTCCTACTTCCCGCATATTTGCACATTTTAATTGTTGACGTTTCGTTGTTAACAGACTTCCTGCCTCTCCTTAAATGCTTTAAGAAATGACAGTTTTTTAATGCAGTATTCTGCCCTATGGAGTTGTGCACCTCTAAATAACTTAAGTTGAACTTATTATTTTGAAGCAACTATTTTCCCTCTTCGGGGACCGATGAACCCTTCTGCCACTATTCAATTACGAAACGTTTTTGCTGCATTTTTCTTGATATGGTCTTGTTGCATGTTCCTTTTCATGGTGGTTGTCAGTTGGGAAAAGTGTGGTGCGCAAATTGTCTGCTGATTGCGAATTATGCTGCTGACACCTGTTAGGGCTCTGCCTAGGGTCACAGCTCGTCTTGGGCTTCGCGGTTACGGCTCCAGTATCAGAGCGGAAATCTGTCACTCCGACTGTGAAGTCTGCTTTTTTACTCACGCCATAAGAGCGAGTTGATTTTTCCTCCACTAAGCGGAGCTACTTTAGTCTGGCCACAAAAAATTAAAGAAGAAAGAAAAGGAAAAAGAAACAGAAATGGAAATGTTAAAAGGCGAGACTCTGAGTCGGGCAATTGTGAATTTTTGCTTAATTGTTGCAGAAATAAAGTGAAAACGAGCCGCGGAGCGCTCTTTGAGAAATTCCAGAGCTGTTTGGCTTACTTTGTGTGTGACGCGACCGCCTTCCGCACCTTAGCCTCTGCGCTGCGTTGCTTCTGAATCAATCCGCGGCGTCGTGGCCACCAGGCTAGCTGCGACGTAGTTCATAAATTATAGTCAACTCCACAACTGGCGCAGCAAGAAGACGGCCGGAGCTGTCTCAAGACGGTGAGCTACAAAGCGGGCAACCGCGGGATGCTTGTGATGTGATAATTGCGGCTTAGCTTGGCTTGGCTCGGCGCTTGGCTTACTTCGTTCGCCATCTAATTGTTGTAATTTATGTGTGCAGTTGTTGCCGCATCGCGCCGCTGCTTTTCCCTTTGAAGACGTTACTCACTCATTCGTTGGTTCGTTTCCTATTTTACACTCTCACCCAGTTATGTTGACTGGAGTATTTTTTCTTGAATTCGAAATTTAGCAAAATTGTTCAACAAATTTTCGCTTGCACGCATTGTTTGTTGTATGTAATTTTCTTCTATTATTGTTGTATCAGACTTTGAAGTGGTTACAATATTCATTGTTGGTGGCATTGGAATGAATGCCTCTCTGTTGTTAGCTGCACTTGCACCTTAACGCTTCATGGCTTGTGTCTAAGCTTTGACGTGGACTTCCTTTTCATGTCCGCGGAAGCGTGTCAACTCGCAGTAGAAGGTGGTATAAAAAAAAAACCAGAAAAAACCAAGTATAATAAAACAAAAAAACAACAGAAAAAGTGATAAAGTTGTGGCTCCTCGAAGAAATTAAAGACAAAATCGATTTTAGAAAGTTTTAACACAGAATTTTAGAGTATGCTTTGTGATGAAGAGGCACAACCTACATTAATTATTGAACCAAAATAAAAGATCCACTAGATGACAAGTAAAAGAGTGAATACACCGAAATTTCTTTCTGAAAACTAAGAATCGACATTGAGTTAAATTTAAATGAAAATCGATGGGAAAGAACAAGTCAAGTCGATAGCAAACTGGTGGAATATACTTTATATAGATCATATGTGGTTACCCTCGATTATTCAAATATATACCATTATTAACAAATTTCATGTGCGCAATCTTCTTTTTCCCTCAAATATTGTTTAAAAATTCGTTCCCTCAACAAATAATACAGACAGCGGTTCGTCATGCGACTAGTGGTTGGGTTCGTTGCGTACAATATAAGGAATATATATATAGAGCCATTGCCACAATATTTGCAAAACCATATACGTAAGCGACTGTAGATATATGTTGTTTGGTACCAACCTAAAATTGCTAAAGTGATAACAGTGCTGCCTAAAGATTACAAAACCATTAAATTATTAGACAACACACGAAATTCTAGATATTCGCGGTTTCTAGGGAATACAATTTTGGATTATACACTAAGCGGAAATGAAGCAGCTTCTGAATACACTCCATCTATCATCCGTCTACCTTTCTTTTTTTGTCATCTGGGAACGAGAATCTTTCCCACACACACTTAGAAACTTTCATTGACATTTCCTGTACGTTCACGAAAAAATCTAGACCACAAACATTTAAAAATATCACAGGCGAATAACAACAAATAAACCGTAAAAAAGACGACCAAGAATCGTTAACAATTCCCTTTTGGGAGTTCCAAGAAGCCAAAAACAAAATTCAAGAGAATAGGAAAGCAAAAAAGCAGCGTGTTGCGAACATTTTAAGAACTTCGGAACCGCAAGTCAGCAGCCAAGAAGAACTTTGACATTTTTCCCTTTGCTTTCGTGCTGACTTCTGCGAAGACGACAAAAATTTGGCTTTCTGACTGCGAGAGACAAACAAGCTTGAGTTCAACACGAGCGAAAAAAGTGCCTTAACATACACTTCGAATACATCCGTAAGTGTGATGATCGAAAATAGCAATGACGACTAAAATGAGGTAGACATTTCTAGGACGTTCATTAAGATAGATAAATCTAACGAATGCCGAATTGGGTCGAACTTTCTCAAGGTTCCACCATCGTACTATTGAGATAACAGAGGCAACCTCGGATTGGATCTTGTTTGTGTTCAACAACTTGGGTTGGGCTTCTTATCTGATTCAGCTGGAGGAGTGGCCGAACTTCTATATAACAAACTGGCAGGCAGACAAAATTTGTTTACAATATCGGTGATGCAGAAAATTAGATTCATCTGCCTTCTCATCGCCCAAACAATGTGATTATTGGCCGGGGCAGCCAATAACCGAGGCTGGGAGTCACATAATCAAATAACTTTGGCAAAGAACAGAAAGCATCTACACAATGATAGAGCCAAACAGTAATAACAAAATAAATAAATAAATCAAATGTAAAATAAAGTTATTGTCTTGCGTGGGATCTTAGGTGGACAAGTGGACAAGTTGACTAAGTTTCGCGTAGGCCGAAACTGACAGACGCTGACACCGACTCCGAAATCGACACAGAAACTGAAAAGGGTGAGAGACGAAGAACGGAGAAGCCAAATAGGAAGGATGGATGCCGGGAAATACACATTTGACATTTTTCCAAAAGCCATAAATCACTCAGAATGTGACACGGTTTTCGTATCTGTGCTCATAATTAGAAAATTAGTTGAAATCGGAGGAAATGAGCTCGAAATCCGAGACAGAACACACGGAGATATGTTTATGCGTATGACTTCGCCTGGAACTACCAAAATATATCGAAATGTGCCTGAACTGCATCTGAAGTTTGAAGTGGAACTAGTTTTAATAGTCTTACGCACAGCTCAACTCCGTGCAACACTCACAGACTTTGTTATTGTTGTTCTGGTTGCTGTTGACTGTTGTCTCGAAGGGAAAAGTTTAAATTTCGTCGGTTATGAGTGCGAGCGGGATAGAAAGCGAGCGCGTTTGAGTTGGTGAACGATAGCAACGACAAGAAGGAGGCACAGGCAAGTATAACTTGGCATCCTTGGCAGAAGTGAAGTTGTTCCTTAATTTTCATTGTTTTGCTGGATTTTCTTGCGCGCGAGCTCAAGAAGCCACGCGTATTATATCAAGGTTGCATGCCATTCCGATTGAGCTCGTGGGCCCGGTGGTCGTGGAGGTGGTTCCAACCTTCCGTTTGACGCACAGACAGACTAAAAGACGGACAGCCAGAGAGACATAGAAACAGACAGGAAAGACAGACCGCCCCAAAGTATTCGAACGTTTCGTAGCAATACGCAAGTAGATTTGACAGACTATTATGCGAGAAAGGTTTTTTTCACTTTCCGCGGCAGCAACGCTCTTTCGTCCATCTTTTCCTGCTAGCGCTTCACGAACTCGGTAAGAATGCTCAGCGCTGCGTTCCGCTGCGCAACTGTCATTTCCGTTTTACTTGTGGAAACAAACTAACTAGAGAACGTGGAAGTACTCGGTGTAGCTCCCGCTGAAGTGTAGGGCAGATTCGTCTGTTTTGGGGTTGTCGCTTAGCGGTGCTGAGGCTGCGACTGCATGCGGGGTCGACCAGGGTTGAGCGGAAGAGACAGTCAAGCGGGCGGTTGCTTGCTCGTTATATAGTAAACTGCCTGAAAGACAGGCGGCGTCGGTGTGGCACATAGTAAGACGGGCAAGGACGGACGAAGAGTCTCGTATAGACGGACAGACCGACAGACGGACGGACTTACGGACGGAGGCAAGTTTGCGTTTAAGGTTTTCAGAGTATCTAAAAGCATGGTAAAAGGCAAGGAAAAAGCATGGCAAATTTCGCGTGATTCTCGTGTATTCTCGCTCTGAGTTGTCTGCTCGTCTGTCTGTCTCCCTGCCTAGAGGAAATTGTTGGGAAGCAGCAATAACAACACAGGATGACGCGCCGGTGTAGTCAGCTTTTATGGTTGCGAGGGCGGTTGTAGGGGCGAATGCGGATAGCGTTGGCAGAGCCCCATCACTGCAGAGCAGCATAAGGTAACAGCGCAAGAAAATGCCAGCGAACAAGACAAGCAGAACTGACGTAAAAAGATTTTTGTTTTCTTCCCCCAGTCAACACTTTTTCTTGAAATTTTAAGTGCTGCGGCAGCATCGCGTGGCAGAGCTGCCCTACCCGGCTCCGTTCATCCCGAATGGCCGTACTACCCTGCCGCATGAAGAGCACATGTCGAGCTTGTTGGAGTCAATGTTGTTGCCGTTTGAACCAGACGATTCATGAAGTGGTTGCGGATTTTCGAAAATAGCACTTTAAATGTGCGAATATCCGTATTGAAAAGAAATTATGGCACTTTTGTGGCAGCTAGCTTTCCTGTAAAGCCCATTTAAACTACCAAATTGAAGGCGTCGGCTTAGGCCCCGATGGACCGATGGACTGCATGCTGTCTGTGCAGTGCATTTGACACTTTGAACACATAAAAACTATTAAAGTGGCAAATTTTAATGAAAAATCTTTTGCTCTGCAACTTCTTCGGTCCATGAGGCGCACAGCGCATGAAGGGACGCAGGCGGAGTGGGTTGCTGTACAATGACATGAATGCTGACAACGTGTCTTAGTTGCCACAAAATGAGAGCAAAGCAGGAAGACGGCAACAATGACAACAACAACGAATGCGAGAACGACTACAGTGATGACGATGATATGATGATAATAATGGTGCCGGCTGTGGCACTGAGACATTGTGTGTGTGTGTTTTTGTGTGTATGAGGGGGTGTTGGTTAGGGGTTCGGGGTTAGGACATTCAAGTGGCGGCTGTTTGTGTCGTCACTTTTGCTAAGAATGCCATCGTTGAAGCAATTTTCATTTAATTACACATTTTCAAAGACTCGAAATAATGCAAAAATCTCGAAAGAAAAACGTCTTTGAAGTGGAGCAACATTTACCCCTCTTATCAACCAAAATTTCATTCTAGCCTATGCTCATCGACGAAGTAAAAAATCTCCCGATAAGAAATCAATAATAGCCTGCAGCACATAAATCATTTTCTCTGAGCTGGAGCGTTGAAAATTTTCAATTTTGTCTGCTGATTTTTATCAAGTCGAGTGTTTTCCGATTCCTTGCGCCCCGCAGTAGCTTAAATTATGAAACCCGGTCAGCCACATCAGCAGCCACCAGCACCAGGTAGCGTGCGACGAGCAAGGAGAGAAGTCAAAAACATTCAGTAAAAAGCAGCATTCAATGTCAACCACGTCGACAAACCTACGCTTTCACCGCAGCACCATCAACAATTGTCGCCTCTCACGGCTTCGAACGTCAGCAGTTAGCAAAATTCAATATTCATAATTTTCTTAAAAGGATATTTGCCCAAGGTGCCAATTTCATTCCTTCGCACCAGCCAAAAACAACAACAACGATAACAAACAATAGCAGAGAAAAAGGAAAGCTGAAAACTGAAATGAAAATTCTACAGGTAGAATTTTGTGTTTGCACTCGATTGGCGCATGTCGGCTGCAGCCCTGCTGATGGCGTCTGTCGCCGAGAGGTGCGGAAGTTTTTTGCAACCTTCGTTCGTGCCGCCAAAAAATTTTCATTAGTATTGGTTAAGTGTGAAGAGATGTCGGTTACGAAGAAGGAGAGGAGCCAGAGTGGCGCTTGCCCTGCGGCCCCTGTTCGGGGTTTGTCATTTATTTTGCACTTATTGTTATCAACAGTTGAAATATGGCATTTTAATTTTATTAGTTGGCGATGCATGCCGCTTCCTACTTGCCACACGTGGAGCAAACTCGCTGCTCGCCAAGCCCCCCACACAAACAACATCAAAAACAAAGAGCGATGATGCCATTTCTTCTGGCTCTGACATTACTAGTAGTGCCGATGGAAGTGGAACTGCGCATGCTGCAAATAGCATCTCTCGAATTCGGTTCGGAGGCACTTAAGAGAATTCGCCTCTAGTCGCTCTCTTATTCCGTTCAAGCACTCACGAGTCTGGCTCGTTCGCTTGCAATTCGCTTTCCAGATATGATTTCACTGCTACTTGTTGTTGCTTTGCCGTGAGCGTTTTCCCCAAATCGAACAAAATTGTCATTACACACACACTCGTTTAGTGAAATTGTATGCGCGAAAGTTTGCGTGATGACCGCTCGGAAAAGGTCGAGCTTCTAGTTTGGAAGCCGGATGCTTTGCGTTGGGATTGCCAGAAAAGAAAACGCGGCGGAAATGAAAAATTCTAAATGTGGAGACCATTAAGCGTTTCATTTCGAGCACGTGAAAAACGCAGATTTCCTGTGAAATAATTTATATAATACGGTGAATGCGAGATGTGCCAATCTGTAATTTGCGACTTCTAGATGGAGAGTTCAGATTACTCAAAAACTGCCTTCGGACTCGCGTTTGTGATTGCCGTCGGTACGACGAAGCAAACGCGCTGAGTTTCGGCGCCTTGCAATTTTCGCTAACTGAAAGAAGCAGCTTCAACGGGCTCAAAATGATTTAAAATGACAGTGGCGCAGATCTCGTTTGTCGGTGATACCAAGCTCAGTCGCTTCCCGCATCGAAGATGATGATCCCTACAACGCACTTCAAGCTGCTGTTCTCAGTCATATGGATCAAAAGAAAATCGCGTCCCAGAACCAAGCGGAAAAAACGAGCGCTTAACAGAGTCGCTGCGGAAGTGAATGTGTTCTTGCATTGCACAGACGACTTTTGAGGTTTCATTTCCCAGTTCCCGATTTCCAAGGGAACTTATTTCGAATTATTGGATTCAATCACAGGTACAATGGGTTTATTCTGATTGGTTGATTCTGTTCCAATCGTAAATCTCCCTTTGTTTTGTATTCGGTTAAAGAACTTCAAAACTTTACAGTGTACTTAGTAGGTGGGTGGTCGTTAGTTGTGTTCCGTGCAGATCTAATAACAACATTTTATAACAAGACCACTTTGTGTATGATGAAAACAAATAATTATATCGTATGTCGACAGATCAATGGCCAGAAGCACACGGTTTTAAGATGATTTTGGTTAAAGGTCACACAAAGTGCCCCTCAACGTGTTTCAATCGCTGCCTCACTCACCATTAGGCATTGCCATATTTTGAATGACGAATCATACAATTAGGGCCAACATCTAATAAAAGGAGTATAAAAGGCGTGTCTAATTAAAAAATATAATAACGGATGGGTTGATGGCTTTGGGTGGAGTTAACTTGGCTTTAGGTACTTCATAGTTCAAATATTCCGTTTATTTCTATTCCTGTTTCTGAAGCATTAATTCAATTTATTCAATTTTAGTGAAATATTTCGACTCTCAGCACTCTCTTGTTGGAATTGTGCTGGAACACTGAAAATCCACGTTTAAATTAAAATACTTTTTCAGTATTTTTTTATTTTATTTATAGTTTATTAATTAGTTCGTGTGTTTCTCATTTTCGTTTTTAAAAATATTGAATTTACTGAATTGTTAGTTCATTAAAATAATGCGTCGAAGATGATCAAACTTAAGTCGTCGTACTTGGGTCTGTCTGAAGTCTATAAAATCCGAAACCGTTTGACCGAACACCACGAAAATTGGTAAATATACATATGGATGTCATCATTGGGAGTGTTTGTGCCTTAATTTGGTGCGATATTATAACTTATATTATAACAAATTATATAATTTGACATTCGGGAAATTCAATTTTTTTGTATGAAATCATTATTTCTTCATCAGTTTGCCGCTAATAACTACGTCAAATTCGAAATGCAAAGTCTGACAAATAAAAATAATAAAAGCAGTTTAACTCAAATCGAAAGTTTAATTTGTTATTGGTGGTGCATTCAAAACGATAAAATAAATTCAGTCAACAAGACGAGACGAACATCGTCGTTTGCGTTTCTCAAACGCGATCCATTAAGTCCGGAAGGACGGATACAGTTGAATTCGGCGAGTTTGGCGTTTGATTACGATCTACAGTATATTATCGGGCCAATGAGCACTGTTTATGGAGTAGTAAAGTTTATATGTATGTTCACTTAAATATAAGAGTATAAAAGAACCACAAACCACAAAGAAGGCGAGCGGAAAAACCTAAAAGAAATAGGCAGGAGCCCGACGCGAACTCACATTATATCGCCGTACCAAAAATCGCTCAACGCACAATCTTAATTCTACATAAATCCCAAGCTACGCCTGAGTCACTGCTAGTGAAGTATGATATTTATTTTATTATAGGAACAGTATAGTTGGGAAATTATTAAATTTCGAAACCCAATGGCTGTAAATGTAAGTAAGGGTACACTCCCTACGTCCATCCGCCCGAGATAAGGGGCACGCCCCTACATGCATTAAGCTGAAATTTTAACATATCTCTTGAGCTCAAATTTTAAATCTGGATGGTATATCCCTTATATATATTAAATCCTTTGATGCAGAGCCGAGATAAACTGGCATTGCATTTTTAATCAATTATTTAATAATAAACTGTACAATGGCATTGGAGTTCTTGGAGTTCTTTCAGTGTAATGCTTTTTGGGGGAAATAGTGAAATTTAATTGTATTTCTAGGGATACAAAAAGGACCATTTCTATTTATCAGTGAGTGCGATTTTACATAATGATTTTAGTGGTGAGGGTCAAGAGACAAGTAACAGCGTCTGAGATAGGCGCTCCAATGTAGGGCATACAGTTGCACACTTAGACGACCAGTGCCTTCTCCGGACGACTGCTTCGGCTACATGTTCGGTTTCCTAGTGGGAAACGCATACTAATAAACCATTATCACAATGGATAATAGGAGTGAATCCAATAGTTTTCAGGTGACTGCTTTGATGGGCCATGCTACATCTAGCTGATAATTCTACCAGCTGAGTGAAAACTATAATATCTAACAATAAGCCCAGCCAAAGGACCATTTGAATTTGATTGCTGCTATTGCGCTCAATTCACTGCAATAAATAACTCAAAAGCTTTGATTTGTTGCATCTGAAAGTGCATCGCCTTCGCAGTCGATGGCTTAACTCGGAGAAATTTCGAACCAGAAATTCATGTTCAACATGCCAATTCGCATGTACACAAACACACTTGCATTGGGATCTCGAATGTAATCAATGGCCCAAGGTCAAAACGTTTGCTTTCGAAAATGAGGCTGATGCCGTTGCCGGCGTTAATAAATTACGTGTAAAACAACGTGTGAACTAACATAAATAATTTCCTTAATCCAGCGAACAACACAGATACAACACACTGTTGCACTTGCACACACTTATGACGGCGCAGTTGAGCAGGCCTAAATATGTTTCGAGTGCTCCGCACGCTTGTGCTTGTGCTTGTGCTTGGGGATGAGAATGGGGCGCAGAAGACAATCGATTAAGCGTAGATAAAAATCAATTTGCTGTAATAATAAATTGCTCAACTACTTTACGACGACGATGGGCCAACGTCGCAGGCAGCCAAGAGTGGCAGCAACTGTAGCGGCGCAGAGACCACGTCTGGCCGACAGCTGGATGCGAAAGTCGGCATCAGCGCAATTTGGCTTCATTTTTGCCAGTCCGAGGCGAATATTTAACAAATTGGCTTCGGGGTAATACTGAAAAATCAAAGCTCACAAATGATCAGCGGAAACACTCGCTTCACCAGCAAACGCACCGAATTGAGATACGCTTCTCGGCGTGTTTGAGTCCAAGCACATGAAATCCTCCTTCCTTGTAATGTGCATGGAGTACAACCAACAGAATTGAAGCACCGATATCCAACACTTCGACACAATCGTACCCGCCCTCCACACCTTTCGTCCCACCCACTTCCATTTCTATTAACCGTCAGACTAACTAATTCCAAAGACTGTGTTCTCAGTGCACTTGATTGCGTGCACGTGTTTCCTCGCATCAGCACCGACCCCTTATCAAAGAAGGAGTGAATCCCTAAGATGAAGTTACTAGAAGGTGCCTTGGATCTGGTTTGATCAACTCTAGCACTGAGTGCGCAGACATAGCGCCTCGAGCGAACACTTGCCAGCGAAATCACGATTCACAACTCAATTCGAGAGATGCGTTTTTGTGTTCGGAGTTGTTCGGTGTGGAGTTGAGAGGCCAAACACGTTTTCTAGTCTATGTCTCTGAAGTGAGTTGGATGCGTACTAGAACAGTTGGGCGGCATGAACTATGCTACTCCCGGCTGCGAAACTGTGAGACAAAAGTGACTTTTGAAGCTTCCTCAGAGAGGACTTTCCCTCGATTCTAGTGTAGTAAAATTCTTCTGAATTTCAACGTAAAGAATACTAATATAGCACTCTTCATTACAAGATGCTTTCGATTGATCCATCAAACTTTGTAATCCGTTGAGAACGAATCTCAAATGCTTTGGGCTGGCCTAAGAATTGTGTGTTTGTTTCGTTTGTGAAATCGAAGGCTTCATTTCATATTTGCTGAACTCGCCATCGGCTTGCCATTCACGTTGCCCCGAATGGCATGCAATGGAAGTCTACAAGTTTTGCAGCTGTTGCAACTCTGGCAAAATGAAGTACAAAGTTCAAAGTTTCGCAACTTAAATAAACTCATCGCAAAGAAAGAAATCAAGATTGACTCTGCAAAAGCAATCGCTTTCGAGAGTGGTGGGCACTGCGAGTACCTTCAGCTGGCCAAAAAGTTTATGCATTAAATGCTATAATTCAGACTTAAGGATCACTTAAATACGCTATACTTTTGAGGCGGGTTTTATACTTTTAAAGATGGTTCACGTGACATAAAGTTGTTTTACACAGACATCTGGAAGGTAGGTTATATTGGTATACTAAAATAAATTTTTTTACTGATCAATGGTTCTACTCTGTCGAAACTTATAATGTGCGATAAGAATGCCCTAGGGAATATCCCCCAAAGAAACAAAAGTTATGTTTGTGTCTGTAGTAGTCTTTAGCACTGCGGCCGCAGTAATGGTGCCCGAAGAGGGCTGAATAAATTGGTTAAAGGTTTTGTGTTGATGGCTGGCGAAGGCCCATGATACCCTTTCATCCTCAACTCTTTTAAATCTTCTAAGTCCCTCTCCGTGTTTTCCTTAAAATCGATTTATTTTTGTTTGTAATTTTATAATTAATATGGCGGTCTCGGTAGCCTAGCGCAAGTGTAAGTCTAAGTCTGGCGACCTGGAAGTATTGGTTTCGAACCCCACTTGAGGCGTAGTCCAACCATTTTATACGTTAACACAAAGGGTCTAAGTGGGTCGGCAAGATATTGCAGTCAGCCGTCGCAACCTGGATATTACAGAGGCTGATATTTGTACGTCACCGTACACTCCGTAGGCTTCGAATCTCATCCAATAAAGACGTTTATATGATGCCGTTAGTTTTTCGTGTTAAAGAGTTGGCCCATTAGACGTGAACACTCTTAGTACTAAGTGGAGAGCGAGCGTTGTTTATTGTAAACTGAATTGAAAAGGAAATTAAACTGCGAAAAAGAGGACAGATGCACCAACAGCGAAAAGGCAAACGAATTGAGGAAAGCACGGATTGGGAAAACAAACAAAAAAATAAAAAAAAATTGAAAATACAAAAAAGGAAGCAAGAACTTTTAAACATGGCGCGAACATAATGTCCTGTGTCCTTGCACGTTTGGTCGCCCTCCTCGGTTTTGTACTCCTCTCGCTCGGTGTTTCTGTTAAAAATCGAACGTTGATTTATGGCATGTGCAAAAAATCAACAACAACAAAGAAAATATATATATATATATATATATATATGCGCAGAACGAGGAATTGCAACGTTGACGATGCTGATGAGGTTGAATTGTTTTTGATGTGCACATGGAAACGTGTAAAATGCGGTACACACCGACACAAACACACACACGTTGCATGCAACATTGGCTGCAATCGTCGTTGTTATTTCTCGTGGTGCTGATGATGCTGATGGTTGACGATGAGGCTGGGCCGCCTTTGTTGCATTCAACCGCATATTCATGTTTGCAATTTCGCACCGAAAATTGTTTCAGAGCCGCTTGATTATTATTTGTGACAGAAAGGATGTACAACCACCTTGACACACACACACGCACAGTTCCATTCATCGATTCGATTGAAATGCAGCCTGCACTCAGATGCGAATGGAAAACTCATTGTTTGGCGAAAAAAAAACTACAACGACTACGGCAACTAAAAAAAGAAGTAAATGAAATGGAAAATGACAGAGGAGCATCACATCGCGTAAAAAACTGCGAATGCAATTCATAGCGCATAAATTTAAAAAACGCGTGTCACACGTCGAGTTTCGATTGTTCGCAAATTAATATAGAGAGTCCCAACTACACCACTGATGCTCCTGCTTCTCCATTTATTGCTGCTATTTTCTGATTACTTTGAAGTATCGCCATTTAAAGCTTTGGGTTGATTGACAATGTGCAAAAGCATCTCAGCCAATGCCAAGAGTTTAAGAAGTCAGACTGTCCGACTACTTCAGCCGATTTAATATATACTCGCTAACCATTTTGTAAATGTTTAATTTCCTCTTTCAAAGAGGAAATTTAGACTCAAGTGAGACTGCACAAATAAGCGGAAACAGCGTCATGCGTTTTATCAAAAAGTCATAATTTACCACAGACGGTTTTCATCGGTTCGCAAAACATTCGCCGCATCCCAAAAACCAGATCGAAATGCGCGATGAATGAGTTGATTAGCAGAGAGGTTGAAGCGTACCACAGGAAGAAAGCTTGGCTATTTAGCACAGCAAAATGAATGAATAGACATTTTCAGACATCATTTCGACTATTAGAACCAATATAGTGGGTCGCAGTATATGAGTCTAAGCGGACTTAGGAATAAACCGCGACTACAAATAATTTTATCCTCGATTCCGTTGCCAAATAGGCAATCATTACTCAACGAGATACGTCTATTTATTATATGTCCCATGTCTATATATTATGGTCCCATGCCTCATGCCCGATGGATCGACTCTAGGCTAGGGTTTGTCGATCACTTTTCGACTACCTTTATCATATGTTGGTAACCATTACTAGTAGGCACTAGAGATCTGCATGAATGTAGTTATGGCGGCATATGAAACACTCACTCTGAATATAAGTGAATGTTTAGCTGTTCTCTTTTATATGAGTATGTGTACATGATGCCTCTGTTTCTCTAATAGACAGTTCCTATACATATGTTCATATGCCCACGTATTACTGGATGCATGCTGTATAGGGTGCAGTAAATTGTGCATGTTTAGAGCAAAAAGTTGATCGCTTTCTCTTTATTATCTCGAGGTAATAGTCATTGTGGAATAAAATTGCATTATATTTTACTATAATATAATTTTTAATGGGGAGGGTTCCAGAACAACACATTCCCAGACCACGACTGTCATTGTCGATGACCTATGTTTGAAGCTTTTTCACGCATTGGCTGTGAAGAGGTGACTACTCTGACAACTCGCTCGTAGTTGACACCCCAATCACATGGCAGGAAAGACGAAGCAGCTACGTGAAAGCTGAGTGTGTTTTTCAGTTTGAGATGTGTGTATGTGTGCTACTCAAAATAAAAAAGGATAATGGAAAAGTTTGGAGTGTTTTCCATAGTGTATACCACAAATGAAATGTGTAATTTTTGAAAGTTTTCGCTCTGTCTCCCCTTCTCTCTTTTCACTCTCTTCTTTCCACATCCCACACAGAGAACACAATTTTCATTAATGATAAATACGAGACTGGATAAATTTTCGTGTAGTCAGCCTTTTTCATGTGTGAGTGTTAAAAAGGGTCAATTAACTAATTGTGCACAGAGGATGAACATTGCGACATCGCTAGTGGCCAGTGGAACTAGGTGGACATGTGCATCATTTGCCTTAATTAAGCAGCCACATGGAGTGAAACTGGATGATGAGGCCCTTGTACGGGTAACCGAAATAGCTGGCAATATGGTCACTTCGATGGCTAAGATTACAGACGCCATAGAAATGGATAGACGTCATTCGCTAAAACAAACAAAAGGGAAAACCAAACTATCGCAGGCGGTAATAAATCAATGTAAATGTCACCATCATCAAAATTAACATTAGCTTCATCGTTGCGCTTAAAGGGACGAAATGCAGGCCCAACCCTGAAAAGTGCGTTGCCGAAATCAGTGCCGCTGTATGGCCACGCCTGTCAAGAGAGATCGAATGAACTGTTCCGTTGTGTGCATGTAATTGAGTGTATATCTGACTCTGTTTGTGCGTGTTTTTGAATTGTATCTGAACCTGATTGGCAGTTTTCTCAGTCGCGTATTTGCAATGTACTCAAAATAATTTAAGAAGAATGCAACTTTTCCAAATGTTCCTCTTAAAAGTTCTATTGGCAATAAATATCCATCAATTTAATCGAACCATGGGGGATGTTACCTACAAATATTTTAACTCCATTCACCCCATGATATTTAGCTTGCACAATTATTGAAATCTCGATCAACGCTATAGTAGATATAGTAGGATGCCCCGAGTCTTTGGGCCTCATCACTTTCACTTATGACTGAGGCTTTTCTACATTCAGTTACACCCACATAACTCAATGGAAGATTAAAAACCAACAACAGCGTTGAATTAGCCGCTTATTTTGGACAACAATTATATATTAAATATATATTAAATCAATTTACGAGTAACATCATTAAACTGTGGCCACTAAACGCTTCCTTTTTCTCTTGCAGGTAAACACCCCTTGACTGGAAGAATCCCCGTCAAAGGTAAATTATCCAACTCCCACAAAATCTGAACAGAACTTGGCACTCGATTTGCTCGAAAATTCGTTACAGAATTCCTGTTGCCGCCGCCATATCTGATTGCTGTCAGCATTAAAACTGCAGACTTGGCAAAAACACCATTCCACTAAACAACTAAGTAACTGGAAGACAGACAGCTGTGCAATAGGACAGTCAGAATAGCGCAGGGCAGTGCGGTACAGTGCAGAGCAGGGCAGCTTGTTAACCCACAGAATAGCCAATAATACACATGACCAGTGCATTCGTATCTCAAAATGTATATTTTTCGATAGCACAAAGGCATTTTAGCTCAATGTGGCGAACGAGTGAGCAACGAGCGAGCGAACCATCGAGCCATCGAGCCATCGAGCCAGCCACCAAACGAGTGAGTGGCAACAAAGATTATAAATTGAAATTGAGTTCATAAAACACGAATCAGCAAAACGTTTAACATCTTTATTTCCACGAATAGCTCAGTCATGTTGCCGGTCTGACAGACAGTCAGCCAATTCTGCAGTACTGAGCTCCATGCGCGAGTGCGACTGCGACTGCGAGTGCGAGTGCGACTGCAATCGAACAGACTCACGTCAATTGCGCGACGACGAGCACTTCGATTGTAAGCACGCCATCTTCGCAGACAGTCAACGAGTCGCTAATGGACGGACTGAGAGGCATACAGTCAGGCAGGCGAGCAGGCGGGCAGGCGGGCATCCATACAGGCCGACAACTGGACTGTCGAATTGACTGACTGACAGAGGGACGAATCGACTAGGTGCTTGCAGGCAATGCCAACTAGATAGTTGGCTGGGTGAACGAATGAACGACGACCAACGGTAACGCAAACCTAGGTGCGGTGGCGGGGCGAGTTGATGCTCATAGCGAACAGCCCGGAATGTGCACGCGTTGAATTTCTTGTAGACGTGAGATAAAAATGTGCGACATTGCAACAGTTTCGCGAACGTGCAACGAGCACTTGCTCACCTCGCTTGTCATCTTCAAGACGCACAGTTGTGCTCAGATGAGCTGGTGTTGGAGTTGGCGTTGATGCGCTTCGGCAGATGACGCCGCTCTGATGACATACCGATACTCTTAATCTAAGCGAATAAATGTGAATAAATATGTAAATGAATCAGAGATTGTGATGGCAAGTGTTGGTAAACGCTTCATAAGGTCGTTGTGGGGCCTTCTTTGGCAGCATTTATTGAACTTATTAGTTGGTCCCATAAAATAACAGTATATCTTTTTTGTTTGATACTCCAAGTAATTACATTTTTATTTTAATAATTCATTTTTAATTTTGAAAATTAAAATAATCTGGTACCACGGTAATTGCCAATCCGAGTAATAATTTTGTACATGAAAGCACCAATAATGTAAAGAGGTACGCATTACAACGCATGAGAACAACCTACTTCTTGGAATATCATCTAATCAGTGTCTATCTCAAATCTCTACAATAACGAGCTCCGGCCATCACATATACCTTGTTGGAAGGAACCAACTTCTTTTTTTTAATTTGCTGTTATCAGCACTTATTTGATTACGTGAATATAATTGTCGGTCTCTGTCCGGAAATCACATTCATGCACGTATTCCCATACATACTTCAAAAGCTACAGTGAAAGTGCCACCCCACCCGAAGTATTATTCTGATTGAGCTACTTGGATTCACTTTAAAATAACCGATAAAGATTAAAGAACTAGCCCGTCGATTGAAGCACTACATATCCGCAAATCTATATCGAGAATATATGTATCTTAGGGATCTTTCTTAATCAAACTCACATAAAGTTGAATTGGTTTAATGACGCATTCGTTTTCTTCTCTCCTCAGTACATTTAAAAACAAGCCTTTCCCACACATCCTTAAAACGAACTTCGGTCGCACTTTTTATGTGTGCATCAAAGTGGATGTGTTAATATTTCGTTGGTCAAAAGATACGAGTAAAACACACAACGGCGATGAAAAGTATCTAAAAGGATGAGCAGCGCGTTGAAAACATGTTTCAGTAATCGGACGCGCGACCAGCAAAGACGTGGTAATGGACTGAAGCGTTTCATGGAGCGAGGAGAGATGCGAAAAACGCCATCGAATGTCGATAAAACGGGAATGTGGGCAATTGACCAGCGAGCATAGAAACAATAAAACAACACGAAATTTGGAGTGCCAGAAAAAAAGAGATGGGTAGAACATACATAGCAAACGAGTCACGAACGTTGAAAAATGTGTACACAGCTGATGAGGACATGGACGTTGAAGGCGTCCGGCTGCGCTGCGCTGCAGTGAGTTCAGTTGATTCCAATCAAATCGAGTAGAGTAGAGTGGAGGCGACTCGACAGCAACTGACTCAAGTTGAGTTCAGCTGAAGACTCTCAGACGCTGATAAATGCGCGGAAAATGCAACAGCTGCCAGTTTGGCTGCCAGTTGTAGCGGAGTTTGGCCAGGCTTGCAGCGATGCGTATGCGGAGCAGCGAACCAGCAAACTGTTTGGTAAACAAATCATTTTAAAGGATTTTCACACACAATCTGTCTTCGACCCGTTCCCTGGGTCGCAAAAGGAACTGGCCGGACTAGATCGGTTAGGCGCGGCTCAGGCAGACATTGCGAAACGTGCTCACGTCCATGGTGCTCAGACAAAGTGAATTCATCAAAAGTGCGGTGGAGTGCGGAAGAAGACATTTGGTGCGAGGGAACCTGTTTAGACCAGACACAACAAATGAAAAACAAAACAAAACAAAGAAGAACGCACAAAGTGACGGAAGAAAGAGAAATAAACAAAAGGAGTTCGAATCGATCGACCGATCGGGTGTCGCACCGACTGCGACGATGACTTCGAGTCAGTGCGCCGCCAATTGTTCGTGGTAAAAGAGAAAGTTGCGCCTGTTCTCGAATCAGTTGTTATCTCATATGAAAACCTAAACATCGGATTATAAGTCACAGTCCAACCATTTTCAGTCTTATGCAATGTCAAGTCACCGGCGAGAAGGACCTGCAGGCGTGCCTCTGTAGCCGGCTGTCTATTCATCGCTTTGTATCCGTGCGATTTTAGTGCGACAACCGGCATTAGATACACTTTCACAACGGCAGCCGGGACGCATCGCCTTTGCCTGCCAGCTCGCCGTGTGCGACTTGTGTTTGTTTGTGAAACAGTCGCAGGCACTCGAGTCACACTTGGTCTCGCAGTCGCATTATCAGAATGCAGCCGCGCACTGCTGCGCGTGCAATTTCGCATATTATGCAATTCCAGTCACTCTCATCGCTCGCCCGGCTTCCCTGTCGTTCTTGGCTGGCTGGCTTACTGGCTGGCTGGCTGGCTGGCTGTTAAACTCAAGGTTATTGAAAAGTGCAAGCGAATTTTTATGAGTCATTTTCTGGCTGTCTACGATTATTTGCCTCTCAGCTGGACTGGATTTGGTGTCTGTTTGGGCTTGCGTGCTTCGCCTGCTCATTTATGCGGTTGCAAAATGGTAACAAGGTCACTGCTATATGCGAATGTGTGCATGTTTCTGTGGAAAAGCGCTTTTCTTGCTTTGTTTCACTGGTCGCGGTTCATTATTATATGATAATTTCTATGTCTTTAGCTGTCTGGTTGTCTGTCTCTCCGCTCGACCCTCAGCACTAATGTCTAGGCATGGCGCACTGGGAATATTTGCGTAATAAATTATGGATTATCATTTGGTCTACATGTGTCTGAGGTCTACAAATCGTATTGGTGAAATTAGTGTAACACTAAGAGTTTGACACAGTGGGCTCCTTAAATAAGAGTATTTCTTCGGCGTCCTTGATAGGAATTATGGTTGTAACTAATCTGGAACCTTTTGAAGGCCGCACTCGTGACTGAACTACTTATGTTCGTATATATTTTAATAGTAATATACAAATCGATCTTTCCTGGGTGGTAGAGAATATGTTGAATATTTCGTGTAGGGAAGTCGAAATGAATATATCGAATACACACATTTTATAGACACAAATGCGGAAAAATTGTTTTTCCCATGAGCTAATTTCATTGGACAACTTACCAGTTGTATCCAGCTTCAGAAGAACAGACGGTATGTTTTAGAAAAGACTATCTAATTGATTCATAAAACGACTAAGAAATAAGAAAGTCATCGGGATAAATATTGGCAGATTGCTGCTTATAGGAGAAAATTAGCCGAACAGGGTGTAAACTTGGTTACAATAACAGACATAAAAAAATAACATTACGCGACTGTTAGTGAGGTATGAGCCCATTGCAATCGAATTTCGTTGACCGGTTAAACTGTACTCAACACACCAGAGGAGACCACCTTTGTCTTATAGACCTAGTACGTGAATTCGGCTATGCCCGGGTTTTAATACTCTTCACACCTACCATGATCATGTATTTTAGCACACAAAGTTATTCCACATTAGATTATTACATTGATTTTTACTTAGGGAATCTTCACTATTCATACTGTAGTTGATACTGTGTATTGACACCAAGAAAGTCCACCCAAATTTCAATGCTATGAAAACCGCAAAGCATGAACACAAAGCAGGTACTCCAGAATGACGAAATTTCCCAAAAAGCCTTTAAGAGAGTATAGAATGAAATTAGTCGAAATAGCTTACTACGTTGAGATCCAGAAAATATTATACATATGTATATATGTTCATATAACATCAGTCCATATTTCACCTCTATAGGTCAACAAAGAAATAAATGTTGTAATAAGAACTTGACTTTGAATCTGCTGTTTGTATGAAAGTTATCCCACGTAGAGGCCAGATTCCGCCGGCTCCGATAAACCCTAGTTGTAAAGGTATATGTGGGCTGTTTTCATGGTGAATTATATTTTGACCGAAAGAAACACCACGTATGGATAAGACAGCGGTCTAATGAGAAAAAGTTTCCATTAGTTTCGAGTTTCAAATCGTTATCTTAATGTTATAAAGCTGCTCAATACCTGACTTCGTCTTAACGATATCAAGTCTTTTATTTTATTATACCAAATGGACGAATTTGTTCAATGTTTGCGCCCAATATTTGCCTATTAAATTTTTGGTTAGCACAAAGATTTCAGCATTTATGAAATTCAAGTCTGCTAGGGAGACATGCAAAAAGTGGAGAACAACACAAAAAATTCGAAGGGCGGAGGATGACGAACAAAAAATAATAAACCGCCGTATGTATTTAGCGCAGACACGGGCGGATATTTTTTGACGTTTGGGCCGCGCCGCGCCGCAGTAAGGCGAGCTGAGTCGCGAAGAGGCGAGTTGAGTCCAGTCGAGCTGAACAAGCTGTGCCGCGAACAAAGGCGTAAATGGTTGCAAGCATGGCGAAAAAGGCAAGGCGGGAACGTTGGGGACGTTTGCCAGTATCGGCGACGGTGACGGTGACGGTGACGGTGACGGCGACGGAGGCGGCGGCAACTGGTTAAAAAGGAAACTGACACAGCTGGAGGGCACCATCGGCAACAAGAACAATGGCGAAGATCCTTTGTGCGCGTTCATGCGAAAGGTAAAAATGTGAACTCGACTATGGCGGCTGTGGCTGTGGATGTGGCTGCGACGTTGGCGGTTGCAACTATCAAAGGGATTCTTCAGCTTTAGTGTCCCGGTTGAAATATTAAATTTTAAAAGCTAAAAACTTCGCTGAAATCAAATGGAAGCATCAGCATACGTGCTTCATCTGTTTGTGTATATGTGTACCTGTATAAAGTGTGTGTGTGCTTTTGTGCCTTGCTGGTTGCAACTTTAATTTCCTTCGTCATCGACAACGTTGTCATTCGCAGGGATGAACTACAGGATATCCGCCGCAAAAAGCCCACAGACTCAGACTCAAAACTGCGTCACGGCGCCGCTGATGCATTGCCGCGCGTGTCGAGTACGTGTGTGTATGTAAATCATCTGCACACCAGGATGCGCTGTGGGTGGCCAAGCTGCGAACGAGCGACAGAGCGAGTAAACAACCAAACAACGAAACGACTGCCTTGGTGGCGGCAACAGTGATGCCGACCGCAAAGGGCACACCGAAAGCTTTTTGTGTCAACGCCATCAACAACACTGAAATCAATTCAATGCTGAGCTCCCCCTGCCGCCATACTCCCTTTGCAACTCATCCTTCGACACTGCCACTATGTCGACAACTCAGTTCACAACAAACAATGCCGTGATTGGGTGAGAGGGTATTAGGATGTTATACGCTGTGGCTGTGGCTGTGGCTATGTATTTATGTTTCTTCCCCAGCCTATTCTTGTTCTCGTTCACCTCTTCCATCTTCCATTTCTTGCCATTTACTCAACTAGCTTTCAACAAGCGACTGTGGAGTCGAACGAACCATCAGAGAGGGGTCCAGTTGAAGGGAATATGTCCAGGGCTTTACTCAAAGACCAATCGCAAATTTTGCTTGATTTCCCACCTACGGACACTTTAAGCATTCAAGTAAATTCCGGCACTCGCCTTGCAATCCTATCCAAGATCGAACAACTCACACGTGCATGGATGCAAATGAATCTATCGCTGTCCGCAAATGCCGCGCCATAAATTACAAACGTCTGACATGCCAATTTCAATTATTTAATCAATAATATTAATTTTCGTATCATATTTTGTCACAGGCAATAAATGTGGCAGTTGTAAAACAATGCAGGACAGAATGCGCACAATGCGATTGCATGCAGTCGGCGTATCTGTGAACACAAGTATCTGTGAATGTGTGTAGCTCTTTTTGTGTGCATTTGTATGCAACGCAACAGTGCAAAATGAGGACAATTGTGTGTTAAAATGAGTGAGTGTGGTGTTGGGGAAAGTGCCATGTTGCATTAGCATTTCATATATACCACCGCGTAGCAATTTGTAATGCATACCCTTACTCCAACCCCAATGTAACCACATGGCTTTTAGCAGTAAAATTAGCCGATTTGAAGCTCGCCACCCAATTAGCTGCATACTGTACTCTTACTGTATCCACGCTTTTCACTTCAATTTAGTCAAAGGAAGAATTCAATGAAAAGCTCACACTTCATCTGGAACGCATTCGTTGCTATTTTTTAATCAAAGTGTCAATCGTCCTCGTCGCCGTTCTTTAATTTATGACCAATAAACTTCGAACGCTGTACAAGAAGAATTTCATTTAGCTGTCACCCAACTAAAAGAAAGCAAGCCAGCAAACAGCAAGCAGAAATGAGTGTCCGATGTGACTTTTCTTCTGAATGAGCTGCTTAAACGAATTTAAAGCTTGAACTATCCAATTTTGCCATAGTTGGAATCTCCTCGCTACCTCAGACGCTTTTGCATTTTGTTTATATAAAGCGACTGTAATTAAACGGCTCCCTTTTGAGGCATTGCAATGCCATCACCCCTAGGTCCACTATCGAATAATTTACTCATAAATTCGGTTAACCTTAGTCAATCATAATTTAAGAGCGGCTGCATTGTTCTATTGCCATTCGCCACTTGATTATAGAACATTTGGCGTCGTTTTAATTCTGTGCCATTAAGGAGCGAGTCCACAGACAAAATCGAAGCCATAAAAAAGGAGTGTGAGCACATCCAGTACTTGGCAATTTTCTCTCTATCAAACAGGCAGAAAAGCCAGTGAAGTGGTAATGAGAACGTTTGTGAGTGAGATAGGTAGAGAGAGTGGTAGAGAGTCTGAAGGCATAAACGGCGGCTGTGCGAACGAATGCCAGCAAGCAAACACCCGCCAGCGCAGAAGATAAATGTCGACAAAACGATTTGTATCTAATTTTATGAGGTCGTAAAAAGCAATCATTTCGCCATTTACCACAAGGAGGCGAGTCACTAAACTGGCGGCAGCCACAACGAGAACAGCCAAAAGAAAGTGAAATCTTGGATTACAGATGGCTTGTAGTACAGAGCCAGAGACAGAGACAGACACAGATGCGGATTCAGATACGGACACAGAAGCAGACAGAGGTACAGACAGAGAGTTGTACTTGGCGACAATCTTAGCACAAGGTTAATTCAGTTTGGCCCTGTTTGGGATAAAAAACGTTCTCATTAGGCTATTTTCATATTATTTATTTATTTATTTATTTTTGGTTGGGAGTGGAATTGAATTTTAATTTCATTAATTGTGTTTTCATCAAGTCTGAGTTGTCTGAAAACGGATGTCTTTCTTACAACATTTTTATATAATTGTTGTTTTGTTTGTTGCGTCTGAGCACAACAAGGCTGAAAGATTTCTGCTTAATGACTGTCTAACTTAGTACTTCCGGTCAGAAACAGAGTTATGAATTTTTAAAAGACTAACAAGAGCAAAAAATAAATAAATAAAACAAAACAAAGAAACGAAAAAAAAACAACTAAATAGAAAGGAATCGAATTACTGGTTTCGGCTAAGCCGAATTGCTTATACCCTCTTTGCAGTACTAATTCCGTGCGATCATCTTGGACCTAGGTGGCGTATTTTATTATACTAGTTTTTCGCCCAGTGGTCTATATCAGACTATACAGAAGGCTTATGAATATTTGTTCGTTAAAATACATTAAAATCGTCATCAACATTTGCTAAAAAGTAAGAAGGAGAAACATCAAGGAAAGTTTCACACAGACCTGTTATATTGCGAGCGCAGGTGCGCACATCTCTATTACGCTGACTCAACTTTACTCACACTCTCCATCACGCTCCCTCTTCTTCGATTACACTCTTTAACAAACTATCTCTCCATTAGTCTCACTCCCCATTACTATCACTATCCATCGCGTTCCAACTGTCCATCCTACTCACTCACCATTACTCACACTCTTGCATTTTCCCGCTCGTTGAACTAAAGCCGAGCTCTTATATATGCCAGCGCTTATATTTTGTTGTTGCAATTAACTTAAAGTATTTTTAATGTGTGTTTAGATACAAGTTTTAAACTATAGCTTTGCATTGATGTATGTTCATGTTAATACGATGTGTCTATAATAAGTTGTTAGGTTGATTTCAAAAGAAAGGTTGACGAATTCATATACAGGTTAACATGATAAAAGCTGTAAAATTTTAATATTAGATGAAAGTACATTGGCAAATTCCAATCTCCATGCTACAGTAGCTTCAGGAAAACGTCGTTCGATCGTTCAAACTCCATTTCAATGCTGATGTTCCCTTATCTGCGTTCGGAGTGCAAAAACCGACAAACAAAAACTCTTTAATTAAAAATGAGTTCTAATTAATTAAATTCAATTTTCTTGTATTTATAACAGTGAAAATTTGTATTAATTAGCAAGCATAAAACAAAGAACTGGCAACATTACGGAGAACCCTTGGGACCAAGCGGGATTGCTTCGGTGCAGCCGAGTGTGGCCGAACCCAGAACAAAATAAAAATGCGCAATAAAATTCAATTTAATGAGAAAATCGAAAACAAACGTAACACGTGGTGGAAGACAACAGCAAACGCACTTTCGGCAGTGCCGCAGGCTTAATACCCTTGAGAGGGTGACGTCCAACATATTATTCTATATTATTCTATACCTAATATGTCGGTGTATAATCAAATGCCAATGAAGTACTTTCTGAATACTCAGAGTCCCGTATTTTTAAAGTTCATAGAGAGGAAGTAGAAATTGAGATTGTCAAATAAGTATTATTGGTGTAAGGTTCTAATTCTAAAATTAGGCCATTTCATTGTCTGGTTCAAGCTTCATGGAAGAGTGCGTAGGGCTTCGTTTTGGCTCAGCTGACAATTTGAGCCAATCATTGTAAATTGCTTGAGACGAGGTTTCACTTTGACAGTAAACTATGAGTTACTAAACAAAACAAACGTTGTTAATTGCTAAAAAAACGAATAAACAAATCTGTTAATTTTAACACAATATTTGTTTATCTATATACAAAATTGGGTGGGTATGTTTGTCTGCGTGTCCGCCGAAACCGCTGGACTGATTTTGATGAAATTTTCAGGAAAACTCTAGAATAGCCTGTCGAGTAATGCTGTAATGCCTTAGTACACCGCAAAAGTAATAAGTGCGAGCTAAAGGCGGCTATATCTGCCATGTGAAATTAATTAGAAAAATTTGATTGTTGTCCACCATTTTTTTCGTGTGATTGAAGTAAAGTGTGTTTCAGGAGTTATTTCCGAAGTTTGTAAGCTCACTTCTCTGTCGGTTCAGGTGGCAACGCTGACTATTTCTGGCATTTGTGTTCTATCATAGTCAACATTTTTCAATAGACCAGTCAGCACGGCGTCGAAATTGTTGAAACTCACTACGCAATTTCCTGTTCTGTTCGAAAAAGTCATCTTCAGTGATGAAGCGCACTTTTGATTGAATGGCTTTGTCAACAAGCAAAATTACCTCATTTGGAAAGAAAGTAGTCGGTAGCAGTATCAGAGTCTCCACTACAGCCTGGAAAACGGACTATTTGGTGTGGATTTTGGTCGGCCGCCTTATTAGTCCATGCATCTTTCGCAATGAAAATGGCCAGACGGTAACTGTTAATGGAGTACGATTTCGGGATATGGTCACTGAGTTTTTGCGACCTCAATTACATGGATGTGGACAATATGTGGTTCCAGCAAAATAACTCGATAACAACTCGAGAACAACATCGTAATAAAAACCGTGGAGGCCATTCGAACATTATTTTCAAAATATAATAAGGATCTTGACGAAACGTCATAAATATACAAAAGTTATAAAATTATAAAGTTACATTTACATTACAACTGTTGTCGTATACACAAATGTTTACATTTTATTAATGATTACAATTTATTAATGATTAGTGATTTTATTCCAATATAACATGTTATTCTGAAAAATCAAACTTGTTTAAATTTTACAGAGTATAGTTACAAAATAACTTGACAACTATACTATTAATATTACGAGTATAGAGTATATGTATAGTGAAATAACGAAACACAGCTAAGGAAAAGAGGAATACAAAAACCCTAATTATTAATGAGATAAAACTTACAAATACTAACTAACAACTAGGGTTGGCATACTAACCCTTAGACAAGTCTTCAGTGTGGCCTGAAGCCAAATTGCCAAGATGGTATTATGCAGTGAGTATCTAAATAAAGGCTGAGTCTCTGCTTTAAAATTTTTTCAAAAACTTCGGCAAAGCAACACAGTAAGCTAAAAGGACGATGGTTGTCTGATTATTCCGGAGATTTACTAGGTTTATAAATAGCGATTATTTTGGCAACTTTCCAGACTTGCAGGAAGTAGCCGATTCGAAGACAGTCATTGAATAAAGTAGCTAGATAACGAAGGACAGATTTTTAATGCAATGTTGGGAAGACTGTCAGTGCCTGGTGATTTCTTTGCTTTTAGTTCTAGAACAATGGACGCAACTTCATCAGTAGTCACCAGAGGTACATCGGAGTTGAGCAGATCAGTTAATAGACGCATCCAATGTTTGACCATGTCACTAGTAACACCCTCCGAAAGATTGCCTTCTAAATAAACATACTATTTGAAAATGCCGAAAACAAACGGAAAATTAAATTAATTGAAATAACTACTAAATTATGTTTCTTCACGAAACGATGATTATAAATAATATATATTTATAACATCGTCAACAAACTGACCGTAGCTGCATTGAAAAAAATATTCAAAATGTCATATACTAATCACACAATTGATTGTGATAAACTGTTAACTCTGAGTGTTGACAATATTATTGTGAATTTTTATATTTATTGTGAATAAGTAGTCTAGGTGAATAGGTGCATATGGTAGTTATGATGTATTTGTATAACAAATATATGTATATATTGTGATATATTTGTATGTTTGTTGTCGTTCTCACCAAAAATTTGCAAAAATAATAAGTTATTTATTACATTTTCTGTGGTTATTTCAATTAATTTCCTCTTTTCTTTTGTTTTCGGTATTTTTAAATTGTTTGTTTACATTAGTTTATAGGACAACAGCTGATCTATGATGTCAAAGAACGAAATCGGTCGTTCACGAAATATAGCTTGTAACTTTATAACTTTATAACTTTTGTATATTTATGACGTTTCTTGAAAACCCTTATTATTTTTATTTTTAGTAATTGTTTTTGTTCTAAATAAATTGTTAATTAAATTAAATTCGTAACACAAATACTATGTAACTCATCTCTGTAATTTTTTTTATATCAATTACCATATGAGTGAGCGGACTTGCTCAACGCTCAGAGTTAACAGTTGAACACACTCAATTGTGCGTTAAGTTTACGACATATGTTGACTTTTTTTTTGTGTGGAGCTGTGGTCAGTTTTTTACGACGTGTTAAAAATACAACGTTTATAACATATACAACACATTTACGACATTTCGTGAAGATCCAAACTGCTATTAATTGCATTGTTACTCTAAGATTTTTTATAGTTCCAAATTTTCCGAGCTAAACTGAAACTATGATCTTCTCCAATTGTACTATAGGATCAATATATGTTTAGCTAAATATTATTATTTATTGATTGTAACGATAGTCTGCAAGTCAATGAGCGATATGTCATAATCATATTTGAACATACAAGAATTATGCACGTGGTATATTGCACTGTCGCGACTAGTCGCCAGGAAATTAAAACAAAAACAAACTATGGCAGTGAAACAGAAAAAACCACCAACAACACCAATTTTCTCTCAATTGGATGTGTCTTTCTGGAAAAACGAAATCAAAACATTGGCTCTTCCGCCACCTTCACCGGGATGGGACTTAACCTACCGACTACTGTGATAATTTACTTATTGAGTGGAGTAATTGGATATTGGATTTATATTACAAGTGGCTACAGCACTAAACTGTATGTCGCTTCATTGTTGTCATCACTTTTTTCAACACCTATTCCGTATAAGGAGAATTACGCCTACTTGCTTGCAATTTCCAATTTGCCATATGTTCCGCGCCAATTTTAAACGCCTGTCTTTGCTGTGAGGCCACAAAATATCAAGCTAACCGTATTTATTCCCTAATTTTTCCGCTAACGGCTTTCTACATATATATACATACTCCGCCACAGTCTACAATATTTGTTGGTCTGTATGCACACGTACAAGTTTGAGTTTACATCGACATTTCTACACTTTCAGGCGGCCGACATTCAAATCAGTTCGCCACCAAAGCCAGCGAACGAACACATGAAAGCTGCAACTTTTATGATTTATTACTACTATTAAAACAGCAAAAACAACAAAACGAAGCATTCTTAGTCTACCTCAGACGGCCAAAAAGCACAAGAATATTTAAAAAAAAAAGGAAAAACGGCAATTATTCCGTCCCGACTCGAGTCTTTTGTTGCGCGTGTGTGCCCATACCTGTAATCAAAATTTTCTTAGAGTCGAATTAGAACATTTTTCATGGTACACTCCAAAGCCAAAATGGCCGTCCTTTTCGGTATTTATTAAGTTCGGAACTAAGTTCTTGAGCAAATTGTATTGTTGCAACTGGGGTAACGCAAAGAAAATAAAATGAAGATAAAAGAAAACACCTGGCGCAGTTCGCAAGAGTTTGTCAGTTCGACTCACACGTCATGGCTTAGTGAAGAAATCCACGGCGCATAAAAATCGATTGTCGAAGGTTCGCTGTAATAAACTTGGATCTGAAAGGTTTTTCGAAGTGTCTGAGCCAGGCCATTGTAACATGTTCGGGGAGAATTTCTGCTCATAATGTATTCAGCGCCACGCCAATCCTAGAGTAAAAGAGTGCCAACCATTTGTTGAAATAGGTTAAACACAGTATTCCATGAACATAATGTAAACACCAATTCAGTATGCTTGAACACACCTAAGACCCATGCCACTGCCCCACACATGCAGTGTTAGTACTGCAGCTGATCAAATTGCGCATTGCGTTAGGGGTTTAAAACTGGCCTGCTTCTGGCTTCTAGCAAAGCACCGCCAATCACTTCTCCAGATCAGAATCATCATAATCATTCGCATTACCACATCAAAGTCAATTATGGACTCCAATGACGCCGCCGCTCAGAGTTTCGGACACACGTTGAGAAAATTGCGTCCGCCAGTTCTGCTTAATCGCAAACCGAAAATCGCAAATCGAAATCGATGTGATGTCGTGGGCAGCCCGATCGGGCGGTGTGAACTGTGCATTTTTGAGTCTGCGATGCCGGTGGTGCTGCCAAACACGGGAACAAGGCAAAAAACATGGCTACAAAGGCGCACAAGTCCGGGCGGTTTCAAATGAAGTCCCTCAAATGGCTCGATTGGTATTAGACGTACACACTCGTGCACGCTACAGTTTTGAGTGACGGCAGTAGACCCCGAGCCTGAGTCAGTCAACCAGTCGCCTATGCGATATGGTAATAGCCGACACTCGCTGGCTTTCGAGATAAGTTGTTGTCGTCAGGGAAGGAGGCTGCGGTAGCGGTAGTGGTGGAAGAGGAGCTTGCGGTGGCGGCAGCAGCAGCACACACGTAAAAACTACAAAATGCACTTGGAAATTGGCTCCGAGCGAGTAGAGGCAAGGCAACTCGCAAGCTAATCGCTTCAACTTCAATAGCAGCACACCAGCCAGCCACATCAGACTAACTGACTGACTGGCTGACTGGCTGACTGGCTAGCGGGATGGCTGCCACCGCCGAACATTGCAGATCATAGACAGAAGATAGCCAGACGACTGACCAACCAGCCAGGACCCGGTCAGGCGATTTGTGTCTGGCGGGGAGAGCAGTACGGGCCATCGATTGGCCAATCTAACTATCTTCCCTCAGCCCCACGTTCAACCAATTCGAGCAAGTAATTCTGCAGTCAAAGCGTTCGTATTTTGATTGATTTTAAATGATTATAGTTGACATTGATTTATGGGGTCTCGTATATATACTGGGCCGCCATTGCTCGGCGAGCGGGTGATGGGCGACGGGCAAAGGCTGACGGCTCAAAATAAGTCATTCACTGCCTTGTGTGTGTTGCGAAGGTGAAGCGCGCTAAACTGGTTCGCACGCATCAGGACTTTGGCTTATGTCTACTCGCACATACACACACACACACAAATACACACTCACGAACACTCAACCATTTGATTTGATTTGATTTCATTTGGCTTAGAAAGCCATCGAATCAAGTCGAATATAATAGGAAGAAAGCGGTGCCAAGTCAAGCAGGGAGAACTGCCTGTAGCCGGAGCCGCTCAAAGCTCTTCGGTGGCATTCAAAGCACGTTCTTGACCTAATATAAGTAAAAACGCCCACAAAGTTACCACAAGCTGCGAACTTTTTGGCTTTCATGTGTGTTCATATTCGAGTATTCGAGTCTGAGTGTGAGTCTGTGTGTCGTTTCGTATCTGCAAATTGGCGGACTTGGGCAAAGATGGCTATGGTTCTAATGAATGCATTCGACCTGTGTTCGGTTCAGACCGGCCCGGGACAGGAACTTCTTGGAAATATTAAATGGGTTTCAAAAATTAAGTTACTCTGAAAAATACGAAACTCGATGCAATCAAATCGCTTTAACTTTCCGAGTACACTCGCCCATAAACGAATCATTGAGCCGTAATTGCATCATCGTCATCGTCATCGTCATCGTCACCGTCACCGTCACCATCGCCATCACCGTCGCCAATATCAGCATCGTCGTCAGCCTCACGTCAAAATCAAAATTGTATCAAATCGTAACAACTTCATTTACGATTGAAGTTGTAGGTGCGTGGCCAACGTAAAAATGTCATAAATTGCAAGAAAATCCAATCCGAGAAACAGGTTCAGTTCTGTTCGGTTTGAATCCGCTCAATTCTGTTCGCCTTGCGTTGCGTTAATAAAGAAGTCAGAAGGGAAAGCAGCAGCGCAACAGGTTGCCAACGGCAGCAAGCGCGATTGCAAGCAGAAGTAGTTAGATACAAATGCGCGGTCGGTCGATTGGCCGGTCGGCGAGAAAAAACCGCGAATGATATTATAAGTACGCATAACTCCTGCGCAGAAATGTCGACCAGAAAGGTAAAAAAATGCCAAGCTAGAATGACGCGAACGCGGCAAAAACAACAATTGCAGCTGAAACCTTCTCAGTGAGATTGGAGTAGCGCAAAAACCGAAATTGCATTAAATTCATTAGGCCGCCTCAGTGCTGTTGTAAATGCAGTTGTATAGTGATCGACGACAGTGTAGCAGAGCGGTGTGGTGCGGGTGGGCGGCGTACCAATGTAGCAGTGGTCTGCACTACCCACGAGAGTAATGTATGACCGACACACGTTTTCACGACAATGATGTCAACTCTGGCGTGTGCACACATCAACAACATTGGACCAAACAGCAACAACAACGCAACCGCAGCAGCAACAAGAACCACTGCCTCAACAATGGGTAACTTGGGAGCAATTTCTGTTGCAAGGAATTTGGATCAAACAATTGAGTTATAACAGCAACGATCGAATAAACAGGTAAAAAAGACAAGTCACCAACGTCAACCGCAAGTGCCCAACTACGAGCACTCGTGATAGTGCGTCTGGGGCTGCGGTTGCGACTATTTACGAGTATTGTGGGTCTGATGCCATCTCCGGTTCTCTCTATTTTTTTTCTTTCTTAAATTCAATTTCGTTTTATGGTCCAATTTTCAGTACAGCACCCAGTCGTGTTGTGGCACAATTTAGCCCAGTTCAGTTTAGCGCTGCTCAACTCAGCATTCAGCTCAGCAACCGATGAAGACATCGAGATCAATGATCGAGCTCGAGAGGCGAGTTCATAAATTTGTTTTATGAAGTGCGAGCGACATTTGTAACGAATGCGATGAAAGATTACATTTCGGATTGCTTATTGTTTTATCTTTTTATTACTGTTGTTGTTGTTGGTGGTGGCGGCGATTGTTGTGTTGGTTTTGTTGTTGCCGCCTTTTCAGGTAATATTTCGTGTGTGTCGGACACAGTTTAAAAGAAATTTTTGAATTGCATTAAGTTTGAAGTGAGACTTGATGACAGTATGTACACTGTACACACACACTCGCCCACTATAATATTTTTGTGGGATTCAAGGTATTTGTAGAACCGATACAACTGCAGAACTTCATCCGAAGCGCCTATTTAGTTGTTACTTTTAGAGTGCTTTTCACAAGGAGATATCTCATTTACGTACTCATTGGGGTCTTGGTAACATCATGTGGAGCGTACAACGCTATCATCTCAGGTGGATAGTATCCACAGAAATGCATTTAATATTAGGAACTACCTGGTGCACGGCTACAGAAGAAATTTAAAAGAGTTAGATCGATTTCAATTCACTCTCATTGATCGACAATGCAATGAAAAGGATGTCATTTTTAAGTCTGAATTACATTAGCGAATCTTCTGCAAAAGTCTTGAGATCAAAATGTGTTGCCCGACAGCAATAACAACAATGGATCAGGCGGTGGATGCAATGTCGACAATTAAATATTCCCACTCGTGCACCAAATTCCTGGTATTTCATGTTTGAACTTAAGTGAACCGCAATGCCCACACACCTTATCCATTTTCCTATTATTTTCACTTTAATCCCAACTATAATGGTATTACAATGCAATAAAATGCAGCTCGTAGCCATTCCCATTATATTCTTTCGGCATGTCGATCTTCTGATTCTGATGTACGTGAATAAGCAATTCGCAAAAGATCAGCTCTCTGCTTTAGTTGAGAAGCTCGAGTAGGCTTATTTCTTCTACGATGATAGATTGTCCTCAAGACCAAGTGGACAATTTACAGAAGAGAAGTGGCTCCATTTTGACGTTATTCGATACAAATCTTCTGCCAGCAACATTCGGATGATCCAAGTCTTCCAAAACAAAGCTACGTCGCATAACTGAGACTCCCTGGTTTGTAAGAAAGCACCACTTTATACCGAGATCTTAATATTCCAACCATGCTAGAGGACATCCATCAAAACTGTAGTCGTTCTTTTCAGAGGTTGCAATCTCAAGGCCCTCACTATTGGCGTGACGCGTCGGCGGCTGAAGTGATTCCACCCAAATGAACTTCTAAACAGAAGGTCCCAAACTATGTAAATAATCTCCGGTGAGGTATAATCGGATGGAATGGCAAAATATATGTACCCACAAAAAATATGAATATATATTTTAGAAGACTGTATGAATTCCGGTCATTTTTTCTTTTAGAAGAAATATGTATTATTCAAAATATTTCCGATAATTTTCTACAACCTTTTCCCACCTTTTTTGTAACATTTCAATACCGCGTCGAAAGAACGATCGACCCATCCTCAGCATTTCGATACCGTCTATCAACCAAGCCTTGCTGCATGGATGTGGTAAGTGAAGAAGTGGTAATCAGAAGGATCTACGTCTGGTGAGTGCGCTGGATGCGGCAGAACTTCCCATCGAGCTGAAATATTGTATCCTTGCAGTCGAGAGTTGTCATGCAAGAGAATGAGTTTGCGTCTGTTGCTCTCTTTTACCCTTGGGATTATTATAGAGGATCCACTTTTGAGCCGGCTCTCCATTCAATAAGTCTTGTCTTGCATTATCTTCGAACTTTTTTGCATTCAAGGTTGTCCTGTGTCGTCAGAATCCACAATTTTAAATCGCTGAAACCAAAACCGACAATTGGAGCAGTATCGCCACAAGTTTCTAAAAGTTTTAATGGGCTTCGACAGTACATTTCTACAAATTAAATAACAACAGCGGCAATATACATTAAATAACTCAATAAGACTAAATAAAAAGCTGATATTTTAGTGTTGATAAATATCAAAACCGTCGAAGTACACTGCGGATTGCCACTTACTTACACTCATACTTCGAATTTTGCCATTAGGTATTACTGCCCAAATTCATATATATATATAGGACTCTATATCTATATAGAGTCCTAATATAGATACTATAGATACTATAGACTATAGATTCTCTAATGTTCTTCCTACTTAAAACAACAGTTTACGATTGAGATAGATTGAAGATCACATTTGACTTGGAGGTTCAAAATCTACTTATGTATTATTCAAAAACATGTAAAGCCCATTAATTCGGTAAAAACTATGAAAATATTATTTCCTCCTGCCAGAAACACCGGCACAACTCGGGACATGTGTTCATTCGCTCGCCTTCATCGTCTTCTGCAGCTACTCTTATATATATAGGTTCTCCTCTCTTCAATTCGTATTGCTGAGTCTCATTTACTTTACGATCTTACTACACGCCCATGCCGACTAATATTTTGATATCGACGCCTCACTGGCCAAACTTTGAACGGACTAAATTCATTGAAATAACCTTTTTTTTATTATTTTCCTTTGACAGACTTTCGATTTCGGTGAAGCAATATTGATTTCATACAAAAAAAAACTGGATGGGGTATCCCAAACTTCTTGGTATACTAACGCACCAAACTTAGCCACCGAAAATCCTCCAGATGACATTAATATATGTACCATACTGTTCGGTCCACGAGACAAAATATATTACATGCATAAGCCAAGATTCCTTCGTAACGTGCCTTGCACAGAAAGCGAAGAAGTGCTTTTTTGATGGCATCCTCCTTAACTTCCTAAAGCTATCATCATTGATAATGGTAAGATGGTATTGACATGTGTCGCAGTGGCTCCACCGTCAATCTGTGCGTCTTTGTCTGTACGTCTGGCACATTTGTTTGTCCCACAGTTAAAAGCTGGACGGAAAGTGTTATTCACGCTCATCTAAAATATGATTACGTTTTTAATAAACTGAGAAATAGAAGACCACTTTGATTTTGGAAACGTAAAATGTGTGCTACTCAGTTTAAATAAATTTATATTCGCTATTGGTCAACACTCGTCTGTGCATTCTGCAGACGCTTCCAATTCGAAGTAAATTCCTTATATTTGCCATTGTTCAGCAGCAAAAAAACGGAACGCCAAACGTCGTCCGAGTGAAAATAATCGAATTATTTTCAACAGAACAATTTCTAATTGAAAAATATTATTGGAGATGGGTTGGAACGTTGCTCGGCTACTGTGGCACACACACACCCCGAAGTGTGCCCACAGCATCGACGAATGGAGTAACAAAGTTGCAGACATAGCTCGCAAAGCATTAAAGGGCAGAGAACCCGCGGTGGTTGAATAACATTTGTTTGCCAATAATCGCTTTTCACGGCATCACTAGAGTTTTCTTCTTCTTGATGGTATTGTTGGTCTTGCTATATTGTTGCTGTGTGCTTTCTAAAGACATCGCGGGCGCGGTGTGGCTTTCTTCCGTTCAAAATTTCTGTTGGCGACATACCATTCCTCTGAACTTGGGAAAGCAAGTGACTGAAGTCCCTGGTAGCTACGTACGATCCTGATTAATCCTTGCCAATGTCGAAGTCAGTCGTCGCACTTCTAAACTCACTCTTCCGAGAAGTGAGCAACGGAAGGCCAGCAAAATCGCAATTTCCTCAAAAACATTTTGCAATGAACTCTAATGGTTGCTTCGGGGGCAGGGGCAGCCATGCGACAAAACTGGTTTCATCCCTCTCTCTCACTCTATTTCTCATTCCATCTTGTATTTTTATTTCTTCTATTTTCCTTGACTTTGACCAAATGAAACCGTTCCTTCTTCAACTTTATCCTGCACATATGTTTACAAGCAACTTATCACATCTGCCGAATCATCAAAATCCTTTCGCCTAAAATTTTGTATTCGAATTGTCTTTTATAAAAATCAACAACAAAAACAAACACAAGCAAATCTCTTAAAGAAGCCGCAGTACGGTTGACTGAGTGATCAGACAGGTTCTTGAGCAGTGTTCGTGCGTACAAAGCGCAACACAAGCATTTTCCCCAATTTTTCTCCCTTTGTTTAAGTAAAAATATTCAAAACAATAGTCGGACTCGGTATTACCCGAAATAAAAAACAGATGCATAAATTAGACCGAAAAACTGGAAATTTTCCATTTCTATTCTTTCAACTTGAGTGCGTTTCCACAACGCAACAATTAACGTTTTCCATTTTCCGGTTGTGCTTTCAAGTTTTCCATTTTTCTTTCTGTCCTCAGTTGGTAGTGGCAGCAGCACACCTTTCTCGGTGGTGGCGGCGGCGCCATTGAAAGCGGCCGACCAATTTTCAGACAATCGTCATACATAATCATGAACATCACCCACACTCCAAACCTCCGTTGGTGCACTTCCGTCGCCACCGCGCGCTCGCACAACACGGCTCATTCCGATTATGTCGTGTTCAGGATATTTATGAATATTAATCAGGGTGCACGATGCGGAAATGAAGCCAGGCCGAACAAGTTTGCCGTCTTTATTTGCATACGCATCGAGCATGGATGGGTTTGTTGGCGATGGTAGCGAGTGAGAAGACCCGCCCGGCGAGGCACGTCGCGTTGCATGCAACGCGAGTTCACTTGCGATTGGGATTTCGATTGTCGACAAGCGCAGCTTCCATTGTGACAGACGAAAAGAAGCTCGCATCCATTTTGAAAGCAATCAATCCATCGCATCCATTACCGATGAGAGCGATACAAATGGCGTGGGATTCAAAGCAGAAACGTAGAAAGCCTAAAAGGAAGCCGCCATGGCGCGTTGTCCCACGCCTACGCAACTAAAATCAGCACATTCGATCTCGCTCGCACTCACATGGCAATTCATGATTTTGTCCACGGCTGCCGGTGACGCTGACGCGCAGACTGACTGACAGGAGCACAATTTTAGACACTTTTCTCGAGCTGAGCTGCGCCATAATGACAGCAGTCATCCGTCATTGTCCGAGGGTGTTTATTTGCCGCTATGCTTGTCACATGTGTGTGCGTGCGTGTAGTTGCATAAAACTAGCACAAACACAAACGCACATATGCCTTTCATTCAGACCCATCCAAAAAGAAAAGAAGACCACACGAAAAGACAAAGCAAGTCAAAGCAACTGCTAGGCAACGTTTTGCATTGCACCTCCGAAAACCCGGCAAAAAACTACGTGGAATCGTGGAACTAGAAAAACTGGAACAGGATTTCAAAATTAAAAATTCGGCAAGCTAGGAGAAGAGCATGAAAAAAACAAGAAAAAAAAGTGAAATAAAATAGAGATAAAAAGACTATTGGTTCCCCCTTCACACATTCGTTTCAGTAGTTTCAGCAATGGTCCTTGTCTTTTGAGTCGTTTTACTGTGTGCGACGCAAACACTTGCTAGTCTACACCCCTACGATGCCTAACCAGGCTGGCAAAACCAATGCCGTAATTCGTAATCCCTGTCGAAGTGTTGCGCCTCGTTTTATTGAAAACATTTCAATTTTCATTACACTTTTTAAGGTCTGCGTTTGGGCTGTTGACGCGAAACAAGTTCTTTCACTTGATGTGCGCCTCCTTTGACGTATAGCTTGATATTCATTATTCAATTATGGGAGGGTCGAGCTGGAAATTAGGCCTGCATTAAAGCAGCTCAATAATAATAATAATGATAATAATAATAATAATAATAATTAATAATCGCCATCTTATAGATGGTACCAGATACCGGATTCATTGCGATATAAGCCTATCCACCTGAACCGCTTGCCAGTTGAAAAATTCTGGAAATTTTGGAAGTCACGCCTCACACTCCTAATCCTGCTCATAAAATGTTTCTGCTTCTAGTGATGATTACGATGGTGCTTTTTGGTCGTCCTAGCCCTTGGGGGATGAGCTCTTAGTGTTTGTTCACAGATTTTTTTTCATAATAACTTCTTCCCATTTTCTTTTCACTTTTGTTCCTTTACTTTTTGGTTGGTTAGTTGTGCCTTCGTTTCGTCATATGTGCATTTCATTTGATTTCCTATGGCGACCAGCGACAGCGGCTGATGATGATGACGATGGCGACGGCGACGGCGACGACGAAGATAACGTCGACAGGAACACGGGCAGGGACACTGGCAAGCGGCTGACGGCAGTAGGCAGACTAGGATGGCTGGCGGCTGCTGCTGCTGCTGCTGCTGCTGTGCGCCCATGTTTGTTCTTTTGACAAGCAGTCAACCCGTCGTCATTTCATTTGTGTTGTTCACTTGTGCTCGTTCGCTAGCGAGCTGATCACTCAGCCATGTTTTTGCCAGTCGCCCCCCGCCTTCCGCTCGTAAGGCTTCAACCCCTCATCCTCCGCTGTTCGACACACTCTCTTTTCAACCTTTTCCGTTAGCACGAGCTACCCTTCACAGCTTTCCGAAAGCCTTCTCTGAGTTTCTTTTCCCTTTTCTAGTTTAATTTCCCGTTCACTGATTGCGAGCCCTCTTGTGCCGCGCGACAGTTAGTCTTTCTGGCTTCCTGCCTGCTCGCTTACATTCTGTTCGATTCAACGCCCAGCCCAGCCCGACCCGCTAAACATACTCAGGCTCAACCATTCAGTCGCTCGTTCCCTGGCTCACTCAGTTCAGTTCGCGTCGGCTGTCAGTCTAACCAAAACTCCGTCCGGCCGTCCGGCCATTTTGATTTATGTGCGTTTCATTTCGTCGTTCAATACTCATATGGGTTCGGAATATGTGCGGATATGGGAGTTTGAAATATCTTTTGAGTCCCTCTGTCCGATTGCTCGGGCTACTGAATGTGTTAATGTGTGTGTGTGTGTGTCATGCAATTGTCTATTAGTGCATGGGAGGTTCTAATTTCGTAGTGTGACCGAGTGCACTGCTGTTGTTCTTGTCGTTTCTGACGATGATGATGCTGGTCACAGGACATGCGAAGGACAAACGAACAAATCCAACATTTTCTGATTTCACAAAAGTATGTATGCGAACGGGAAAAAGAGACTGAAATTTCAATTCAACGGGTTTTCAAAAATTGTTTTTGATATGTTCGTTATTATCTTTTTGCCCGATGGTATGATTCCGTTCAACGGCAACGACTATGACCGCTGTCGGCGAGGTGGAGTACAGCTTGTCACAGTTTCATCCACATCAGTTTGTGTAGTATCTTCTTGAGGGAGAAGTGCGACGAAGTATTTCCGCTAATGACGCAACGCCACTCAGGGAAACCATTCGCTCGTTCTCGTACTTTGTTTTACTCCCCTCCTACCACTGCTGTTCAGTGTGCAGCAAAGTACGCCAACGCCTGCCTGCAAGACGCGCATCCTTGCGAGCACAATTAAGAGAATTGCCTCGCTTAATGGATGCTTAATGTGCTCGAAGCAAATGCCGAAATCAATTCAATTAACAGTGTCAAAGAACTCTGATTTACCGTTGTTTAGTAAGCTGTCGAAAATCAACGCTATGCTGCTGTTCCTAGTGCCATTCAGCTGGGAAAAGTGAAAATATGGGTCACTGGATTTTGGATTAAAATGTTGAAGAAGACTTTGACCAGGAGGTCTTCGTCATTGGCTACACGCGGGGAATCAATCATCCCGTCTAACAATTACTTAGCATAGATTCATAGTCCAACCTTACTCTGACTGCAGACTCGAAATAAAGTTATCAAAATAGTGAAATGTTGTGGTGTGGACAAGGGAGCAGATGAGAAGAGCGGGCATAACAAAAATTTATTGCTTCACGCAACTAATTCTTGACTATGCAAAATAATCAAGTAGAGCCGTGCGAAAAAGGATCGTGCCGAGAGCTTATGAATAATAACAAATGCCGAGCTCGCCTCACTGCTTGTGCATAATGAAGCCTTCATCCTCCATCCTTCATCCTTCATCCTTGCGCACCGTCGCCGTCTCAGCCACCAGGCCAACACAGGGGCCGACGTTAGCAGCCGTTGGCTGACCGCGGCGACAATCTCGATGACTTCCACATTTCCACGCTTTTCACTTTCAATTGCAACTCAACTTTTTACAGTTTTCTATATGAGATATTTCTCGTTGTTATCGTTGTTATTACTCGCTGCTGTTGCTCTTCACAGCACACCCCGCGCCAAAATAACAGGAACAACAACGAAACAATCGCATCGTCGCCAAAAGCCATAAATCTTTGAACAAAAAATTTCGGTGTTTGCTACGTGTGCTTCGGTGATTCTTTTTGTTGCCTTTGTTGTTGTTGTTGTCGCTCTTTTCATTTTTGTTGCTGTTGGTTTTTTACTTGATGCATTCGGTTTAACGTTTCGTATGGATGACGGTAATTTTGTGATTTCATTGTTGGTTTTCGGATGATTTTGTTGGTATTTCGGCGACAAATAAAAATCAAGTTCACATCTCCTTCCGGAAAGGGTTTCCACCCGTTCGACCAACAACAACGATGGTGTCAGAGAAGGAGAGGGAGAGAAATGTGGTTGAAAATGCGTGAATAAGAAAAAAGCGGGAAAAACGTTGTTGTTCTTGCCATTTCGCTGTTAAGAAATTAAGATCATAAAATATTCATAAGGCCACAAACCTCAGGGAAGGAGACAGATTTAAATTTTTATATCCCTAAACATTTTAATTATCTTGAATTTCCTGAGCGCAGGTTATGTGTTCGGGTGAATCTCATGGATGTTACTGAATTTTCCAAGACAAGGAATGCCTAGTGGTTGTCCCATTGGTTATCTGGGTTTGTTGTCCTGATAACTCTATTGTTTCAAAAAAGCTCTGAAAAAATAGGTACGACCTTACTCTCATCTATTCAAGAGTCAACTACAATTCGCCAAGCTTCTCATACAAAAATACGTTTTGCGCCGCCGTCAGTAAATAATGCAATATTTTCTGAAATATTAGAAGAAAATAATTAATTATTTGACTGGTTTAATTATTTCAGTTCATTGGGCTGGCTTACGGTAAATGAAGTAAATAAATAAACACGACGTTAATTGAATGTTGAAGTAACAGAGTCTCTCAAAATTGAATTATTAAAAGTGGCGCCATTTCGCTCGCACTCTGCGCTGCCACTAGCGCAAGTAACTGGGTGCGAGTGAGAGTGCGTAAACCCGGAACAGCAATGTTAGAGCTCTGTTAACGCTCTGCTAACTTGCTGCTCGACGAGTGCTGTTTATTGTTAAACTTTGCGATTCAGTTATTATTGAATGAACGTGTTCGTGAGTGGATGTCTCCGCTCGCACTCAGTTTTTGTTCGTTCCGTCGCGTCGTTCGCTCGTTATTCGTGTTCGTTCGCTCGCTTTTGCGTGAACCGCGTAGGCAAAACAAAACTGAAAACGGCAAATATTTTTTGCGATTTACTTCACGTTTCGGGCTCCAGGAATTTTAGTTAAGAATTCTTTTGTTGTTGTTTTTCTGTTGTCGCGCCACTTTGCTGTGTGCTATCAAAATTGGTGGCAAGGCCAGGACGGGCTGAGCTGGGCACGAGAAGGGGTCCAAAACAATGCTGAAGGAGCTAAGGACGTGCACACAATAATAGTGACATAAGCGCTTTGCCGCAACAACAAAATCGAAAACAAAAACAGAAACGACAACAATAACCAAAAAATAGTGGTAGAGAAACGCGTTGGCAAAGGAGGCGCAAAAGGATATTTCGAAAATTATTCATTGCCGTACAAAGTGAAGTCGACGAAAATGACATGGAAAATACGTAGAAAATTTTCGCTTGCGTTGTACAAAGTCGAAGACAACCGGAACTGAGTGAGTGAGTGAATTGTTGAGTGACGCATCAACTTGGAGTAAAAAGCTCAGCTTTGCGCCGAAAGTGGAAATTCTAAGTGACAAGCTGACAAAAAGCAAAAATCGAACTGAGTTGTTCTGAAACAATAATATTTTTCAAGTGATTTTCGCTCTTATCAACGCTAACCCAGCGGCAACATTGAACTCCGCGCCAAGTGTCAGCAAGATTTGAGGCCCGCCACAGACTGGACAAGTGCGACGAATTTAAAACGCAATCAGTGCGACCGCGCTCACACGACGCCGCCCCGCACTTTCACAAAAAATCTGCAGAAAGTTTGGCACGACAATAACAGAATTTTTGAACTCGTCTATTGATAAGTGGCTTCACTGATAAGCGGCCTCTCAGCCGAAAAGCACATCCTTAAATGCAATACAAACACCAAACAACAACCACAACAGGCAGTCAAATCGAATCGAATTGAATCAAAGTCAAACTCAATATTGAATCCGTACCCGATTCGTCGCTACAAAATTGAAATTTTTGTTTATGGGTAGAAAACGAAAGTCAACGCGTCAACATCGAAATTATTTGCGTTTGCGTCTTCTGGTCCTTTCCTCGTTTCTCGTTCTGATCGTCGCGGTCGTCGTTGCGCGAATTTTACTTTTGCTTTTGTATCGTTTGCAACACTTCAGGAGATCCAAGAAGCTTCTTAGAACCACTCCAGGCGAATTGGAATTCGAGTTCGCGATCAACAAAACCGAACAGACTCAACCGCATCCACCAAATCGGCAGAAACTTTGTGTTTGGCCTATCGTGAGAACGTTGTCTGAGTTGTAGCTCTTAGCTTCCCCAAATCGTTTCCTGAGTTCCGACCACCTCAACTTTATTTTCGACTCCTTCAACTCGTTCTAATTGTGTGTAAATACTTTCGGGCCGATCGTTTAAATTGTGTTTAGATAATATTTTAGTGCGTAGGTCAATAGGAGTGTAAGAGAACCACTTAGTTGTAAGCGAGCCGCAGATCGTGTAAATTTCAAAACGGATATCTTTAGAAAAATCCCAAAATTGTGATATTAATTTAATTCAAACCAACTAACTAATCAACCAACTAAACAACCAAGTAATCAAGCGTAACAACAACAAACACATCGTCAACTGTATATAGTTAACGTAATTAAGCGACAGAGTATATCATCTATATCTATACACGAACCAACAAATATATATATTTTGGTCACCGATTTTTACAAGCAAAAATCTATAAAAGACAAAAACAATCACAAACTAAGGTATGTCAAGACTTTTTACTATTAGTTCAAACACAGTGGCAATTTAGATAGAAAATCAGTAAGAATAGAGCCGCCACTCATTCAGAAATACGGGTGAACAATGAAGGCTTGATACACGTTCGAGCGGATTGGTCTCTGAGCAAATTGTCTGTAGTAGATGTTTTGACTCGGACTCAGAAAAGGATACCGGGTGATCTAATTGAACGACAACTTCTTAAACATTGGTTTTTATTTGAATTAGTATTTAGTTCAAAAAGAGCAACTTTGTGGAAAAGACTTGAATTTTTCGAATTCAATTGCTTTTAATCCAAGTCACTTCAAGAATTACGGAAAAGTCCATCGAAAATGTATCTGGTGATCGTGGAAGACATTGCGTGGCTAATATGAAGTATTTCACGCATTTTTAGGTAGTAGGTTGCTTTGTATGCCCGTGTAAGGTCTTTTTGGGACGTCCACCCTCCAACTTCGTTTTGTTTCCATGAGATTCTAAACACCTTCCTAAAAGCACTCGTGATACACGTTCGCATTCGTCTTGATTGCAGTGTCGGAAAACACCAACAGAGAGCGGACATTGACCATCACGACCACCTATACCCTAATAAATGATGGGACTAGACTTTTAGTGGACATTGGGATATCCCACATTTCGTTTGACTATTCTGACCTTATTATTTTGGGGAATTTTTCTCATCAAAGAATATAAATCACAGTCGAAATTTTAATCGCTTGGAAATGCATGTGTTGTACATTGAACTATTGTAATTCTATGTAAAGTAGTCGTTTCCAACTGTTACACAGACCTCAACAAATAGTGGTCATATTATAAGTAATGCTTCTACATGTGATCTCACTTTGTGGCCCTCGTAAAGTAAAATTAAATTATTGGTTTGTGAGCAGTCCTACGTGAGATAGGCAAAGTAATTACGACTGCAGTGGTTGCTCTAAATAAAAATTCTACAGGTTGGCAACTTCGTGCGTCCAGTGTTTCGAAAATTTTCTTTTCAATTTCTGAACCTGATTTCCAGAATTTATGCTTGGCGACAGTGTACCGTGCCATCATAGTTAATAACAAAAATCTGATTACAATGAGTGATCCTCGCTAACCCATATATCATGCTCAGTCCATCTCGACGCATTAAATATACTTGTTGGGATATCACTTAAATTGTTTGAGTTATATGTGTTTGAGTTTGGATGCGGTTATTCATTTTCTGCCAATGGTGGAATAAGCATCAATTAAAATATAATGGTTGAATCAGAATCCATCAAGGGGAAAACTGCTCTGATTGAAATTCATTTCCATCCGAAGTGGTATGCAGCTTAATTAGATCACTAAAGCGGCTCATAAATCTCCGAGCTCGACAAGCGTCAAGTTTCATAGCAAATTAGTTCGTAATCGCGGACTCGCGGCTTAAATACTCACGGGTCAATAATCAAACAAGTTGTTAGGGAAATCGGCGAGAGGCCAACTCGTACCCACTCGCATATAAGCTTGTGCAGATGACAAAATTAAAATAATTTCCATATAAAAGTAATTAATTGCCTCCGCACTATGAGGTACTTTCCGAGCAAGAGGGAGATAGATTGCTCGCCGACCGCCGATTGACAGCAGAGCTGAGTAGTGCAGGAAGCACTAACACACAGAAACGCTGGATGAACGAGAGAACATATGAAATAATTGGCGAATGAGCGATTTGCAGAACTTCGCTCGAATGCTGTTCAGCGCATTCAACAATAAGCAATGAACATCACAGCTTAATGCCCTGTCAACCGCACATACACACACGCATGCACATTCACAAACAAACACATAGTCGCGCATATGCGGACAGACAATTATGACTGTGTGAACGCCATAAATCATCTCGTTCGCTGGGTCTCCCATATTTTTCGCATATTTTATTCCGCGTACAAGTATTTACTTATTTCACGAATCTATTGACTCCGCTTAGCGCTGTCCCGTGCAGCTCGGTTCCGTGCCAATACGGCATGCAAGCTGATAGGTGAGTATCGGGAGGCGGGCATTTGTTGTAATCTGGCGTAATGCTGCCAGCGCCGAGCGGCTCAGAGTAACAATTAAATTAATTGCAGCAAAGCCGGCACTCGATTTACACCAAGAAGAGGTTAATTGCCGTAGAATGCAACTTCTGCTATTTCACGGATTGTTTACAATTACAAATTGTTCGTACTCATAGCAAAACTAAATAACTTCCGAAGAAAGGGAGGGAAAACAACAAAATAGAGGGCCATTTTCCCCAGGTCCAACGATTTGTACAGCTTCTGAAGGACTGCAGTATAGTAGAGTTTTGTTTGAGGCTTTCTTTCGACATTCAAAGGATTTGTGTACTCAGGGAATTCAGAAGCCGTTGATTGCTAAATCCGATACGTGGAACTGTTATAATGTTCCCTTCTAGATTGACAAAAATTAGGCTTATATTGTGATGATATACAGGCAATTTAATAAAGGAAGGAGATGATAGTAGTCCTTCTGGAGAATACACAAATATCTCTCCATTCTATATACTATACTAGCAGCCTCACGTTCTCATAATTTTTGAGTTTTGAAATTTTATATTATTTTATTTCTTTTATTTGAATAGAACTTGTTTTGTTTCCATTGGTATGCTATTTAATGAACAATGTTTTTCGTTAGTCTCTGCGGTGCATAGATAAATAAACTGCCAAATACAATTGCCCATGTGAAGCACGAATTTATTATCTCCCAAAATACCCAACCGATTCCAATGAAATTTGGTTATGTGTATAAGAATTTTAAGTTTTAAGTTTTTAAGAATTTGTTCTTAGAGAGTAGCCTGTGTGTTTGTAATCAAGGGGGCAATCTATTTTTTATTTGTCTATCGTTTTTCTATTTGTTTCATTTCAATTATGCAGTGTAAAATTTGGATTAAATTGGTGTGAAAAAGGAAAACTTTCTGATGCAGAACAAGGTTCACTCCGGATCCATATACGGTCAGTCCCGAGCAGCGCCAGGGCCTTGTTAGTTTCATATATCATCAAATATAATTTAGTCAAATATTTTGGTATCTTCAATATAAACAGGAATAATTCCTGGTGTTGAATTCAATGCCATATCAGAGACCAAGTACAATGTTGTCCTAATATATGAATAACAGTAGTTCTACATGCTCTCGTAAAGCCCAGTTGAACTGGTTGATCGGATTTTCACGATGAGGGGAGAAGTGCGGTTGGGGCGCTGCGTTGCAGTTGAGCGGTGCAATTCAGCGTTTTCTATGAATAAATTTCCATGATTGTAAGTTTTGTTGGCACACGTCGTTACAGCTGGTTCTAACTTCGCTTAGAGGTACCTCGCTTAAGTCAAGTTTGTTGTGCCGAGTACGCGATACTAAATGCACATTGTAGCGAAAAATATTGAAAGTATACGAGTATGTGAGTATGTGAGTATATGATTCGCTTGAAGGGGAGACTACCAAATACAGCGGCCACTCTGCGCTGTTCTTGCGGTTCTTGTTTCCGAGCGTGTGTTGGAAGCGACACTTTGACTGACACTTTTCTAACATATCGTTTACATATTTGCTGGATTTACTTCTGGCAACTCTTGTTGTTGTGCTGTGTTGTTGTGGCTGTCGTTGTACAACATGTTGTAATATTGAATAACATCCACAGAAGCGAGTGCGCTGTGAAAGTATCTGTTGCACTCAGCGTCAAGTGTGCGCACTCGTAATAGATGCGAAAGTGTATCCCAGCGGGCGGAAAAGTCACACACACAAAGCACGTGCGTGGGTTGATAGTTCTTAGGGCTTGGCACCGTGATGGGTTAGGAGTATGCAAATATAACGTGCTGAAGCTAAAGCTCAAATGCAGGGAGAGTGGCGTAAGTACTCGTAGTTGCCCATGAGGCGTGAGCACTTTTCAAAATTCATTCATGGTATTAACTATCGCAAAGCGACATCACACTAATTGCTTTATAATGAAGCTGTCATTGTCACCTGTCGGCGATAATCTCTAACAAAGTGCAATAACAATAACTACAAAACATTTGCAAGCGAGCCTGAGCGACTGCCTAATCGAACTGCATCTACATGAGTCACACACATACACATACACACCCATCCATACATATCTCACACACAAGCACACACGGCTACAGAAACACAAAGATACTCCAACTGGCGCCCACAGCGTGCTTGCATTTTGATGATGAGGCTGATGTTGTTTGTACGTATGGCGCTTAGTTTGGCTTTTTGTGCCTTTTTCTGTTGTTGCTGCCGTCGTTTGGTGGCAACAAACTATTTTAGGCGAATCAATTACGCACAATGAAGTGGGGCTGCTGCCAATGCAATTAGAACAACCATGAACCACGGCGTACCCACGCGACGCCACAATTTCAACGACAGCAGGGCTGCCCACACATGACCAAACGCGCGTTAACTGAAAGATAACCAAAACCGCAATGAAGTGAGCAAGTTTAAAGAGAGATTAATTAAAACAGTATCAACTTAATCGCATTTCGATTAATTCTTTTGCATCAATTGATTTGCTTCCCACTTACTCCGCGCGCATTCCCATGCATTTGCATAAAACGCTCGCAACAAACTCGCCTCGACGCGGTTCACATCCAACCAGCTCCACTCTGATTGAAGGCCCCGATAATGATCCATGTGTCATTAATTCGACCGTCGCAAAGCTTGTCAACATCGGCTGGGGCAGCAGTCGGTTTACAGCACTTCGACAACGGACAAAGGGTGCCGAAAGTGTTAACGGCATTTTTTGCATGCGAATTCGGAGTCGAAACTGTGCTGGTTTTTAATCGGAGGTATTGAAATGACTGGAATAATAGACCCGTAATTGAGTTGAGGAAGATGAATCGTTCGCTTAGCATAGACGACACAATGTAGATACAAAAACGTAAATATTTGTGACTAGCTTGAGTATTCTATTGTGCTCGAATCAAGCTTTGACTGACCTTTACTACTGCGGGTTGCGGATGCTTAACCTAAGGTGACTAACACTAATGGAAGTCTGAAATTCATGCGAAAATCAACGATTCCAATGCTGTCTTTTCATGCAACTATTTTGACTCATAATGTGGTAGTACCCAGTGCTGCCGAAGTAACCGAAGGGAGATAACTCTCCCTATCGACAGACCATTTCACAGCGTGTTGCTTGCCATCTCTCGTCACATAATCAACAGATATTTATCGTCATAGCCAGATACAAATTTTCAACACCTACACGTTAACTTAAATACGCTTTGCTTTGTACTAGATTCGTAGTGTTTATGCAAATTGTGTACTTTTCACCTGCTTTCCCAGCAAAGCGAATTTCGGTCGTCCCATAACGAACAGCTTCGGTCCGCTATGGCGCGGCTCGTGTGTTTCTGCTTGGGCTTTCAAATTGCATGTCATTAACGGCGAACAAGATCCCTTCGCCCGATAATGGAACCATATTTTATTTTATTCGCCTTGGCAAAATTCGTGCTTAGAGCAGCGCGGAAGTGGCGTGAGGGCCGGAAAATATTATGCCCGTAAAGCGGGCGATAGAGAACCAACACATTAAAGGCCTGTTAAAACAAAGCAATAACAACAACCGCTAGAACAACGACAATGACGACAACAGAGACAAAGTAACAAACTACGGTGGCAATACCGGTGCCCAAAGCTGCGTTCTCCGTTGCGTGCTAACATGCAATTTCTGTGTAAATATAACTTGGTAATAAAAAATGTACGAGCACACATAAAAAATAGAAATACAGCGAAATAGAAGAAAATAGAATGTTGAGAGCACAAGAAGAAAACTGCAGAAACAAGACCACATTTTCCAATAGCAGCAAAGTGTTGGAACCACAAATGATGTAAACGACATGTGAAAAATCAGTTTGCGCTTGACTTGTTTGCTGCCTTGTACACTATGGTAAAAACAAACAAATAAATAAATAAATAAATAAAAAATGAAAAATAAAATAATAGAAATCAACGGTGGCTGTGGCTGTGGATTGCCATTTAAAGAATTTGCAATTAGTTACGCGAATGGAATGGTCTGCAAAGCACCCGACTTTCTGAGATGGTATCCCAAAGTCTGTGGAGCGTTTTGCCTAATTTCCCATAGGCCCCTACAAACTAAGTATCCTAATACGACAGATTTAGGTTTAGTTCATAGAAATTGTCTAAGTAAGACTTCGCTGGATTCCCTAAATATAACGGCCACTGTGGGTGGCAGCCTGATTATGAATAATGACACAGTTGTGGTGGCCCCATAAAGGTCTACACGTGCTTGATCGTAAAACACCGAAAGAAATGAATTGCCAGAGGCGAATATTCCCCTACAGCCAAAAGTGCCATCAGAAAATAAATTCTTTGAATTGTTAGAGGTCTGCTCATCTTGTGCCCTGATTTGCTACATAACATGAATTGTGTGTGGGAATTACAATACCTACAACTCCAATACCTATCAAATTTCGATAAATTATAATTGCATTTTGGTAAACTGTCTTATTAATGGTTGGTACCTTGGAACCTCGCCTCTCTAAATACAATACACAGTTTAAAGTTTTAGCACTTCTTCTCTGGGTCTTCATTTTAAGAGTACTCTTCTTCGAAAGATACCCAACCAAGGTAGTCATGTGACTTGAAGTTGGATGTTGAGAGTGTTGTTTCGTGCCGTTGTAAACTTTTTGTTTACTTATCATTAAGGCGCTTTGAGCTTCTCCCTCGTAATCTCTGCACGTATGCATATGTGAACTTTTTGTTAAGGATATCTGCGGTGTTTGCGTAAAGGATTTCCTACCTCACTCGCCAATTGAAGCGTAGCGGGGGCCGCAAAGCTCATCGAAATACAGACACAAAGATTTTCAGATTCGCCAGTCGGTGTCTCATATGAGTTTAACTGAAATCACTGAGGTTAAAGCGGGAGCATCTGACAGATACTGTACTTTGCACAACTTTAGGTACAGGTGAATGCATTGATTTAACTTCTAATCCCGCGTACATGAATGAGCAGCGAGCGAGCCAGCCGGTTAGATTAGCATTGTACCACTTAACATGGTCACACAACATGACAATTTGCTACTATTGTAATTGTTGGTTCCACCGTTGGTTTGTTGTTGCCATTGCTACTAAAACGTGTTTAACGATAGAGATCTTTCAGTTTGTCAGTCAATCAAGTTTCATGCAACTTCATTGCGACTTTATTGCGATGTGCTCAAATCAACCAAATCGAATTCATTCATCTAAGAGAATCACGACCCGAAGTACGGAGTGCATTAGAAGCTGATTCGGTGGATGTCGGTAGAGGGATTGAAGTCGGCCGTTTGTGACTTTGTGGAGTTATTCAGTTGAGATCGCGGCGCTGTGCCATTGAAAGCGTTCGGACCGCCCGAAAGTGTTGGCTGAGTACGGCGCCGGTGGCATTTAACCACTGTAAATGAGTTTATCTGGCGCAATCAGCAGCTTTCGGTATCCGCTTTTGTTGTTCGATTGACGCGGGGCAAGCGCGACCGCGCATGTGCAGTTGAATGTTAATTAATTGAAACATACGCGGCGACGATGGCGCTCGCGATGGCGATGACGACGATGATGACGATGTGAGCCACAAGTACTTCCAAAGAGTGAGAGAGAATAGTGAGAGAGGTGTGGTATATGAAAATGAAGCGAGGTTTTTTGTATTTGCTTGAACGTACACGTAATTGTATCTATAGGAAGCAATCCGGACAGAGAGACGAACTCACAGAAGCCAATAGCGAGGGCGATCGATGTTGGCGATAAGCAAATTGCAGGCGCTGTAGTTCAAAGGAAAACGACAATTACGCGACACTAAAAATTAAAACAAAGCCAAGTCAAAAAATAAAAGCCAAAAAATAGAATAAATATATAAAGAAAATTAATAAAAAACAAAAGAAGGAGGCCGCCTTGTAAATACCGAAAAAGCGAAATGCAAAAGCTTTGACTTCTTCTTCTTCATCTTCATCTTCAACATCGTCGCCACTGGCGCCGTTGGCTGTTGGACACTGGCCACGTCCTAATTAAGTCATCGACAGCGTCACCGTCTCCTCCATCTCCCTCCTGGCCCCCACTGGCATCGGCGGCCTTCTCGCAACCGAGCACGTGTGTGTGTCGTACATCTTTGTTGTTGTTGTCGTGTTGTTTTCGTAATGTGTGTTGCAGTTGTCGTATTGTTGTTGTTGAGTGGAGTTCATGCCCTGTAATTTGGCGACATTTAAGTGCGATTGACTTAATCCATACGCAAGATCAGCGTTCGACTCCAGCTGGAAGCGCAACTCATGGCGGAGGCCACAAAAACTAACGAGCCGGTTCCCCTTATTTGTAGTAACTTGTTGTCGACCCAGTCTGCGTCGGTGGCAGAAGAATAATGCTGAGCCCTGGCTATGCTAATTTGGAGCCATTACATCAGCAAACTCGAGCAACAAAAGCATCTATGTTAGACGCAACCGCAACTGACCGAGGCGCACGTCTCACATGGCCGCTAAATTACGCCACATTGCTGGGGGGTGCCGCTTTTATTCGAACGGCGCCAAAAAGAGCATTCTATTGTCTTCGACTTCAGTTTACTTGCACTCGGTTCCCCTTGAACTGCATTCCCTAATCGGTTGGTGTTGTTCCTTTTTTGCCATGGAGGATGCATTGTCCCCTTTCGGTAAAAGGTCTGCTTTCTAAAAAGGTCTCTACTTTTTCCTTTGTTCGCAAATGGTAAGAGATGAATGGTTTTATAATTCATCTGTTCATCCTTCATTGACCATTGATTAAGACGCAGTTCTGAATTCGGAAGTTCGCAGAAAGGAATCAACTTCTAACTTTATTTGTACTTTCAATCACCTGGTAGACCGATTAAATTGGAGTTGAGTCAAACTGTATCTCTAAATCTTCGTTCGTTACAAGACAAATTTGTACCTAAACGGCATGGAATAGCATGGAAGCGTAAGGCAACTATTGCATATTGATTTAATAAGGATGCCTTTCGAAACTTCGAATGTATGTAGTTATTATTTCGTATACATCTCGTAACGTTAGAGGCGGGTACTTAATAGAGAATGGTATAAAGAATTGCAGAATTGAATTAAATTTTGTTTTCCATAGAACGAGAAGATAGTCTTGGTTAGTCTTGTACCTCTTTCCATGTCGTTAAGCTGGAACATTGTATCGATTTACTCCAACTCTTTTTCATTTCGTTATATTTCAGTTTAAATCATCTCGGCCAGCCGTTTTTCCTAATCCTCCCTCTTCTGAAAACTGAAAATTTATGATTTCTGACAGATCCGAGATGTGTTAATGTACCGAGAAGTTCTGATCTGGCTACAGTTTGGAGGCAACCTCTTTAGGGTTATTTAATGCAGTCAATAAAGTGCCAACGGTTTTAGTATGTGTGTATCTACAATTATTTTGTTTCATGAACTTTTTTTCTTTTGTCCTCTTATAATCCAATCAAAATTTAATAGCCTCACTCTATTCGGATTCATCTCGCGTGGCGCTATCAAATTCTCACGAGGTTTTCGAGAATTTCTTGTGCATGAAATTCGTGTTGAGTTCAACTTTTGTGAAACTTTTGACGACAAGTTTACAATGTGCACAAAACAAGTCAGCAAACAAATGAACAAATAAACCTGAGAACTCAAAATGCACACTGGACCGTGTGCATGTGAGTGAGGGGCGAGCAAAGAGTGGAGCTCCCCGAGAGACGCGGACGGATACACAAGCGAACGAACGAGCAAATAAATGTATCTGCTAGTGTGAATTTATATTCAGAGCCGAGAGCCGATGTGCGTTGAGTGGTGGTCAGTGGTCAGCAGCTGTTTGTCGTGGAGGAATTAGTGAGCGAGAGGAGCTGAGGCAGAGGCGTTGTGGGACGGCCAGACACAGTTGTTGCTTAATAAAATAATGCGACATGAGCAATGACGATGCTGCTGCTACTTCTGCTGATGATGATGTTGCTATGAGTACATGTATCGTATGTATCGTAGCAGCCTCGTACATTCATTTCTATAGTGTTGTGTACTTTGCGTGTATGTGAGTGCACTGAATTAATGGCTTAATTGAACAATTTGTTTCCACATGAGAATTTTTGTGGCTGATACTCGGACTTGTATTGAGCCACGAATATTTGCGAGGTTAGGTGGCGACTACCCTTTGCACAAATTTGTGCGCTGATAAACTGAAAAATTAAATAATAATAATAAAAGGATAGCTTAATAGGATACAAATGATAACAATAAGCAATATAGAAATATTCTCCATTTCAATTTGCGGCATTTATTCTCATGTAGGATGACACTTTCCTCTTAATTGTTTGCACTCAAATTCGCACCTTTTTTGTGAGTGCCTTCGAACTCGGATTGGTAGTAGCATTCGCATTCGCATTCGCATTCTCATTCGCATAATTCGCCTCATTCCTTTTCAGTTTATAAATTTATTTATCACTGCATTTATTAATGAGTCGTGGCCAAGAGGCATGTCTTCGAAACGAGTTGCTCAATCTGTCGAAATCAGCATTGCCGACGACGAGCGGAGGACTGCCAACTGACCGATGTCTTCAGTCCAAAGACGGTGACGACGACAACGAAGACGTGCTAATCAATTTCATATCAATTTGTAAATTTGCAATAATTACGATAATTAGGAGGTATCCAGGCAGGCGAGTTGCGTTGGTTGGTTAGCCGGCCACTCTCCTCAAATCAGGTTCGTCGGTCAGTCGGCTGTGCCTCGCATTGCCGAATGCATTCGAAGAATGCGACGAGGTGATAATGAGATTTTAAATTCAATAAACGAAAGCTGCGCAAAAACAGAAATGCCTCAGACACTTGAAGAGGTTGTGTTGCAAATCGATTCGACGCGGCAAGCAGCAGCAGAGGCAGCAAGCACCAACGACTCGATAGGATCTGCACATGAATATTTCATTTGCACCGTGTTTGCTCCTTTCGATGCTCTACCTACTCCATTTTCTGTGTATGGCATATTGGATCTCTGCAAAACGTTGCTCTATGAAGTACACGTATTTCTTATGCGGTACATCGAAAGCAACTTCGGCTCAACTGCCAAGTATCTAGTGCGCACAACACTTCTTTGTTGCTGGCTACCAAGCAGATAAAAATACTAATACCGATTACTTTGCCCCATTGAGCCGTCGTGCTCTGTGTTTTTGCAAAGGTGCAGAGCATTACGCAGGCGTCCACTTCGTACCTCTTACCTCTTACACTTATGGCTGAAGTTTTCTGTTCATTTTTACTGGTCGAGTGCGCATTTACAATTAATTAACTCATTACGTTGCCATTTTTTGTAGTTTGTTCTGTCATCATCTCCACCACCATCATCGCCATTTGTCCCATATTTCTGCCCTATTGCTCTCTCATTTGGACTTTGCCATGAGGTTCGGCGTAGCTGCAAGTGACATTTTCGTTAATTAGTTTGAGGCATCCCCTACAGATTTTGCTCGAACTGAACCGACTCATTTCGTTTCTGCTGTGCGGTTTCCATTTCCGTTTACAAGTGGCCGGAAACCCTCCCCAATATTTGATTTGTATTAATCGCGCTACGATAATCATCAATTAACAGAAAGAACTACAAATATTTTCTTTCTATTTTCAGGTAATTTTTCTCGACATTCAATTGAATGAGGGTCTTCGCTTGCTTGGACGGCACAGGTAACGAACTCGAGTTCTTCGTGAGTTTTGTTTTTCAAAGTTACTCAGTGACTATAAAAATGGTAATAAAATTGGAATTCAATAAATTTTTGCAACTGTGTCATTCAATGGAGTTGGGCGCCTCCCGATCGTTTGTTCGATTGAGTGAGCTCAGCTTTTCCTTTGCGTTCTTTTTCACACGCCAACCAAAAACTACCCCCGCACACACATATGCAAGCACATACACACACTCTCGCACTTGTGTCCTGTCGGGGATGTTTAGACGGCGCCACGACTGAAAGGAAAATCACCCGTTTGAATGATGGCGACTGCGACGGCAATGGCATTGGCAACATAACGCCAAAGTAACGGTATTGTTAATGGCAACGAGAAGAGCGAGAGTAGAGTTTCTTTGCCTCGTTTAGATATCGAATTGCTGAGGCGCCATTTGCGCGTTTCACGCATATGGCCACTGATGTCGGGCTGCGCGGAGCCCATGGTGCCATCAAGGGCGGCTTTGCTTCTCGTTAGTTTTTGCTTTCGAACGAGTGGGAACGTGTTCAGTCACCCCCGCCGTCATAGTTTTCCGTTTGACGCATGTTCGGTTGTGGTAGGGCGGAAACTCCGAACTAACAATCAGCGTACACTGAAAAATATTTACTTCTCAAATGAGATGCCCGACCGAAAAAGCGAGGGGATTTCTGTTCAGAGTTATACCCTTCAAGGCATCCATGTTAAGATCCCTTTTTGTTGTTGTTTACTTTGATGTGCGCCATCATTCACTTGCTAGGCTTATCTGGAACTGACTCATTTTAAGTTTTCGGTTAACCCAGATCGACAATCATGTTTACAAGAGACAAGAGCCCAAGAACAGATAATATTATCCCATACGCTTAATCACGACGACGCGTCTCGTCGTTCAGACTGCCAATTCCAGATGATGAACAGCTGTTTCTGTTTATACACAGGTTGATAAATTGTGAGAAGTGAAAAAATTAAAAAGTGCGATTTGTGGAAAAAATGCATATTTTGGAATCATTTATAATGTGCCAAACGAGTTTTCGGAAGAGAGTGGGGGACACACTTGTGTTCCGCGCAACATATGGGCTGTCAGAGGAGAATCGATTCTTGATTGGATGCTGATTCGTATCACATTCTACAACAACAAACCCTGATTAAAGTCACTTTCCCTTAATTCGAATCATAGCCCACTGTGAATAGGGCATAAGATTCAAAGCGCATCGAAGTCCCCATTCTTAGTGGACGAAGCATATACAACATATGTTCAGGAATTCAAAAAAGAAAAAAAAACAAAAGACTGATAATCAACTATGATTTTTAAAGATTTCTATATTAAGATGATTGAATGTATTGACAGCCCTCCCAAAAAGCGATTTCTTTCATCAATGGAATAACAATTTTCAGATTTGTTGTTTATGACACAATCAGTAGGACTACTTACCCTTTTTTTGAAGAAGACCTGCAAAATGTTCTATATTCTTCAACGTCTTTACAGCTGTCGGGAGCTAAACTTTAAAGGAAAACATTAAACAAAACCAATTGGAATGCCGCCCTTGAAGGAGACATCTGATTAGAAATGCTTTCGAATTTTCTCTGAGTGCATCACTACAAGGCAAGGTATTGAATATCGACTAAAGGGCCAAATGTTATCCTAAGCTCAGTTCCCATGGGAGCATATCTAAATCTGTTACACACATACAGACATTTTCCGAGTTAGGAAAACTGAAACCACTCAAGCAACACACATTTCCAACCCCCAACCATGCCATGAGAAATGTTGGTGAAGTTGCCAGATGAGTTGTTTTATCGATTAAACAGAATTTGTGGCAAGGCAAAAACCAAAAACCACTCAGACTCGGATGAAAGAAAAACAAAATCAGTAAATGGCTCTGCAATTACTTAAATATGAATTCCTCTTTAAATAAATAGAATTTTTCTTCGACTATTTTACTCCATTTATTTTAATTAAAGCAATTAGGCACTACTTCATCCCTGCTTTAAGCGTCTGGAGAAGATAGTCGGGCAGGCACGCAGCCAGAGAGGGTATAGATATGAGTACCTGATGAAATATGCTTTATTTGGCAATCTTTTCTAATTAGAACAACAGCGGCAAACATGCAACACGTGTTGTTGCAACCAACGACTGACAGCCGCCATTTTCGTGTTGCTTGCCACTGCGGTTCTGTGAAATTTCAGAGGCACAACGCGGGGCATTACAACAAAAACTACTTTGGCAAGGTGTCAGCTGCACATTAGCCAACGCTGTCGCACCTGCCCGCGACTGGGTGCGCACGCCCCCGAAACGCGGACGCCACCCCATACGCCTGGTTGCCAGCCGCTTGCTAATGTGAGTGGGCGTGTTCGCATTCGGGGCGCCTCACTCGCGTTGCTCGTCATGTTGCCAACTAATTTTATGAAAGTTGACATAGCCACATGTGTAAATGTAACCACAAAATCAAGCTGATGGCTGCCGGGGGCCTGTGGTAATGTGGCAATGGGGATTACCCGACGGAATTGCGCTGTGACTAAATTAACATTGACGCGAGCTACATGCGCCATTTGTGGCACCACAATTGTGGGCTCCTCTGGAAAACTGAAGCAGATAAAAACGCATTCGTTAACGTTTTCTGCTTCATATTTGTATTGCGCAACTCGTGAGCCCCAACAGTCGCAATGTAATTATCACATTAGTGTTGAGACCTGGCCAAGGGCTGACAGGAAAAGGCTTTTTGCGTGGCTGTCAACCGGGCTTAATTATTATTACTCTTTTTTTAATTACCTTAAGTAGCGCCGAATAAAATGTTCTGGTCCGATTTGGATAAAGCAAGCAAGCTGACGCATTAGTTAATTTGTATGCTAAACATTTCAGCCAACTACGTGCCTCCACAGCCTTGCAACTGCCTGCCCAGTTGGCCTCGCCCTGAGCCGAGTCGCGATCGCGGAGACAACCCTGTGTGTGCTCACCTCGTCAACAAGGTTAATTGCTTTATTTTCGTAGTCATTAAACCATAAAGCCATAAAAATTTCAGTTCAGACGCACTTAAAATCTGTACGTACCTGACTCGGTTAGAAACTGTGTGAAGTGGCCCATCCATATCCTCAACCATTTCCAAGTTATGCAATTCTGAGCAGCAAGCGGCAAAATCGAGACAATTGTCTCTTTTATGCATTGGCTCAGTATCCTGCAGCGATATTAGACTTCAGTTTCATGTCGAAGGCCGAAGGATCTAAACTCTCATCAGTAATACAGGCCATTTGGACCAGTTTCACACAACATGTGCTAACTAAACACGTAACAGTCCCTACGTCTGGCAGGATATCACCTGTTTCCAAAAGATTCTTTAATTCATGAAAATTCGAAACTCAGCCAATGTCAGAAAAAGGTGGACTGGTCGGTGATATTAAATGATATTATATGTATAGTAAATGTTTAGATGAATCGATGAATCGACGACCGGCAAAGTGAAATCGTCTTATTTTTGGAATTAGAAAGAAGAGCACATTGAATAGACTTCAAGGGTCTTCAATACACCTGAATCTATTTAAAATGTAGACTGCTTTAACTTTGTAAAATTCGATATTTGATTTAAGATAAGCTCACTGGATAATATATCAATCTGGCATGGCAAGCGAAACAAGCAAAAATTCATTGTGATGGAACCGACTCAGTAATCGAGCTCTTTTTATTGATTTGCAAAGGCGGGGCTACAGAGTGTATTTTCCTTTAAGACTTGTAGATTTATATTTTAGTTAGTAACGCTACCTTATAGAAGGTTTTGTCTTTAACACCCAAAACTGCATGAATGCGCTTCTGCTCACTTCGTGCATGCCTAGGGGGTATACGGAGCATAAAACTGATTCTGATGCGAAAGTGAACTCGTATTGAGAGTTCGTACAACCCTTGGCGCCTTTGAGAATTCCTTCATAAAAATTCTTGTGTATTTTTTATTTTTACACCCCTTAAACTTGATTGCGAAGAGAAACTAGTGTCAGCAGCAATATTTTAAGAGGTCTAATGTGAGAACTAAGCTGTCCAGCCCTTGTCGTCTGGGGGTGAGACTCGGTATATCTTTTTTGATTGAATAAGGAAGACACTGTTTCGCATTACCACGTCTTTAAATTCTTAATTCTCACTCACTTCCAAGCAGTCATACAGTCGTATGTACACGATTTTCAGGTCCCCAAAACTATGATACTCCCCGAGAAGAGATATTTCTCTAAATGTTGTATTATGTTTCATTATTATATTATTAGGTATTATATGTAAGTTTATATTAAGTTAAACGTAGTTCCTTTTCTCCTCCATCATAAGTCATTTCCCCTTAAACATCTAGGCCGATGGAATGATTCTAATTAGGCGCATTTAGAAGATCGGATCACTGTCGTAGAGTGGACAACCACTGAGCCTTGAGATTCAATATATAAATTGTTGAAGTAACAAAGAATGTATGTATTAATAATCTTTCAATCTCATTTCTTCTTACTGCCAAATATGAGTGATCAGCGCGTGAGTGTCACTCCGCTTTATTTTCCGACGTTCTCAATCAACGTGAGCGGTCTTCTCATACCCAAGGTGAAACAATTCTGCTTCACTCATTTTGTACTTAAAATTGGGTCAACTTAAAAATCTATTAAAAACTCTATATTTCAATCAATTACAATAAAAAATATACAAAAATGAAAAGCCCATTTCCTTCGACTCTTTTCGGTTTTCGCTGTCGCTCTTTCTGCAATTCACTTAAAACACTTTGACGCAAGTTAAGAAAAACCAATAAAAAGGGAAATCGAAAACGGAAACATAACAAAAGTTCACGCACACACACAAACAACATGAACACACATGATAAACTGAAATATTTGAGGCAAATAAAGCAACGACAGCGTCCAGGCAATTGGTGATGATACAAACTCTCAGTCGCTGCCGGCGTCGCAGTCACGCTCGCGGTCGTCTGCTTGCGCTTCTGAGTTTAGCACATCGAGAAATTTTCTTGTTTCTGTTGATTTCTCAGTCAAGTTCAGTTTCACAATTTTCATTTTTTGGCGCGAATCTATTTAGGATTTTCATTCGTTCTTATTTCACGCTGCGATGCGTGCGCGAGTTGTCGCTTAAATTTCGTTTTGTTGTTGCTGCTACTGCCTCCATTGTTGTAGCTGTTGGTGTTGTTGTGCCACCAGCAAGCAGCGCGACTGAACAGAACATCAGAGACGACGACGTCAACGACGAGGATGACGATGACGCCTCTTCCCTCTTCCGCTCGGCAGAATCAACCAGTCGTAACAACCAACGCAGAAGCCAAGCCAAACCAAGCCAAGCAAACTTAAGTGGCGGAGGTAGCGAATTTCCCCATCTCGTTGAAGTGGAAAATATTTTGTAAATATATATGTATATATTTAAGTATTCTCTTCTTCGTTTTGTGCGCTTTACTTCACCGACTGACAAATTGACGAGCATTGCGATTTGGCCAGCGCTCCTGTCGTGCAATCAATTTAGTACGAAAACCGTCCTGTTCCCGTTATCGATGGAAAATCTTACTCTTCTGCGAACCTTGTAATAAGTGGGGAAGAAGTAGCCAATTCGATCAATGCAAATCGGGTAACTCCAGACAACTTTCGAAGGTACCTTTCTGACTTAGAACAAACCTCAAGTGCCGTTTTAAATCTTTTTTTAAATTATTTCTCTGGGTAGGTTCCTGGTCGAGGACCCAGTCTTATTGTTGAAAGCGGTTGAAAAATCATCGAAATAAACTAGACCCGCGCCCTTAAAAGCTGTCGAACGGGAGGAGGTAGGATGCCGAGGCGGCTGAGAAGATCACATCCTATCGACCTCTCTATCATATCCTTTTAAACCCTATTTTGTTAGTATTGTAAATAGTTTAATTGAAGTCGCTTTTTAAATTACAGAATAAAAGAAAAACAAAACTGAGTTTAATGTAGACAGTTAATATTGCTTCCGAAACTCCCTGACTGCTGTCTGATTCCGATCCGACGCTCTCACGATCCATTTCAGTTTTTCGCTTGATTTCAACTCCTTTGAATCGCCTTTGAAACATTCTACTTGGGTAAATCGCACAATGATGGGGAGTTCAAGTCGTCTTTGCCGAACGCATTTTCTCCCCATTTTATTTGGTTATTTTTTCAACTTTGCTGCCTTTGAGTTTTCATGGGCCGCGCTGCTTCTTGTTGTATTGTATTTGCTGATGTTGTTTTCACTGTGGATCCCGCCGAGTTTGCCACTCTTTGTTCCGCACTTTGTTATTTTATTTTGTATTTTACAAATATTTTGTGTAATCTTTAAAGCAGACAATGATGACAGCGACGACGATGGCGGCATTTTGTGACACGTCCTGCCACGCTGAAAATAAAATGAAAATAAAAGGAAATACGGCATCACATTTTTGTCACACTTCATTTCCCGGCCCATTTTTGTCTCTCAATTTTTTTCTCTTATTTTTTTCTTACTTTTTCTGGGGGAAAGTGTGGAAACACGTGCTTCGAGCAATTTGAAGACTAGTGAGTAAGCGAAAAATCGCTCAATTGAAAATGATTAAAATTCAATTTAAAATTTTCAATTGGAATGGAAGAGTTCATCAGAGGGGTACCAAATCGCCATCATTCTACAAAATTTTACTGTCAACCCGAATGAAGCTGGAGAACAAATAAATAAATAAACTTTATAGAATTGCTCTTTGAAATTCTTACTCATGTGTATTGCTGTCGCATGGTACATACGTGGCAGTAACGGCTAAGAGTTCCAGACCGATTGATGAAGGTTGTGTGCTTTCCGAATAATTCCGAGATAAGCAAAGCGTTGAGTAAGAAGTAAATGAAAGGAGTTTATATCAAGGCAGACTATAATGCACTAATGTTTTTATGAATCTACTTTATTATTCGAAATAATGGAATTTGATCCACTGAAATCGTCTGAAACAACATTAATAAAATATAATCTCCTTTGTATATAAAAATTCGCTGTACGGATCCTTTGTGACTATATTCCTCGTGATAGCATGGACCGATTTAAATTATTTTTTATTATTTCTCTAGCGTCTTTCGATTTATTTCATTTAAATATATCTGTGTAAAATTTTTCCGCGAAGAAGGGAAGTCTCATACGGACAACTTTACTTTCTGAAGCAGAACAACGATCCACTAGTAGTTATATATATACGTACATATACGACCTTTACTCGGAATGTATTCTAATGGCTTATCTTAAGCGCCAAATCAAGTCCGCGACAGATCCCGAGCTGAGAAATGTACTCAAGCTGTTAGTCAGCAGTTCAGACCCGGTCGGAGCCGCTAAGCCGTCTTGACTTCTGCGAAGTCTTCTTTATTTTTTAACATGTTGTTGTCGTGTGTATGGGTGTGTGTTTGCATAAGCACATGTGCCCACATTTGTATATAAATATACATATACTGTCTAAAAAAATAGAACAGAACAGAACACAACTTTTGCTCATGGGCTGTCAAAGAAATGTCAGACTTATGCCAAAAATGCGAACAGCGCCGTCAGAGGTGGAAGGCAGACGGCAATCTAAGCAACTCGAAATAAGTAAATGATTTTTTCTCCTTTTCTATTCTTTTTTATTTTGTTCACTTTTTTGTTTCACAAGAGGGACGGACAGGCCACAAAAGACTAAAACAAAAATACCCAAAAAGGCCACGACTTAAAAAGTTGACATGTTGTATTCTGTAGCATTGTCAGATGTCTCTTTATGTAGACCGAAAATGCACGATGTTTAATTCCTTTGAAAGCTGAACTCGATTTCTTCCGAAACTATGAAATGTCGTCATCATTCAAAATATATCTGAGTCAACAGACAATTTCATAATTAGAAAGCACGACCCAGATATTCATAATATCTCTTCTTAAAGATGCCACCTGCACTAATAAATCACGGCGGTCAGGCCCACCCGTCACTACAACGGACCCGAAATTGTCGATATAATAATGTCTACATAGTCAATCTAATAAGCAGCTGTGGAATATGTTTTCTAATGAACTAAAATCACGAGACCATGTCTCGAAAGTATATTCCAACTAGGACTTGTTCCTTTGTCAATCACATCGGCTAAGTGACAAGTCGTTGTAAACAACAATCGATAATTTAGTTGAATTTCGAGCCCTAAACTGAACTAAAATGTATTCCTTATGCGGTCCTTATCAATGGCTATCTTATTTCTGGACTAGCCTAGAATTCTGCCAATATTAAACCTCTTTCTCACATTACTAGTACATTATTTATATTTTCTCTCATGGACTCTTCAATGGGACACATGTGTACTCGGGCACATCAAAATTTAAAAAAGTGATCAAATCAATTTGCAAATACACAACAATAAAGATGATGATGACCTTTTTAAATGATGATGACAGAACTGCGGGACTGCGGGACACTGGGACCTTCAATGTCCTAAATGAAAGCACTGAGAACCTTTTTAAAATACTCTAAAATATTTTTGGAGCGAAGGGAATCCGGATGGAATTTCTATTGTAATAGGTCATGCATGAGGGGCAATATTATGAACGAAGCTGCAAATCTTTTCTAAGTTGAGCAGCCCCAAACCCGAATATAATGACTGTTTTTGCAATTTTTTGATATTATGACACGTTGCTCACAATTGGCAAGTACCCGAATAATTAATGTTTACTATATATGTACATAATTTTGATTTTTACAGAGCTTACCTTAACTATTATGTGACTCAGGAATTAGGGTGAACATCTTAGAGTAGATTGTATAAAAACTAACTTAACACTTACTTACCTAATTTCAACAAACTATTGAGGGTTGATAAGTATAATCCGGACAGACCCGGTAAAAGCATTTGGCCGTACATCCCGTGTCGTTTGGAATGCTTTTTTTTATATATATAAAGTAGCCATACGGGCTGAATGAACTGCCGGCATTGAATCCCGACATTAGGGAATGAGTACCAATTTGAAGCAATTTATGCAATACATTGCGATAGCTGCCATCGTTTCAGTTATATTGAGGGATAATTTCTTCAACTATTTGAACTTCCTAAATAGTTTGTTAGATTTATCCAAAGTTTTCCGATAAGTAGGAATTTTTAGTGAGTAAAAAAGTTCAGATATGGTGTACGATCAAAAATTGCAGCTACTTAATACTTAATGGCAGAGGGAAAACAATACTATCCTATATATATGAAAACGGATGTTTGTCTGTCTGTATGTCTGTCACATAAATATGCTTTCGGCACTCATTTCCACATCTGCGACTATTTCCGTCCATGCATTTTTTCGTTCAGATTTTTGTAGTCGGGGTGCTGTAAATTATAAAAAAAATTCTTTATTTTGTACGATCAAAATGAACTTCGATACACTTTCATTTATATCCGATTTATTTATTTTATTTATTTTTTGGATCGCAGTCAGCTGTGCTGTGCATTTGAAGAGAGAAATTTAGCTTCACATTGTGGTCGTTCACATACAAACAGCGGTATTTAATTTTTTAATAGGCTTCAGCTCCATCATTCTGTTCCCTACTTTAGTGCGTTATTGGTGATGATCAAAACGATAAAATTAATGTACTGTGTTCCAAATTTGGTGTGGGATAAATGCCACCAGTGAGGGTCGAATTCAAAATATTGGTCAACGTACGCCAGGGTCGACTCAATGAGACTGACGGACAACGTAGTCAGCGTTTTGGGACAAATCGAATGATAATTTCTCAAGCGCGATCCGGAAAACGGACGAGTTTAGTTTGGCGTTCAGACACGATGTAACAGTTTATTACGACGCAGAACGAGCAATGAGTATCAGTATGAGTATGAGTATGAGTATGATTTGACGTTTCGCACGAAACGCCAGGATTATGTTATGCAAGAGGAAAGGTATAAATAACACAAAAACAGAAGTAGTAATGATTGAATGGATGTTCATCTACATATATATATATATATATATATATATATATATATAAACAACTAGAAAAAACTAAACCAATCCCGAACGACGTCGAAACACTTGTTAGTACAATATACGTTACTTGCCCTTGTGTGGGCTAACACCTATTATTGTTGTCATCTTCTTATTACGTAAGAGTGCTAAATATATGTGTAATATTCCAGTGAACAGCGTTCAGCCTCTTTTCAAGGATATCACAAATCGCGCACAAAATATACCTACATATGTTGCTCATAGCCAGGTTCGAACAGCGGTTAGTAAGGGGGATTTGAAGGAAGATGACTTTCTATTTGAATGCTTCATTAGTAAGATATTATGAAGTATATAGGTTCCAAAATACGCATTCAAGTCCAGCCCGTGGCTCGCGTTTTCCCAAATTTATTGCCCAAATCATTTTAGGGGAATTTTCTTTTAGCAAAAATTGATTCTCTGTCTGCTCGAACCGGCGCACTTCAGTTCTGTTGCCAATCGAGAATTAAAGAAAACGCGATTTTAACTGAATAAGGTACAAAAGGGAACATGTCCACATACAGATATTTTAAACACTCTGTGTCTGACAACAATAACAACAACAAGGAATCCGACAAGAAAAAGAAAGAGGTAAATCAGCCAAGCTCACGGAATTATCATTTTCACACGCAACGAATCAGGTGCCCGCCGCAAACACGAACGTGGTCAGTGTCGAAGTAACCGCATTGTGGAATGGCGGGTGCTGAGCTGGCTGCAGGAGGCGCCTCGAATATAGCGATTATTGTGCATAGTTGAAGTGCGTCCTTTGTCCGCTGGCAATTCGATTGTGCAGCAAAACAATATTTTAAATGAACAACGCGGCAAAAAACGCAACAGGCTCTGTGTCAACGGCGGAGCAGCGAGCGACGAGCCTCATGAATATGAGACAGTTTCCACTTGGATGGGCAGCACTGGAAGACAGCCATTTGTGTTTGCTGCATGCAGCCAGAGCAGCAGTAGCTACATTAACGAGCAACGCATTTGCCCATTATTAGCGCGAGATGGGTGAAACAAAAAGAAACAACAACGGCGAGGCAGAAGAACAGCAAAAGTGAGCAACACGGGACATTTTCACTAACAAGACGCAAAGCGTCGCAACGCGTCGCTGCAGCGGCGATAAACATTCGAAGCGCGCTCGCTCACACGCCACCCCTTCACCGTACGTGCTTGCATGATGCATCGCTTAAACGACTCAGCTGTTAACGTGGCTTCGTACATCGAAGTGGGTTCGCTGCTCGCCTGGTCGCCTGGTCGCCTCGTCGCCTGCTCGCGGCGCTGTTCGCTCGGATTCGCTCGCATTCGTTTACGCACTTTCGCGTTGTAATGAAGGCATTCAGCTCATTACAACGGCAGTTGGCTTGGCCAATCACTGCGCCTCGCAGGCAGTGTACTTTTATGGCTTTGTACCTCTCTGACCGGGCGTTGCAGATAAAGTCGCCAATGTGACAACCGCCGAATGCGCCCCTCGGTTCTGAGCGAAGCCTTCCGTCTATTCACCCGTCTGTCTGTCTGTCTGTCTGTCTGTTAATTTAGTGTGGGCAATACCGACAGCAGACAAACACATCGCTACAAGCGATAGCATCGATCGAATGCCACTGATGAAATGCGATGTGACGCGATGTGATGTGATGTGATGTGATATGATGATCGTCATCATTGCCATCATCTTGTTTGGTTCGCAGTTGGTCCGTCTATATATCGGTTTGCCTGTCGGACTCTCAGACCTCGCTGCAGCGAACGAAATTTATGTGTGTTTGTTGTCAACATTATGTATAGCATAATTACAACAACAAGTCGTCACAACTCTCTGCAACATGCTCCGTGGCCAGTGTTGACATTCGCAATGCGAATTTTTAATTGCGCGCAGAATTACTTGGGCAAATGTTATTGGTCGAGCTCATTAAACGGCAGTAAGAGAACGACTTCGGGAAGGCGGGCTTGTCTTGGAGCGCCCTGGGTCGTTGTCGTGCTGAGGTGCTTTGTTCAATCGATCTATCGATCAAGTGATCGGTAGCCTCGACCACTCGCCTGCAAAATATCGATCGGTCCGCAGATGGAGCGTGGATCGCTGCTTGATCAATGCGCAAATGTGTCAATGAGATTTATTATCAGTTGAGAGTCTTTAGAAGATCTCTTGTCAAGATTTCCACCATAATAATTCGCGTCTGCGCGTCATCAGGCCACGTCCAGCCCATGTTAGCTGTCTTGTCTGTCGCCGACAATGTCGACTCGTCGCTCAACAAGATCTACAAAACTGCATAAATTCCCAGTTGTAAACTTCGATTTTACTGAGCAAAAAAGCAAAGTGCAGGCCCAGTCTTGCACTCAAAAGGCGCGCTCACATCTACCAGGGCCTATGCTCAGCATTGCTACCCTCCTTTTCCAGACGCGTTTGCCAGCCATCTAGCTAACCAGCCAGCCAACCAGCCAGCCAACCAGCCTGACAACCAGCCTGCCATTAGGCTTGGGACTATATTAACTGTCAAGCTTTGACAGCGCATTCTGATTGTATGCGAAGGTGAGGTGAACTTTCAGGCAGGCCTAACGCTGCAGGTGCAGCTTCACATCCATGGCCAAGAAGTTGGAAACCTCAGAAACTACGCCTGAGTCGGGGCAATAATACTTGCAAATATTCGCAATAAGAGCCAAGCGGCCTTGTTGATGTTCAGTGCTCAGTGCTCAGTGCTCAGTGCTCATATTTCTTTGGTGCGTCCTCATCCATCTAAATTTGCATTTCAAATGCGAGAAGACTTTGTCACTTTAGCTGGCTGTCCTCCACTCATTCGACTACCATCAATGACCCCAGCAACATTTTGTCGGGCGTCCTCAACAGACGAACTGACGTTTTTATTATCGAACTGGCGCATTGCCTAAAATCGAACCGGCGCGGCCAGCTGCTGCTCGAGGTCCTATTTTAGCTACGTTTTATCGCTCATTTCCTCATTGAACAGGCCAGACGTCGATCCTGGCTAACAACTGTCCCCTTAACTGCACCGACGCAATCCAGCCGCTCGGCTGTTCTCCGCTCGTCCGTCGTGCGACCGAACGATTGTCGCATGGCGCGCACCTTGTTGACAAGCTCAATTTCCAATCGCAATAAAACGCACTCTCGAGAAGATAAATGTGAGAAAAATGCTGGCAGACAGCCCATCCAGTCTGATCGAATCGGGTCGCGTTGCGTTGCGTTGCGTATAGTCGAATTGAGTTTCAGCGTTTTAGCTCGTGTTGGCTTATCCTCTGCCTCCGTCTCAGTCGCCGCCTCTTCAGTCGTCGTTACCGGATGATGTAAGAGGCGCAGAACCTGCTTTTCGCTGCTGTTGAAGTGCCTAAATTTATAGTGATAATAAAAACTGTTACCCTTTTTGCAGTCGGCCTCTCCACACAACAACCGAGTCGCTTATATCGGCTCAGGGCACGGATCCGATGATTCAGTACAGTACATTTGCTGTAGCTGCTTGCTGCTTGCTGCTTGCATTCAACGAATGCAAGCGATGAGTCGAAAACACAAAACCAAAATAAAAAAGTCTCCAAGTTGACCGTTATTTGGACACTGGAGGTGTTTATAACGTTTCTATATCTCGAAGTAATAGCACTTAAACAATTCAATTAGAAGAAGTTAAGGCACTCTTAAGATTAGATTTAGATATGATAGATTAGTTAAGCGAGGTTCGGTGCGCTAAGTCCACTGCTTTCAACAGCCACTTTGCCCTATTTCTCCAACATGTCTTTTTTTCTTGTATTTCCGCAGATCGCAAAAACTGACAATTCATGTGAGAAATAACCCACCAGGGAAGTGAGATGTTTGCCTGACTATTTCTATAATTGGTAGTGTACATATCCGCGCACAGAGAGTTCATGTGATTTAAGACATTTGCCTTCGACGTACAGAGTATTCGTGAGGTTGGAAAAGCAAACATAACAGCCACCGTGTTATCCAGACGCTTTAGTGACCGTATGAAAGTACTGTTATTTATTCAAATTCTTTAACTTAAGTAATTATTGGATATAGTCGAATATGATTGGTAATTTGGTCATTTTAATGTACTGCTCGGCGGGGGTGCCAATTACCATTTTTTGTTTTTTTCCTCAATACAACTTTCAACTAAATTTTACCATACGTTGTCGTTGCCTAATCCACTGTGCATTGGGCAGTCTTACAGCGCAGACAACAACCACGACTCAAGACCCAACCCACTTTACCAACACAACAGCAACAGCAGCACGGAACATAGCGTGCTAGTTGTGTCAAAGGGCGCGTTGCAGAGTGTGTGTGCATTGGTTAAAGAAGCGATTGAGCTACAATGAGGCAGTGTTAGAACAAGACGCAAAACGGACGAAGAAGAAAGGTGCAAGTGATATGCAAACGAAGCGAGCGCACGAATAATCCATCAACGTGTTGTGACACATGCGCACAGATTTGCCCAACAACAACATCAACTCAGTGCTCAGTCTCAGTCCATGGCGAACAGCATCAATCAAACACACACATGGCTCACTCTTTCTTGTACTCATTGCCTCTTCTCTCTTGCTCTCATTTCCTCTTGAGCAGAAAACTTGAACTTCTGACGAATTTCATGGAGTGAACTCGCGCTCTCGCACTTGCAGCCATTTTATGATTTACGAGTTGACTTTCCAAAATCACGTATTCTACCGCAATCAAATCATTTTCTGATCGACTTTAAAAAACCGAAAAGACAACAGAAGAGGCAGAGTACTTACAAATGCACTCGTTGAGTCAAATATGGCTTTGAATGACCAAATGAATTGGGCCTCAAATCCCTGCTTCTTTAATGTGTTCCGTTTGCGGTCTGCTCCAGTTTGATATTATCTGTACTTTATGCACCTCTTTTTAAATGTTCCTCTTTTTCTGCGTTAGGCTACGACCTCAACTAAACAATATTTAATCTATATATCTAGATTAGTCAAAACTATATAACCGTATTTAACAAAAAATGTACCTGTACAACTACAATAAATTCTCATACACACGCCTGCGATTTAACGCGTGTGGTTACTAAGTGTAGAATGGCATACTGCAATTCAATATTATCACGATTGTGGTTGCATTTCAACCGCTGGACGAACACTAGTTTAAGGAAAGCTTTTAAACACTCCATCTTGTTCTTGCTTCGGCAGGCAAATACTAAAATTTGAACGATACTGTGAAGAAGATTAGCATGGCCCCTGCGCAGGGATGATAGACACGCAAAATCGCGAAGCGTAGCATTTTAATTTTTATTATTTTTTTACCACTCTATCTTCATTTCCTTTAATCTATTTTTTTCATCTATTTCTTTTAATCGTTTGGTACGTTTTATTCTGAAAGCCGAACCTAATAAATCAGACTTTAAGCGCTTAATTCAATCCTGATAATATCTGATTACCCACCAACAAATGCAATATTCCGGGGTAGCAATATTTATATAGCTTTCTCAAATTCCCGCTATATGTCTGAGATATATATTCTTCTGCAAGTGATTCTGCTGTAATGATACAAAAAAACCTCCGCCCAGGAACTGTGTCAACTTTAAAGATCTTCTCCAGGTTGACCATGCATTTGGCTACCCAATGCAACACTTCAGCAGATATTTTCTAATGTGTTATATAAATGTAAGAACCGCCGTAAACTGATTGAGTTCAATTCATTAAGTCGAATGTTCAGTTCAGTTTACTCTTCACACAGTGTGGCGAAAATGGGATAATAATAAAATATATATTCTTGATAAATTCGTCAAGGTGGTTGATTTAACTCTGACCCTCAATCCATCTGTCTGTCCGTTCGTTGTAAGCATTCAAACTATTCCCTCAGTTTTTCAGTTTAAACAGATTTTACCTTATGTCCATATACATAAATACTGGACTGTGCAGCCACGAAACAAACTCATGGATCTCAGATTTCAACTGAAGTATGAATATTGACCTTTCATTAAACATAGGTAAAAGCAGTATTGTAATATAGCGCATTGCGCAAACACGGAGGACGTGCGTGTTGTGCATTACAGCTTGTCTTCAGTGCAAAGGCTGTTCGTAGAGACACACACAATCGCATTAGAGTGGTTACAACTCACCCTATTGGCGCATGCCTGGTTTTCTGCACAATGATTGATTAGTGACATCTGTTGTCGAAAAGCATAGCTTATCAAACATTGTTTATATTTTCCGCCGTCAGATGTCAGAGTTGAAGCAGGAAGCGGAAAACACTGTTTGCGCGAGTGCATGACGCCGCCAGCACTTTGAGCCGACGAATTCCGGTTTTAGTTTCATTTGATCATCTTTAGATTGTTGTTGATCTTTAGGTTGTTATATTTGCTAAGTAAACTAAGCAGCGTTTAATAGTTGAATACGCTGTGGAAGTGGGTATGAGTCGATAGTCGTTGAATTGTTAGACTTCCGGTTTACATTTGACCGCTTCGCGCTTCGTCATGCTCACACATCATGAGAGTCAGACTTCAAACGTTTTTCTTCTCCTTTTACTCTAATTCGGGGCGCCATTTGGAATTCGATATCAAGCCCCTCTGATATAGTTATACTATTTTCGTTTCTAGAGTACATGTACCTGCTCTGCACTCCAGGCAGACCCCGGCATGTGTTAAAGCTCTGCATGTTTCCCATTCACTCATTTTAATTGATCGGGAAGCTCTTGCCTTTCAAATCAAATCTTAATTTTTTGCGCTTGAATAAATCACATCAGACAAACATAAATCATGAAACGAGCACCGCTGCGCCACCAGCCCCTAACCAACCACCTTCAGCGGAGGCAGGAACAACGCATCAAACACAGCAGCAGACATGATTATTATTATCATCTCACTTGTGCTTGAGTGACTTTCTTCACACACAGAGACTAACGGACAGACGAATGGCCAGATGGACAGATGGATGAACGTACGAACGGGCGAATGGAGAGACGTGTGGACGGCCTTATGCGGCAGACAGCTACAACAAGAGTTTTGCCAAAAAGCAGTCGGACGGACGGGTTACCGGACGATTCACATGCGAATTATATCTTAATGTTTGCATGCATTCCTTTTTAGCACGGACAGCCAAGTTCCTTCCCTGTGGGTGTGGATGTTTGCGTGAGCCTGTGCATGTGCGTGCGTGTGTGTTAGGCCCCATACCCCACACACTCATACATATAATACACATCTACTCATCTGTTTGCCCGCCACGAATTTTCTGCTTCCGTTTGCTTTTGTGCCCAAGTTGAGGACGAGCAACATAATTGAAAAGGATGTTTTTGGCTTTGGCAGCCACGAGAGCACAAAGCGTAAAATCGGGCGGGCGGGCGGCGGGTGGTCGCTCGGTCCGTATAGTAAGCACCCCAACGTGTGAGTGAGAGGCAAAGCATGCCGCGCTTTTATGTCCAACATTGTTGTCGTTGTTGAATACCGGGCGGCAACCCCCCCGGGTCGGCCATTGTGCAAGTATTCCGTTAACAACAGCGTCCAACACTCCAAAGAATGCAAAATGAAAACTTTTTCCAATTTTCATTTCCGGTCCAGATCCTTCAACTACGCCAAAATGGCGTGGGCCAGCCAGACATAACTACATGTCCTGATTATGAATAAACAGCCACGTTTCCGTTCTGGTTGTTATTGCAAAGTGGCTCGTCGCGAAAATGGGATTTGGTCTTTAAAATTCTCTCCTTAGTCCCGACCACTCCCTCAAGATGTTTACCCTATCATATTGCAATTGCAAGCGGCGCTGTTTGATTAAATGCTGCGCCTAACATTGAGACCGCGTACTGTGCCAGTGTGTGTGCCAGTGCGTGTGCCTGTTGTATTGTTTCAGTTTTTGATTTATGAGGTCAGAAATTCGTGGTGGTGATAATGAGCCCGGAAATTAAATCACTTTGACCGGAAGGATGTCAGGTCGCAAAGGATAACAAGAATTGATTTCGTATTCCGCAGCCGCCCTTCATGCATGAATGCCATAAATTTACGTGCGAGGAGCATGGCTTTAAATATTGGCTCGGCTCAACGCTTGGCTCCTTGCCCGTTACCAGCCTGTGCTTTCCATCAGAAGCAAAAAATTTATGCACAATGGGAATTCCACAAATTGTTGTCCACCTTTTACAGTTATTTGCAATTATGTATTTTCGTTCGAGACGGAGCTTGCTTGAATGGGCAAGAATGCAATCTCGTCTGAAATTCCTTGTGAGTAGCTCAAAAACAAACGGACGATACGTTCGGGGCAGGCTTGAAACGAAGACAAACAAAAAAATTTTCAGCACTCAAAAGTATAAGTAAGTTTGTTTTCGGAACACATTCGTATTGTTGGATAACTGAGATGATGGGAGAAACTAATCTCATCCAGCATGATGATGGGACAGCAAAATGCTAGCAATGGTGTTGCCTGCGATTACACTGAACCGAAATAGTCAACACTCTTTTCAGACCGCACCAGTGCATATAAAAAACAAGTCCAGTTTCTGTTTCCTGGTACGTCAGCGCGTCGGATATAAAATTCAGAATGTTCTGAAATGTCTTCCACGTTTAAACATATGTTTGATGAGGCTTTTTTACTGGCAGTTGTTTTCTAAGAAACCTAAGAACGAATGCAACCCCTCGTGTCTTCGTAGTATTTCAAAACTAAGCCTTGCCCACACAATGGTTCGGTATGTTGTTGCATGTGGGACGATATGTCCAGGTTTGGTAGTCCACGAACTATACTTGTGGCTATTCCATCCACCTAATCCTTATCTACCACCTACCTATTACCTTCCCGTGCTCTGTGTGTCCTTTCGCCAGGCATACTCCTCTTTATCTGCTTTATCTGTACCTATGTAATATGTTGCATTCTACCAGTTCGCGTTCGCTTCCCATCGTAAGTTTGTATGTCCACCCAAAAATTAAAATTTCTATCTTCCGGCTTGCTACTAATACAACCTACATTTGAGGTGTAGAGTATTGAAATGTCGGTGGAACTGAATTCAACCCACGAAGCTTCTTTGCTGTGCAGCTTACTCGATATGAAGCGTGCGATTTCCTATTTTTCAGTTCTACTGATTCTTCACCACATGCTCCAAGCTCAAGTCTTCAAGCAAAGCAGCGAAATCGTATGCGATGGAGTTCAGTCTTTTAATTATTGTCGACGAAATCAAACGCAGATTCCACTAATTCTTCGTCTTTATATTTTTCTTCATTTGCAGAGTTTCAAATCAAAATTGGATACCAATTAGCATCTAAGTATATCGATTAAGCTGCAACTAAAACGTAAAATCTACCCAGCAAAGTAGTTTCGGTTTGGAAAAACACACTTCAAAGCAAATAAAAGGAAAAGGAACAGTAATGGGAATAATTTTATACCTCAGATCAAACGTTTTATAGTAAGGAGTGATTTCCGAGCAACTGTACATTTTACTTGTAGTTGAGTGTTCAAAATTCAGAAGGTAAGTATGCTCATTAGACCAAAGCAGTCAAGTGACCTAATTCTTCTCATCTTTACAGAAACCCCCGCGAATCTTCAACTACTCAAATAATCGGCATCTACAGTTGTATCTATAAATAAGTGGAGAACTAAGTGTAAATAAAAAAAGTAGCTTTAAGCACAACCAAAACCAGCGCAAGTCAGCACAGTTAAATTTGAAGCTGACTCAAAGGGCCGCAACAGAAATAAGAACAACAATCCTAAACGTAACAATCGCAGTCATTAGCAACTAAGCCTTACCTAGAAGATACGCATCCCTCTTAGTTTTCCTATTCGCCTCCACTTGTGTTAGTTTAATTTGAACCGAGGTACGTTTCAGCATGACGATGAGTACAAATAACTGCGAAAGCATGACTTCATACTTTACCAACTCGTACATGGGAGCCGACATGCATCACGGTCACTACCCGGGCAACGGCGTCGCCGATCTCGATGCTCAGCAAATGCATCACTACAGTCAGAATCCAAATCACCAGGGCAACATGCCCTATCCACGCTTCCCGCCCTACGACCGCATGCCGTACTACAACGGGCAGGGGATGGAGCAGCATCAGGGCTATTCGCGGCCGGATAGCCCATCGAGTCAGGTGGGTGGAATGCCCCAGGCGCAGGTTGCCGCAAACGGTAGCCAGCTACAAGTCCCACAACAGCAGCAACCACAGCCACAGCAGGCGCAAGCCCCACAGCCCCAGAATGCGCCACAACAGCACCAGCAGCACCCACAGGTGACGCAACAGGTGACACATCAGCAACAACAGCAACCGGTAGTCTACGCCAGCTGCAAACTGCAGGCGGCTGTGGGTGGCCTGGGATTGGTGCCCGAGGGTGGCTCTCCACCCCTCGTCGATCAAATGGGCGGCCATCACATGAACACCCAGATGACGATGCCGCATCACATGGGTCATCCGCAGGCACAGGTGAGGGCAAACATCAAACGCTCGAATACTAGAATATCTCATCCGATATGAATAATATAATACTACTGAAACTGAAACTAGTCGTAGTAATCATCCTCACTGCTTATTAATCTCTTTCAAACGCTTCAAACTGTCTCTCTTCCATTCTAAACTTTCAGTTGGGTTACAATGATGTCGGCGTACCAGATGTGACCGAGGTAAGGAGCCACGTTAAATACCCAAATTATTTTCATACATCGCTGACCTCATTGGTGTATTGGTACATTATTTTTGTGGAGTGTGGATGACAAACTGCGGTTCTCAGGTTTTAAATGTTCCGTTTACACCTTTTCAGGTGCATCAAAATCACCACAATATGGGCATGTATAGCCAACAGCAAACGGGGGTTCCATCTGTCGTGGCTCCGCCGCAGGCTCTGATGGGACACCAAGGCCAGGGTCCACCGCAAATGCACGGGGGTCATCCGGGCCAGCATACGCCACCATCTCAAAATCCAAATTCGCAGTCCTCGGGGATGCCGTCTCCTCTGTATCCCTGGATGCGAAGTCAGTTTGGTAAGTGTCAAGGAAAGTGATCGAGAATTCCACGAAACGTATAAAGTGGAATTTTTCTTCTTCTTATATCAGTAGTTCGTTGATGTATTTTGTTGCTGTAGTTTGTGGACAAATAACGTAGTTAGAGATATGTATGCTAGAACAAAAGTAGTTTTTACTTTGTGGCAGATTTTTAATGAGAACCTTCATTTTACCTCTATTGTTATTAAATATGATAAATGATAAAATGATAAAATTCGCTGGATATTGTGAATTAGCGTTGCTATAATTATTGGATCAGATTGAGTTTTGTGTATTCGAATATCGGCTTCATAATCCATTTACTAAGGAATTCAGTTGTAGCGAATCATCATCAAAAGTCGAAACGTCTCTATCGCCTCTCGAAACTGCTTTACGTCTTAGTTCACTGCCTGCTAGCGCACTGCCTTGCCATTTAGGAGGCTGCTTTTTGCTTATTTGGTTATCGACTCAGATCAGTAGTCGAAAATGTGTTGCCTGCCTCCACACATCACATTAATTTGAGGGATTACTGAGAATTATAAATCAATAAACACTGATGTTAATATTACTTCAACGTCAATTTTTTATGCGCTTGAAATTCACTATCAGCCATTTTTCTGAGCATGAAAAGATTCTTGCCTATCCAATCCAAAGTGGAAACGTTGCCAAGATGTAATATCGAATACACCAGGCAAACGAGAAGTTATCAATGTAGTATTCAATTCCGTTAGTTGGTATGGTATTCATATGAATATAAATTTTCTTTTTCACTTTAGTAAGAACTCATTGGAGTGCCGTCTAATTCCTAATAGCTCCCAGACTTGGTGTACTTAAATTGTAATCTCAAAGTTGACATAAAAACGAATTCGCGTTACTGTAATACCTTCTCTTATCCTTTTACAATCGGCTATCCGCGCGACCTTGAGCCATTAGGCAATTTTGCTGCATTGTCGCAACCAATTGATGCCATTAACCGTAATCCATCTGCTGCACGAAAGAAAATACCTGATTTTTCGGCAAACATTTGCGAATTTACACAATTCAAGCCAATAAAAGTGAAAACAACACGACATCAGTTTGGTTAAGTGAGGATACAGAGAAACCGACGATTGTTATCAAAGGTTGAAAAGAGGTGCCCGGGATAGCAGCAAGCCTGGCCGCACTGTACGCCTCACAGGAGGCGTGCTCTTAAATAATGCAAATTAACAATAGTCGCAGCAACTGTGACCAGTGCGAAAAGATTGCCGAAATCAGAGCGTAACTAATAAAGGAAGCAATTTTAAACGGCCTCAGCGTTCCAGTCCAAAAGGAATGCAGAGCCTCACAGCGAATGCTCAAAGAGCTGAAAGTCCTCTTTCAACAATCTGCAGTTGGTTGCATAAGTATTTCTTTCTCTTTGTCTGTGAACTGTTAGATATTTCGAAAAAGCAGCTTCTTTTGCATATGTATTCAAAGCTTTCTCAAAATCCAGCAACCCAGCCCAAAACTTCGGAGGGTCATTTTTGCCAGTCAGTTACCTGCAGTGAAAGTAAAGTTCGACTGGCTTCTGATTCTCAGCATTTACTAAGCAGCGAGAACTCAGCAGTGCATCTAACTACCTAGGCAGTTCTCCGCGTTGCGTGTCTCAGCCGAGACACGACTTTTTCCACGAGTTTCGAAAACCGTTTTTCTGTGTAGATTTACTGTTGTTGTTGGTGTCGTTGGTGTTGTTGGCGTTGCTGTTTTTAAAGCCAGATTGAGATGTAAAGCAGAATTGATGACCGCCATTAGTTACACGTTATGTGCAATGGATGCCATCAATTTATTAATCTCCAGAACACGGCTTGCGTATTTTTTCGTCTGCTGCGCTCCATGAATTCCTTTTTCCTCGCATTTTTTCACTTTTTTCCTTTTTTTCAATATGCGCCTGGCCCGGCTTCGCTCAACTTGACCCAACTCAATGCAGGCCCAGTCACCAGTCAGGCAGCCAGCCAGCTCATTCACAGCCAACGCTTTTGTTGTGCCTTTGTTCCTTGCCGAGGCGCACTCCCGCCGTGGCTTGAACTGCGCCTTCAATCCTCGCTGCCCACCAGCTACATGCGCGCTTCTCATCGGCCTATGAAAAACACAGTAAAAGGGGCAAAAACCAGCAGCACCAAACGAGCCTACAAAAACACGATGTAGCAGCATCGGTGACATCGACTTCTATTCAAACGAGATGTAACTGAACGAACAGTGGGAGAGAAAGAGAGATGGGGTTCGATCTTGAAGCGAAAGGGGGGTGCGAGGCGCGCGAATGTGGCGCATGTTTTTTGTCAGTCGTCGTTGCACGTAACGGCTGTGGAGCAAGCTGTGTGAATAGTCGGTGGCGGGAGGTTAGAGATGTAGAGGAAGCCGCTGGGCTTAAGGTGCCGCGGCTTAAGTTACGATGATTAAATACGTACGAGTATATTTTGCTCAGTTTGCCTTCTCTTAAATTCTTTGTTGCTTTACGATACTTTTTTGTGAGATGGACACTGTAACTGAGATCCAGATTCGGATGCGAATTGATTGAGTTACTTTTATGATCAAGACTGGGACTACGGACGAAATAAAATATAGACAAACAGGGAGAAAGAAAATGTTCATTTTCAATTTTAGTCCTAGGGCCTTACATAAATCAGTATATGGTAGTCTTGGCAGCCTTCCAGAGCCAGGTAGGTGTGTTGACCATTTTGTCTCACTGTGCTCTATGACTACTTAACGCGTGACCATTTTTCATTCGGGCATTACGCAAATAAAGAATTGACATTGGCCACAGAAACATCGATTTGAATGCCTTCAACGTGCGCCTCCACATCCGCTGCATCAATCGCAGCCAACTCTCTTTCATACGATCGTGACTAAAAGTTGCAAAACGCAGACGCTCGCACCTAGCAGACTTGCTAATCGGATCGTGCAAATTGAGGGGGCAAGCCGAGTCAACGTGACCACAAAAAGTTGTCAAGAAAACGGTTTCAATTAAGTTGTAACTCATCGTGCACCGAGTAACCCAAACAAGCGAACACTTTACGTGGAGAGGCCATGAGTAAAGGCCTGAGCCTATTGCGAACACGCTTCCCGGCTCCACGGTATGGAATTCGCCATGGGAGAAGTGATACAATGCTCTGGAGTGTTGTCACATCTGAAAACTTTTACCGACCTCAGAATGGGCTTTCTTTTATTTATTTATACTTCTTTTAATTTTAGTTTATTAGTAATAATGATGTTGTTCGATGAGTAGAGTAGAGGGTGCGCCGCTCTGTTTTTCCTCTGCTGTTTACATTATTTTTGCCTAGCACATTTTTACTCTTAACTCCTTATCGCTCTTCACTCTTCGCTGTGTGCGGTGCTCACGTTCCTAATGATTTTTCTGTTCTGTCCGGCTTCCATTTCGTCGCCCTGCACACTGAGTCTGGGTTTATCCTTTGCTGCCAAACGTGGCTGCTGCCGGGGTCATAAATTTTAGCGACATTCAACAAATTTTCGCAACAAGTGTCTGCAAGTCGGTCTAGCCGCGCTCCTCTTAGTAGTCGTGTGCCCGCCGAGTGATATACAAGAGTTTTGCCTTTGACCTTGGTGGTCAGGCGTCCCCAAGCCCCAGCCCCACCCCTTGAAAATGATGCTTATCTTAATGTTGTGAAATTTAATGTGACCACAAATGCCTCGGCGTAAAAATGCTTGCCGAGGCAACGCGTTTCCGAGGCAGCCGCACGTTGTTTTCTCGTTCCACGTTTCTTGATTCCCAATTTCCTCGTTTCATCGGGTGGCGTAAACAATTTTTCAATAACGGACATCAAATGAAAATGCACTTCATTGTTCGCATTACGTGGCGCTCGAAAGTAAACGAGAATAATACAGAAAACTTTTGCACCCGTCCACGCCGTCATGCGGAAAAACTACTCGCATCCGCCTCTGCTTCCGGCTCCGTCGGCACTCTCGTGCACTTTTGCACTTTTGTTTCGCTGCGTTCGAAATCACTTCTTTTACTGTTTCAGCAGCTTTCAACTGCTTGACAAAAGTTTCTCCTTTCGGCAAAGAAACGTTTATCCCCGTTCGCATTTTGTTCTGACTGGGTCCTTGGCTTTGCCAGAATCCTTAGCTTTGCACGAAGTTTTCACCATTGTTTTGGGATTCTGTGCTGCCTCCTGCCATCGTTCCGATATTCTGCTCTTGTCTGTATTCGCTTTGTGTTTCCTTGGCACTCTTCAGGAATCTTTCTTTCGCTCTGCCCTTTTTATTTTCAGGAGTTTTGTTAACTCAAGGATTTCGGAAACTACTTTCCGTTGGCACATTGCGACATGTTGAAGACTACAACTACTTAAGAAGGCGATTGGCGGGCTTAGATGTGTCCATTTCGGATACTGACACGAAGCTATGCGAAACTTTGGTGGAAATGGCGAAAAATAACGGTTCAACTGAGCTTTAAGTTTTCCCGTCTCTTTGTCAATGAGTCTGTCTATGTGTCTAACTGTCAATATTCGTTTTTGTCCGTGTTGTCGTTGTGGCACGCAAGCGCTTACCCATAATCCCACATCGCTCTCTTCCGTTGGTAGCCATTTAAGTGTGCGGATCAAAAGATAATTTGCAAAATGCGTGAAGATTTTTCTAAAAATAAAAATCAAACGGAAAAACCACTTGGAATGAATGACGAAAATGCGACGGCCTCCAGCACCCACTTCAGCACTGGCTGCCACCCCAAACACCAACCGCTGCCCACAGCTGACATTTGCTGTCAGAATGAAAGCGACAACAGCGGCGTGCGTGGAGAAAACGACACAGGAACTTTTGGGATTTTCCTGTCGAGTGGAAAAACAAGGAAAGCTCAAAAAGTTTCATAAAAAAGCTAGCCAGAAATTTCACTTTTATATTTATTTCGTTTCCATCTCACTTTTTGTATTGTGCTGTTGACCAAAGCGGCCATAATAATGGCAGCAGTGCGCCCAAGGTCCTCGGAGATAACATGGTGGCAGCAGCTGGGTCAGCGCTCCGGGCTGAGCGGGGATAGGGGACTTTACGAGCGTTTTGGCGTTCTGCTTTGACAAATTACCGATATTATTCATGCAGCAATGAAGTGCAGAAAAGGTTGCAGGACGCAAAATACAGGACGCAGGATGCCAAGCAGATCATTTCGTACATCTTTACACACGTTTTTGTTTCGTTTTTTTGCGCTGGTGCTCTGCTTTAAATTAATCTATCTTAAATTTCACTTCGAGCACTGCTGACGTCGACAGATGTGGTGGATGCATTAATGGATCCCCTATGTGGCCGGCAACCATCTTACGACTCATGCTGTAATGGCTGCCTCAGCCACTGCGTGCTGTCTCAATTCTGCGATTGCCTGGAAGCCTACTAATTTGCACACATGCAGAACGGACAGTTGGTATACCATAGATATAGACATACACATATGTAGACTGACGAATAGACGGGCATGGCATATGTAGGTTTCCATTAGAGTAATTTCGTTGCTTCTCGTCCCTAAACGCGCAGCTAACCTGCTCTGTCGACAGGATGCGACCGACGAGCAGGGTAGAGTGTAGTGCCGCGCTTGTTTTAGTCAGCTGTCAAATATTTTGATATGGGTTGCACGGTCTCAGTTTCGGTTTCAGTCGACGAATTCGAATTCGTGTATCTGGGAATCTCTAAGCGCGCTTCTCTGTTGGCCCCTTCTACTTCTAATATTTGAACACGACTAAATAAGTCGCCACAAATGAACGCCCCTCTTATTTTGTCATAGCCGAATAGAAAAATACAAACGGATCCAAGATACCCTCCCCGCATGAGGGCAGACCGTGCTGCATTCATAACCGAAGGCTATTCTTTCATTCTATTTTTTACTTCGATATGGTTCTTGTTTTATTTCTGTGTCAGTTGAGTTTAACCCTCTTAAGTGCTTAACAAGTCCCAAATTAAAAATTCCTTCTCATTCCCGTTCTCATATACATACTTCCGCATCTTCTTCGCCGTTGTGGATCTTACATACTCCTGAGATTATGTAAAGCCAACAAAAATTAAAATGTTTATAAATGACTTGTTGGCTGGGAATTTCATTGGGCAGTGAAAAACTTACAGTACAAAGGGGAAAAGGAAAAATGTCCGACGAGCAAGGTGATTTTTAATCAGAGAATTTCGTTAACAAAATATTGAAGTCCATTGCATTTTTGAGCCTTAATTACAACCGAATCGCAAATGGCTTGCATCCTTCAACGACCCTTGAAGGAGTAACCCTGACCGACGCATGGGCGACCGTCAACCGATACGAGCAGTCGAGGAAAAAATCAACGAAAAGTCCTCCCACAACTACCACCACCTCCCCATCCAGCATCTGCACCGCCGAGCTGCTCGCCGCTAAAGACTCAAGCCAGGAAAGCATTTTCCATTTGAAACCTCAGCAGGAGTCTTTTTTTCGATTCGACTAGAATCCTTTTTTATTTGCTTACTCTGCGGCTGTCGGTCGAATCCCAAAAGTATTTGGACAAAAGTTTAGTGAGCGCGCAGCTGAAAAGCGTCAGAAAAATGAAATGTTCTAAATGAAATTTTTTGACAGCAATTTTTCTGTTTTTGTGGTTGTACACACGTACATACTCTCCCCTTCATTTGGGTTAGGATCACAGGCTGGAGTTGAATGCGCTCACAACTCTATTTAATTTGTCAATACCCTGAACTTCAAGAGTTTTCCACTGCAATCGACTCGCGGCTCTCGGCTCGCGGCTCGCGGTTACGGCGAGTTAGTTCAGAGTCATCGCGTGATGCTGCGCTTTTTGAGACTTTCAGTTGATGACATCAAATATTTAGAAATACTCACATTGACTTAAAGCCGCAAAAAGTGCAAGATGCAGCGCAACGCAAATGCCACACACGAACATTCTCGGTGATATTTGACGACATACTGGTATGACGAGTTAGCCGGCATACACGATTTTTCACTCTAAGTCGCAGTCGCAGTTGCAGGCAGCATGCCTTGTGGCTTCGAAGTTTCCGCAATTAAAAAAACATTTGCTTGCACTTCAGACATACACACTCACGAACACACACACAGAGGCGTGGAGTCACTCAATTTATCAAGGTACTTTTTCCAATAGTTTTTCCAAATTACTTTAAAAGAATCAAAGTTGCAAGATTTTAGCGCCTCCAGCTACGAGGTGGCTGCCCTCATGTGGGTGAATAAAATAATCTGTAATAGAGTGTCTATTCGATGAATGAGTGGGGCCATCTTTCGATTAGTTCCTGCAGTTCAAAATTTGGTACAAATTTAAGTGAATTTTCAATTCCCAATTACACCCGCAGCCAGTGGTTCTATAAGATCAGTTCTTACGAAACCTTTGTGATTCGTAATGTAAACACTTCGGGTGTGCCTTTTACACATTTCACCACCCTGCGGGTTCTTAAGCCATGACCATCTCATACAAAGAAGTATTCCGAACAGTTACAATAATAGGCGAGCATTGTGATTGTGGTGTTGCGATTTATTCAAGTCTTATATAATGCTTACCTAATATTTATATAACTATTTTTGAAGTCTTTCAGCCTTTTGTTGTTTAGATGGGGAATTCATGAAAATATTATAGAAAATATTGTCGCCATCAGCATTAAACCTAATTATTTATTTTTGGGAACTCGTCTTATTAGATTGATAGTGGGCATTGTGCTATATTTCTGTTTCTTCTTTTGTTTATAATAATAATAGCAATAATTTCTTCTTCGCATCAACGAACTTCATAAAGCGTAATTATTTTAATGATTTCCTTTAAACGTTAACCGGCGTGTGTGTGTAGATACGCATTAGTTAAGGGTGTGTGCAGTTGGCAACAAAACGTGTGTATCATGATATATATAAATAAATAAAAAAATAACAGCATAACAGCACAATAACAGCAACATCGAAATGGAATGAAATCCATTATGGAGCCAAAGTAATAAGAGTAAAGTGCTTAAAATGGTGGCCTAATCGCAATTTAATTACAATACGCTTCCATATCAAAGTACATTAGTGCGCCTCAGACGAAGCCGCTGCCGCAGCCGCTGCCGTTGACGGCGGCGCGGCAGCACAAAGTACTATCGAGTATTGCTTTACTAGGAGCGGGGGAGAGTGTGGGCTAGGTGCGCGCTTTCAGATTGCGTCCACCGCCTTACAAAGTCAGACATTTTTGTTGGTAATGGGGCGGTTTCCATGTTGGTATATCTAAAGTTTTATTGCGTTTTGTTGTAAAAATCTACACACACACACTCACACACATACGCACAGATGTAGATTAATTTGGCAGTGCTACCTGTCCGATATTAATTGCCGGCCTTTGTTGTTGAAGAGTAGCGCCATTAATGCGTTTTTAATAATTTTTCAATGCGCAATTGTGCCGTCACTCTCTTGGCTTTGTTGTTGTTATTGGCGTTCTTCCTCTTCATCATCTTCTGTGTTGTTACCGATTGGTCGACCATCAAAAGCGCACCGCGGTGCGGGGCTGCAATGGCGGCCGCATGCGAAGTGCAAAGCGCTCATTAAAAACTAATTTTTGCAAGAAGCCGCTTCGTTCTCCTTTTATTTGCATTTATCAATTTCTCTTTGTTTTGCTTCGCCAGAAGGAGAGGACGAGGTTCTCTATTAAAACAGTAATTCATATGGTTTCTGTTTTGTTTTTCCGTGCGCTGATGTTTTAGTAACAGAAATGATGCTTAATGCTGAATCCATCCATCAACCTTCAAAAAAGCTGACTGAGATCACCGCAAGCCCAAGTCAAACAAACTGATTGGACTTACGCTCTGGGAGACCGGATTAACAAATGATTTAATATCATTAAACTGGCCACAAAGCTTTATTTTTTTGAGCAACTCATATCTTACCGAGTCATCCATCCATCTATCAATTCGTCCATGAATCTGTTTCTCGGCACATTTTACTAGATATTTCATACAATTTCTTCGCTTTTTTGCTTTCGAGTCTAACTGATGATGATTAATTGCTGCCTTAGGTTATAGACATGGCATCAGTCGTGTCATTTAAAATAAGGTAGTATAGTAGTCGTAGTAGCTGCGAGACACAGATGCAGTTCATCGCAGCCCATCTCATCGTCATCGTCATCGCCATCGTATTCGCTCGATTGGCTTCGTTCTTTGTTTCTTTGCTTTGCGAACATCTTCTTTGGCAGCAGTGCCTGAGGATTAGCGGACCTAAATGGCCGCGGCCGCCACCACCGACGCCTGCGTTCGTCGCCCCCGCTGCTACTGCTGCGCCCACAGCTGCTTCTCATGTTGCGTAGACGCACAAAACCGCTTATGATGTAATAACCTCAAGCCAAGACCGAATTAGACGAATGCGCAATGGAGCTAAAGCGAAAAAAATCTCGCGACATTTTGGAAGAAAAATGTCGAGGGCGTTATTAAAAATATTTAGCTACTCCGCGTCACTCACTGCTTCACTCCCTGCTCATCATAGCTTCATAGTTTAGTCTATTGGCAGGGCAGTCGGGGTCCAACCGCAATGCTGCCATTGTACTGGACAGGGCTTATTCTGCTTCACGTTCCATGGGTGGAGAAATTTCCCTTCTGTCTCAGATTTCACTAAAAATTTCATTTGTTTTGTCATAATTTCCGGCATTAATGATATTGCAATTACTAAAATTATAATAATTATATAGTATAATTAGGGAAGTTAATTTCGGGCGTCATTAAGTTGAATTGTCAATGAAACCTAGTCATAACACTTGGTGCGCTGAAACGATTCAATTTTATATAATCATGCCTCGATGTAAGATCAGAAGTATATCGGAAAGAGATATTTAGATTTGCTAGAAAAGAGAAAAAAATCGGAAGAAGTGGCATTTCTGTGGAAGCTTTAGAAAAATTGTCTTTGGTGTCATGGTGAAATACGAATTCACATTAGAACGGTTACACATCCCTTATCTTATAATTTTTTATGGTTGCAAAAAGAATTCCCAAACTCATTCTAGTTTCTCAAAAATTGACTCATTTCTCCAATCACACTTGTTTTTATGTCGTGCAAAGTGCATACTTCACATCTGAGCTCCATCTTTCTTCGTGTTGCGTAACATAATTTTGTGTCCGCGCTTTGATTTTGTTCATCGCAGACTGCCCGCCAAAGAGACACCAATAAAAAAAATTACATAAAAAAAGAATACCAAAAAGGGAAAGATTACAAAAAGCAAAGAAGGCAAAGCTGGACGCGGATCATTAGTTACTTCTGGTTGTGTATCCCTGGCTCGACTGGGCTCTCGTCGACCTGCTCTGTGTCGATTCGGTACGATGGCATGGTCTCCTATCGTAGAAACATTTTGTTGATTCTTAATGCGCATGAAATCCCCATTTAATCCGCGCTGTGCTGTGCATCAGGGCACATGTTGAGCTCTTGACAAGTACAAATATACGAATTCGGTAAGGTCGCCTTTTGATCTCCGCCAATGAATGCAGCGCCGTGCTTCGCTGTCCCGCGATCGCCTCTAACGAACCTGTGTAGTTCCAAGTAGTTTTTGCCTTTGTTCTTGCAACATTTTTTTCATTTTTGAAATACATGTTTGTTGTAGACATTTGACGTGGATTTTGTCTTAGAAGTGGTTTAATCTTTAAATGTGATTTTCTGTTTGTCTCATTTCTTTCGACCAACAGAACGCAAACGTGGCCGGCAGACTTACACACGGTATCAGACGCTGGAGCTGGAGAAGGAGTTCCACTTCAATCGCTACTTGACGCGACGACGACGCATCGAGATCGCGCACGCCCTCTGCCTCACAGAGCGCCAGATAAAGATCTGGTTCCAGAACCGGCGCATGAAGTGGAAGAAGGAGAACAAGACGAAGGGCGAGCCCGGCTCCGGCGGCGAGGGCGACGAGATCACGCCACCCAACAGCCCGCAGTAGAGCGATACGCACAACTGCACCGCCGACGTAGACCCAATTCGTTTAACTAATATTTAAATCAAATATATTCTTAAAAAAATCCAACTCAATAGAATTTATTTCCATGTATTAAAACGGTTCTAGGTAAACTCCTTTCTTCGCTGAAGTAACGTTGCAATGCGGCTGAGAGGCGGCCGCCGAATGCGTTCCTGCCGATCTGGCCAGTTATTGTATTGTATTGTATTTCACACCCAAAAGCTACCGTAAATTAGATAATTTATTGTTATTTTATAATTTTGTAACACTAACAAACTAAAGCGAAACAACAACAAAAACAAAAAGAAAAACAAAAGTGACGATTTAAATAAGTAAATCTAAAGTAAAACTCAACAAAACCAACTCATGTGACCTCAGATTTAAATAAGTTATTTAATATAATGGATTGATAAAATACGTATACACGATAATATAGATACAAAAATATAAAACTAATAATAAAAGAAATTACATTAATTTAATGAATAATGAAAAAACTGTAATTTAAATATATGAACGAGTGGAACTATCCACTTTTGTAGGAAGTAAAAAAAATTCCCATGCAAAATTAAAAAGCATAAACAAATCACATGAAAAGGTTTAAAACAAACAAATACGAAAAACTTATACGTGGTAGAAATAGCTAAAGGAAGAATATTTGTATTGACGGGCTAATTAAAAGATTTAAAGGAATAAACTTCGGTGTAAAATAGGCAAACTACCAAAGTCGAAGTCCTTTCTGAAATTGGCACCTTTAAAATAATTTTGCTTTGAACATTTAACTTTACTTGCATAAATTAAGATGTAAAAGGGATATAAAGTATACCAAAAAAACGGGTTTATCAACGAATTGGCATTAAACTAGAGAACACTTTATTTTCGATTAGAACCAAAAAATAAATAAATAAATTAATAAATAGAATGGGTTTCCCTTGACAGAGTCGTACTTTTTTCGTGGCGATGATGATCACATCATTTATTTGGCAGATAATTAACATCTAATCGACTAAAACCCGAGAATAGTTGCGTTAAAGAATGTCAGCATTCGCCGAGTGGAGAAACTAAACTGGCTATAAGAAGTGAAAGGGAGGAGGAGAAAATCTAATATTAAAATACGTAAATTAAAGTAGGATTCTACATTTGGCGAAGGCACAGTGCTAGTGGACTGTAGAAACTCATATACCAAAGTTATTAAACAAGCAAGAATCATACCTATGTTTATATGTAGATATATTTACCAAGAAAAGGGAGATGGGTAGCGTTCTATTCAGTTGAGTTCGGGTCAATTCAGTTTGCTTTTGTAAATCGTAAATAAATCGTAAAAAAATCGTAGCGTTTGAACAAAAAGAAAATAAATAAAGTAAAATAAAAATTTAAAAAATGGAAATTAAAATTAAATCAAAATTAAAAATAAATTTAAAAAGTAATAATAACAATATTTATAGAAATTCAAATGAACCGCTAAAACAAAGAGGACTAGATACAAAATATGTATGCAATAATAAGATAAATAAAACAAAAACGAATGATAAAATAATACTTAAGGTTGCAAAAATGTTGTTTTGACTAACGTAACAATGTAGCGAAAAAAGTAACTTCAACGATGTGATGAGTGTCTGACTCATTTGCGTTGTCAAATTGTATCGCAGTTGGCAACCACCAATCCAAATACGTAACTTTCGGCCTCATTCTGTAAGAAAGTTTTTAAGGTTAAGTTCGAAAATATTATAAATCGGGAGGAATAATACTAAATATGTACACAGAGAACACATACAAACACACACATACACAGGCACACAAACCAGAAATGAATAGATTCAAGCTAAAAAACTAATATGCAAAACGTTCTATCCAAGGACGGTGTTAGACGACTTGGGCAGTTGCTTAAATAATTTGTTGTAAATAATGGAAAATTTAAATAAATAAAAAACACAATTTTAGTGTAAACATGGAGCAAAATAAAACGCAAACAAAAAGTGGAAAATATTAAGAATTACAAAAGAGATTTGTTTTTACTTGTAATATTTATAATAAAAATAGTATTTAAAAATTCACAAGCATTCTTCATTGACCACGATGCAATTGCATTAGGGTTCACTACCAGGCTGATGAGCGGGGTGAATCATACCGTGGCTTATCGTAAACTAAAGGGCCATTCAAGCAATACTTAATAATCGACCAATTTTTGAAACTCTCCTACGATATACGTGCTCTTGAAACCCCTAGAATATTGGAATTTTCGAAGTTCCCATTTCTATAATATATAGCGGCCTTAATATAATATAGAACGGAGTAAATATATAGAAGAACATTTCGAACTAACGAAATATGCTTACAAAATACTTCCCCGGCCAACGTAGACGTGATCGACTATTCAAAACATAAACCATTCTATTCTGTATACATTATAAGATAGGTGACAAACAGTCGTATTGTATTATATCACCAAAATAATAACATCTGAAGCCCCATTATAATAGCAGACACTTTCGTCAGTTGCGAAATTCATCTGTTTTGTTGCTCTCAAACACAAAGCTGACCAAAAATACCTCAAAACTGTTGGAGTAGGAGTCAATTTGCTTTGGTGATCGATGTTGGCTCGCCCCGCTCTTCAGCAAATGCTAAGGTAAATATGAATATGACATGATAATTCTAGAAACTTTCTCATTAATAATACTTCTGTCATTCTATTTATTTACATTTGCAGAAAAGCCATTTTGAAAACGATCTTATTAATCTGACCTCATAATAAGCGATTAATCACATGGCATTAAGCAAAGCAGCAACAACAAAAATATCAACTACAACCACAACCACATCGTGACATTCATATTCGTTGGTCAGTGGTTAACCAAGCGTCTCAGGGCTTAGAGACTTAAGGCTACCGACTGAGGCAACGCCTCCGATCCACACTCTCATCGGCACTCGCAATGGCAACCATTGCGGTGCAAATTGCTGCTGGATTGTGTTGTTTAATGTCGCGTTGTGTTGGAGAGCATATTGGACAACAAACTGAAATTGCATTGTTCCGATAATCGGTAGACATTTGTCATCAAACAAGTATGCAAACGCTTATGTCACAAAACTCAATTAATTTCCTCCAACTACAAAACGACATAACGACATAACGAAAAATGAAAACTAAACTGAACGATCAGTCCGAACCGCTCGATATTTCTGACCCTGACAAACAACAATGCAAGACCACAGTAACATTGGAAAAATGGATAAGATGTCGTAATTCTCCTGTTAAAGACCGCGAAAAGTTTGTCTGGAATAATTTAAATTTTGCGATCGTGGCATTCAATAAGCTCTGCTATCCATATGTAGCCGCATATCGATGGCTTCCCTCGTACATACACTCGTATGCGTATGTATAGTATATTGAGCACATATACGTACAATTTTCGCTTAGTGTAAATACAGAAGTCGCTCTAAAATAGTTTTTGATCGGCTGCCAATTTCAACCGGCCTGACTGTGCGCGACAAACGCGGATACGAATTCCGAGCGAGTTCAATTCGTTGTGTTGTAAGATTTTCCGCAAGAGCAGAAGTCTTTCAGTTATTTGGTTTTCGGTCTGTTGAAATTAATTAAAAAGTTCTCGTTTAAATAAATGATTACATATTCTATTTACAAGCAGATTGTGATTTATGTTTGAGTTAATAAATGTTTGGACCGCGTCTGACTACTTTGTCCAAAAACATTTTCGTTTGTTGGTACAATTCACAGTTTTTCCTTTGAACAGTTTTTTCAACGTACTCCAAATATATAGGCGCATCCTTTTTTCAGTCAATTGTCTTGATGGCAATATACAATACAATGCTTCCAATATACATATTATACATAATAGTTGTATATAATAGTTGTATATATATAATAGTTGTCACTTTGTACAAACCCTTTCGGGCAAGTTCTGGAAGTGTTAGACTGCGATTGTAGGTTTTCACGCTTCTAAATTTTTATTAACTGATTTCAATCAATCCAATAAAGATTTAAAACTATATATTCAATTCCTTATCGGTAGACAGTTTTCCTTTAACTTGTTTACTTCAACTCAGCCTTAAAACAGTTCAAACAAACATTTTGCCGTTGCATCAATTGGAAAATAAATTATCTGTAATTAGGGACTTTTAATCAGGAAAATTGAGACAACAAACTGAGAGCTCGAATAAATCATTAATTAAACATACACAACAACAACACAATGCGGGAGAAGGAGGGAAATAGGTATATGTCGAACTGAACATTTAAAGAAAGATGTCAGAAATCCACTTGAAATAATGATGAACCATAGACAAGTGCGCTCTAGCCTGGGTTCACATGATTCATCAACTGATCGACCAAGCCGACTATCGAAGATCGATCGATCAATGTTGACGCTTCTTGTGAGAGACGCTAGCAGGTCGAAGACACAAGCATGGTCAATAAGCAAGGGGGACATCAATCACACGAAAATTCAAATTTAAGTAAACACGAGAAAGAGAGGAAAGGAAAAGCAAAAAAGGAAAACGTATGTACCCAAATAAGCAATGGTGGACTCCCCGAATGGAACGTAATTTCAGAACGAAGTTGAGCAATGTATTCCTCAATTTGAATTGAATCTTGTCATTTCACGGAGCACCAGCCCAAACATTCGTAGATAATTAAAAAGAGAAGATGAAATAATAAATACGCAAAAAAAGAACAACGTTGCAGCTCATTTGTGGAGGAGCTAATATTCACCATATCCTCGATGGCAATCATGCAAATGAGCCTCTAATAGAATATTAACTCCCAAAAAGCGATTCGGGCAACCGCGGTTGTGGTCGGTTTGGGCCAACAGAGAAGCGAGCTGACGGACAAACTCTATGGATGAATCGAGTCGTGAGCCACGGCCGGGTGCTGCGACAGGTAAAAAAATCAGAGTGCCGTTGCCTAGAAAGAGGAAGATAACCAGTTCTGAAGCCGCTGAGTGTGAGAGCTCACCCATTCGAAGATTCCAACACCAAATCCGGTTTGAAACTACTTTCTGAATCGGTGTTAGTGCTATCGAATTCGAACTCGAAACGCACACACTTACAGTTGCCGAAATTCGAAGATCCCAGTCGCACCACTACAACCACACGAAGCACTAACACTAGCAAAGGCAGCAAACCCAACTCGGTCGCAGAGGTCTAAAGGTTCCCGCAACTTAAGTTGGTTTTCATTCGAAACCAGAGTTCGAAAGCGACACAGCGCCAGAACTAGCACCGGCGACGTCAGGCCGCATGCGCGTCACCGCATTGTGTACAGCACAGAGTATGCAACAGCTGTCGTTTCCTTTGCTCTTCCCTTTAAAGTGCTAACGGTGTTCAGCATAACTGACAGCATTCGATCGGCGTATGTCGTGCGTGGAAACTGTCAACTGCCCCTGATAGACATTCTTCGTGCACAGCAGTATAGTTGCACTGTACGAACCCACACACTCTCGGAGTTAGTCGCTCACACAAGTTGCGCTAGCACTGTCTCGCTCGTTCTCGCTGCTGGCTTGTGCACTTGACAGCATAACTCCGCCCACAGATTTCGAAATACTTGACTGACTTTCAATATGGCTGCCAGGTTGTTGTTGCTTCATTTGAACTCAGCACGCCATCGAATTGCTCAGCGATGAACTCGGAGTGGCTCAGCGGCATGGCTGGGTCTTGCTACACGGATGCTTTGTTCGTAGGGGGCTTGCCGCGCTCATGAAGCCGTGGCACTTCTTGAACATGTGTCAACATTTTCGTAATAAACCAAACACAAAATTAGGAGCTCTTGAACACTTTATAAGTCATCAAAAAGATACATATGCGCATACGAGTATATAGAAATTTCAGTGTTCTGTGTAATTTAAGAAAGATGAAATAATACTGAATGTTATTCAATATTCGGCTTAAATGTGAGCGACGACTCTATGTCGAAATTAACTTGAACTCGACTCATAAAAATTACTGTAGAACATCAGACTTCTAACTCAAATGATCCTAAAAATTATAACAAAAAATCCGAAACCATTCACACCACCGGAATTAGGGGTTTCACTCACGAAAAACCTATTAAATCGTTTCAAACCGCTGGAAAATGTGGGGTGTTATAAATAAAAAAAGTAATCCTTATATATGATAACTGTAATAACCGGCTTTCTTGCTCCTTGTAGAAATATCGAAACAATCACACAAGAATGTATGTATGTATGTGTATGTACCGGCAACGAAGTTCGTCTATATTAACCCAAGCCACCAACGATCAAAGAAGTCATCGTCAAGCACAGCGAGAAACACCTGATTAGGTTTGAGGACCATGTAAGCCACCTAGCAATCAATTTGCTAAAATACAGGAGGCAAAAGCAACGCCTAACAAGCCCGCACCTCCTAATCTCTCATTCCGCATACCGAATGAGTCAAAAAAAGTCTATGGAGCAAGAAAAAAAATTGTGGTAACAATACAAATAAACTATTTTTACCTTTTTTTTTGGTAAAGTGGTTAATATTCGTTTAGCGGATATTAGAAGGACATTACTTTGTATCAAAGTAAAAATGTTTGTTGGAATATAGGATCATTCTATACGATTACAGCGAGTACTCATCTTTGCCATATTGTAGTTCTTCCACGGGTAATTTTTAGTTTACTTGGACTAATGGGCTTTTAATACGCCCAATTCAAATCTAGATCTACCAGAACCTGAGGGCTTTTAGATGACTTGCGATAAAATGTCACACACATCCATAATAGCCGTTAGTTGGCTGACATGAGTTACCTCAACACACACACGTTTGTTGGGTTGTGTACACTAAAATAATTAAGCATTAACTACCAAGTGGGGATTGAGTTTAGAATCCGAAATTGCCTCCTCTATTTTAAGCTATAAACTGATTCATACATTGACTTAAGACCTTTTTTCCTTGTGTTTCCATTTGTGAGCATAGGACCTCCAAAAAGTGCCACCTTCTGAATACCCGTGATTTGTTTTAGCTACTAAAGTAGCTAGCCCATGGGTTTGTCTGATACGGGGCGTAGTCTTAGTCATATGTCCTTGGTAATGGAAGTGCCAACTAACCGACAAGGAACAGAAACATACAGGCGGTTGGAGGATGGTATCTCAGGCACGAACCCAAAACCTCTACGGCGGCAGACTTACTACACTTTTGATAAGCTACCGAGGCGATGTCATTATTGTAGTAATAAAAACTCCTTCGAAATTATGAGTAAACCACATTACTTATTTTATTTTTGGGTAAGTGAGAAAAGATTGACAGTTGACAATTGCTCGCCTACACCAAGGAGAAACCTGCTTACAGCAGTGATGTGTTCGAATCAATCGAGCTACTTCAACAAATCATTCGGACAATTTGATGTAGTAACACCCGCCATTCGAATTAAGTGATTCGTAGACAATGAAACAAGTGTTGTCGAAATGTCAAGTAATTATCAGTGATGTCTGCCCACCGTGAAGCGTCCACACACAGGCAACCAGCTCACAGACGAGCGACCTTCTGCAATTTGCGTTTGGATAATATTCCGAACCATATCAGAAAACCAAAATAAAAGTCAAACAGAATCCTCTGTAAATGTAAGTAAATCAAATAAAATCATGTGTCATTTGTCTTCGCTTATTTCATAAGATAAGGTTTCCGTGACACAAACGGACCAAAAGTTTTGAATTGAGACAGGTTAGTTTCTGAGTCCCGCAAGCGTGGTGGCGATCACTCAAGCGAGAATGAGCGCAAATTTTAAATTATTGGTACTGGTATTTAACACAAAAAAAAAAAACAAATCCGTCGAAAACGAATCCATCAATATTTCACTGTATTATGTATTTAATGTGCGGTTAAAAGTGCTAATGACGGTGGTTTGTAATCAGTCCATCCGCCTGTGGGCAATGCCTTCAGGATGCCAACCACCCACACAAAAGAGAGCAGTTGAGTCGGAGACAGACGGTTTAGTACATAAAGTTTAATGGGAAACCACTTAACACTTGGAGAGCTTTTTACGTTTTGCTGTCATTAGAATTATTTTTGCACTAGCTACGATTGTCGTCCTCTCAGCTACATTCCACTCTATTTCAAAGTTTAAACGCACCCTGAAGCACCTCTTAAAAAGCTCTGTCTCCAATGTCAGAGTTGTGTTGATGCAGACGGTGGCAGAGTTGGTGTTGTAGTCGCAGTGGAAGCCAACGTTGGTGTCCGGCATTGCTGGCTACACGAGTATTGCCCTCTGCCTCACCAGCCTAAGCGGTACGACTCGGCCTTCCTTCTAGTTGTGGCTCTCGCTCGCTCCGTTCCTGTAGAAGAGCATCGCGTGCATTTTCAAAACAAATCGGCAACAATTTCATTAAATGAGTATCATATTAAATTTAATGATGCAGCCGTATTTCAGTTTTCGTTTTGTTTCGTTGCTGCCTTGCAACTCTTTCCACACTATCTCGCACTGATAAAGATTTAGTTCTGCACCAACCGAGCAGCGACGGCCACGGTAGTGACAGCGCTAGTCTTGTGCACTGGAAATCTTTATCGGTCTGGGGGACGCTCATATCTACTCAGCTGAGCTGAGCTCGAACGAAATTTAAGTGTACTGCTTGTCAGCTTGCCGGCTTGCCCGCTTGTCACTTTGGCATTTCTATTTCAAAAGTTATCCATATTCGATGTCGGCCGGGACGCAGTGACTGATTGCTAGCGCCGATGAGTGATTATGGCTTGCAATATATTTTACTAGAAGCTTTTTCATTCGCTTGATCTTTATCTCAGCAGCAAGTGTTGATTTTATTTACTGACGTTTAATTATCTACAAGAATGCTGAAAATTTGACATCACGTGGAAGAAGTTGTCTTGGTCTTAAATAATTATGCAATACACGGAAACCTGTTGAGTTCGGGAAGTTGGTTTCTCAAATTACATTTTCCAACATGAAACAGAATGGAGTCTCATACAGTGAATTAATTTGTATATGGCAGGCTTTTCTAGGTAATTTAATTTTGGCCCATGTAGAGAATACTTTTCTTTTTTTTTTCTAGAGTGAAGCTATTTTATTTTATTTTTATTAATCAAATTTTTTGAATAAAGTAATACAACAATTATTTAATTGTTTGCTTTTTGTACGTATGTAATAGGCTATCACACGGTTCATCCCATTGCGATATAACATTGTCAACTTAGTGCTTTCGCTTGCGCGAATAAAATAGGGATAGTACAATTAACTTACGGTTGATAGTTTTATTTCATTTTCGACGACGATCCATATGGTGTTAATCACTCGTAAAAAAGAGTTCGTCTCCTAGTAGATTTAGCATCGTAGAACGAAGAAATAAGCGAACTTTCAATACGATTATAGTTTGATCCATTGCTGTCATAGCTCCGGCTTTTCGTGCCGAAACGTCAAAGCATTGCAATCTTGATAAGCAGTTCTCATTGTTTCCAGGTCGAACCATAACTCCGTCGTAATAGCCTGTTAGATCGTATCTGAAAGCCACACTAGTTGAATTCAACTGTATCCGTTTTTCCGGACTCAATGATCGCGCTTCAAAGAATTCTCATTACATTTTTCTCCAACCCTGACTACGCTGTTCCTCAGTCTCATTGACTCTCATTGACACCAAACTTCACAAAAAACCTTCTCCATGATAACATCATTATGTAACATATATACCAATTTTCATAGTGTTCGAACAAACGGCCTATAGGCTTCGGATAAACAAATAAACAGACAGACAGATAGACAAACAGCAATGCTTACATTTATATTATCAAAGGCCCGGGCACTATTCGGGATTTGGAACACACAAAATTGATTTGAACGTTGTGAATGCTCCAAATATATGATCACCACCAATAACGCACTAAACTTTGGAGTTGCATTGAACTATTTTTTGATAATTATCTTTGACAGAATTTCGATTTAGAATTTGACATACATATCAACGACAAACTGATGAAGTAATATGGATTTCATACAAAGAAACTAGGTGGAATTTCCGGACATTCTCGGTATACTAACACACGAAACTTAGCCACTTGAAGACATCCATATATAAATGAAGTTTCATGGTGTTCGGGCAAGCGGTGTCGGAGTCTAAAGGCTTCAGACAGGCAAACATCCATTTTTATATATAGAAAGATAGATAGATATAAAATAGTGATACTTGTGGAATGTTGCGAAATAGGAGTGGCATAAAGTACGGTTGCATCTGAAACACAAAAATTTAGTTATTTTCTCTTTCTATCAGGAAGCGCCCCAAACGCTCCGATGTCATGATCGCTAGTATTATTTTTGCACTTAGGAGGACACCTGACCGTGCGACGACTTTTGAAATAGAACTTGCTTTTTAGGTACCTCCGCCAACAGAGCCATAAATTGATTCAAAGTCACCTTACGGCGAAAATCGCCCAATACAATATATGTAATCTACAATTTACAACGCAAATCATTAGAAATTTGTGCTCTCTTAATTGCCCAAGCAAAGGTTGTTGCTCCAAAGATCAGCCGTAGGCGGAACGTGGTTATAATAAATAACTAATGACCCTCTTATGAATGACATAATTTTTAATTCATCTATTAACTTGCTATTCGAGGTTTCCACCCGATTTAGCTTCTGTAACCTTTCATTAATGCATTTGACAATACGAATGTACAAAGCCTTCGTTAAGTGATACTACTGGGACTGGCATCTGCGTTTCATAGATAGGAGGTAGGGCCAAATACAACGTAGTTAGATATCGACACCACTAATTTTAGTTTCGATGGAATGTCAGAGTACTAGGTGCTGTGGTTGGCTCGGCGAACTTCCCGGAAAGCGGCCGAGCAAAACCGTTGGTCTCCTAAAATTGCGCCAACCGGTGACATCGTTGTGGGATCATGCGTCATATTTTGAATAACAATAGTGGCAATAATCTTCATTCAATAGTGCATAGTTCCGTACAGAATTATAATGGGATCACTCGTAGGTCTGTCTGCCGCACTTTTAGAGTCAATCTAATTTGCGAATCTATTGGATTGGTTGTGTGATTTATCAAATGAGAAATGGGAACACCAAAAGGCCACGAGGGTACCTTTTCATATGTCACAATTTTTGGTCGAAAATTGTCCTCGTGTTCAAGTTCATCAATACCATCTCAAGTGCTGTTACATTGACAAGTTAGGCGGACGTATTCGAAATTGCATATGGAGATCTCTCCCAAACTACTCGCTCCAAAAGACGATGAATATATCAAATAACATTTAAAACATTTTAAACTGCAAACCCCATTTGTATGGTTTAAGAATAATGGGGTGTGTATAGTATTAGACCAACACTTCCGTCTTACTGTGTAGCCTTTTCAGTCTACGCCTGGTGTTCAGTGGGTGTTGGCGGCCGCCAGCGGGTTGGGGTGATTCAAAAGTTTTCCCTTTAGCGACTGCTGAGTGACCTACACTATCGTCGGCATCACTAGGCCTCTATGCAACGTGGTGTTTAGAACGCACCAAGGATAGTCCGTATCAGGTGCAACCACTTGCACGTAGATCAGTATTATTTTGTCCGTCTTCCTAAGCTTTTGGTAGCAACATTAAGTTACTGTGCAAGCCATATTTGTATACCTTTGAATCAGTGCAACTGGACTTTGTTGTTCTGCATAGATTTCCACTAAATAGTAAATTTTATGAAAGAACATAAATGTATGATGACCGTGACCTAGTTGACAATGGCGTAATAAGAATAATAGTAATTAGGTTAATTTTTTTCCTATAGCTGCAATCAGAAAATGCATTAGGTGGATTACATTAAAAAGTGATGATATTATAACATCGTGGTTCACATGTGCCTTGGCAACACCCAACGGTAAAAGAACCTCAAACTTAAAGAGAGCAAGATTTATAGATTTTAATTTCCTGAGTTGCTGCAAACTCCAAACTGACAGAGAATATGGAAACAAAAACAACAACATAGACACTAACAATATCAACAACAACAGCAACAATGACAGCCTTACGCAGAAGTCAAAATAATATATACACACATACACACAAGCACCAATGCAGAGCGGTGACTGAAACCGAGGCGACACAAAAAGGATAACACGCAATATGCAAAGTGACATGTAATTCTGTGGTACACGCACGGCCGGGATGGAATGGCGGCTTTAAAAGAGACCGAAAGAAACAGCACGTCAGCACATCCTCGACAAAGATGAGTAATGGCCTGCCCTGAAAGTGTGCTATCCAATAATGTTTTGTCAATGGCCGAGGTGCAGCCGAGGTACAGTCGAGGTGCAGCCAACAGTGCTGCGCTGGAAGGGCCTTTGAGCGTTTAGCAATAGCTTGCAACAAAAGTGAAAGTGCGTCCAGGGGCAGCAGTTCAGAGGGAAATTTCACGCACTGCTGGGCTCCTCAGCAAAGTTATTCAATAATAATGCGAAGTGTGCCGACCAACTGCAGGACTACGAAAACAGATACAGAAGGCACACACAAGAGGCCGAGCAGCCAGCTTTGACTCTTACTTTTCCTCGGAAAGGGCGCAGGGCGTCTTTAATAAACGAGTACACTCACTTAGAGTGACAATTTTTCAAACCTTCGAATTTCAACTAGCATTCACCGGAAAAAAGAAGCGAAACGTTGCTCCGCCTGAGTGATTGCTTCTGAGCTGGGGCGGAGCAATTTGTGCGTGACAAATGCAATCGTCCTTAAAAGCAGAAGTGTGTCAGAGCTTCCATAACCCCAAGTAACCTGGCGCCCTATCTTCCATTGTAATGGCTGGCTCGGAATCCTTTCTTTTTAGATTCATTTTCCTTCTTATGCATGCATTTCTCACTGTCGCCTGGAATTGCTTTTTCATTTTCTTAACCACTTTCCATCGGAGCGCTTTTTTTCTCGCTCTCTTCCTTGAATGTTGTCGCTTCTTTGTGCCTTTGTATTCTCTCATGAAAAACTTAATTTTTATTTTTCAAGCACAAGAAACAAAGATTTATTAGTGTCGGTTTGGTGTGTGTGTCAAGCAATTGTGTGATCTTTGACTTTGGCTTTCTTCTACAATCTCGGAAACAATACGAAGTAAATTGAATTGTGAATGGATGAATAATTGTGTAATCTACTCCATTATAAGCCGAATGATGAAGTACAATTAAATATTCAAGACATATTAAAACAAAACTGAAAAGTTAATCATGACACTTACTTTTATTTACGAGAAGCTTAGATACCTCAGTCATCGTTAGTATACTTATTGTCGAAGTACGGTGACAAAAGTGACTTGAACGATCGACTTTGGAAGGGATTGTAAAACAAGGAACCCGGCACGAACTTCATTAAATATTTTGTGATAATAATAATAATAATAATAGTAATAGTAATAATAATAATAATAATAATAATAATAATAATAATAATAATAATAATAATAATAATAATAATAATAATAATAATAATAATAATAATAATAATAATAATAATAATAATAATAATAATAATAATAATAATAATAATAATAATAATAATAGTAATAATAATAATAATAATAATAATAATAATAATAATAATAATAATAATAATAATAATAATAATAATAGTAATAATAATATAAATAATAATAATAATAATAATAATAATAATAATAATAATAATAATAATAATAATAATAATAATAATAATAATAATAATAATAATAATAATAATAATAATAATAATAATAATGATAATAATATAAATAATAATAATATTAATAATAATAATAGTAATAATAATAATAATAATAATAATAATAATAATAATAATAATAGTAATAATAATATAAATAATAATAATAATAATAGTAATAATAATAATAATAATAATACATATAATATATAGAAAACGGACAACAACGGCTATGAATTCTATGCGGTACATCAAAAACATTTCAAACTAGTGGCTTCTTAATTAAAATTGATAACGGTGCTATTTGAATTCTACCAAAACCCAAAATCAGCCATTGACTTCAACTCGAGCCGCATTGTGCAGCAGAAAACCAGTTTTCACGTCGGTCATAAATTTTCTACCTGTCAATAGTTCAAAACGTTTCCATGTTTCTCGTTTCCTCTCGTTCTACCATCACTTCTTCCTCTCACTCTATTCGGTCTGTTTTTCTCCCTTGAGAACTGCACGACACTATCCTCTAACTTTAGACAAACAAACTAATGGCCGAAATGGGTTTCTGATTTTCCATCAACCAGTGGTCAGCAGTGGCCGTAATTTTAAAGTTCGCCACTTGCCTCTGCAGTTTTTGAGAGCTGAACCATTCAGTTAAAAGTATTCTCATGCGATAGTATATTTCAATAATGATATTGTAAAACAAGCGCTGCTCAATTTTAATTTAGCACATGACGCACCCAAATGGCCTCTGAAATTGGCCGCTTCCTTTCAGGTGGCGCTCGTGAGGTAGTCCCTTTCCAACGACAGTGCATCAAAGACTTTAATGAAGTCATTAAAATTTCACTCTTATTATAGCTTTTAAGGTGATTGCAAAAATGCTGCAGCTACCTGTGCCCATCACGCGGCCACTGATATTATTATAATTCTCAAAGTAATGGCCGCAGAATGTTGCTATTAAATAAGAAGTACTTGCGAATGAAAATAATAATAAAAACGCTGCAAAAAGGTGAATTTTACACTTCACTGCACCTGGCGGAGAATCCGCGGCCTCGGAAAGGGGTACCCAAAGGCGAAACCGATCATTTGCTGCAAGTAATTGTTACATCCTCAGAATTTCCATATAAATAAAAACCATTTAATTCAGACTTCAGCAATTTCAAAATATTCAACATAATTTACTGATTCATCACCTCCATTAAAAAAATGTGCACGGTGCGGTGAAAATGTTTGCAAACAGTTTCCATAGTTGGTATGTAAATATATGCGAAACGAATGAGCCTCATCTCATAAAGGCCAACTAATGTAGTTGTAATTATTTCTTAATTTTATTGAACTAAAAACTCAGAAAGCCACGACCATTTATTGATAATTATTATAATTACACCAATGCAGCAAACTTTCACGCAACTCTGCTCCCAAACCCCTGATGATGAAAGTTGAAACAAAGCCTGGATTTTTGTAAATAACAAAGTTTTCAGGTTTATATAGCAGAGTTTACCTTTGTGGACTGAACACAATGAAGATTGGTACATATACAAGTATGCATATTATTATGGTTAAGATCTGTATGTGAAGTTTGGAGCGATAGTTTACCGTGTGAGTCCGGAAATTCCATCCATATGTATGCAAAATTCGAAACCGCACTCACAACTTTATATAGAAAAAATGTACTGGTCATCAATCAAAACAGTGCAGCAAAAGATTCATGTACCACTAATATCTTAGTTAAGTAATTCCAAATTAATAGAAATGATTGTTTTGGAGGACTGCCTTGCCTCTTGCAACAGTAATTTGCCGCAATTAACGACTGACCGGCAATTAAAGACGCATCACCGGCCCCGGTGCCAGCGCCACGAACCAGCGACATCATCGTCGACCGTCATCCGTTGATGGCCAAATGATTCTGCAAAAGTGCGTGCATAACAAATGCGTCTTGCCTTTTTCGGAATGTAACTCTATCAGCAACACCGTCTTAGTTAGTTACACTTAGCCCCTCGATGATTAGCGTTACTCTGCCTTTGCCACAGTTCGAGTGCATGTTTTGATTAGCCACTTCCACGGTTTCCATTTGCTTGCATAATCATGCACCAGTCGACAACCACTCTAAAGCCTTCGCTATTTTTGACGATATTTGCCATTTTTATGATGATTGCCGCTTGGGTTGGAATCAGCACGGACTAAGCAGTTTGCAGCAGAAGCCGCAGATCGCCGTGGCTTTCGGGGTAGCTTAAGTCTAGTTGCTGTCTTCAATGTTGTTGAGGTCAAACGATAGTTGTTCATTTATTCTCTCGTTCCTTCAATCAAAATAGGCACCTTTTGCGACTAAATAATTGCCGAAGATTTGAAATGTTTTTATTCACCTTCAAACACGTGCAAAGTAACTGGAGTGAAATAGAGAAGGCCTTTTCCTTGTCGACCTATCATTTTGTAATTTCATTTTAGCTCTTAATTAGTAATATTGCGATCGAAGTCTTTTATTAGATTTAACCGCCACCGAAACAAATTAGTTGAATTCGAATCTCTAGTTCTTGGGAGTTTGGTTCGAAATCAAATTACAGATCTGAGACTACCAATATCTTAAACACCCACCAAAATTCTTTTCTCGTGTAGTATAACATACTCGAATTCAAGGACAATAGTCAGTATAGGAAAGAGGTAGAAACAATTCAAGTTTCTTCGTCTGTCAAAGGTTTCCTTGCACACCCGTTCTTCATGTTATCTCTAAGTAGAGTAGCAGTGAAATTTACGACCATCATCCGACCCGGAGGCTCATCACAAGCTGTGCGGCCTTGACTTACTTAATAACCATATCCAGCGAAGATGCAAATATTTGCGAATTCATTGTTCCCAATCCTTTGTAATCCTTGCAGAACGAGTAACTTAACTGTGCTGTTTAAGTCCCATGTAGGGCGTTTGCAGCTAACCTGCAGTAGTTGATGCCTTTGGCATTCGACTCAGTTGCTGCAGCCGTCGCTCGTTTTCGACGACAGTCATAAAACTCTTCTTTGTCACATCACATTGCGAGAAAGATAAGGAAGTCTGAAATAGGAACGTTTGTTTGCATTCGGGTCATTGTGCTGTGTTGGTGTTACGACTCGATTGATTTACAACTTTTGACTTTTGACCCGGATTAGCGTTCAATAGTCATCGACGCCAGCGCAGCCAGTTAAATTCGCATATGTCTCGGAAGGCTTTCAGTTTCGTTTCAAAATCGAACGCGACCAGTTTGGTATATATTTCTGAGGGTCCATTCTCACTTTAAGGACTACAACCGTGAAAAAAGTGGAAAAAGTGTGCTCTGAGTTCTTAAATATTTTTGAACATTTAGCGATGAAAGATGTCTTTATATTACCTTAAAAAATATGATTGTGCTTTAAATTTTTTTAATGTAAATTGTTCATTTTCAAATTTCATAATTGACAAAGGTGTTGGCGTTTGAGGAGGTTATTACTCTAACGACTGTAATTAGTTTCTATGTGTTTTCTATGTGTATATTTACTTTTATTTAGTTGTCTATTTACCATAAAAGTGACTAAGGCAAAATGGCTTAGGACTCGATAAACAATATTATTATTAGAAATTATGAACTTCAATTAACATTGCCTTCCTCTCGTTGAGTCGATGACATTTAGCAATTTAACAACTATCCCAACACTCAAAGATATTTTCATAAATAAACTACTCATGTGTGTATGTTAAGATTATAAATATTGCTAAATAGGACACTAGTCTAAAATGAGGAGACAATTTGTTGTATGTGAGCATAAAAACAATTCAATCATAATTAACGATATAACGGCGTTTATAACGGCGAAGGTCTAAACCTTCCATTAATGAGATAAATAACGATAATATTTATCTCTAAAATAGCTTGTCGCATTCAGTTTGTCGAGCTGTTTTGATATCGATTATATTAGATATAGCAAGTTGGTGATTGTTACTTGCCAACAGGTGACACAAATTTTCAAAAATTCTACCAATAGTTTGTCGTAGGAACCAAACATGCTAAATCTATACATAAATAGGCCCAGACAATTTTTTTACCATGATTTTAAGCTTGAACTAATTTTTTATTTGCAGACTTTTTTTAAAATTATAATTTTTATAAAATTATAGTTTTTATTATTATACTTTTTATAAAATTAGTTACATATTGTGGTCGTGAAATTAGTTAAAGGTTGTCCAAATATAACTACAAGAAAATTCACATTCAAAAATGACACACCCCCATCCTACACAAACACATATTCTTCATCGTTCTCACAATGTGCTCGAGCTTGCCTACTGTCCCAATTACCTTAACGCATGTTGTTACTAAAAGTAGAATAACGCACTACCAATCATTGTTATCACGGACGCGTTCATGACTTTCAAAGAGTATTCATTTTTCAAGAGGGGGAATGGAGGAAGAAATACTCCTTGCTTTAAATCAGTAAACACGCCGGAACGTTGGAGTGCGAGAGAATGAAAAATATTTTAAGGCGCACAAGTATGCATATTCATATATAGTGTATCGATTTTCATCTTATTTGCTGTTCCCACCTCTACGGCAATAAGAAGTTTTCTGTCCGTTTTGAGTTCGTTGTTTGCATGACCTGCATTCTGTAAAGATATGAAGTTTAAATAATACTCAAATATTTGGAATTGTCATTATAGTGGTTGAGTCCAAACCGCTGGGTGAGCTATTCCTTCAATCGACGAACAGTTGAGTTACTAACTGCTCTTAAGTAGATTTTCAACTCTTGTGAGATTATACAGTTTCGTAAGTTTATTGATGTTTATGTAGCGCCGAAATATGTGTTAGACTGTAATACTGCTGCGGTTGATAATGTAATCTACTAATCTATGCTTGACCCTTTGCATTTTTAATGTTAAAAATTTCAACACTATGTACTTCTTCAATCATGTACTTAATCTTTTCTATTTATAAAAGGAATCTGTCAAAATATCAAGACTAAACTAATTTCAAAGCAGTGCAACCATTATTCACCAACCGTTACCGACGTCAGTTATTGTCCTTGATTTATTTTCGTTAACTGCATGATGGTGGTTTTTTTAATTGCTGCTATATCGATTATATAGGAACATAATTTTTTTATTCATACACAAATAGAAATTGATATTGAATAAAATTGTATAATTAGTATTTTAGTTATTTTAAATATTTCAGCTTTTCACTGTAGATATTTACTTAGGCCAATGGCATAATGACATAAGTTAAATCTAAAAGGAAGGTTAAGGAAGTCAAGGCAACCACCTCCATTAATTTTGTAATAGAGTTGTGTAAGATAGTGACAAATAAGAAACCCAGTTACTTAGATTGCGAATAGTTATGAAAAATAAAAGAAGAAGATAAAAAATCTATAGAGTAAAATCTATAAAGAGACAAATCCGAAGTTCCCTCAAAATGAACTTCAACGGATCAGCACTAGTGCCACAGATAAGCAATCTACCAATGTGTATTTGGGTATCATGCTATAGCAACATATGATACTTTATATAACAGATTTTTTAGCATTAAAGGCAATTGATCGATTTTCATCAAAGTGTCTACATCAACGTTAGCGATGTTTGGCAGCAATAAATTGCATGGAATCAATCAAATGAATAAGTACTAGGATCGGATTCACCTGTTGGTCGAGGCGCTACTGCTGTACAGCCAAGGCGGCGGCATCAGCCTCCTTCCAATGATTTATTAATGGTTTGTAATCAATTGATCAAAGGCAACATCATCATCATTATCATCATCAGCAACACAAACTTCATCGACATCGCCGTCTTTTTCATCGATAGCTTTGCTGATAGGAGTATGACCACAAGTCTATTCGTAGCCTAAGTGGGCGACGAGTTTTTTGCTCGTTCAGCTTTGGCATTGCTCAGGTTGCCACCGCGAGCGCCCAACCGATCGCTCGAACTGCCAATTGCATCTCAGCTCTGGACTCGAATAATTACCTCTGCCACTTAAACGTGTTCTTCGGCACGTCATTTGTCAAGCCCGTGATCGGTGCTTCACGCCGATCGTCAATTACCAGCAGAAGGTGAGGAACAAGGTATTTGGTAAGGTTTTTATTTTCTTAATGAAAAAATATTTATAGACTCATTTCGAATAGCGAAGCCGGTAGGACAGCGACACGCCGTCGAAGCATTAAATTTAATAGTTCTATTGGCAAACGAAACTGTAATTAGTGAGCCATTTTTGCCTTCCGTTAAATTCGACGGACGCTGTTGTGCTTTGGAGAATATTTTGTTGTTTTGTATTCAAAATCATTTATCAATTTATAAATTTTTACTGGAAACTATTTTATCGTTTTAGCTCTGCGCATAATTTGATTTGTTCGATACTCGTATTTATTTGTGAAACATCGAGGAGCATTTACGTGTGAAACGTTGCCTGACGGTCATCAATCATGAGCGGCACGAGTCCGGAGGTGTCATAGTCACGTAGTTCGAATTCGATCGAAGTCGATTCGACTCGATTCATACCACCTGACTTTGTGCCGATGTCGACGTGAAGTCTGTCGAAAGGATAACACAAACTAGCATATAGTTGGCCCTGTGTAGACGCGACGGCCCCAAATCGAGTGCTAAGTTAAAATAAATACATGTAGCATGGCTCGGCAAGGCGTGCTTCAAGTTCTGCATCTCCATCGACACAATCGAACTGTGTTGTGTTTATTTGTGCGCTCGAGTGCGTTTAATTTCGGACATACCTATTATTTAGGCCTCCTCGTCATTTCAAGAAGGCGTCATTAATTTCAACGCTGTTAGACCTCAGCCGACAACTCAGGGCTCAGCGGCCCCTTCTGGGGTTGGACGAGTGTTTTGCACATTTCCTTCACTCGCCTTTAAGAACCACAAAAAAGTATGGAAAACATCATTAATTTTGAGCGCTGGGCTCGTTATAAATGATCCGCTCTGCTCAGAAAATACGATATGAGTCGTTTCATATATTCACTGTTCGGCTCTTGTCGATGGTGATAACGATGCCAACTCCGTCGTCGATACGCGTGTGGATGTCAGATCGGCAGTCAGATCATTTGCGGGTGGTTCTGCGTGTTTACGTTTTCAATTTGTTAGTTTTGCTTTTCAACGTTGAACGTTTCATTTGTCATCCTCTTGAATGGAATTGGTTGTTTACCTCGATTTTCGCCACTCCGATTCGATTCCAAATGCGTTGCGTTATCATTACTCAATGTTGAATGATGTCAAGTGTTTATTTTGACAGCAAACCGTTTTGTTTTCTTAGTAGCTGAAATTTATCCCTGATTAATGATTTTCAAATTACCTTTAAGAGAAGTGTATGGAAGATCCAACACTCAAAACGTAAACAATAAGTTTTTCTGCTTCTCTAAGCTGTTCTGCTTCTCTAAGCATAGCTGCCTTCGGGTATTAAAATAGGGTTACTATGCTGAAATATTATACCGAAGGTACTATGTTTATCAAACCTCGGTATCGAACAACTGATGCCTGGCACTGGCAATGATAACACTGAATTTAATATATCGTCCTTACTGTTCATTGTCATAAAGAGATATACTGAGTAGAGTAGAGGTTTATTCAAAAGAAAAATGCATACTTCAATTATGCCGCCTACGTAAATTCGATTTTCGATTTTTTTTTTTATGTGAATATAAATATGTACCCCTAGGCATATTTAAATCTTACACTTTTTAAAGATTTCTTGAATTCTTTGCTACTCAGATCTTGCATTTATGATCTAATAGTAAATAACAAAACTCAATAAAACAAGGAAGATGGGAAAAAGTGTGAAATAATATATTTAAAGACCATTGATTCCTAATAGATAAAATTTACTGACGAATTCAAAGTTAAAACATAAGACTGAGAGACCATAGTCTTCATTGAAATGAGAATGAAATTTGTCCGTAAGTTCGTGAAACATTCACCTTCTTTTATAATGCAAGGAATAAATGGAATTTAATTGGTTTTTGAATAGCGTAAAAATTAATGTTAGTCTATTCTGAATTAATTTCTGGAGACCTTCCCTTTGCCAATTTTCGCTCCTCTTTCACCTTTGGATGCACCAATCGTGCTATGGCCAAATGATTGCTCTCCTGTTTGTTTGATAAATGTTTTTATTACCGCATTGAGTTCATACGCTGCGCGAGCTTAATCTGAATGCCATCTCAACTGATGGCAGCGCATTAGTTTTCTCGAGCTACTTGTACTCGCCTCCACTTAAGATAGGTCGACTGTCATGGAGTAACTGCGTGGCAGGGCCAGCGAGGATGGCGGGGGAGAGATTATGGTGTTGATGCCGTTGGCTATGATGACTGCCAACGGAATACGACTTTTGTTGAGTGCGCTAAAGCTAAAGCGGAAGTTTCATTACAGTTACAAAGGAAATGAACAAACTTCTGCATGCTTGTGTGTGTCTGTGCACAATCGATGTATATCTTGACTGAATGATTTGCGGCGTGCGTAGCTCGAAGCGCATGGAAGTTGAGCTTGAGTTAAAAACCATAAAATAATTAACACTTGATTATTGTACGGGGACTTATCAACAACGCCTCCGAATATAACACTATAACTACTTGTTCGCCTCACACCTTTAGTGAGTGCGATCACATGCAGGCAAATACAAACAAAATTAATGCGAGCTCTTCTTCACGGGAGTGTATTTTACACTGTGGTGATTTTTCTAATAAAGCTAAGTGCAACTTGTCACAAAAAAGCCGAAGGAGAATGGAATAAGAAATTATTGTCAAACAATGAAAATCCACCATGATTATGTGGCACTCACATAGGCACACAGGCGAACAGACAGACGGAAACATCCTGAGGCGGCTCGGATAAATAAAAAAAGTTATTGTCAAGCGTGGAAAAAAATGAAAACAAAGAGACTTTCATCCCTCCAGTGAGGAAATTTCAGATTCATGAATTCCAGCACCGTTACGTTACAAGGGTGGCTTGATGGACAAATGTCGACGTTGTCGTCGTCATTGTCGTCGTCGTCATCGTAGTCATCGTCGTCATCAGCGCTCGTCATCTTGTGTCATCGTCATCTACGCACAACTTTGTGCGTAGCCGCCATTGCGTCTTCTTCCCTTGGCGTGGTGCGTGGTGCGTGGTGGTGCGTGGTGGTGCGTATTTTTGTGTCACATTCCAATCTATATCAATCTTGTGTTCGCAATGACGGATGACATTTGTCAATGTCAGACATTTTCGTTTTCCATTTGAGTCTTTAATGGCAGGAGCGAAAACACAACATGGCAGAAAGTGCTCAGTAGCAGGAGCGACGAAGTGGCCGGCTGCCGTGGTGGAGTGAAGTAGGACATTTCGAAGGACGAGATTCGGCTTTCCACAGCAAGCAAGCCTTAAAGTCACTCGCGAATGTTTATCAAATGAAAGCACTGACTGTTGTTTGCCAAACTTAAATGCGGTCATCCTGCATCGAAGACAAATAAACGTGGGGAGGAGTGGACCCCGCCACCCCTCTTGTAATAGCACGACATAGCACGACTTTGATGGATCTCGTGTCAAATATTTCTGTTCCTTCTCCATGGAGTTGAATTTTTTATTATTTCCAGGAATTCAAATTCAGAATTGAAATTGGCTTCTGGGCGCGAACCCTCGGTTTCGGGCCCCTCAGGGTTTATGGCATTCGACACTGCTGCAACAAATCGGTGAATGTGTTTGCGCAAAGTGTTTTCTATTCACAAATATTTAGCTATTCGCCTGTCCCCTCGTCCTGTTTGCTGCCAGCTGTCTCGACGCCATTATGTTCTGCTGCATGTTTGTCACACTAGTTCTGATTTGAATGCCGTACTCCCCACATCGGTATGTACTCTAACGAATTCCATTTCTAGAGCAGCTTAATTGCGTACTTATTTAACTATAAAATGTGTATACATTTCCAGCACATACTTTTAGCTAATATTTACATTGAAAAAGTATTGATCTCGTGTTCATATCCGAGTTATTAAGTTGGTGTACTCAATTTGAGAGCTACAGCTTGTTTATTATAAAACGTTTTGTTAATTTTTTTAAATTTTAAATTAAAAATGGAAGTATCATAATCACTTGCACTTCAGCACTTCTTAAACAAGCCAAGGAGAATTTAAAATTGTAGAATGTAGTACAGGGGAAAGACAGGCTGCAATGGCAGGTAGTATTGAAGTTTTGAAGGTGTGATTTCTCTTCGAAAAAGGAGTCTCGCACTCCAATGGATTTTCATTACTTAATAATAAGAAGATAATCCGTGCAAATGCGAAAGTTTTTGATTAGCAAATCGATGGTCTAATACAAAACGTCTTGAAAAGCACCTATGTTAACTTATCAGGTCACTTAAGCTCAACTGAAAGAAATACAAGCTCAGATAAAATTATATACGTAATACTATTTCAATCGTACATTCGTTTGTAAAAAGGAAAATTTTTGATTGGTAAACGACTTTGCACTCATTACTTACGTATGCTTACCTATGCTATTTGATATTTGATTAAAATTGAAAAGCGAAAAACAATTTTGCAATTATTAGAATGGGCTTTCAAAGAAAGTGTGACTAAATCGTGTTGTGATGTGGAATATGGAAACGTAGGTCTTTCGGATAGAAAATGTGTGTATGTGTATGGCAACTTATAATACTTATAATATGTGTATATATATATAAGTATATACTTATAATATAATACTTCAAATACTTATAAATATGCAATTAAATAAAAATAAAATAAAAAAAAATTAAAAAAGGAAAAACATTACCTCAAGATATTCTGAAGTGTTAGTCTTTCTCAAGAAAAACGATCTGAAATTTAACCAATGATTTGTACGGAAATTATACTATCATTATACTATATACAGTATTATTGTGATTCGGTAAATCCCCAAAAGACTTTGAAGATTGTTTAATCGATGATAAATGGTTTCAGTAAACAATATTTTGGTACCATCAGATATATTTGGTGCTCCAAAGTAAGTAATCTGACATGGTGGAAATCATCTTTTCTCTGAAAGACAGCCAAAGTTTATAAATTCAACCAGTTAGAAATGGAACCACATACTAGACAAATCGATTTTCTGACTTGTTCGTGTCGGAGTATGAATGTTTACAAGCAGTTGATTACTACTTAAATAGCGTTTAAAATTAAGTATGGAACCCACTATCTTAACAAAGTCCTAACTAATAATCAAGAAATGGTCCAAATACCTTTCTTTCTCATTGCTTGCTGCAGAACTCATAACATTGTCTACTATATTTGTTCTCATTCAACATCATTTAAACATTTTAAATTTATTCGCTTCGCCAGAGACTATATCAGTCAACTTATGTGGACACATGTAAGGAAATAAAAATGGCTGAAATTTGGAAATGAAAGCGAAATCCATTCATCGAAATTCCCAAATGTTACACTGTAGCCGATGTTTGCCATCGCATCTAGCACACATTGCAAAATCAACTGAGCACAGCCCTGCTGTCTCGAATTTGGAAGAGGATTCGAATTTCCATCCTTGTTGCTCGGCGGCCACCCTGCGGGCCATCCAGCCGCGCGGCCGCTTCCCCTAACAATGGTAGCTGCGTTTGATGATGATGATGGCATTTCCTTTGGTAGTTGCGTACGTCATAGATTAATGACAGCAATTCATCAAAATCACTCGATGGACATGGCGAACAGCCGAAAATTCACAGAAAGCAAACGAAATTTTTTTGTGAATATCTTTGCATTGTGTTGTTCTCTTTTTTCATTTCATTCTTTCTTTTCTTTTTTTTTTGTTCTGTTTTTAAACCTTTTTAATGCGGGATTCGGTGGAGTGTGTCGTGCTTTCTAGATATCGGAGTGAATACGTGCAGCAAACACTGGCGGCCACACCGGTGAGCTTAGGAAGACTTCCTTTGAACGAGCCTGCTGTAAATGTGCTTTCTTCTTGTATGGTGTGGATATGTGTGCGTGAGTTTCGACAAAAACTCCACGACTCTTTGCTACGTCAGCTGGATACATTAATCAATTTCCGGAAGAAGCACCAATTGCGCACTCAAATTCAAGTAGAGCGTAAGATGTAAGTCGGGGAAATTGAAGTTGGAGAGTGAAGCATATCTAACCAAACGTGGTGCCCCGCCCTTGGAGAACGGCCAGCGTGCAAAGTGTCAACTTAATCACTCCGGCAACATACACGACTCGTGTGCCTCAAGCGTCAAGTACCGCGCGCGTTTCCGAAAACAGAATTCGAGATGCAACAGCGACGGCGGAATTCGAGTCCGCGAATGTGTGACGCCGCATCCACTACTCTAAGCGCAGCCATGGTATATATTCAAAACAAACACTTTATCGGAAACTGATTAATAACCGCTGTCAATGCAGCATTCGGCTGCCCGTACCGAATCGAATCATGCCCGAATACAAGTATTGTCCCAAACTAAATACCAAAACGATGTTTGCTGTTCGTTGCGCCCTACAATCTATGATTTTCATGTGGTTACATCGAATTTCAGTCGAAGTTTGCAAGGCTCTAATGAAAAACAATAATGGATTATATTAGTCTTATATATTGTGAAATAGGGGTGTCACGACGTTGAAAATGGTATTGTAGCTCAGTATCAAGCCATTGATTAACCTTTTTGAAAAAGTAATGTCGAGTCCTCACACTTCGGACTTTAAAGCACTCATTGGACTCACAACAAAAAGATCTTTATGACTGGATTTTTATCGACACTTACGAGTAGTATTGCATTTGTTAGTCCCTCATCATAAAATATACATCATATTTTTGTAGATAGAAAATATAAGTATAAATGCTTGTTGATCCTTTCTGCCTCAGAAAACAAAGTTATCCGTGTGAGATTTTCCTTCTTCGCCGCAATAATAAACAAAATACAATAAATTGTCACATTGATTAGACACGCACAGGCGTGTCTCTTAAGCAAAAAGGCTTAAAATAGATTTGCAAAACAAAAACATGTCTAGATCTCTTCAAAAGCGTCACTTATTATGTTCTGGTGGCGCCAAATAAAAAAAATGTTATAAAACGGCAAGGTACTGCCTGTTATTTCGACAACGGCGCTACCTAATGGGTCCAAATGTGAATCTAACCATACACGGTCCAGCCCGTTAGAAGCAACATATTTATAATGGATCCCTACAGCGGATTTTTATATATAAGAAGGAGGAGATAAGTAAAGTCTACCTGAAATTAGACAAGAAAAAACAGGCCTGTTTCTTCGGATTATTTTTGATGTATATATTTCCTTTGGGACCTGGAGCATATGCACAAAGAGATGAAGCGATGAAGAGGTGAATGTTAGTCGGTAAGGCCGGACTCGTATTTCATTTTCTGTATTTTATTGGGATTTTCGTTTTCCACGTTCTCTTTGGAATGATACAAGCAAACATGAATTTTAAATTCTTGTGACCAGAGTTCCCCAGACACAAGCATTAATAATAATTTCTTGTGTTTTATCTTAATTTTTTGTTTCTTTGTCCCTCGGCTTCTTGTACCCATTAATGCCTACATGAGTGTGGATGTAGGTTGTCCACACTCATGTAGGAAACAAGAACAAAAAAATTAGTTAAGGCACAAACAAATATTTTATTGATCCGAAATATATGTGTGCGTTCAATTGTTATACTACACATTTTTTGCTATAGGCAAATTAGTTAAAAAATTGTAAAAGTCGTGATTTTTTATGTTTTCCAGATACTCGAAAAAGCCTTTGCTCCATTGAATATACGAGTGAAGACTTTTTCGAGTGCAACCTGCAGTACACACTAAGCATAACAAACTTTTTTTTGATTTATTTAATTGCAATTCATGTCTTCGTTTATTACAGTGACAAGTGTCTGAATCATGCAAACGCCATCCTTGCGTCTGCCTGCATCTGAATAACATATCGAGGGAACGGATTACGGTGACATGCAGCGACAATCGATTAATCAGTTAAAAACTTCAAGAAATGCTCTGAGATGCCGAATGTCGCGAAGGACTGGGAAGCAGACACCAAATGCATGCGCTCGAAAGAAAACGATTTTCAGAATGACACGTAACAAAGTAAAGTTCAGACGTACAGCAGAAAAGGACGTAATAGGTACAATGGACGTGTTGAACCTCTTACATGATGTTTTGAGTTGTTTTCCACTTTTTAAATGTCCACAACGAAAGAAATATTTATGTTTTCATCTTTTTTCTTTTTGGTTGTCTTTTTGGTTTTTTCATTAAATCACACGGTGCAACTACATTGCATACGAAACTACACTCATGCAACAGTCCTCCAAAATATTTTTTAGTTTGTCTAAATTGATTATCAATTGTAGTCTTAATACTAGGTTGTTCAATAAGTTTTGCGGTTCGATAAGAAAAACACACCACTCTTTAGCCTCTTGTTTTGATTCAGGATCAGGGTGATAGACCCAAGTCTCATCCATAGTGATGAATCGATGTACACTTTATCTTTACAAAAACGTTCTAAATGTTGCTGAGAAAGTCGCATTCGAGAGTGTTTTTGTTCCATTGTTAGCGAATGCGGCACCCATTGTGAACACAGCTTTCTGAAACCCAATACTTTAGGCAAAACATTGCTTACACTGCCCAATGACATGCCTAGGGCTTCTACTAAATCTCTTTCAGTCACGCGACGATTTTCCAATACGATATCCTGTATTTTTTCTACGATTTCTGGTGTTGTTGTTTCTGGACGTCCTTGACGTGGATCGTCTTCAAGGCTAGTAGGACCACGTTTAAATTCAGCAACCCATCTTTCTACTCTACTAATGGAAGGCGAAGAGTCCTCATACACTTTCAACATTCGTTCATAAATTTCCTTTTCTTCTACACCTTGCAAGAAAAAGAATTCAATAACTCCACGGTACTTGATTTTTTCCATTGTAAAAATATACTGTGACACGTCGATACTAAACGGCTTGTAAACAAAGAATGAATCGCCAGATTGAAATGAAACTTCACTTACGTTCATACGAAGAGTGTACCAACATAACAAAAAAAAATTAGGCTAGCTAATATATTTTGAAATAGAATCGAATAACCTCGGGAGCGCAGTGAGCGGCATTTTGTGGTATAATTCCAGAAATTTATTTACTACACTGTAGAACAGGTGATTTCATTATGTAATGCTTGTACTCGTAGAATCATGAATATGAACAAATATAGTCTTCTGTATATTCCAGATCTAGAATAGGATTCATTGGGAATACAAACCAATTTTATTGACGTTTAACTCAACGCCCGTAATCCTCATGGAATCCTCCGCCATATCAAAGCTGCGTCGGATTCGGCAGGAGTGTCCGAAACATCGAGCCACGCGTTGACAAATTGCTGAATTGGACATTGAAACGTTTTATCTGCCACTTTACTACTGTTGGGCCACGACGCTGGTTTGAGGCGGTTGGGCCGGTCAGAGACTGACCTTCTGGTCATTTATATAAACAGTGATCCTTTTACACTCTCAACTCATTTGAAGTTTGTGCGTTCATCAGTTGTCGGCGCTTGAGGTTTTTTCGGCCGCACGAAAAGGCCGCCTTTGGAAGCACATCATAGCAAATGATACATTGCCCTAGTCCCAACGGACATTTGTAACTCAACCAACCACTGAACGGCAAACTGTGAGGGTTGTAGGTGTTACAAAAAGGGGCAGCAGTCGGCACCGTTCCAATTTAAATTGTGAATGGTGGTTTGGATGAGCTTTTTGAGGTGGCTAACTGTGGGCACGTGGGACGTGGGCACAGAATTTGTCCAAAGAGGTTTGAAGCCGTCTACACTGAAATTCACAAAACCCCTGCTTAAAACATTTGTGCCATCGGACATTGGTCACTCAGTCGCCCCGCGAGCGAAATGATAACAACGAAGCACACGAATGTGGTCATTGAAGTCTCCTGAGGCGACGGCTGCTGGTCTTTCTTATCGACACTGATTACTTTCTAATCCGAATAATCAACCACGGTCGCTGTAGCTCTCGCTGCCAAACCAAGCGTTGACACAAACAAATGACCAACGGCCACCTTCGGGTGACTGAGTGACACACTCAGCCGTCTGTCCTGTTTTTCCACTCTTTCCTCCTTAGAAGTGACAAGGAGAGAGACGTAACGCGGTCCATTGTGCCGAGTGAAAGGTATTAATTGCTCGAGAAAGAAGCATATCGAGAATCAGGTATGCCTTTCAAACGTCCATCATGGCCTGAGAGAAAAGGCCAACAGCAGTGGGAGTGCTGTACTCTCTCTCACACTCTTTTCTTTTGAGATTGATTTTTGCTCAGGGAGAAAGTAATTTTATGATTTTTCTCGTTCACCCGGCAACGCCACTAAGCATTTCGTGCTGCTGGCAGGTATAAATTCTTCAGTTATTGTTCCTGAGGTGGCCATAATTGCTTTTGTGTTGTTGTAATTAGTGTTGTATGAACCTTCGAATGATGTATTTGGGGGTGGGTGAGTGTTTGTTGAGTGTTTGTTTGTGCATTGAACTTTGGCGGTAGTTGAAAGAGAAAGTGATAGTTTTGGTGCGGCACACAGTTGCCTCAGCACGGAAATAACGCACTTGCTTCGTTAAAAAGATTTTTTTGTATTCGTTGCTTATGTCATTTCTATTTCTGTTTGGTAGTCCTTTGTCGGTGAATTTTCAGTGTAGCGTGGCAAATTTGTCTTCATGAGCAATAATTACAGTGGTCATGTGCATATGCAGCTAATTACTCTAATAATGTCGAACACAATTCCAACCAGTTTAATTCACCCTATAGAGGGCTGGCACGACTTTATTGCAGACGAATTAAACCCGCAAACACAAAGCTCGCATTACGGAGAGGTTTGAAGCAACTTGTGAGAATTAAAGAAGGCACTGCTAGGAGTTTGAATGAGGATACCAAACAAAGTCGTAGACTTAGCAAATATCCAAAAACCCAACATCGTCCTTCTAAAACACTGCTAATAGGTTGCAACCCTGTAGCACTGCTCTATGGTCCTACAGCCCGATAGATGAACTTGGGTCCTGAGATCAAATATTCTTCAATAAATACGCTACTATCTCGCTAATCATCGCTCTCGAGGATCCGAGAAAGACAAAAGACTCCGTCTTTTTTGCGAGTTGAGAATAATCTTGATCAAATTTTGTAATCTACCCCCATTGAAAATCTTCACCTCGACAATCCATCGTCCTCCTTCTCTGTCGAGAGTATGACGTACACAGTTCTATAGTTCGCCACACGGTCAGAAGCAGTCATCCTTAGTCTGCCTTCGACAAACTAGAAAGCCCAGCAGACGAAGAAGTCATGTTGCATGTAGGTTCCACCGTTAAATCCGAAAATGCTTTAGATGGCTCAGATATTTGTATCAAATGGCCTCAAGAAAAAGGAATGTCATGCGATGTGGTTGCAAGTTTAAGTAAAATGCGTGGTCGTGTTATTAAGTCTATAACTATATTTGGTAAAAAAACAAGCCTGACTAATTTAAGTTTGTAAATTTTAAAATAGAAGTACAGATTGTTGTTCCTATACACTCTAATCCGAAGTTTGCAGTCATCCGACGTTTTTCGGGATTTTGTGGCGGCGGATTAGCGAGATAGTTGTGTACTTGAAATACAATATATAATTCAATTTAATTTTGGTTGCAAGTAATGCATTTCAGCAATTTTGTGGATAATCCCTATTGAGAAGTTCTTGAGAAATTCAAAAGTTTGACTGACTGTGGAAGTGCAACTATATAATTTAAAAAGTCAGGATGGCTAAATAAAATTTGCGGAACGATCATGTGTCTGTCATGAATGGTATCTAATTGTAGTGCGGCAAACAGAGTTTAGTGTCCTTCGAATCCACCTAAAAAACTTGGCTAAATCTCTCTTAAGTGTATAGATACGTACTCTCTAATAGTTCTGGAGATAAAGTACGGCATATGCCCATTCAATCTGACTCGTGTTCTCACATACGTTATTGATAATAGTGCCAAGGTAATAAAATTTCAACCGAGCAAATCGTATTTTGGTTACTTAAAACTTCAGACAAATCCAAATACTATAATATTAGAATAATTGAAATTAGAATTGGAATTAGAATAAATAAAACTATTACCCCAATGGTATTTCTTCACAAAGAAGTGTCTGAAAAAATGTTTAGACCTTCCATATTATATACCCAAAATTAATATTTAATTGTTTGTTTGTACTTATGTTATACTATTCCATACTTTCGGGCGACACACCTTATTCCACACACTTCTCGTATTAGAATCCCATATTTGCCATATTTCAATAATTTTTGGTCTTTCTACCTGATGGCGATTATCCAATAATTTACGCTGGGTTACACAGCTCCTCTATTTACATATATATTCACAGTTTCTTATTAGAAAGTTTGGTAGGGGTTATTACTCTACGGCTAAAAGTTTTATACCCATTAGTCTCTTTTCATACCTAATCCAGGCATGAATAGACACATGCTTTTACAGAGCCAGCTGCAATCGCCTTGATCAAGGGTAGAACGGCAGCGAATGGCTCGCTTGGACAGTGCAGATGCTAAGGAAGTTCTCACAAAAGTTTTATCCGCACTCACTTTAAACGAAGGCACAGCGGGAGCGGCCAGTTCCATCTCGCAAAGGGAAGGGGTAAAGAAGTCAAACGGCTCCCTTGGAGACTGCAGTCGCTACAAAAAGCCTTACAAAGATTTCGTCAGGCTACTGCTGCGAAAATGATGCCTGCAAATGAGTCTTGTTTTGTGGCAAAAAAGCATCGGCTCATGCCACGCATGTCCATGCAACCTGCGCTACGAAATATTGTAAAGTTTTTTTTAGAGGAAGAAATAAAGGTGTTAAAATGGTAAATTTTTATTCAATCGTCATTTCACTTTTTTTAATTATTTTCAGAGAGGACCAACCACCAGGCGCTACACTCATAAACGGCCAAATAAGTATCCATACATTGTATAAATATAAAATACAATCCACAACATAAGCAGTATGTCATCCTTCCTTCATTTGTGTAGATTGAAGACGAATGTTACATCAAACAAACATAGAGTTTCAGAAGTAGTAATTAGACGGGGACACAGTACGCTGTCCATCAGAAAGCTAATCGCCGGAAGCAAGGGCGTTGATAGTACCATGGTGGAGGTGAAAGAAAATTTGTCTTTGAAGAACAGGTCATTTAGAAGAACAGGTGATGTATAATACATCCAAGGTTATGCAGATGATGTATTTATACGGAACTCACGTAGATCCTAACCGGCACAATGAACGTGGTTTTACATAGGATTGAAGAACTATGTACAATACGAGGCACTTTCACGAAACTATTGAAGACTACCCCAGTCTTTTTCATATGAAACAGAAAATACGATGGTTAAAGCTTCCAACATTTAAGGAGGTAGAATTCAGACAGGCATAATTCTGATTTCAAGTTTTTTTTTAATTATCCTTCATTACTCCACTAGGGAGCATAGGGCCCCCAAGTCTCTTCAATTTTTGATAATAGAGACTGTCGTGCTTTCGTTAATCGAACTGCCAGTCCATGCACCATGATAGGTGTTTTTTGGGCAAAGCAGGTGATTGGCCTGCTGCTGCCAAGTACAGCCGAAGGTGCTGCCTTCTGTGGTTTGGTGGACAAAGCCTCTCCTTTCGTATGTTTTGATGGTGAACCTGACTCGACAACATGACCAATTGTTTTGCTGCCATCTGGCGCGAGCAAGCGCTCCGCCAACATGTGGTGTTTTGAGAGCGATTAATTATTTATTAATAATCCAATTAATAATTATTATTTATTAATTAAATTAATTTATTCATTAATTAATAGATCGGGAGTAGGAAATTATTTCAAGTTTGACAGAAGAATTAGAAAGTTTTGTTGTCGCCATCGAGTCATTTTATACGCTGCCAATATATGAAATCCTCATGAGGTAAAAGAGGTGCTTAGATAACGGCCCAAGGAGCCATATGTTTTGCGAAAGGAAATTTTTTACTAAGATCGAAAAGCATACTGAAATCATTTGTTTTAGTTGGTCGGTAGAAGAAGGGAGAGGTGAGGTTGCACTGCACACCGATCTATGTACACTAAAATTATTAAATGTGTATGTACCGGTAATGAAAGGCAATTATATGATTCTTAGACAGAATCGGCAATCTAAAAATATTTAGAGCCAATAGAAACGAATGTCATAGAGCACTTGACTTATGGATACTTGAACTATGGGAGCCTGAACAAACTTTTATCAGAAAAAATGAATTTTTCTTCCAGTATATGTGAGCCATGTATGATCATCAAAATACACGTACAACCATTCCCGATTTAAACTGAAGACGGAGCACGTGGATTGCTGGACCTATTTTCAAAATTCAAAAGTTTTAAGTTATGCAGCAGTGACGCTAGATAAGGAGCGGCAAAGGGCAGGAATAAACAGATAGGCAAGACACACTCCATGGTTGGGTATTCGAGATTTGCAAAAGGCTATTGTATGTATGACCCAAGGGCTCGGTTAGTGGTCGGACGAGAAAACCTAGTCGCCAAAAGAATCACTACACTCCGCTCTGACCTATGGTTACCATTGTTGTGTCAGTTCCATCATCTTACGAAGAGGCTATAACTCAGATATGCATATCTTCCGAGTGAAGATGTGCGGAAGCAGCACGAAGCCTTGATAACGTAAAAAATTTGGCAGACTGCAATTAAATGAGGAAATTGGTTGGAATGGGCTGAAAGTAGGCTCTCAATCTGAAAAGTGTAGTGGTCGGCGACATTCAACAATTCAAAGCACGTTTAGGAGGGGGTTTGCAGCACGACGGCGAGAGCTACAAAGAAATATTTGTCAACTGTATGTCGACTTGAGAGCATGCGTTTAATTCTGGCAATGGGCGCACAATTAAAACTACACTTCCACAAGGTGGATATATGCACGGCCCACCTGAAGAGGCATCTGATAGATAAGATGTTCATGGAGCACAACCAAGAATATATGGTTGGTAATCAACCATACAAAGTGCTGTTGTTGAAAAAGACCATGTATGAAAAGGTGTGGAACCCTATGCCTGCCAGAGTATTGCCCGAAACAGGTTTCATTAAATGTGACATCGAATTTGGCCTATACAACCAACGTAACGGAATTAATTTGTCATTAATTCTGATGAAGGTTGTTATTATTATTATTGTTGTTTTATATTATTATGGCGTGCCAATCGACAGCGTCGAAATGCGGGGATAAAGGTCATTTGGAAAAAGTCTATTATTATTATTATTTTTTTATTTTTATTTATTTATCTATTTAAAAGATAAAAAAATGTATGTGAACAGGCTACAAATTTATCCAGGATGAGGCTCATGCGAATTAACCCTTATGACCTTTGGATACAAGAATTGTAAGGAGGACTTAGGCTCCTTCTATGAATGAAAAATTCTACTGTCTTTGGTAACATCAACTGTTTAAATTACTTAAACTCAAAGTCATGTGCCAATATTCAACTTTTATCAAACCAATTTTTTACATCCGTTGAGTCGGTGGTTAAAGTTATTTCTTTTCTTCTGGTGCTTTTCTTGTGGTGTTGTGCACTCTGTGAACCTGTTCAATCAGAATTCGACATCTTGCAACTTGGCCTGGACTTAGACAAACACTGAGCAACTTTTCAAACTCTTCAATTTTTGGAAACTTCTTTAAAACTTCTTCGGTTGTGAGATGATATCCAGCGACTTCCTAGTCCTGTACATTACTCGATATAATTCATTTGGTCTCGCTATATCAAAATACCTTAATGGGAAGATCCATTTGAAATGATGCACTCAGGTAGTCATATACTATATAGAGTGAGAAATTCATAGTCATCGTTGGAGTAAGGCACATCAATTGTTGTTCGATGTCGTGGTTTGCATGGTTTGCCAAGATTTTTTAGCTGTTTTGTTATCCTGTTATGGCACGTCGATTTCTAACTTCTTTAATCGACGACGGGATGGTTTATAAGTTTCATAGCTGTGGGTGGCCATTTCAAATCAGATTGATTTTTAACGGGATGTCGATATACAAGCAGTGGCGTAGCTAGTTAACCAAGGGCCCTGGGGAAAAATGAAATTGGGGCCCTATTGAAAATAAATTAAATGCTTTAATGGTGTGAAACTACTTCATCTTCCTTAGTCATTACTAAGTATTATGTGTAACGTGATATATTATTTAATCATACTTTCTAATATATATATTAATAAAACAAATGTGGAAGTTTGTCGCTTTCACATAAAAACTACCTAACAGAGTTCGATCTGGATAGAACATGGTATACTTTTATCCCGATAAAGAGGTACAGTGTGATCCATACTTGGCGAGCGAAGTCGCCGGCAAAGCTAGTAAGAAATAAACAATGAGTATAAAGTCATCAATAAATACCGTTAAATCTGAATTTGATGCCGCCTTGTTTTCAATTTCAATTCAATTAAAAAAGAAAACAAAAATAAAATGCTAACAAAATTTCTTTGAAGTGAAAATATTATCTTTGGCCACATCCAAAACTTGACTCAAAACGTGATCATATCGGGTAACGAGCTCTATAACGGACAGAGAATTGCGTTGGTATCCTTCCTCCTGACTTAAGTTCTCTCGATGTCCTCTGAAAGACAATGAACTTTTGGCTAGGTTAAGTATGATATCGAAAAACCTTGTAAGAACCATTTTCCAAAATGAGTCTTCTTTACGAATTTCATTTTCAACATCCTTGTCGATAGTATCGTTGTTTTTCCAAACTTTGTACACAGCACATGCTTTCGTATTGCCACTCGAGAAACTGTGTTCTTTAATTCTGTCTGATAAGTGCTTCCAGTCCCGATTTTCCGTACACCATACATTATCCCTTGACGAATCAAACAACCAACAAGGTTGACAAAATGCAGCATCTATGCTGGAATGCTGGAATAACACAACCAAAAACGATTGACTGGTCCATACTTAGAAGTTTAAACATAATGCCATTTTGAAAAACACCTGTTGTTCTGGTGGAGATCTTTAGGAAATGGTCCTGTAAACGTCCCATATCAAGAAGTTTCAAAAGTCAAAAGAAGTTTTATTGACATTTTCGAAAAGTATATTTTGGGGGGTATTTTAACTGCAATTATTATCGGATCGTTTTCAATAGGCTTCTCAACAGATACCACATTATTTGAGTCATTATCAACACAAATCTTCGGCCGGAAGTGCTTGTAGAAAGTTGAATAAAAAATTTGTCTGTTTTGGCCAACTTTTGTTACTCTTTTTTTTTTCCCGGCGTTGTTTTCGTTTAAACGCACCACTGGGTTTCTTTAGTAGCTACGCCACTGTATACAAGGTATCTGTTACAACTTTTTCAGTTCTACCCAATTAGTATTTATGTTATGTAGTGACTGTGGCTTTTGTTAATTTAGAATTTTAGGCTGTGTAACCACAGATGTGATTATGGAATGATTGATCTATTGACGAATACACGATGAAGTTTTTGTGCTGTGCAAAGTCACCACTGACAATAAAGCGAAAAGCTAATTTTTTGCAATAAGAAATGCAATAACTGTTCTTTTGACTGGCGTGCCCGGGAGGACAATATCTTGCAGTGACTGAAATGGAAACAAAATATAAAATCGCAACTACTACTAAATGTCATTAGTTACCCCACAAATGCGTAAAGAGCTTCGCTGTTTCCCACGAACCCAACACTTTCTTATAAAATCAAATATTCTCAGGGGCCAATCAAACGTGTATGTCGGGGATTGGTGGATTATCTTTCAGTACAGTATTAAAATATTTAACCACTCATTCTAAATTATTGCATCCAGCTTTCATCATCCAAGGCCACGCTTCGCAAAAAGGGCTAAATTTTACAGTGACAATTTGACTCTACGAATTCAGTTCTCTAGTTATCTACATCTATCCTATTATTGCCAATATAATATTTTATTCAAATACTGACGAATTCAATTGATTGTGCGCCGCAGTTTAATTAACTTAAACATATGGGGCCACTCCTAAGTATAAATCGTTATCGCAATATTTGTTGTACTATGCACCGAGTAAAAAACAACTGGCTCTAATGTAAAGAACTTGACGTTATGGCACTCCGTGTGTAGGCCATGGACATTTATATTGATTATCCAGAATACAAAGGTAACTATTTTGGCTCCCGAAAATTACAGACTGCTATATGTGACATAATTCAGGCTTTAATTGCTTCTGTACTCTTACAGTAGCATCAAGCGTAATAGATCTCCTATACTTATATACACAATGTAAGGCGATTTCACTTTTGTCCCGTCACATAGTTTTTGTCGGACAGTGTATACTGTCAGATATATAACCTTTCCTTACATGAGAATCATGTTTGTCTCGTTAAGTATTTCAACATTACTGAATGCCTAAAATCCCTGTTTTTCAAGAACATGGCTTGATTTCACTGGGCGAAAATGTTACTAAGAAAATTGTCTATTTAATTTAGAAAGTAATTGAAAGAAGAAAAGTTGTCTCTTTGAGACACTTTTGTAGTTTGTGTATATGTGTGAGTGTTCGTGAATCCTGAATCAGATACACATACACGACCACATGTACACAACAGTACTCCAGCCCTCACTGAAGACCATTGCGCCGCCTGCTATCCCTCGTTCCGCGCCTGTACACCTCTTGCTATCGCTTTATAACAGTCTGATTTTGACATTGACGAATTCGTCGCCATTTGTCATGTGCACCCATAAGAATATAAGCGAGCAAACGAAAACGAACGCGCGAAGGGCCTCGGCAAAACAACTGTAAGGCCAGTCTTGCGCACGTTCAGCCCCTTTTGTGCCCAGACTGCCTGCTACGCTGAGTCGTGCCGCGCCGTTGTGTCATCTTGCTGGCAGCATTCCATCAGCGATGATCATCATCGGCGCTGAAGTTTCCATTAAATTTAGTTCAGAACAGTGGGTCGCTCTTTCTATAGATTCATGATTAAAATTCGGATTAGTTGAGTTGCAATGCCAAATTGGCTTAACGAATCACAAATTTTGATATTGCAGCATGAAATCGAAGCAGAAAAGAAAGGCTGTCGTGTTTTAGAGCCAAATCTGAACAAATGTAAAAACCTCGCGTTCATCTGAGTGCGCGTACTAGAAGTTAAAATTCAATAGGCCTAAGTGAGATACGGAATTCAATAAGTATAGGGTATAAAGAAATAATACAATATTTTAATACGCATCTATCTATCTATATACATTTTTAAAATCGTTAGTTCATTTGTTAGAAAAAAAAAAAAAATTAAAAAATCCGCAAATTGCCGGGTCAAGCTAGTATGCATGTGTATTGTAATATATTTTACGTTTTATTGCACAATTTGTATAATTATTACGAGGGTTGTTCAATAAGTGCTTACATTAAATAGAAATGGCGGTCGTACAATTGTTTCTTTTTCGGTAACTACCATCACTAGACAGTTGCGTCTATGACGTAATATTTAAGTGTATAGGTGTTCCAATGATGCTCCAATATATAGCTCTGGGGGAGATGTCTTATAAAATACTAAAATTCTTACTTTCAAACCTAGTTATTTGTTAAGTCTTAGTTGTAGTTCTAGTGTCTAGGATAATTGTTTCAATAAAGGTTTTATGTTAGATTTTCCCATTTTCTCTCATTGTTTCATATTTGATAAGGTCATTATATAATTGTTAGGTTGTCCGTGTGAGATTTTCCAGGTTTAGTCCACATATGGCACAATTTGTCTTCGTGCTTCATTGCTGTGTTCATTTTAAGGGTTTGTCATTCAATGCATTAGTAATTAACTCAAAAAAATGCGTAACATTTTTAACATATCTCCAATGTGTTTTAAATAAGGAATATAAAGCAGTGTCACAGAAAACTAGAGTTTTCGGCTTCGGGAGTTTTGTAAAACTCTCGGCAAAACCGTAGGTGTCACAGAACTTCGAGAGTTTTCGGTTGTTCGAAACATTTTTATCCAATACCCAAACCGCTTCAACTGAATGTTTGGGCGGACAGCTCATACAAACATTCTTCTAAAATATATTATACATATTATTATTAATATATTTCACAAAAAACCGGTAAAAATGTATTTGCCTTTAAAGAACAATTAGGAAATGAAATTATTACAATTGTACTTTTAAAATTGTAAAAGAAAATATTTTGAAATGTTCCTCGCGCCAAATTTAACAACTTACACGACAACTCCTTTGTGCATTAATTCAATGGTATTCTGTGACTGTCACTTTTCAATGTATATTTGCTTACATAAACAATGAATTTTTTTCGAAAATGGTGTCTTGTTGCGCTGTTCAATGTTTTCCTCTGCAAAAACTCATTTATCTATAAATATTTTTAAGAACACAAAAAGTTTTGTTACAAATTTAAATTCCGCTTTTCTGCTAATAAATTTCTTCCTCTTCTCAACTTCGCATTCACATTCTGATTTTAGCATTTGCCAACATGCCAACTTGAAACAAGATTTGAATTACCTTTTACTTTAAATGCACAGAATATACGCTATTAATTAGCATTTTAAACATTACAAAGTTATTATTAATTTTATTACTTCAATATAGAACACAATTTATTGATCTATTCGATAAAACCAAATCTTCGAAGAATTTTGCATTCAATTTGAAATGAGTTTGCATCTCTATGCTCGATTGTGTTTGCCTACTAAAGACGGTTTACTAGACGGTTTGTAAATAATTAAATAAACAAATTATTTGTTAAAAAAAAAATTGATGCAGATTACTTTGAAAAAGAATAATCTATCCATTGGTATCATTGGTTTTATTTGAAAAGCTGTTCTTATGACTGTAAATAACCAATTATCCCAACAAAACTGTGGAGGTTTAGAATCCTAGCGAAAGAGTTTTCTGTGACACCTAAAATCGGTATTCGGACAGAATTGAGGAGAAAGAGTTATCTGTGACACTTCTGATAGAAAGATTAATTACAGCTTGAGAATAAAAGATAGAATGGTTTCATTCTTATTATCCATAGAAGCAACAAATGTTTGCGTTTCTAAGTAAGGGTCTTTAGGAAATATCGTATATATATAAAAGTTATAAAGTTATTGAGTTACACGCTACATTTCGTGAACGACCAATTTCATTTTTTGACGTCGTAGACTTTTCATATCAGTTGTTGTCCTATACTTCAAAGGAAAAGAAACAATTTGAAAATGCCGAAAACAAATGAAAAGAGGAAATTAATTGAAATCTCCACAGAAAATGCCATAGATAATTTATAATTTTTGCAAATTTTTGGTGAGAACAATGGTTAGGTGTGTTATAAAAAATATATCACAACTATCATATAATTGAGCAGACATCCTATTCACAATAAATATACAAATTCACAATAATTTTGTCAACATTTAGAGTTAAAAGTTTATCACATTCAATTGTGTGATTAGTATATGACATTGTTATAATTTTTTTGTATGGAGCTACGGTGAGTTTGTTGACGACGTTATAAAAATATAACATTTATATATAACACATTTACGACGCTTTGTGAAGACCCTAAGTATTTAATTCAAATTTTGAAGTTTTAAATATTCATAGTTTTTTTTCACTCTATTACAATACTCCAAAAAGCGTATTTTTTTTAAACTTTCCAATGTATTTATGAACAGCTCTGAGCTTTCAAACAGCATATGTTTTATCAACTGAGTTGAAGAGTTCTCCCGCCTTTTCACTCTTGCTTTAGATTTAAACTAAAAAGTGTTTTTATTATTATATTACATTAAAAACTGGGTTTATATTTACCTGAACGGGTTTGGATATTCCAGCATTCAATCTATAGGAGGTTTCAACTACAATGTTGTGTTAAAACGAACCCCCTTTTTAATGTTGCACAATGGAAGCATCACAATGGAAGCAAATAATACTCCTCATGATTTAATAGTGAAAAAATAAATAGATATATCGATGTGAGATTTTTTAGAATTGTCCAATAGAAGTTAAGTAGCAAAAGTATTAGGCTTAGTACAAGAATGGACAAATGACCAATTGATGGTAGCAATGAGCTCCAGCTTGTACAAGGCTGGAAAGCGCATGCATCTAAAGTTGTTTCGCTATTGAATGCTGGTAAAAAAATGAAAAATTTGGTGAAATCTGAGGATAAATATCCTATTAAATATACTCCAGAGGAAGTGATGAGTTTTTACGTTGCTGGAAGTTCCACAAAGCGTTCAAACACATTAATGCGAGCCGGTGCCAAAGTCCGAAATGCACTCTCTAGAATTGAGTAAAAAGGAGGGCTATCCTTGTGAAAATGTGGTTGACCATGGTGGTCATCAGTTCTACATGACTATGATAGATGGAAAGGTTTTAGTACTATTGCAGAAACATCATCACATGTCGTATTTGTAAGGCCACGCCAAAAATTATGAATGATCTGAACATAATCAAAAATCTACAAAAAAGGAAAACTTGTTTGAGTATGGCTTATCCATGGATTCGTTGTTTTCAGTGTGTCATATACATGTCTGATAGGCTTCCCATTAAAGATTCGAAATCCAAGTAGACAGAACGCTGAAGAACGTCCGCTGATGTCGGACGAAGCGCTGGAGGCTACGAATAAAGGCGTCCGAAATTTCCCATTTCTTCATG